>CM023451.1:13499546-14209546 GCA_013339765.2 Haemaphysalis longicornis
TTTGGAACGCTCGGGAGGTAGAGCAACGTGGTTGTTTACACGTTGTAGGAGGGTGCCTGAATTCACGCGCGTCACCGCCGTATGCAGCGCTGGCAATAGAAACACCCGACTTGGAGCAGTGGAACGCGGAGAGTTTAAATTGAGTTTGGGCAAACCTCTGGCGTGTTATCTTGGCGGAGCGAGACGGGGAAGGAACAGCACGAGAGATGAGCAGGGAAGAAAGGGAGGAATTTACTTGGCAGGCGCGCCCGTCGACTATCGTCTTTCGCCTACATTTGCAACGTAAAAAGCAGAGATCCGCGACCACTTGTTTTTGTTTTTTCGGACTGTCGTTTTATTTAGCATCGGGTCAATGCAATATTAGAAGGGTAACGCCGCGGACCATGCATTGAATTTGCTAATTTATGTATTTGCATTTACCGCCAGGCTGAGCTGGACTGTGTTTTCTGTTTCCCGAGTGAAGCATATGCACCATTATTTCTTTCTTATGCCGCACGGATTATCTCATTGGATAGGGGAATTTTTTCCGCCCTAACGCCACTAGCCTATAATAGTCTTCCTATATCTACAGTCTTCTAGTTGTAACTCGATGGTTCGAGAAACAGCCGCGCCGAAAGATATAATGCCCGCAGAGCAGTCGCCGCGGCATTCGGTTCTCCACCACTCGCCCACTCACGTCACTTTGTTGACTGATGCTTTGCCGCAGTTATTAGGAGAGCACAAGTTCGCTCCAATAAACTTGTGTTTTGTTCAAGACAGTGCGTCGTCTGGCTTGTGACAGTTGTTAAACACCACAGACAGACACAGACACACACACACACACATATATATATAATATATATATATATATATATATATATATATATATCATTGGACTCTCGTTAAAGGGACAATGAAGTGATTTCTAAACATTGCGGGGTTACTAGCGTAAATTGTAGTCCGGAGTTCATAGGCCATGTTTCGACCACTCTGAGCGCGTTTACGGGAATGTATTTAGTATAAAAATCACTTCGAAAACGCTGTCCCCCTCTCTGTACCCTCGCCCATTTTCTGCGGCGTTTTTGTGGGACGTCAGGAGCAGATGAGCTGGCACTTGGCTCCGCTACTGCCCGGCTCGCCGACCTCACGACAGAGTCAGTCGGCCTAGCGTTTAGTCCGCCGGCCGCCGACGGGTCGTCGCTATTCGCTCGCTCAGTTGAAACTAAGCCACAACATGTTTGTGAATGAAAGAATGTCCTTTTCTTTACTTTGTTTGTTTGTACACTGTATCAAGCTCTGAGTCTGGGTCGTTCCACCGAAGAACTCACAAGTACACATGCGACACTTCGCTGACTGGTACGCTAGTAGGAAAACCTAAGGCCACTTGAAGGCGAGAGAAGAGTCACCGAAGTTAATATAGGTACTAGGGAAATAAAATCAACTGAGCCTTTTATCGTACAGCGCAAAACTAGGGTGCAGGAAGTACATTTTTGCGCTGGGTGAACAACCACAGTGATCAGCAGCACGACCGCACACCTGCGAAGGCTTTTCCGTCAAAGAAATGCAGTTGCTAGACATGAAATATTGTGGAAGTTTGGGGGACACTTACTGCACGAGCGCTATGCAACATATTGTAACCTAAGGTACTTGAAATACTAAAAACTAAATAAAAGTGTCAAGTGATTGTACATTGTATACCTTATATATCCAACCTTGGCTCGTGGCCGCTCGTGGCCGAGTGGTCTGTAGCGCTAGGATTATGTTTTGCAAGTCGCAAGTTCGAATCCCCGAGGCGATACATGCTTTTTGTAAGTTGATTTTTTTGTTTGCGACCGATGTTTTCTCAAGTGAGTTTCACCATTTTTGGGCCGTAACGTTTGCTGCTCCACGAGCGAGTTCGCAAACGCGCGCAGACTGACACTAACGCGCTAGCGAGTTCTCGTCGGCGTGCTGTTGCCAAACGCACCGACTATTTGCGGGGGCAGTGGGCACAGGTCAAAATCAGCAGACCCTTCGCCAGGTGCGAACACGTTTTAAAGACGATAGTCTTTCTGGGCTACTTAAACCCAGAAATTTTGGTCTGTCTGTATGTCTGTCTGTCTGTGTGTCTGTGAATCGATTCAGCAACCCGGCCACAAGCAAAACAATGCCTGCGCAATAGCCTTAGTCACAGCTAAATCTACCCGTCTATGTCCGGTGTAATGTTCATAATTGTCAACATTGTTGAAGAACAAGACTTACGCAAATATGAGACAACAAATCAATACAGAAGTGATATTTGCAATGTTCCTTTATAAAAAATCAAACATGCTTGACTTTTGCGAAAATGAAATACTGCATGAACTGCAGAGAAAAGAATTCACTCCGACCGTCGCCTGCTGTCGCCCGCGCCACAATGGTTCTGGCGCCATTTTAGAAATAAACCGGCAACAGCCACGCAAGGTTCCACTAGATAGGTTCCACGTTCTGCTTGCAACGCACGTGAAGTAGGGAAACGCGGTTCTATGAACGTTGAAGTAGGGCGCCTCGATTAACGCCCGTCTTCGCCGTACGGCAGCGTTCGCATCGAGACACCCGGTTTGGAGCAGTGGAACGCGGGAAATTTAAAATGATTTAAGCAAACCTTTGGCGTCTCTACCTTGGCAGGAGCGCGACGCAAGAGGAACAACATGAGAGGTGAACGGGAAAGCGAAGGGAGGCATTTACTTCGCAAAAGCCGATAAAACTATCGTCTTTTGACGGCATTTGCAACGAAAGGAGCAAATACGCGGCCAATTTTTTTACAATACAGGCATGAGTGAGGGAAGCTCCGAAGATTCGGGAAAAGCGCATGGCATTTCAGCGTCTGCGGTGACTCGGGGGGCGTTCATCCACTGCGCAGGCCTCGGTTAGTGATTGCTACGATTCCAAGCCGCTTTGGGAGGCTTATCTTAGGCATTTTACAGCCGACAACATGGCAGAAGCGAGGTATGACGACTAGTGAGATATCGAGAATGCCCATCCAACGATGCCGTCGGATGTCAGGCATGTTGGCTTACAGAACCGAAACCGAAACTTATTTGAATGCTAACCTTGCACATCGTCCAATCAAGGTGCATCTCCTCCCTGCCTTCAACAGCCTTGAGGTTGGTGCGGCGCCACAGACCACGAAATGGTAGTTTTCTTATTTGCCGCATTATAAATAATCACCGACGCATCAACCGGATAAGTGATGAAAAGTATTGCAATTCGAAACCAGTCTACGCAGTGCAAGCAAATCCTGGAGCTTGACAAATTCACTTCAGTGTCCCTTTAAGACAAAGCCGGTTAAGATGAACAGCATTTTTTGCTCTCTTGTAGCGTTCCTGCAACGCAAAACTCCGCTCTTAAGACGAATTTGTGATAATACGACACTTTTGCGATTTCTTCGAATTCGTCTTAACGAGTCTACGGTATGTATCGCGCCGATATAAATATATATAAATATGCACATATATGGTAGTATAAATAATCGCTGCTCTATAATCTTCCATAAACTTCCGCCAGTCTTCCTTAGTAATTGCTCGTGGTAGACCCGAAGTGGCTCAGGCCGGCCTACTCTGGCTCTCTGCGTGACGCCACCGACGTTCTTGCGACATCCCCTGCCGGCGAAGTGCAGCGTTATCGGTCGATATGTCACGTTGTGCTTCGTCGACGACTTGGCTGCGCGAAACGCGACTGGTTCGCGTGAGTGAGCTTCTCGAATGTCCGGTACGATGGCCGCCACGCGCTGTCACCAAACTTGCGCGCTGGTGAATTACCCCCCGCATCGCAAGCCGGGCGCTTGGGAGCGCTATGCTACGATCCTAGCGGGGCAAGGTTCTCCGCTACAAGGCGTCGTGGCACGATCTCTCCCAGGAAAGCCGTCTATTCCGAAAAAAAAAGCGGTCAACGGGGCTCTATCATATTAAAGCTGAGTATGACGGAAAAAACAAGCAAGGCGAAGTTTAAATTTATTCACTTGGAGATATCCGCCTGAATTCAAACCTATTTTTGTTCATTGATAGCAGCGCCGAGAGCATCAGGAAACTTTGAACTTCGATTAAACAATGTTTAATCGAAATCAAACATTTCTTTAAGCAAACAATTCTTGGTTTGTTTCACAAACCAAGAACAAGTGCGCGAATAAAAAAAAAGATTTCTTGTTTGGGCTGGGGGGGGGGGGGGGGGGGGGGGTGGGTGGAGGGGGGAATCATAGTGTGACGGCCATTATTTTTACAGTGAAATTTCACGCCATGAAAACAAACTTATTTTGTTGAACGAGTATATTTTCCTTTGAAGGAAACCTGTGCAATTTCACTTTTATTTCATAAGTTCTTCTAGTCCGCTTGGTTCTTTATATATGGCCTTTTCTTAGGAAAACGTAATAAAACGTTGAAACGCCCACGGGGCCTATTAGGGTAGAATAAATATAAATACAGTAACAACAAAGTATTGGCGATAGATTGTTTCGGAATCGCGACATGATCAAACCCCTTCGGGATGCTTGAGCTTTCTGAGCCACAATGGCGCCATTATTCTGTAGAAAGAATTAAATACCATTTTCGGTGCTGTTATTCAGCACGGACATAGATACATCGGTAGATAGACAGTGCTTTATTTTCTGCCTGTAAACAGCCTAGTGCCCTGCTGAACAGCACCATCTTGGCTGTAGAACACTGGTTAAGTACGAATAAATGGCCCAGTAATAATACAATAAAAAGGAACACTAATTCCACGAAGACACTCGAAAATGCCCACCTCCCCTCGCGGGAACCTTTTGCGAGATATTGTGCGTTTCCATAAAAGTGTTGCGTCAACAATCGTCGGGGAAAAGGAGAGAGAGAGAGAGAGAGAGAGAGCAAGAGAGCGCGGGACGACCGTGTGGGACCGGCCGGAAGAATGCGCAGCGCGCCCGAAGAAGAGGCGACCGCGTGAGAGAGGATTGCAAAATCCGCCAGCGCCGCCCAGCGCGGAGTCGCGCCGCACTCCGCGCCACAGATAAGGGCGCGCTAAAAGGAGAGAGGGTGAGCGAAGGAGAGCCATTGCGGACACGGACGACGACGCAGGAAGGACAGGGCCGGCAAGAGATGCAACAAACAAGAAAACACGCGGGAAATATCTGCACGTAAAAGACGCCATTGCAACAAACAAGTGGTTTGCTGGAGACGCTTCGTCGGTCAGGTTAAAAACGAATGTTTGAATGGACTGTATATAAACACTTCGAGAATTTCACAGATGGCAAATGGACTAGATGTTGTGTCGGCGTGAAAAGTTTATCACCGGCAGTATGCCGCGCTTAACTGAACGTATAAAATACACAACTCGAATTTACCGCGAATCGTGCAGAGACAGATGGCTTAAGTCCACTGAAATGCAGCGATAGCTATAAATAACTGACAAACAATGTATCCATTTTATCGCGGAACATTATCGATATAGTGACTGGAAGAAATAGGAGAATTGTTCCTTGTCACAAATGCAAATTCAAAACGTCCTCTAAATCTTGCGGAAAAAGTGTCCAAAAACGGGAGTTTACAAACATTTTGGTAGACGTAAAGCGACACCAAAAAATTAACAGTTTAACGTGTACTCCCATTTGAAATTGGGTGAATGATCGTTTTTCTGTAATTTATGAAATTTCTGTTTCCTTTCGTATATAGTTCACTCCAAGTCCAGCTCTGAGAAGTCACCAGTGAATTTTGATGTTTTCGGACAGTGCTGTGGTATAAATGCCTCCGTACAATTGTAACAGTTGTTGATAACAAGAAAACAGATCTGTCAAGGCCAAAATTGGAAAAAAAAAACGAATTGATGCTAATCACACCTGTCGCAGGCGGTTCTGCAATCCTGAGTAGAAAACTATCTCGCGTGGTCTATATCGGCCGCGCATGTTGCAAACTGAAACTCACATAACAGCAATAATAAAACGGATGATAAAACTTATCATCTTGTATACATGTGTCGCTTGCAAGAGTTACATTCAAAATGGGACAATTAGTAATAATTAATCTAAATTGCTATACCGACATTAACAGAACCATTCAAACTATCGAATCGGAATAGGCACTGTGCCTTTACGCTTCCATTGGCTCCATCACTATGAATTGTGCAAAGCGACCAATCACACCCGCCGCGGTGGCTCAGTGGCTAAGGCGTTGCGCTGCTGAGCACGAGGTCGCGGGTTCGATTCCCGGCCGCGGCGGCCGCTTTTCTGATGGAGGCGAAAAGCAAAAACGCCCGTGTGAGCGAGATTTCGGCGCACGTTAAAGATCCCCAGGTGGTCAAAATTAAACCGGAGCCCTTTACTACGGCGCGCCTCATCGCCTGCGTTGCGTCGGCGCGTTAAACCCTACAATCAATCAAATCAATCAAAAGCGACCAATCAACGTTTGGAACATTGAAATCGCAATATGTGTGCACGTCATACCTCGAAAAATTAACCCTACTCTCGATATCAGCAAAATGATTCACCCAAGAACTACCGTGATAGTTCGGTACAAAATAGCAACAGCCAATGATGCAATTTAAGGAATGAGATGCTGTTAGCGTAATCCACATACTTTCCCTTTACTTTCAACGTCCTTTTTTGTGAAGTCTTGGCAAAAAACTCTGAAGCTATCGAAATGAGGCCCCCGTTTTGATCTTTTCTGTGTAGATCCTGTCTGCCCAAAAGATGCAACATTCCCATAAAAAGTAATACTGCGTCGTACTAGAATTATTTAGATAAGTTTAAGTTAAACTAATGATTTCGCATTTAGAGTCGCAAGCATTCCTAAAGAACTTTCTTGTTGTTGCAAAGACTCTGACATTTTGGTAGCACAGCTCAACACTCCCAATCGCCATCTGGAGCATTGAGGGTGATATCAAGGTGGTCAAAATCACGCGGAGGTGAGATGCTTCCGTATGAGGGACCGATCACGCATTGATTTACCCACAACGCCGGCTCATTAAAGCCCCCAAGAAGTTTCGTATCCCCCCTGCCCCCCCCCCCCCCCCCAAAAAAAAAAAAAAAAAAAACGTGGCCCCAGCTATATACGTAGTATTTCGTTTTTAGTCCATTGCATGTTATTGTCCACTCACCAATGTACTTCGTGGAAAGCCCTTGAACATCAGACGCCGTCGTATCACAAGCGAGGGGCAGATAAAAGATTTGCAGCCGGTTCTTTGGGCGACGCCTGGATTTGGCAATGCTTGGCCGTACCACTTGCAGCCGGCGGTCACGAGGGCTGGCTCACCGGTTTACCCTATGGTGGCAGCGTTGTCCTTGTTCGCTCGCTGTGGGAGCAGACCCTATGGCGGCATGCGCTTATAACGCGAAAACACCAGCGAAATCCTTATATGACACATCGTCGCACAGCTTTAAGGAGGATAAGGACTGACTGACTGACTGACTGATGACTGACTGGACTGACTGACTGACTCCATGACTACTGTGGATGTCCTGCCTGACTGATTGACTGATTTAGATTGATTGATGGACGAGTTATTTTCTGATTGACTGATGACTGAGTGATTGATTGTGTTGGTTGTTGGTGATTGATTCATTGATGATATATTGTTTTGATTAAAATTAGATTAATTATAATTAATTAAGTAATAAATAATAATTTATTAATTTATTTATTTTATTTATTTATTTATTTATTTATTTATTTATTTATTTATTTATTTATTTTAGGGTTTAACGCGCTTAAGCTACACCTGGACAATGAGGTGCGGCGTAGTGGAGGAATCAGGATTTATTTGGATTACCTGGGGATCATTACCGTGCACCGCAATAGGGGCGCAAGGGTGTTTGTGCTTTTCGCCTCCATTAGAGAAGCATCCACAACGTTAGCGAACAAACCCGATTCCTTGAACTCAGCAGGACAACTCCAGAGGCACTGAGCCACCGTGCGCGTACAGGGAGGATAAACCGTTTAGATCATTACGTACTCCCGCAAGTCGCGTATTTCTACTTGCGGAGACACGTTTTCTGCTCTCAGATGTCCTATTGAAAGGCAAGATCATCTATCTGGGATGCCATCGCCTGCAGCAGTGTAACAACTCTGGCAAAATCACTTACGCAGGCTAGGTTCCCCACCTCTGAAGAGGGGGCAAATAGGTTGGTGGGTTGGGTGTTTGTGTAGAGGACGCGAGCGGCAGTGCTGTTGCACGAGGCCGCCTCAAATGGGGGTTGTTTTAGATGCTACGCATCTCATTCACCCGCCTTGTCCCTCCATCCGGCGTCGCGTCGTTGTTGTCGGCGTGCGCCCCTCCCCCATTCTCCTCGCCGCGCCAGCTTCGCTCTCCGCCGCTCACCCCCTCTCCTCTCCGATAGCGAACACTCTCTCGCGAGGGGCAATGGATTGAGGAGCTTAGATTGGATTGGATTGGCTTGGCTTGGATTGGATTTGGATTGGATTGGATTAAAGTGGATTGTGTTGGATTGTGTTGCGTCATAGCCGCGGCAGACGCACTGGCGCCGGCGCGTCCCCTCACCGTTATGCGCGCTATAAAACGCTGTGATTGCGCAGCTCCGCTCCATCGTTCCAGCGCCGTTCCTCCGCTGTCCAACGCTGCAACGTGAACCCCTATCGTCGAATCTACACGGGTTCCTGCAAGGGGAGGTGGTAGTTTTTTTGCACTGCTTCTCCCAGTCCTGCATTAGGAAGATTGTATTAGTTGGCCTGGATCTCAGCTACTTGCATGCAAAATTTTTGTTGGAGAATTGAAAACGGTAGAAACGGCTGCATTTCAACACAAATGGATCACAGCGGCGTGTACCATACGTTCCTATTGGGGCGCCTCCCATTTTGAGTGCCGTAATCCACACTGCGTGCAGATAAGCTGAAGCAACACTGCGAAATGAGTTGCGTTTTACTCTTGGTGCCTGTCAAAAATAACTCCAGCTAGTAGCAGAATGCACCCACAGAAACTTCCCCCATTCCCATCTCCAATTATCCTTAGGAATACAGACCTCCTAACCAGGCTGGTGTTCTGCGATTGCCTGGAAAACCAATGGGACACACGCGGAGCAACTAGTCGCTATAAACCTTAACACTTCCAGCAAAACGATATGCATTGCCAAAGAATCAATTGTCGATAGCGCCGGTTCCCACCTAGACGGCGAAAATGCCAGGCATATGGGCAACACGTGAACGCACGTTCACGGCCCATGTGACTATCTAAAATAACTAATGTGTACCAGTCTTTTCACTGCTAGGTTCCAAAAAATAGAACAGAACTATAAGGGCTCGCTGCTGTTAAAAACATCTTCAATTGCCGTGTTTGAGCGCAGGAAATAGTTTGTACAGCCTAAAAGTGTATGATGCTTCAAAGGTGGGAAGAATCTTCGCTCTTAAAATTTTACACTGGTAC
Source organism: Haemaphysalis longicornis (assembly GCA_013339765.2). NCBI lineage: Eukaryota > Metazoa > Arthropoda > Arachnida > Ixodida > Ixodidae > Haemaphysalis > Haemaphysalis longicornis. The sequence continues at coordinate 13,508,886 of CM023451.1, forward strand.
CACACTCTGCGTGATTTTATTTATTTATTTATTTAGTTATTTTTATTGTTTTTATTTTATATTTTATTTATTTATTTATTTATTTATTTATTTATTTATTTATTTATTTATTCGTTTGTTTATTTATTTAACCCGCCGCGGTGCTCAGTGGCTAAGGCGTTCCGCAGCTGAGCACGAGGTCGCCGGTTCGATTCCCGTCCGCGGCGGCCAGCTTTTCTGATGGGAGGCGAAAAGCAAAAACGCCCTCGTGTACGGCATGTCGGCGCAGGTTAAAGATCCCCAGGTGGTCAAAATTAATCCGGTGCACTCCACTACGGCGCGCCTCATAGCCTGAGTTGCGTCGGCGCGCAAACCCTAAAATTAATCAAATTAAATTATTAGTTAATTCATATAATTATCAGTTTATATATTTAAACATAATAACTTGTTTGTTTGTTTCGCGTATTATTTATTTTTTATTTAGTTATTTATTTATTTATTTTATTTATTTATTTATTTATTTATTGTAACTCTCTGAACAGCGCTCAGCCTTCTCGTGCATTTTTGTCGGCAACTCAAATGTGTGCCGAAACATTTTTGCTATGCTACATAACACAGGTCAACTCCTAGAAGCATTGCTTATAAGAAAAGAACTCGTCTTTCATGCCTTCAATACACCTTCGAACGCATGAAAAAGGGCGCTGCGGATAGTTTCTTAGTAAACTGTTTTTATATTCTTGACGTTATTGAATTCCTTTCTTGCATAGCGACGCTGCATATTCTCAGGGTTGCGTGCATTATTTTGCTCCGGCAACACAAACGCATTATCCCTCTTGTTGAGGAGCAAAGCTCAATTATCAACTTTGCATGCCTTGATTATTCGTCATAGCGGCGAGCTTGGTTGGTCCGCGTCATTTTTGAAGCGACCTATGATTTGATTCCGACGGCGCACTTACAGCACCCGTCTGATGTCTCTTTTCGTCAGGGTGAGAGGCCGAGACTACGGTTCGAGAGTGGCACAAGATCCGAACAAGTCGGGGAACCATTTGTTTCATTGATGATAGCTACCTAATTTGAGAAGTGGACCAAGCTGGGGCTAGGTTTCTGAGAAGCTTTCTACTATGTGTGCGAAACCACCCTGCCGGGAACACAAATTTATTGCGTATGCTCAGCAAGAACGGCGGTAACTTTATTTTCTAAAAAATTTCTTAAAGTGACTATTATCGCAAAGAACAAAGATGACTATATAATTACGGCACATTTCCTATTTGCGTAATTCACAGTGAGGGTCAAAGAGGTTCAAAAAACGACACTGGCTAATTTCACTAAAGATGACCACCAGAAGTTTTGGACCTACATTAGCGAACGCAAAAAAAATATACATCCAGAAAAAGAGCCATACAAACCACGACAGAAAAAAAATCGAAGAACGACAAAACAGATGTTCGTTTTTGTTGTGGTTTTTAGCGCTCTTTTCTTGAAGCAATTGATCCAACCAGCCCAACAGCATAATTTACTGAAATAGAGATCACATTTGAGGGAATTATTCTCTGATAGTGGATGCGAAAGCGATTGCTGATCACTTCAACTCCTTTTTTTCCATAGTGCTTTCTGTTAGTCTTCTCTGCCTGTAGCTTTTGTACAGGATCCAGGTATTCCACCCGGTAATTTTATTTTATATAAAGCAGTTCGAAACACGGTTCTTCGATTAAAAGTAAAATCTTCCGGCGGGCCAGAGGGAATACCGAATTATTTATTCCGACCACACGCGAACCCCTTGTACAATTTATGAGGCTTTGATCCGGACTGCAACGTCACTTAAAGAATTCAATATGGCTCGTGTCAAGCCAATCCCCAAAACACAAAACATCGAAGTTGAGAGTCACATACCACAGACGGGTGGGAAAAAGACAAGTGTGAGAAGATTATCCGTATCGTCATATTTTCAACAAGATATTATTGTTTCCAACCTAACAGGCTTTTTCTATCATTTTCTTAACGGCAAAGGATCTAAATTTCACGGCTTTCAGGAAGTTTTTTTCTTTTTTGAGGCATTATGGAGGTTGCCGCTGCAGCTACTGCTCCAAGAAATTTGTGCCGACATCCAATTGGATTAATTGAGCACGCTACTGCAAAACGTGACCGCTTGCTTACCTAAAGGGTGCTAGCCATCATCTTTGGAAACATTTTGCAGCTCTCGGCATAAATGTAGTGTCTTTCGCGTGAGTTCGCCGTGCAGAGCTACCAACCTCCACGAAGTGTTTTTTGTGTTCTTCAGATTTTCGCTTACTCTAGCCTGCACTGTTAATTGAGTATTGATGCCAGCTTTGCAGATTTTATATTTTGATGGGCAATATTACGCCGGAAATAAAATGGTGCGTAAAAATTTCTACGCCAGTTTTAACTGTTTGCTGGCTCTAGGCAAGGCCCTATCTTTCCAATTCTCCGCTTATTGGGAAATTTTGTAAGTTGTAATATACAGCCCTTATGAATCTCGTATTAGTTCTTACGAAATGGGGTTCATACCTACCAGTCCATACTGCGTACAAAGAACATGGGACACTCCCGATAATATTGTCTATGTAGGAACGCTGACGTTAGGAAAAAAAAGTGGGTATTAGCGCGACCAGTGTGGTCCTCAAGGTCCGTACCAAATCAAGCGAATGACTTGGTTCTAAAGAATTTTGACGCCGTGCGCCGACGCCCTCCATAGGCATCTTTTATTATTATATTTATTTAGTGCCAACAGCGCATCGCGGCATCACAGTGAGAGGTGGGGGGTGCGGAAAAACGGCACTCAGAAGAAGTACTTAATAAAAAGCAAGAATGCAAGTTCCAAAAAACAAAAAAACGCCTACATACATTCAAACTGCCTAAGACATGCCACGAAAAGACGATTTTGATTTATAATTTCCGATTCATTTCTTTTCGTGTACAGTTATATAATATTAGGTTCACCTTGGAGGTTACGACCCTATTTTATTTTCCAAATGTGTGATTCTAAACTTTTTTGCCACCAGTCGGTGACATCATTTAACGACCTTTCCCAGTGCAGGCCTTCTATCTTCGACTCTGACATAAAAGCCGTATTCAACGGGGCTACGCAACAATATGAATGTATCTATTGCGTTGTTCTTTCATCACCTTTAAGAAATTTGGTTTCCTCGAATTTACTCTCTGAGATCACGGTTGAGCAGTGCACTAAAGTTACTCCGCTATCACTCAGGAGGCAAATACTTTGGATCACGAAAGCGCTGGGGTATTCTGTTGCCTGTATATGATGATTTGATAGGTACAGCTTGAAGGATCCCCCTTCGAGCGTAAAGGGTTCGCGAGCCCGAACCCGCCCGACGAAGTAACACCGATCCGCATGAGAACGAATCACCGAATGGGCGGGTTTATAATTTCCGGGAAAAACAAGGCGGAAAAAACAAAAAAGCAAGTTGGGAGTAAATAAAAAGGTATACCCACATCCGGAAAGCGCGTAAAGAAAACCTTTGCGGGGGTTGAAGCACTGCTTGTCCAGAAGTTACAGCATGGTGCGGTTACACTCACGACTGTACGTCTTCAGTCACTTGTGCGCGACGTCGGGTGAAGAGCGTCCGCCGCGGCCGCAGCTGCTCTCGCGTGTCCCCGGTGCGCACTCCTCCCACTCCTCTTGCGAGCGCCGCTTTTAAGCCACTCGGTGGTTGTGCGCATGCTCCGGGTTCTGTTGCACTACACGTGTCCGTTGCGGCTCACTGTTCATCGCACACGCGCGCACGGGCACATGACGCACTGACGCCACTATCGGTGTTCGACGGGCACTCACTGCAGTGTAATCACCCTCCGCGGGCGCACGTAGGGGCTGCGTCCCTACAAGCTTTAAACTGTGGGTCACTATAAATGCTTCGTCAGTGTAATAGCACTTCTGCACTTATAATATCTTTGCGGAGGTTTTTGCAGTCCAGCAACGACGACTACGCAACCACAGTAAAGTTATTCTAGGTAGCAGTAAATTATTTTTACTAGCTCAAGGTATTACCCGGTAGCTTTTTCGGGACCGCACATATTTTTTTTGCATATTCAGGACACCAAAGACCTGTGATTGGGTATTAAGTAAGAGTGTACACGTTATTTAAAGCGGAACGAACAAACCAACCCTGTAAACCAGCAACAAAAACACAAAGAAAAGATCTACTAAACAAATCGTTGCGCGACGTAAATGCACAAACCGATAAACATCAAATCAAAATTTTTGTAAAACACTTTAGTGCAGTATTTTGAACGTATGAAGCAGAATAGAAGGGAAAAATTACACCATCTTCCCGTAGGGGAACCCTCGGTAGTATGCGAAGCAGCCATGGGGTTGACTGAAGTTCCCATTAGTTTTCAGTACATCGTTTCCGTTGACGTTCAGTTTCGCGTGCCTTCGTTGTATCAGTAGCTTCTTGACGTAGTTTGAATGAGTGAAGGACATAAGGTGCGTTCGTAGCACATGCTCCCATCTCGGTTTGTAGCGCAGTGGGAAGAGCGCCACGTACCTCCCGTTGCGGCCAGAGAATCGTGGGGTCGAAACCGGGTGCCGCCTAACTATTTCTTTTTATAGTGGACTGCGCTGACGTCAGAACAAACACTGACGGTGCTGAAGAGAAGCACATGCGCTGTAGAGTGCGGACGGCGGACAAGGACAACGAGGGATGCAGGGACACAGCCCCGAGCCTGAGATGCTTCGCATGTAAAAAGTAAACAGGTGCAATTTTCGAAGCAAACACACAGATCTGGCTGACATGGATGTTTATTGGAAATCTAGTTCGGCGTTTTTTCTTCTTTCTTTTAGCGGATTTGTTTCCCCGTTCTGCAGGGCAGACTTATTTTACATCAGGCAAGCTCCTCGGCTTCCTTCTTTTTCAATCAGTTTGCGAAGTAGAAGTTTCTGTGCACCTACTCTTTAAGCCTTTCCTTCTCTGCTCCATCAGTTCTGCGGAGTGCGCGGATTTGCAGGGTAGCACCTTCGTTGTTGGTAATCCTGCCAGCATTCCCTAACAGCTTCCGCCGCTACAAGGATATTTCCATCCTGCCAACGATCGCGCACAGATCGGCTTATCACAACGGCTCCCCATGGCAAAGAATAGAAAATGGCGACGGCCGCTTGCTTTACGTGTAAAGCCCTTGTTCGAGATAAAAAACGGCAACTTATTGCGCGCAGACTGGAAATAGACTAAGATATAGCGGTATATTGCAGAAGAAGCATGTTTACACAAAAAAGAGTCCCGGGATGTTGGATGAAGAAACTTGATGAAAATGAAACTTTGGAGCTAAAACAAAGGGTAATTACAAATAGTTCTTCTCACATTTCCCTAACAATGACATTGTTTTTTTTATTTTCTGACTGACAACTGGGACTTTACAGAAAGATATCCTCTTGTTAGCAGTTCGCTATTGTTTGCGTACTTTTATTTTCCTGCGTTTTACTACAGGCACGGTTTCACGTTGAGCTAACAAATGGCAAAAAGGCGCGTGCGTGTCTATGTAGTGGGGCCTGAATACCTGCACCAAGTGGAAGAGCTTATCTATTGAAAAGCGTAGAAACGGTAATTATATTAGCACAAAAAAGTTTAAAGTATGACCAGATCTACAGACCTAAAAAACTACAAGACAAAAAATAGAACACAAGTATTTCCGAAGCTACGGTCTCACACAAATGGTGTCTCCATAGAAGTGGAAACTGTTGATACCAGAAGCCGTCATGCATGTATTGTTCTAACAGCGGAGCTGTTGTACAAGCCATGAGTTCTGGTGTTTCGTGCCCCGCGGCAACCATGGAACGTCCCAGGCCCGCGCAGTGGCTTTAGAAAAAAGAAAAAAAGCGGACACAACACCGAGGAGCGAGAAAATGGCGAGCGCGTTCGAGCGCATGCCTCGCGGCAACCGCCGAGTCGCTGCCCCGGGCAGTGGCTTTAGCAAAAAGAAAATAAAAAAGAACCCCTGCGCTGTCGCGAAGCGCTGCCCCGCATGTAAAAAAAAACTCCAGTGCAGACGCTGAAGATAAAAAGGCCCCATGTTTTGGAGAGGTCACCGAGGCCGCCGCATTCTATAGAAGCCATTATATACAACTGGAGGCATGGCTACGAGTGTGCCACTCCTTCCCGAGACGAGTTGCAGATGCCGCCACCGTGGCCTCGAGTTGATGACGAAGAGCTAGTGGAAGTTGGTGTGGGCCCGTTCTTCGTCACAAAGCATTTTGTTCTAGGCTGGTTTGCAAAAAGCGGTTTTGTCACATAAGACCATTCCCCATAGGTCAGTTTGTCAATTAAGAAAGTTCGAAGCAGGGGTGGGTGACCTGAATTTGCGGAGGGGCCTTATTTTGCGGTGTTTTTTAGAATTGTGGAAACCCTGCTAAGACATCACTCGTATATACTGGGCAAGAAAGTCTGTGATTTAACTAATCCGTACCTAGGCTAATTAACACATCAGTTTCAACACTTGTAGTACAGCCCTAACAAATGGAAGCGGAATGGCCCGTGATTACACGGAAAAAACAGTGATTAGTGCATCTTTGGTACAATTAAAGAGACAATAATCCTAGTGGCTACCCCGACAAGGCAAACAATGTGGAAAAGAGAGAAATGATTTTAGGTTTGAACAAAGTTACCATCCCTAACAACTCTGACTGGCACTCACTGGTGGTAAGCTGATGGCCGAAAAGAAATAAAGAAAAAGATCTTTTTTATTTTGGGATCACGTGACACACTCCAGTCTTCCTCAGTAGCATTGATTGTTACAAAGTTTCGTACCATATCTTTTTTGTCATGGTGTGTGACTCAAGGCAACGCTCAAGCCCTCACAAGCCGGCCGCTGCAATGAAATGGAGGTGCGAGTTCTTCGCGTCCTCTCTTCCAAGATGTCTTTTTTTATTGTTCTACGTCCCTGCCTCAGTTTTCTGCCTATTTTCGTAACCTTGTATCTATATTTTGGTGGAATCACATTACCTTAGCTACTTGTCGACTCTGACTGCCATTAATTTCTGGAGTACCCCGGTGTACACCCCAAGGCCGAAAAAAAGAAGACATGTTACGGTGAAGCCACGGAATTCTTACCATCTTTCTGGTAGTGTGTAGTGTTGAAACGTCCGGTACTATTTCTTTCTGTACACGTGTAGGGTTCAGGGACACACAAGGCGGCCGTTAGAATGAAGAGGGGTGCAAAGTTATTTTTAGTGGCCCTTCTTCCAAGATGTTTTCCTCATTCTGCTATGTGTCTGCCAGGCTTCCCTGTTTTCACTCGTTAACCGTCCTACGTACCTCGCTGAGGCACATTAAAGCTGTAAAAAAACAAAAAAAGCAAAACAAATTACACCATTTGCAAGCTATACAACTGATAGGTGTAGTGAGACTAGAAATACAAAAAAGTTTACTAGAAATACTGATCTCAGAAAACGGAATAATTTTGCACCACAGTAAACAAACCAACAACGGCCGAAGTTATATGCACGTCACTATAGAGGAAAGAAGGGATCAACATAATCCACCAACGGACTGTCTGAACCGCACCGCACCACAACAGACAGAATGGACCAGACCGTCTAATCAACTGATCAAGTTTTTGGTCAGCGTGTTTGAGTGACATAAAAGCTGCGTAAAGTTATTGAGAAAGGCTAACTAATTTTAGCGTTGCGGTAACGCTTAACAAGTGAGAATTACCTGCGTGCACGTATTAATGAGTTAGACGTTGAACAGTTAACTCTATTGAAAGAATACGGTTTAAACAGGGCATGACTGAGGTTTGAACAGGGCACGACTCTTGCTTGACTGAGCTTGCCTGCACAAAAGTTGCTTTGTGTGAACTCTATTTTGTTGCGGTTAGAGGGTGCAATTTATGCTCATACAGAACCAAACAGGAAAAACTACACAGTACCAACGAAAACATCTTCAGCGCTAAAACTGCATTCACTATACGAAGCCCACATAAAAATTACTTGTTTAGTCATAAATAAATATGAGCTAGTTCTTTAGCTTTTGTGCTTCCACATGAAAGCTAATCTGGCAGAACACTTCTATTGATCTGAGTTCTGAAATGTATTTTCAAATATTTACACTGCAAAAATCAAATAAACGTGCTTGGCGATGAACTGAATACAAAAGAAGGCCCCCAATGTTTTTGTATGAAGCTATGGCACGCCTGCCCGATTTTTCTTTTGTAAGGCTGGATCGTGATAAACCTGCGGGTAAAGCGGGAAAAGGATCGCGAATAAATATTTTATTCCTCGCTTTTAAAGGAAGAAAGGCTAAGTCATTGTAAGCCCCCAGTACGCCACGAAGGTATTGTTGGGCATGGAGCCGATAAAAATGGCGTGTGCCGGTAAAACGCTTCGAGCTCCATTGAACGCAGCATTTTCCGTCAAGCTGCGTAACAGGGTATTAGCAGCTCTTTTTATGTGCATACATTGCTGGTTCGTGTGTAAGCATTATGTATGTGGTGATACGAGACGTGGTCTGGAAAAGTAGTCAAGCATTGTTGTAAGCACTGGTGGTTTTTGGGATGTGCCTGGCTATCGTGTGGTCGTACGCTTTGTATAATAATATTCTTGCTTGAGCAGTCTGCTGTTTTATTTTAGAGGAAGCATCAAAAGGGTTTTATTACTCCTAACTGTTGTGGGAAAGATCACAACCTGCTTGGTAAGAAAAATTGAATGATCCACCAGTGGAGGTGTAATAATGTGTGAGTGCCTCTTTTGTCTCTCTTGCGAACAGCCTTGCGTCTTGAAAGGCCGCGGGACGCGTCTTGACTTACAGGACACCGTGCCAGTAGATTACAGCCCCGCCATATCAAACACGTGTTTAAAATGAACATATATTGAACAAATAAACAAAAAAAAGAAATATTGAATACTTCAACTAATATTTTATGTGAACGACAATTGTGAAGAGAAGCTGTGAAAGTCGCAATGACTCAGTTTCCCTCGTGAATCGATAGCGGGCAAGAAGGCCCAATAATTTCGTATTCAGATCTGGCTGGTAACTAAAGTGCGCCTTCAGTTTTTAGCAATTATTTATACATGTACATTTTGGGCTATTACGTTGATTGGCATGGTGGCCTTCGGTGCCAAAGGCCCATACTTAAGTTCGTGGAATTATGGCTCTTAGCCAGCTTAGTCGTCCACTGGCCATAACCAACACAATTTGGGTCACAATGCCTAGCGGACATGCTGAAATTAGGAAGAATGTGATCACTGGCTATTATTAGGCCATAATAGCAAATGCGGTCATTCCTGGTAGTTTTTTAGTTGGGCGGATGTATCTTTATGTGGTCTCATACGTCATAGAACAAAGTATTTAGCCTATCTTACGGAAAAAGATCACTCAGCACAAATTTGCTACGTAATTTATACTTCCCACAAATCATCGTCGTCACCCGTCAACGTACCCTACAGCGTTCGGAAGAAGCACCGCTATGAGAGCACCTGCTGTGAAACACCAGGTCATGCCTACATAATAAAGGACCCATGAGAAGTGCTGACTACAGCGAAAGCTTATCGGTCGCTGCGTAATTTCCGGTAGCAAATCTACAGCCGCATCTTCACATCGGAAACAGCCGCCGCGGTGGCTCAGTGGCTAAGGCGTAGTGCTGCTCAACCCAATGACGCGGGTTCTCTTCCCGGCCGCGGCGGCAACTTTTTGGGTGGAGGCGAAAAGCGAAGAACGCCCGTGTGTTCGATCTTTCGGCGCATGTTAAAGAACACCAGCTGGTCATAATGCGCAGCCCTCTACTAAGGCGCGCCTCTTTGCCTGTGAAGCATTAGCGTGTTGAACCCCCCACTATCAATGAATTCACTGGGAAAAATATGATTCCTGACGCAAAAAAATACTTGGGTTTATTAAAGCTTCGTTCTACCACAGTCTATACCATAAAAGACCGGTACTCCATGCATTATTATAGAAATTTGAAACCAAGCCTTTTGCGCCGAAAACTGCCCAAAGAGGAACAACCGATTACTCACAAGCCTTTTTTACAGACAGCTGAAACTGTTACACAAAGAGCTTAAGCTGGAAGTAGTCCCGGAATGTCTCGTTGAATAATTTGCTACACGCTTTAAATGGGACTGGGGCTATACTCAGCAGGCGAACCAAATTATGGTCTACGTTAGTACATGGGATCAAACCAGAATCTCACACTACTACGAGCGTATTATCCAATATTTCCGATCCTTCTGTTTCTTATGTCTTATAATTGGGGTGACTGTGATGTTGGCTCCTAAATGAGGCGGTATTGGCTGTAAGCACCAGAAAAAGTGCAGAAGCCAGTAATGGCGGTTGGAATAAACGGATGATTTACGCTGCCGCTGCCCGTCAGTAGGAAGGCGAATGATACGGACGAGGGCGCACTGTGAACCACTTGTTGTTTCCTCCGGCTCTCATATTTATCTTGGCGGGTGCGCTAATGCGCGTTTGTTGCTCCGCCTGACGTTCACAGAATAAAAATGTTTCTCTGTGGAGCATCGCCTATCGAACAGGCGCGCCAGAAGTACAAGTTGGAGTGGTTGATTTGTTTCTTGCTATACATTTAGTAGCAGAAACAGTTGCCTTGGGGCAAAGCTTTCAAAATTGAGTTGGAATTCACCTGAAGACACACCGGCGGAAAAAAACAACCCTTTTAAAGCACGCAATTGTAGTGGCATGCCCTAGTGCCCAGGGGGAAATTATTGTCCCGCTGTCACTAAGCGGGTAAAATTTATAAAATTTTGTATTACTACTTTGCATCATGAAATTCTAACGAACTAAACAGTTTATATTTTTTATTTTTAAACAATTTATTTTTATTTATTTATTCTTATTTTAATCAGAAAGGGCTCAATTTTACTACATAAGGCGTATGTTAACGAAGTACGTAAAGCCAGCCTGGCAAAAAAAAAAAGAAAATTGCCCCACACCGCGCGTGCCTGAAACGTTGCTTATACGGAAGTATTCCGTTAATTAAACGCTCGCAGCTGCGAGACGAATGGCGAGTGATGACTGGCCAAACATTGTACGACACGAATATTTTCATAACCTAATTTTATTACTGAGAGCATAATCCAAACCCTGGTCTGTGCTTTTTCGGTGGACTGTTTGGCTCTTTATGTCTGCGTCGTTTTGCAGGTTTTTATTTCTCTAGATGATATCTCGGCACCGCGGCTTTAACTACACGACCAGAACAAAGCGGGTTGAAGATGATCGGCTGCAGGTACAACAAAAGAATAAATACAATCGATACTGGACTTCGGCAGCGGTTCGCAATAAAGCTTTCGCACTGCGTTGGGAGGTGCAATTATTAAGGCGAACACCTAAGCGCACCTTTCTGCGTAAAAGCGCCTTTGTTGTTGTAGTTTCCCGGTTCACGAAAGGCCGCCGCAATGAAGAATTATATTAAATAATACACGTGCGATCGGCTGGGATTTCAGCCCACGTTTGCACAGTAACAGCTAAGTGCTCTACAAGCTGCTTTATCTCTACACTTTTCCATCGTAGAAAAAAAGTTTTCGCTGTTGTTTCTTTCTTCGTGGCATATACGCACTTGGAAGATTGGCCAAGAATCGGGAGTTTTGAGGGGCAATATGCCCGCGTCACTAAATGTTACAAACTATCAATTCTAAACGGTAAAGTTGCATAATTAGGCGTGCCGCTTGCACCTGAACGTGATAGCACGTAAGTAGGATAGGTGCACAGCTGCTACCCAGAACCCCGATTCTAGGGAATTTGGGGCGCGTCCCAGTCTGCTTGCCGACTTAATGCGCGCACTAAGACAAACAAACGAAGCGAAGAAAGAGACGCATACAATGTGTAGCAGAAAAGCACCGCGTTCAAAAAATTATCTCAAAAGAAATAAAAACAGAAAACGCGACAAAAATATGGCATTGCAGCTAAGTAGTTGTCAATATCTATCTCCAGGCTTTCGCCTTCAAAGCAACTAGGAAGAGCTAAGTGCCCCGATGAATGTTTTTGTCAATATATTGCCGCGAACCATGCATGGGTTTGTTTATTGTTTGTTTTTACTGCCGGGCCACGCGCGGCTGTGTTATCTGCGTTCCAAACGAGGCGCCTCTTACATTCTTTACTTTTATGCCGCACGGGCTATCCCATTCAGATAAGCAGACTGTTTCGCCCTAACGCCACTAGCCCAGAATAATCTTGCGTGATCTACAATGTTCTGGATGTGAATCGACGGTTCCAGAAACACTTGCGCCGAAAAATAAAAGCCTGCAGAGCAGACGCCGCGGTATTCCATTCTACGACACTCGCCTGTGCAAGTCACTTTGTTGACCGCTGCTTCGCCGCCTCTGCATTCTTTTGAGTTGTTAGGGGAGCACAAGTTCGCTCCAATAAACGTGTTTCTCCTTAAAGACAACTGCGTCGTCCTTGGCTTCGTGACATCTGGTGGGGGTGCTGGGTACTAAGCCTTTATGCTCTCTACGACATCTGGAAGCAGCCAAGCCAGTCCAACCAGAGAAAGCCGCCGACTGCAAGGATTGCTACCCGAGTTCTGTCTTCTGCCAGAAGGGCCCAAGAGAAGGAACGCTGCAACCAACACCATGGTGCAAGAAACAACGTCGCCAATCGTCCTGCAGCAGCCCTGAGAACCGCCATCGTTTCGGGGAGCCCCCGCTGAAGACCCCGAAGAATAGTTGGAGAAGCTGCAGCGCGTCCGCATCTTCAACAGGTGGGACGACAAAGAAACTTTCCGGCATGTCTTCTTTTACTTAGAAGATGCTGCTCGAACTATGTTCGAGAACCATGAGAGCTCTTTGACCGACTGGACTCAATGCAAAAGGAAGTTCCTTATGACCTTCGCTACCGTGGTGAGAAAAGAGCGAGCTCCGCTTTTGCTTCAAAAGCGAAGGCATCACCCCAACGAAGGGGTCGTGATCTTCGTTGAGGAGATGAAGCGACTTTTTTGCCGTGCGGACCCCGAAATGACCGAAGAAAAGAAGCTCAGGTTTCTAATGCGAGGAGTGAAGCAAGAGCTTTTTGCTTGTCTAGTACGTAACCCGCCGAAGACGGTGGCGGAATTCGCGTCTGAGGCGGCCGCGATGGAGAAGACGCTAGAATTTCGAACGAGGCAGTACGACCTACCTGTCAACGCACTGTTCTCGGAGACCATCGGTGCCCCAACTTTAAGCTCCGATACATTGCGAGAGACCATCCGAGCAGTGGTCAAGGAGGAGCTTAACAAGCTTTTTCCAACTACGCCGCAGCCTCAAGTGGCTTCCCTGACTGACGTCATCCGAGAAGAGGTTCAACAGGCGCTGGGGACTTGTACGCCTTCAGAAGCACTCCGTCAGCCCCAAGCGTTGACCTACTCCGCAGTTCGTCGTCAAACCTACCCTGCTCCAACCCTTCGTCAAGAGGCGGAGCCATACCGCCATCCAATGCCGCCCGCCTGACGCCTTGTAGACCAATACCAGACGCCAAGGAAGACCGACGTGTGGCGAACGGCCGATAATCGCCCGCTGTGCTACCACTGCGGAGAGGCCGACCACATCTACCGTCACTGGACCTACAAGAGACTCGGTGTGCGAGTGTTCTCCGTCGTTGCACCACGCCTCCGATACGACCAGGGCCCTTCTGAGATCGAAGAATACCTCTCGAACACCAACCGAGGACAAGCCCGCTTCAACCGTTCACCGTCGCCCTACCCGTATCAGTCACCGAACCGCCGCAGCACTGCTGACGTCTCACGTCGAGGGTCCCTCAGCCCACGCGGGGGAAACTAAAAGCAGCAACTTCGGGAGGTAAAGTTGCAGTAGCGCGGAAAAATCAAAACTCTCCAACAACGCAGCGACTCGCTGAAGACCATGATTCACGACATGCCCTCAGCTCGACGTTCCGATCTGACCCTGACGTGACTTGCGAACACGACGACAGCAAAACGGCGCCACGCGTACCCGACATGACCGAACCTGCCGCTGAAAATACGACGAAGACAACGACGCAAAGTGCCCGACCGTCAACACGTACAAGCAGAGATACGACGCCACGACGCACCCGCAACTCGAAGAAGGCAGCGTCCGACGTTCAGCTGTCTATCGACGGCTTTGAAGTAGTCGCCCTCATAGACACGGGAGCCGACTACTCAGTCATGAGCGGAGCTTTTGCGTGTAAGCATAAGAAAGTTGGGACCAGATAGGACGGTCCGCACATTCGCACAGCAGGAGGCCACCTCGTGACGCCAAGTGGAACGTGCACATCGCGCGTGACCATAGACGGCACAACCTACCCTGCTGCGTTCATCATTTTGCCTAACTCCTCCCGCGACGTAATTCTTGGAATGGAATTTTGACGGAAAACGGTGCAATAATTGCTCTTCAGACCTAGTCCATACCGTTTTCCTCCGATCACTCTATGACTCCGGAACCGAACCTCGAACACCGTGCTGCTTTAAGGATCGCCGATGATCATGTGTCACGAAGTGAACTGGAAAATGAAGACGATAACGACGATGTGCTATACGGGGTACGTTCCAAACATCCCGATGGCGCCATCATCATCGCCTTCCGGGGACAGCTATCCCGCACTCACGGGCTAGCGAATAGGAGGCGGCCAACGACAGCAGCTGGCGGCAGGAGCGGCCGAAGAGAACACCGAGAGAAGGGAGACTGAGAAGCGTGGATCGCGACCGGGATGCGCGGCGGGTCGGGCGACTGAACCCGTGCCGTGCCCCAAGAGGTCATCCACGACTGCGAACTCCAGGAGGTCGCCGCAAGGAAATTGTCTCGCCGGGCGTCGGTGAAAGACAGCGGTGCGCCCAGAGAGCTGCGTTCGTCTTGACCATGGAACGGGAGCTCGGAGCACGATGCACCGTTACGGCCACGACACACTACATGGACCTTTGAACACCGAAACACATTACGACTGCGTCTCTGGACGTGAGGTAGGGCAACTCCGTTCCAGCTGCGAACGAATATTGTCGACGTTCCCTTACCGGACTCTGTTCTCGCCCTTCAGTCCCGGACTTTGACTGTTTTCCCCCGCTTGAAGCAATTATCATGTTAAATACCGCATTGTCGGAGTTTCCAGTTATTCTTCGTTTAGCTCTGTCTTCTATTGTGGGATTTTGAGTTGGGTGGGTTATATAAACTAGTCTCGTTTCCAAAGTTTCTCTCTTCTATTTATTATTGTCCAATGAACCTGACACATGCCACACTGCCACCTCGCGCAAGGTTGATGATCACCGTCTACTGTGAAGATGCTGTTCCTGACGTCGACGCTATCGTAGAGAGTGACCAAAGGTTGCTCCTCGACCGCGGTGTCTGCGTTGCAAGGGGCATTGCGGGCTTTACGCAACTCCAATCCCAAGTTTTCGTAACTAATTTCAGTGAGAAATACCAGCATTTAAACCTCGAAGAAACGCAAGAATTAAGTGACGTGATCGCGGTTGCCGACTTTATTTCAACGCGCACCCGAAGAGACCTTCAAGCTTCCGAATCCCTTCGACGCGAATCCGGCGTTACCACAAGAAGAAAGGAATAAATAATTAGATTTGCTGCATCACTACAGAGAGTGTTTTTCCGCGAATTCAAAACTACGTGAGACACCTCTGGCGAAGCACCGAATAAATATCCGAAGATGGAGCCCGACCTACCCGACAGTCACCGTACCGCGTCTCTTCACACGAGCGGGAAGCCATCCGGACTCAAGTGGACGACATGCTCAGCGACGACATTATACAGCCATTGAAAAGCCCCTGGGCTGCGCCGGTCGTACCAGTGAAGAAAAAAGACGGCACATTAAGGTTTTGCATTGACTACCGGCGACTGAACAAAATCACCAAAAAGGACGTGTTCCCCCTCCCCCGAATCAACGACGCCCTCAACCACCTCTGCCACACGAAGTAGTTCACATCGATGGATCTGAAGACCGGCTACTGGCAAATTTAAGTGAACGAAAGAGAGATCGAGAGAAGACTACATTTATACCCCCGGACGGCCTATACGATTTCAAGGTGATGCCGTTCGGGTTGTGCACGGGGCCAGCAACGTTTCAACGAGTCAGCGCTGTGGTTTGTCGTTTCTTTCCTTAGAGTCCGTGTTTAAGTGCGCTACCTTCAAGATGTCCCATATGCATTACCAACTAGCCCAGTTGTCACTTCTTCAACACGGTTCTAGCTGGCCTGAAGTGGCACACCTGCCTCGTATACCACAACGATGTTGAGGTATTCTCCCGAGCTTTCGACGAACACCTTGCAGGTTGCAGTCGGTACTCGAGGCCATCCGTACGTCGGGGTTAACGCTGAAGCCTGAAAAGTGCCGCTTCGCGTAGGAGGAGCTCAAGTTTTTGGGCCATGTCGTCAACGCCGAAGGAGTCCGGCCTGATCCGGCGAAAACTTCTGCCATTGCGGACTTCCCAAGACCGAAAGATAAGAAGGGCGTGCGGAGATTTCTCGGACTATGCACATACTACAGGCGCTTCGTCGCAAACTTCGCCCGCATTGCAGAGCCACTCAACCGCTTGACGAAAGATAGCACCCCTTTAAGATGGGAAAATACCCAAGAAGCAGCCTTCTGCGAATGCAACAATGCCAACAAAGCCTGCCTGTGCTCGCGCATTTCGACGAAAATGCCGAAACGGTAATGCACACGAACGCCAGTGATATAGGCTTGGGTGCCGTCCTCGTACAAAAGCAAAGCGGGTGCGAGAAAGTAATCGCCTATGCCAGCCGTCGTCTGTCAAAGGAAGAAAGGAACTACTCAGCCTCTGAGAAAGAGTGTCCCGTGATTATATGGGCCATTTCAAAATTTCGCCCATACGTGTATGGAAGACCATTCAAGGTTGTGACAGACCACCATGCGCTGTGTTGGCTCGCCAATTTGAAGGACCCCTCTGGCCGTCTTGGTAGGTGGAGCTTGCGCCTGAAAGAATTCGACGTTACAGTAGTCTATAAATCCGGGAGGAAACACTCCGACGCCGACTGCCTGTCCCGTGCCCCCGTCGACCCACCATCAAAAGACCCCGATGAAGACAGCGCATTCTTCGGAGTCGTTACTGAGAGTGACCTGTCCGCCCAGCAGCGTGCCGACCCCGATCGACTACCTCCAAGGATGCAACATCGCCGTGCCAGGGCCTTCAAACGCAACTTACCTGCATTCAGCCTGAAAAACAACGTCCTCGTCAAGAAGAATTTCAGCCCCGGAACGGGAGTGAACTATCTTCTTATCATCCCGGCAGATCTTCGTGACGAAATTTTGAAGGCGTGCCACGACGACCCGTCTTCCGGACATCTCAGCACAGCTCGCACAACTGGGAAAATCAAGATGAAGTACACTGGCCCCGCCTTGCATCCGACGTTACCCACTACGTCCGGAGCTGCCGTGACTGCCAGCGAGGAAAAACGCCACCGACGAGAGCCACCGGACTTCTGCAGCCGATCGGCCTCCCATCTAGGCCCTTCCAAAAGATTGGAAGAGACCTGCTGGGCACGTTCCCTACATCCCGATCCGAGAACAAGTGGATTGTTGTAGCGACAGACTACATGACGCCTATGCAGAGACCGCCGCTCTTCCGAGGGGGACTGCACAAGAAGTCGCAAAGTTCGTCATAAGCCAAGTTGTGCTGCGACATGGAGCCCCGGAAGTCCTAATCACGACCGCGGAACGGCCTTTACTGCGGACCTGATGCAAGGGATATTACGCTACAGCAACACGGATCACCGAAGAACGACGGCGTACCACCCCCAAACGAACGGACAAACGGAACGCCTGAACAAGACAATCGCGGATATGTTGTCAATATACGTCGACCTGGAACATAAGACTTGAGACGAAGTGCTACCGTATGTCACATTTGCCTACAACACGTCTATCCAGGAGACTACGCAGATGACACCGTTTGAACTTGTCTACGGAAGACGGCCGACTATGATGCTCGACGCCATGCTTCCGCACGTAGAGGACGACGACATCAACGCCGACGTCCAAGGATACCTTCAGCGTGCGGAGGAGGCCCGCCAGCCGCCAGCTGGCTCTAGTTCGTACAACGAACCAGCAGCTGGTGGATGCCGGGCGCTACAACCACCGACGCCGAGACGTCGAGTACCACCCAGGGGACCGTGTTTGGGTTTGGACTCCCATCCAACGACGCGGACTCAGTGAGAAGCTTCTGTGACGGTATTTCGGACCCTACCAGATTCTACAACGTGTCGGCCAAGTTACCTACGAGGTGATCCCGATGGTTGTGGAAAAACGAAACCGAAACTCAAAACGAAGAGCTTGGTTCGGCTAGATAGCGACACGCCACCGAAAGAATCCAAGCCAATAGAAGAGGAGAAGACGAGAGAGAACGAGAGAAAAGGGAGGATGACGCGAACGGAAGCCTACGAAGAGGCACATTTATTGTAGCTCCTGACAACCGTTAAATAAATAGGTGTTTGTGTCTAAACGACGTCTCCTATCTTCAACTATTCCCACAAAATCTGAAGTTGGTGCCGAAACCCGGGATTGAGGGGGACCAGGACACTGCATCTCATCACCTAACGTAAGAACAAAGAACCGCCTGGGAAGAACGCTACCAGCCCAGCTCCGCGGATTCAACGGTGACGCCCACAGGAGCCATGGAACGACTGAAGCAAAAACGCGCAGCCGTGCGTTTACAGGTGACGAAACTTCTTGCCGAAACTGACGCATATATCGAGAGCCAGGAAAAAACGAAAAACACTTGAATGTTTTATTGGCGCGGATTTCCTCCCTACAGGCCCAGCTCAACGAGGCAGAAGCCGCCATTGAACCACGCATACCCGACGAAGAGGCCGAGCAAAAGTTCGCCGGAACATTGATGTACGGCAAAAAGATCGTAACTTACATCGCTATACTCAAGCAAGAGATAAACGATGCTCGCGAGAATCGTCCACCCAGGGCAGAAACCACGCCAGCCCAACAGAACGAGAAAGCAGGGGCACCGCCCTGTAAAGTGAAACTACCGAAGCTCGAGCTGCTCAAGTTCGACGGAAAGAGCGTTAGCTGGCAGGAGTTCTGGGAGCAATTTGACCAAGTTATCAACGCCAACAGCGAACTCACGGTGTTGGATAAGTTTGGCGACCTCAAGGCAGCAGTGACAGGAGACACGGCGAGTGTCATCAGGGGCCTTCCTCCGACTGCGCGATTTACGAGGACGCCTTGGAGCTGCTCATATCTCGTTTCGGCGACGAAGAGGGGCTTATACAGGCGCACATGCGGAAGTTCTTGAGCGCCCCGCCGGTGAGGAGCGCGGACGACGTGAGGGGCCTCCGTCGGTTATACGATACTCTCCTGTCTGACATCCGAGGCTTGGAAGCGCTTGGCCAAAACCAAAACACATTCGAGGCGCTTCTCTTCCCCGTGGTCCAACGCTCCCTGCCGAAAGAAATACTACTCGACTTCAACAGAACAACCGCAAAAGAACAAGCGACGGAAAGTTCGGTGCAGCAGACTCTACTGCAGGAAGGAACCCTGGTTACGGAAGAGGCGCACGAAAATTCATCAGAGAAAAGTGCAACAAAAGAAGCGATGGTGTCGTCCCTTTCCCGACTGATTGCCTTTCTGCGGATCGAAGTGAAAAGCCGCTAAGGTTTAGAAGTGCAGCCAAACGTGGATGCAAAACCGCACCGTCCCAGAACTAAAAACGACCACAAGAGTGTTTACAAAACGCACAAAGGAGGCAATCCGAAGTCATCGGTGGCGACACTGCACCAAAGAACGAGGACTGATGCCAGTTTGTTCTGCACAGAAATGAGCCACGAGACTGCGGCTTGTTGCGCTGAAATCACGCTGGAAGAAAAGAAGAAAAGGCTCATGGCGGGAAGACGATGCTTCCGCTGCACAAGACCCAACCACCACTCAAATGTGTGCAGGAGAAACGTCAAATGTGCAAAGTTCTCGAAACGACATGCCACAACGATGTGCGACCCAGAATTCTTCGCACCAAAGTCACCATTGAGCACCAGCAGCAGCGTGACCACCACTCCAGTGAATTTGGAGTCCACAACGAACGAAGCCGCCAGACCGGTCGTCTTGCTACAGACTGCAACTGTATATTGTGCAGGAGCGGACAATGCCACCTCACTTCGAGCTCTCTTCGATGGTGGAAGCCAACGCTCGTTCATCACAATTAGAGCATCCAAAAAACTCGGGTGCAAAGTTGTGGGATACGAAGCACTAAAGGTCGGTGTGTTCGGCGGAGTTTCCGTCACGGCACAGAACAAGAAAGTTCACCACCTTGAAGTTTGGAAACCGAAGTGATCTGCGACCAGAAGGTTCCAATTCCAGAAGCTCACCTGCGAGATCTCATGGAATCAGAGGCTGTGGCTGACCGTACAGGTGACCAAGATCAAGGGGATATCGACCACCTTATTGGCTCAGAACATTACTGGGATCTTGTGACCGGAAGATCGAAGGCTCTGGATGGAAAACTCCGAGCAGTTGAAACAGCTTTCGGATGGTGCATACAGGACCCAGTTGAAACGAGAGTCAGCGAAGCACATTGCATGCAAACAATTGCACTGAAGGTGTCACTTGATGACTCTGATGCCTCGAACTATTTAAAACGCTTTTGGACGTTGGAGTCGATAGGAGTAACGGACGATGTGGCCGGTTGTCCAGAACAACTACTTGATTCGTTTGACGAAAACATCAAGCAAGTTGGGATTAGATATAAAGTTGCCCTTCCCTGGAAGGAAAACATCGAACTTAAAGACAACAGGGAAGTCGCTGAAAAACGCTTGGTGCAGATAACGAACTGCCTCAAGAAGGACCCTGACCTGCTGCAAACTTACGATGACGTCATCCGACAGTACTGTACGGAGGGCGTGGCCGAGGCTGTGGTTGAAGAGGATGTGAGCAACGGACCGTATACTACATGCCACACCAACCAGTGATACGGGAGGCAAGTGATACAACGAGAGTCCGAGTGGTATTTGACGCGTCATCGCACGGAAACCACACAAAGTCGCTCAACCAAAACCTTGAAAGTGGCCCAAACCTGACAACTGACCTCGTTGGACTACGGCTTAACTTTCGAAGGCACATAATTGCGTTAGTGGCAGACATCGACAAGGCATTTCTGCAAATCGGAATACGAGAAGAACACCGAGACGCCTTGACATTCCTTTGGCTCTAGACCGCACCAGAAACGACTGGATTGAAGCTGAAACTGCAGGCGTGGCGAATGACGAGGGTCCCGTTCGGAACAACAGCAAGTCCCTTCCTACTTACAGCAACGCTAAAGAACCACCTCAGAAGCATGGAGGGAGAGTATCCCGTCACTGCAAGAATTCTAGCGGACTGCTTGTACGGGGACGACCTCCAAACGGGAGCAGAAAATGGGGAAGAAGCCTTGAAGATTTACACGGAAGCTAATGCTATCTTCAATGCTGCCTCCATGAAACTGCACAAACGGGCAACGAACAGCAAAGAAGTGAGTGAACACATCAGTGAAGGTCAAGAATCCAGGCATCTAGGTTACCTCTCAGGTGTTCTCAAGATGCTGGGATTAACATGGGACCCCAGCAGCGACGAGCTTACATTTACCCCGACAACGAGCACACCGCCCGATCCTGGAACAAGCACGAAAAGAACTGTGCTGAAAACTACAGCTCGACTGTATGGTCTACTTGGATGGCTGACACCATTCGCCGTTAGAGCCAAAGCTCTATTCCAAGAACTCTGGAAACGAAACGTTAAGTGGGACGAAGTGTTACCGCAGGACTTAGACACTAAGTGGGTGCAGTGGTTGTGAACTGAACGAACTGCAAAGAGTGCATGTGCAACGTTGCTACCGTGCTGCCACGACTGGACTTCCGCAGAAAACATCGCTACATGTGTTCGCCGATGCTAGCCCTGTGGCCTACAGGGCAGTGGCGTCCATTTGTGTCACAGATGCGCAAGGCAATACTACGTCTAGTATCCTCATGGGCAAGTCGAAGATCGCACCGATCAAGCAGCTGACACTGCCGAGGCTGGAGCTGATGGCTTGTTTGTTGGCAGCTAGATTTGGCCGATACATAACGAACAACTTGAAGGAAGGACCGCAGGAGACATATTTCTGGACAGACTCGACTGTGGCCCTGCACTGGGTGACAGGCGAACCGTCCCAATGGAAGCAGTTCGTGCAGAATCGGGTCACCGAGATACAACGCA
Source organism: Haemaphysalis longicornis (assembly GCA_013339765.2). NCBI lineage: Eukaryota > Metazoa > Arthropoda > Arachnida > Ixodida > Ixodidae > Haemaphysalis > Haemaphysalis longicornis. The sequence goes on from CM023451.1 coordinate 13,530,985, forward strand.
TCACGAACCCTGCGTTTTGGAAACACTGCTCTGGATCCGGAAATCCGACAGACTGCATGACCCGAGGTTTCAGCGGTCAGCAGCTTGTGGAAAGTTCCCTCTGGTGGAAAGGACCTAAGTGGATGGGGTTGCCCGAGAACTTCTGGCCGAGTCACTCGCCACCCAGCAAAACCTCGGCGGCAACAGATGAAAAAAGGGTTCCGACAGTTCTCCAGGCTACAAGCTCCACATCACAGACAGTGCTGGACATAACACGATACAGTGAAGCAGCGAGACTTCTCCGTGTAACAGCATGAATTCTGAGATGCGTTCATAAGTTGCGCCATACCAGCTATGAATCTGGCTCGTTAACGACAGGCGAACTGGACGAAGCCGACAAACACTGGATAAGGCTACCACAGCGTGAAGATCTGCAGCGAGAGATCGAATGCACACAAAACGAGCGAACGTTTTCCCGCAGACTCACCACTCCGAAATACTGCCGTGTTCATGGACAATGACGGTGTGCTCCGAATCACGGGAAGACTCCAGCAAAGTGCGAAGCCGTACAACGAACAGCATCCCATCGCGTTAACAAGCGGCCACCGGTTAGCGGAGCTGACCGCTCGCCGATGTCACCTTCAAGTGTCGAACGGAGGAGTGCGGTACAGCTGAGAGAGAACTTCTACGTGTTGCGTGCACGCCAGCTGGTGAAAAGAATAATTAAGGGGTGCATGACCTGTCGGAGGTTCAATGCTCGTCCAGCCACCGAGGTAATCGCACCGCTTCCGCGAGACCGAGTCACCGAGGCACAACCGTTTGAAGTCTTGGTTGTCGAATTTGCGGGACCGCTTCTTCTCAAAGGAGAGAGCGCAATGCACAAGTCGTATGTTACATTGTTCACTTGTGCCGTAACCAGAGCTGTTCATTAGAGCTCGTAAGAGACATGTCCACTGAATCGTTCTTGATGGCACTCACGAGATTCATATCCAGGAGAGGAATCCCTCGAGTCATATACAGCGACAACGCCATGTCTTTTAAAAGAGCAAACAAAGACCTTTCGCCGCTCTGGAAGTCATTGCGCCATCCTACAACACTTGACTTCATCTCAAACGCACGCATTGAATGGAAATTTATAGTTGAGCGTGCTCCATGGTGGGGTGGGTTCTACGAACGCCTCGTTGGATCCACCAAGCTTGCACTGAGGAAAGTAATTGGCTCAAGATATTTGTCATTCGATGAGCTTGCAACCATGCTTTCGGAAGTAGAGGCAGTACTGAACTCCAGACCATTAACTAAACTCTATGACGAGGCGGGGGAACCGGAACCACTATGTCCTTCCCTGTTCTTGACGGGCAAACGACTGACAACGCCACCAAGTGTGGGGGTTAAGGATGACAACATTGAAGACAGCCTGCACAAATTTTGGACCCGTCGACAGCTGGCCATCAAAGCCTTCTGGCGTATATGGACCAAGGAATACTTGGCAGAGTGGCGAAATCTCCAGAACGGGAAACGACGCCAAGGGAAAATCTTTGCGCTTGGGGACTTGGTTCTCTTTCGAGACTCGCAACTACCCCGGTAGCAATGCAGCCTTGCAAGAATCCAAAAGGTGTTCCCAGGACGAGATGGAAAGATCCGATCATGCCTCCTGAGAATGCCCGGAGGGTCAACGCTCAAGCGACCGATACAGCTAGTGTACCCATTAGAAATTACGTAGCAGTAAAAAAAATGACTTCCGTCATTTGGGGGGTGGGGGGGGGGCATGTGTGGAAAAACGAAACCGAAACTCAAAACGAAGAGCTTGGTTATGCTAGATAGCGACACGCCACCGAAAGAATCCAAGCCAAGAGAAGAGGAGAAGACGAGAGAGGACGAGAGAAAAAGGAGGATGGCGCGAACGGAATCCTAACAAGAGGCACGGTTATTGTAGCTCCTTACAACCGTAAATTAATAAGTGTTTGTGTCTAAACGACGTCTCCTACCTTCAACAATTCCCACAAAGGTGATTCAGGAACATCACGACGACGCACGCGGCCCGAAGTCGTCACGCGGTTCGCTTGAAACCTTACTATGGAAAATGACGGACTATTTTTGTTGTTCGTTCGGGCTATGTTTTATTTAGCATCGGGTCGATGCACTCTAAGAGGGGGGGGGGTAATGCCGCGAACCATGTATGGGTTTTTTTATTTATTATTTGTTTTACTGCCGGGCCACGCCCTGCGGTGTTCTCTGCGTTCCAAACAAAGCGCGTCTTACATTCTTTACTTTTATGCCACACGGGTTATCACATTTAGATAAGCTGACTGTTTCGCCCTAACGTTACTAGCCCAGAATATTCTTCTGTGATCTACAATGTTCTGGATGTGAATCGACGGTTCCAGAAACACTTGCGCCGAAAGATAAAAGCCTGCAGGACAGATGCCGCGGAATTCCATTCGACGACAATCACCTGTGCAAGTCACTTTGTTGACCGCTGCTTCGACGCCTCTGTATTCTTTTGGGTTGTTAGGGGGGCACAAGTTCGCGCCAATAAACTTGTTTCTCCTTCAATACAACTGCGTCGTCCTTGGCTTCGTGACAATGTCTCTCTGCGGCTCGTAACATTGTTGTTGGAGTTTGCGGGTACAACCTTGCCTTTTCCTTTGATGTTCATAGCATATTTCTCTGCAACACGAAGCTGAGCAAGGGGCGACAAGTCGACGCTGCAACGATTGCACTCGATGGCGATTCAAGACCGGCTACACTGCTCGTGATCGTCTCCTATCCTTGAGGCGCCGGCAAATTTTGCGGTACTGTTTGCATCGACGTTGACAACTGGAAAAGTATATATTGTTACGGGACGGCAGGACGCAGGAAATGAAGCATGGAAGGTCCGAGTGATGTGTTTACACTATATACTGGACGTCGACTCAGTGAGGTTACGTACAAGGTAGTTCCCGAAGGAACTGTTCCATCTCAGCGGAGGCCCTTCCAGAAGTTTTTCACGCAGAAAGGATGAAGCTGTACCACCCACGGTGAGTGCCGATGCCCATCCAATGGACTTGATGGACTTCCGGCTGCTGAAGTTGTAATCTCACTCCAGGAGGTGTGCCAAAGATGCCTCCGAGAGTGTGAAGGACTGTCGGAACTATGGTAGCAATTGTGTTGTGTTTCGAGCCTTCCTTTTTGTTGTTTACACTTTTCTTTCGCATCGAGTCGATGGTTTTTGAAGGAGAGAGATAGTGCCACACTATGAACGGTAATTATCCCCGCAAGGGCTTACGCCGACTACTCGGAAACCAACATGACCACTAGGCGGAGCCACGGACCTGGGTAGGGAAACACGACGCTATGCCTGCTTGCTCGCTACCTTGTGTGTGCTCGACACTGATTAAAAGTAGTCTTCTGTTCGGCAACCATCTGTCCCTCTCGTGACAATAGGAGCGATTCAGAGCTCCGAACAGATTTCCGCCTGCTCTTATGGAAACCCAGCTCGAAGCTGGCGAAAATAAAAATATTCTCAACCCCACAGCTAGGATATCGGTTGAAACTAAGGGAGCCGAACTAATGGCCTTGGACGCATTCAAAAAGAAGTTGCGCGACATGTCCGGGAAGCCTGTGAATCGCCAACTAGACGCAAAGACCGAACTCACATCTTCTTCTTAGACTTCTTGCGCTGCTTGCCCAATTTACTTGCGCTGCTGTCTTGTAGGCCATGTGGTCCACTCTGTTTCCGCACTTCGGACATCCTCGTCGCCCTACTCGTCCTTTTCTGCCCCGGTCGCTGTAATTTTAACCACGCCGACAGGCCTACTTCGATGGAAATGCACGTCTTTTTCAACTGAACCTTTGCTCTCCGTATCCCCAGTGACGTCAGCTCGCCGCAGCCTCGCCCCCTTCGTCGTGACCAAGCCACGTGCACCTTCATTGGAAAACAAAGCAATGAATCACATGCTGTTGAAGCTCCTTGTGTAATCTTTCTAATAAATTCTCTACCGACTCACACTTTTCCAGTAGAAGATGTCACTGACACCGGTACTACATTCCTATCATAAGTGTAAACCACCGACATTGTCTCCGCAAGGGCACAATAAAGACTGCGCAACGTGCCGTTTTATTTCAGACCGACGTACGCTGTTGCCGCACCAGTGAATTGATGGTCCTACCGTGTATTCTCCACTGAAGGCCTGGTTAACTGAAAGATGACAAAAAATGCTCAAGAAAGATATCGTGATGTCGTCGTCCAGTATGTGGGTGCGTCCTCTGGTCTGCGTTCAGGAAAAAGATGGGCGGTGGCACTTCTGCATAGACTACTGGAAACTAATATACATCACAAAAAAATCACGCCATATCCACGGAATGAATGATGATAAGTGGGGCGAAGCTCGAGAGGGGGAGATCATCGGTAACCGTAACTCTCCCGTGAAAGTTCGCCCATTACATCATTAAGAAAGACGTAAGACTGTGTGCGTACATTGTACAAATCAACTTTATTTGTTCTTTATTTGTTCTTGTTCGTTTGTTGTTTCGTTTCTCTTCTTCGTGTGTTCTTTTGATTTCGTCGTTGTCATGACTGGATAGCGAGGTCCCTTCATTACGACGGCTTTATGATCTGTGAAATGAAGCGAGAGAGGTTCTTGTACTGGCTGCAATGGGAAGTTTGCAAACACTAAGTCTATTTAGGGCGAACTTGTGCCCGAACAAAACGAGAGGAAACGAGCAAAGGTCCTTGCGTCTCGTTCGATCTCCGAGAACGACTGCCTGCGTTCGTGGCGTGATCTCTTGCGTGATCTCCCCCTCGCAGTGCACGTGCGCTCGCGCCGCCGTTGGCAACACAGACAAGCTCGCGCTCCCGGTGCCGAGTTTGCGCTGCCGGTTGCAGCCGGTTATTGCGCGTGCAACACGGCCCACTTGCGACATCTTCCGAAAGCATGCGGCGGTCACGTACCACGAGACACAAGGGATGGACAGACCCATGGCTTTAGGAGCTTCGCCCCTAAAAACGACGTTTATACGCTACCCGCACTGATGCACTTGAGTGTTTGGCAATGACTGTGAATTAATGTGAACATCTTCGGCAGAGTCCTGCCGGCATTTCTCATCCGTAGACCTGCGTTGTCACTATTGAGAGATTACTGTAAGCTGATGGAGCCGTGGAAATATGGCTTTCATGACCGCTGGTGCCTTTTATCAAATCAAATTACCCGCCGCGGTAGCTCAGTGGTTAAGGCGTTGTGTTGCTAAACACGAGGACGCGTTTCGGTACCTGACCGCGGCGGCCGCTTTTCTGGTGGAGGCGAAAAGCAAAAACGCCCGTGTGTACGAGATTTCAGCGCACTATAAAGAACCCCAGCTGGTCAAAATTATTCTGGAGCCCACGACTACGAAGCGCCTCTTCGCCTGCGTTGCGTCGGCGCGTTAAATCCTACAATCAATCAATCAATCAATCAATCAATCAATCAATCAATCAATCAATCAATCAATCAATCAATCAATCAATCAATCAATCAATTCAAAGTGGTGCATTCGACCTGCGTAGTTCCCCGGCTACATTTGATATAATGATCGACTACCTTTTGCTTAGGTTTACGGGGTCAACGTCCTGGGGCTTGCAAGATGCCGTGATCTTTTTGCATCGACTCTTCACACGCACCTGCAGTGCTTAGCGGACATTTTTTAGATATTCCAACGTGAAGGTTTAAAGTCTAATTTAAGATGTGTCGCTTTGGCAGCGGGGAGACGCCTCCTGGCTTTGACCGTACCAATAAACAGCTCCTCCCTACATCAACTTCCATTTGCCTCGTTCCACTTAGGACGTCCGCCGATTCATAGGCCCTGTGCTCCTAATTTAGAAGATGTATCGAATATTTATCGAAAATTTTCCTAACGCCTCCCGTCCACTAGCCGGCCTGCTGAAAAACGTCACCTTTTCATGGGACCCCGACAAAACAAAAGCTTTTGACATTCTTATTTGTACTCACGCCATCGCCAATTTTGGGACACTTCGATACCTCTGCTGCTACCGTAATATGCACCGATGCCAGTGGCCGCCGACTTCAGGTCGTACTGGCTCAACGGCAAGAAGGTTGGCACAGTGTGATAAAGTATGCTAGCCTCTAACAACATCACAACGCTATTACTGGTTAGCACGGAGTGTATGAGGGGTATTTTGAAGTCCGCCTCGACTTAGCCGCCTGCATAATGGCTTCAATAAAAGAAAGAGGTAGGGCTTGCTTCAGTTTACCAGTGGGTGTTTGCTATGGTAAGCCTGATCGTACGGAGGGTCGCGTGAAGTACCACCTGAAGGGTTTTGGCATTTTTTCTTGGTGACGTCATATTGCACCGGTCGTGACGGTGCGCACTGTGGCCACCATGAGTTGGCCTGCATCCTTCTTGCACCATAATTTATGCCTGGTCCCGAATTTCGTTAACTCAGCTACATACAAATTTGTCACAATCTTACATTTAAAAATAGCTGAGGCACGCATTTTCTGGCCTAAAATATCGCGTTGCCTGGTTTTAGAAGCTTTCGGGCCATCGACATAATGCTAAAAACTATTTACAACAAATGTTTGCGTTCTGCTGGCTGTGTCTGGCCGTCGAAGTGATACGAAAAAAAGCCATTTATCGGTTACCTCAGGCTGGTATCTTGACGAACCGCTCAGCTTAATCAGTGTGCACACGTATAAATAGTCACAGTATTTTTCGCAAGCTATTAGGTGGGCAATTAATCTATGGGCAAAGTATTGGCAATAAGGATAAAGTGATGACAGCTAGAATACGAATAAAATATTAAGGTGAAGATTTGAAAAGCAAAAAAGCCGTATAGAGTTGAACGTTAGCCGCCTTGGCAGCGAAGCCGATGTTTTCCCAGGTATTCCTTACCGTCAAGGTTTTGTGTTTGAAGGAATCGGTCGACATGGTACATCCGCAACCAGTGATGCTACAGATGCTGCCGCCTCGCTTTGAGCGGCCCAATAATTCACTGCTTACGTATGAAACAAACTTGAAATGTGAATGGGGACTCTAATATGAGGTTATTCGCACTAAACCTATGACCGCACCCGCACACTTATTCACATGGAACATTGACCTAAAGTCGTATGCCGTATATCTGAAAGTGAACCAGCGCTTACACCCATTCCAACAGATCCACATACTGCGAGTGAACACGCTCAAGCGACTTGGTGTATGGGAAGAATTTTATTAGCGCCCGGTCAAATAGCCTATCGGAGCAGAAACCGAGTCAACAAAATGGCGGACTTTCTTGATGAAAACAAGCATTCGCAGATAATTTGCGATTGGCGCAGACAAATCGCCCATGCATTTTATATAAAGCGACCCCTAACGATTGCAGAAGTAGGTGATTCGATCTCCTCAACTGTACGTGAAACTTATTCGCGGTTTGTCTTCTGTGGTAGGTCTCGTATGTGGGGCAAACTATACAAACTATGCAGATAGGACACCGAGATGGACGACACTGGCATCTTTCTATTTCTCACCAGAAAATACCCGCCACCGATTGCCTGAAACTCATTAGGAACGCTATTTCCTGCGGCGCTCGAGGGAATGTATTGCTAACCTAACTATGCAGGAAAAAAGCGGTGCGTTAGGCCTTATGAACACAAAACGGTGCCTATATTATTTCCTCACCCTCGTTAGGAAAACTATTCCCTGCGACACTGGAGAGAACGTATAACTGAGTTTCCGTGAACAAGCGGTGAGTTATCGCCTTGTGAAAAAAAATGGTGCATCTATTCGTGTCTACACAACAAACGTCACTTGTCTGCAGCAAAAGAGTACCGCACGTGGAAAGCACAAAAAAGTACAAGCCTCGATACCCCGCAAATGCATTGTGGGTAAAAACAGATCGATTGTCTCTTTGGAGTGTACTGTTGATTGAGGTTACAGCAAATCATTTTGGTTACCTTTTCCGGTGCCGTGGCAACCACATTGCGAAAGTTTTCTTTTCTTTCGGAATTTTTTGACGTTTTCATCAACTCAATGTCCCAGCGGAGCACGTATATCTATGTCAAGTGAATTACGAATAATGTTTCATGTTCATTATTTACGAAAACAAACACTCTATGCCGAATTTTGAAAAGTCAAGAAAGGAATATGGAAACAGCAGCTAGAAGTCACATCAATAGAAACTGATCGTTATCGCCACCGGAAGATGACCGCAAGCGCTACCCCCTGGTTTTCAGCATTTCGATTCTGATTGTGCAGATACAATAGCGGGGGCTTCCCTTAGAAATTAACTATGCAGCAACTGCAATCGTATATCCTGCAAAAAATTACAAAAGCAACAAAAGACTATGAACATTCATTACGAATGATGTGGAACTGATTTATTTAGCGAATATTTGTACTTTTGTGTATTTGAGGGGGCTTTTGTGGTAAGTTTGATATTTGCACATTGGTCACAGAGGCGGCAATAATTAAAAAGCGGTTGTTGTTGCAATTTAGATGTGTTATTTCAAAAATATAAAATAATCAATTGTAAACAAAATTCCAATTTTGAATTGAGAATGTAACCTTATAGTGTCTGCAATGAAGTAGGCTTTTCTGAAATTATGCTGCTCTTTAAAAATTATCAGAGTCTTTGGAATTTGGTATTCTGAAAGTTATGCTGGCAATGTTGCTTGAACGAATTATTCTCAGACAGGCTAAGCAACATCAAGACGTATAAGGTTAAGTACGTTTGTACTTTACGAAGCTAAGACTTTTTAATGATAAGCCCTTATGCTTCCGTGCATAATTGCTGCATTCAAACCAAGAAAGCACTTTAGACGTTTTAGGGAAAGTAAAAGCAGCCATATGAAGGTAGAATTTGTAGCTTTTACATTTTTTGAAACTGGTTTGTAGCATGTAGAGCAGATTCAGCATATTGTGCGTTTTTGCTCTACAGTGAGCAGAAACAATAATTGTACGAAACACTGAATAGTGACAATTATTCTTCTAGTACCGCGGCGGCCGCCTTTTTCCAGCAAATTACTTTTCTTACCTTTTTGTGGCAGGTGTGGAAACGTTTGTAATAATCATTTCTTTTCGTTTCAGTGCTATGGCAACATAATTTCGTCATTGGAGCCGCACAAAAAACACAGAGCGGCGTATATCGAACCGAAAATAAGTACCGCGGCGTTAAAGATATAGCTATAACCGCCAAAAAATTAGCCTTAGTTACGTCGTTGCCGACACGGTGTATGTTTGTGCTGCCTTTTGTCGTGTCTATTTTGCCCGTCCCAGCATGCCAGTGTCGCCGTTGAATGGTATGTGATTTTGGTTAAAAATATTTCTAACTGAATGAATAGCCTACAAAGGCGAGCGATGAATTACTTCTTAATCGGTGGATAATTTTTATGAACCAGTTTTCTTAGTATGAACGCGTACATCGTTCCAAAAAATGTTATACCCGCTGTCCTAAACAAAACCGCAAAAACGTGAAGATGCTCAATAAGACGAACTTGTCTAAATGTCGTGCCTGGTGCATTCGGCAGTCAAGACACGAGCACACAAAGTACCTCGCGGCCGCTGAAAGTATTCGCCAGTGGCACATAAGACTGCTGCTACTGTGACCCACCAGAGGCGTTGCATCAACCACAAAACTTCTCATCCCCGTAGTCACGCAGTATGGAAGAGCACAGAAGACATACACCAAAATTGGCATGTTTCCTGATCTATTCGAACCGGAAATTATTGTAGACTTCTGGAAGCCCAGTGTTCATCAGGTTAGGTTCCCCTATTGTTGTCTTATTATACTCACCCCAAAGTGGGTGTGCAACTATATTGCTATTGCGAAAATGACCCTTACTGACACTGCCCAAATTTCATTGCGTTAAAGATTATCACGGCATCATCACATAAAAAATTGCCATACGGGTTTTGTCTTCACATTTTTATGGGATCCTCCATGTCAAGCGTTGCTGGCATTCGTGTGACTTTGCTGACGCGCTGTTAAACTATTTTTTATCAATAATTTCTCCAGACCTAATACAAAACCGCGCGCAGACAATAGCTCAGCACAGAAAGAACCTGAGGGGCGCCAGGGAATCGGGACAGCCTTGAGGTTGACGGCTGGAAAAAGAATAAATGTTTCCTCTTCGCCAGTATCCGAAAGAACCAAATGTATCTTCACCAAATAAAAAATGCAAACATAAAATATCGCGAAGTCACATGCAGCTGTGTTCCGAACTTAACAAACAAATTAATCATGACGGGTAATCTGGAGGCAGGAGCACACGCAATAAAGGATGAAAGTGGCAAATTGTTTTGAAATAACCTGTAGCTTGGTCGTTCAGATTTTCTTTGCTTGGTTGGAACCAGTAAAAAAACCCGTTCTTTTCGTATTGAATGATTCCAACCTTGTGTTACCAAGCAGGCGTGAGCGAAAGAATAGGTGTTATGAGAAAACTGCGTATCGATTTCTGTTTATATTTTTTTTCTAGTAGGCGAAGATGAAAAAAATATTCTTCGCAGGAACAGAAAGAGTAATTTTATGCTTGACACCTGTGATGTTACCGCGGCTGCACCTTGGCGGAAAAATCAGACGAAGTGCGTTACTGTGCAGTAGCTGAGGCCCACTGGTTTAGGGCAGAAATAAACTCAGCCAGATAAGTTTTTGTTCGGTAGAGAGCTCTGTTTATGTTTTACCTCAGCGAAACGCAAGCTTTGTTGAGTTTTTTTCGTAAATATCCTGGCCAGTGATACACATTGATTGTAATTTAGGCAGTGTGGAGTTCAAATAAATGCATATAAAATTCTCATCACACAACTTCTAGGCTGAATATATTAGTTGTATGCACTTTTTAGAATTCGCTTTTTATATAAATCGTTACGACTAGTTTGACCTTAGTCGGTTCAATTTGATTTTATATGTTTTGATTAATCTTACAATGTATTTAGTTGTACTGGAGCTCACGGTTCGCGTATTCACAGTTAGTTTCCCCAGAAGCGACACAGTAGTTTGCAAAAAAGTACACAAAAACCTAACATTAAGTAATTTATTATTCTTCAATTGAACAAGTAAGGGTCCTCGAGCTGAGGCTTGGGATTCATGTATACCTCTTGATGGTGTCATTGGAAGCCGGTGAGAGGCATGTACCGAAGGTGTTCTTAAGAAAAGGTTGTAACTATACAACTACTCCGCTTTTTGGGTTTTAAGGCAGCCGGCCTAATCACTAGTGGACAGCTCTTTGGTTTAGCAAATGGTTTAAAAAAAGAGGTTTTTGCTAAACCGGCATGCAGTGAGGGAAGTGTTGCCACCGTGTTTCAAGAAAAAAAAGCGTTTAATTGCATGCTGTGCACTTGTAAATGACCAATGTGGCCATATAAAATTTGAAGTGGGTGAATTGAGTTTGTACATCGTTTATTGCAGAAAAATTGTTCCTAGTAAATTCGCCGGTAGTTTCTAAGTGAACGCCTCTTGCCTGCTCCACGAAGCGCGACCGGCCCTCCAATGTTTCAGTCTCTGGGGAATGGGGTGTGTTTAGCGAAGTGTAAATAATCTTTCCTGGCGGAATCCCTGAGTAGAGCTTAATGTGCTTGATACCGCCAATCTGCTCTGACTTCGTATGTTTTTTTACAATGATTTGCAATATACGAACGGGCCTTGGTACTATAGGAAACAAGATTATCCCCTAAGGCCGTACTAGTAAGGTACAAATATACAGCAAAGATATTGGCAGGAGTATATAGCTGAAGCATGCTTTTCCGCATGATTATTTCCATTTGAATAACTAGCAAGAACATTTGTTCTATCAGGCACATCTGAGCGACCCGGATTATTTTAGGCTCAAATTAAAGCGCACCAATGTAGTTAGCTACGCTTATGTATGCCGTTTTTGCAAATTCTCTGAGGCTTCCAGTTTATTTTGCAAAGAAACCTACTGTCCACTTTCTTCAGTTTTCGTTTTTCTGCAGCTTTATTCATGGCGGAAACAAGGCATGGGGCGACAGACGACGTGTAACCTAATTTACATAAGAAGGAAGTAGCGTAACAACTGTGTTGTCCTTCACGGCCAACTCGATGGCGCCTGGGCTGCTTTTGCGCACGACGTTAACTCAGGGACCAAACAGCCGCCTCCTAATTAGCAGCCCGAATGCCCGTTGTTTGTCCAAGCACGCATGTTGGGTAGCCCACTAAGGGATAACTTCGTTTGCCCTCCTCCACCACAGACCCTGCCACAAGGCCCATTCTCGTCCGAGAACAGAAAGCTTACAACGACCGCGGTTTAAAGTGAGAGGTTGTGTTATGTGCCATGACCAAGTCGGACGTGCCGGAAAGTAATGGCGGTCACAAGTAGTGTTTGAACCAAGTTTCGCTTATGTCAGCAATAGGTTCTTTTGTCAAAGCCTAGTGGGCAAACTGAGTGCGGAAAGGTCAATCCTGTATGCAAACGTTTGAGAGAGACTTATTTGGCAAGCTGAATAACACTCTAAGTACGGTGTTTCATAATTGTGCTGACACTTTTGTACTTACTTTGCACGTCCCGGGAGTGTTTGCCGCGCGTGAACAATGACACATTGCTCCTTGCTGAGACTCTACTTGCGTACATTTTTGAAGGAGTGATATTGGGGTCTTCGACGTGACTACAAGGACCACCGCTTTATTAGAGCCACAAAATATTAAAGCAGCTTACACTAGTGGTGCAGTGGAGAAACAGCAGAGATGGCGACCCCTTTCCCTTTGTGGGAGACCCGGCTGTTGCACCTCAAATAGATTTGCGAACTTTGCGCTGAAAGTTCTCAATGATTGCCAAACTTTCACATCTCTCCCAAAGTATGCCCCGTTAGAACGCACAAAAGCCCGTTGCGACCGGCTTCGCGAACTCGGCGTCTGTAGCGCGAACTCGGCGTCTCTGCTCCACAGTTCACGCGCGAAAGCGCGTGAACTGTAAAGAACAAGAGCACGCGAGAGATCACGCCACGAACGCTGGGTAGAGTGTTCTTGAACGTTGAGCTGACCGATGCCGGGCGCTAATGACTAGGAGCACGCTCAGATGCGGTCGGTATTTTTTTTGTATGTTTTTCTTCTGTGACGCTCGACGGCGGGACTTAAAGCTTAAGCAGCTCTGCTGTTAAAAGAATCATTGATGTGATCCGAAACATTTACGCACTGGTGGCAGCAATTAAAGGAGGTATCGGCATTTTTTGGCAACCGCAAGTGCAGCCGTTGGAATTTTTATTTCTGTGAGTGTGTGGTGTAAGTACACTGTTAAGATCGTCGTTTAAACGGAAGGGATGTAGGGTCCTGAGATAAGAAACTGTTATCCCGAGAGCAATGCTTTTAAGTGTTCTACCAACAAAACAGGAATACCTGCAAGAATTGACTGAACGTGATGCGGTACGAATAATGTTTTTAAATGCTGGGCAATGCAACGAAAGCCGCGTGGTTGTCATAGACATAAAATTTCCCGCTAAGAGCGATTGCTGCAAGTTTGCTTAATGGGCCGGAAGTGTAGCAGAACTCCCTACAATAGTATTTACCCACCTAAATTGTTTTACACGGAGTCGTCAGCAATTGCACAGATACAGCCTCTCTTTATGTCATACGTAGCCACCTAGAACCGGCGCGCGGATCACGCAGGCGCTAATGGCGCGTGGTGACCTCCTTTAACGCGTTTGCTCATATAGCCAAGTGATTTTTATACCCTGTTTAGACGAGCGTCGGCCGGCCAATCTCGTGGTCTGGAAACATTTACTTGGTTGGCCGAGTGGGTTCCACATGCCGGTCAATCATGTAGCATTTCCACTAGCTAAACAATTCCCCCGCAAAACAAAGACGTCGCTGGGCACGCTGTTACCATTTTAAAAAGGCGTGAAGCGAGTTGTGTAAAGAGTGATATCAATGTTATATTTACGCGTCCCTTGCAAAACGTCGCAGAAATATACCAGGAATAACAGAAAAAAAGATCAATGGGGCAGCGCAGGCTGATTCACCATTGTTTCCCTGAGTTTTGAAATGGAGGTGACATTTGTTAGACTTATGTACTTATTTGTCGCTGTCTGCTAGCTTTCCTATTGTGTTGTAATTGTCAGACGATAGTTCGGGTACATTTATTACGCATAAAAAAAACTGGTTTCGCAGTACAGAGGTTCCGCGTCTAGTCTGCAATCCTATGAACCGGGTTTAAATCTCACCACCACCGAATTATTCCTCTTTTTTGCCTGAACATTGAAGCACATTCTTTTTTATCACGAGTTATGCCTAGTTATGCAACATTACTGCATATTAAAAGACAATTCGCAGGCTTTTGTTTTCTATACATCAATTCGAAGTCTTCGTTTGCATTTTTCACTGGTTTAGTCATTTTTACGTCGGTATCGGCTAAATTTCTGCTATATTTTCCGACACTAGCCTGATTTTATGCGTGATTAGAACAGTTTATTGCTCAAAATATAATCGGCGGGTTGTGGTTTTGTGTTTTCTATATTGGTTTCAACTGTCGCGTAGATATCTGAGTGAATGCTAGCTGCGCTAAGCAAATGTGCAGAAATATTAGGCGCGACGCACATTAAGACCTCGCTTTCTTCGTGCCTTGGCGCCCGTGTACACAGCATTGTAGACAACGGCTGAAATGGAGTCACAGAAAAAAAAGGCAACCTGCCCGGGAAGATACGAACCACCGACTCCCGCAACAAGACGCAAAGAATCCAATAGACCACGCCGCCAGGCGGAAATTTGAATATAAAAGAGGCACTGAAGTGTAAAGCGACCTCGCAATATCCGTTGTCGTGTGTTGGCGTCCGTGCACACCGCATTATATTCGAAAAATATGTGTCAAGCCACCTAAAAGGTTACAAAACGTAAAAAAATCACACATCTCCACACCGTGAACGATGCCGAGGGTGTGTAGTACTGGGACGTGAATTCTCGTTCGTGTGGCGCTTGTCATTTGCAGCGTATTTACTCCACCGCAAAATCATTTAAAACTCAGAGTGAATCAGCACGACGGCACGATGACGCTCATCCCCAGGCAATACACAACTTGCATCCCACTGCTTCGTACCCTCGACATCGTTCACGGCGTGGAGATGTGTGATTTTTAAATGCGAATGCATTTATTAGTCGGGGGTTGTCGTGCGTTGGCCGGCGTCCGCGCGCAGGTGTTATCTCTCCGCGCCCCAGCAACAGCTGTGGCGCGCCTAGCAACCGGAGCAGGTGGTAGCTCGGGCGGGAGTAGCGGAGGGCAAGGGGAAAGGAGGAGCCGCGCTCGGCGTGTGAGGGGCGCTCGCATCGCGGAGCTCGGGCGAGAGAGAGAGAGCTCGCGCGCCGGGCTGGCGTGTTTCCCGCGTACCCCTCTCCGCTCGCTGCGCTCGAGAAATATATATAAATGCAGTGGACGCCGCGCCTCTTTCCGTGACTGACTCGCAGCGCACTCATCGGTGCACCCAATGCATTCGCATTTCCGCACGATCCCTTCGGGGAGGGTGGGGGGATTTTTTTTTTTTAGTTGGGGTAGTTCACTGTTTCAGTTTGGTTTGGCTCCTATTAATTTATCTAGAATGATTGTAACTGGTTAGGTAGGTTTCTGCTGTCAAACGTGCCAGATGTAGGTGCAGGTGCTTACGATACATGAATTGTGATTATGCAACCGTGGCTTCCTGCGATATCTGCCTGGCTCAGTGGCTGATCCCCGTCAGAAAATGTCCGCACCACTTCCGATGCTGCACTTACCGTGATGACAATCAAAGTACTGAATTCTTCTAATCGCCGTTCCGAAACGCGCTGTTTCCTTTTGTTGCCTCAGTATCATTACGGGATCAGCAAGAGTGTTTTATGTTGAGTCATTGTGATTTGTTTGGAGCACCTGATTCCTGGACACAGGCATTCTAGCCACCAATTGCACCGAATTTACCAAACAAGTTATCCGCTGCTGATTTGCCAACTTCCATCACTGTACCCAAATATATTGTTACGAGGCGAGGCTGCGGTAGAGAACAATGTATTTAAAGTATTTACACTATTTACAGGAAGAAAGGCTGGGCTGCCGCTAACATTCAGAACGACCCACAAGAGACCTCGGTGTCTTCCTCTACCAACACCCGTCGCTGGACGCATTGTTCTTGCTTGTGGACCAATCCCTCAGAACTACATCGTTCGTCGTCTGCTAGTTTGTGCCGTGGCATTACCCCCCGGAGGAGCAAGCGCCGTCGCGGCGCTACGGCGAATCCGTGAGAGGCGGTTGGTACCGCTTCAGCCGGACTACGTGGACAATGTCCGTAGAATCTGCAAGAGTGGACGAGGGTGGAGAAGCGGGGGAGATCTCATACGTGACACCGGTCACTTGACGTAGTACACGATACGGGCCACAGTAGCGGGGCAGCAGTTTTTCAGAAAGCCCGATTTTGCGGGTAGGTGTTCAGAGTAGAACAAGGGATACCGGTGTGAAGTGGGCCACGCGGTGTTTGCGTTCGTAAATCGTCTTCTGGACAGCTTGCGAGGAATGAAGTCGGTGGCGGGCTATCTGCCGCGCATGATCAGCGCGGGCAATGGCTTCACTGCGTACTCCGACCGCCGTAGTCGTAGGTCGCCCGACGTGGGGAGGAGTGTGTCCAATGGTAGAGTAGGATCACGGCCATATAGAAGGTAGAATGGTGAATATCCTGCGATATCATGCCGGGATCAATTATAAGCGAAAGTCACATAAGGCAGCATGACGTCCCAGTCGCGATGGTCTGCAGAAATGTAGCAAGAGAGCATATCTGTCAGGGTTCGATTGAGGCGTTACGTGAGGCCGTTACTTTGGGGAAGATATGCTGTAGATAGCTTGTGCTTAGCAGAGCATTAGCGAAGAATATTGTGAATTACTTGGGAGAGGAAGTAACGTCCGCGGTCAGTGAGCAACTGTCGAGGTGCGCCATGCTGGAGAATTATATCCCGAAGCAGAAAATCGCCTACATCTGTAGCACAGTTGGTCGGCAATGCACGCGTGATGGCGTAGCGCGTGGCGTAATCGGTCG
This sequence comes from Haemaphysalis longicornis, assembly GCA_013339765.2. Lineage (NCBI taxonomy): Eukaryota > Metazoa > Arthropoda > Arachnida > Ixodida > Ixodidae > Haemaphysalis > Haemaphysalis longicornis. Next base: position 13,547,911 of record CM023451.1, read on the forward strand.
CGACAGCAATCCACTTGTTTCCCGATGAAGACAAGGGAAAGGGGCCAAGCAGGTCTAGACCGACACGGAAGAAAGGTTCTGCCGGGATGTCAAGAGCCTGGAGCTGCCCGCTGGAAGCGACGTTGGGGCTTTTCTGCGTTGGCACTGGTCGCAAGCCCTGACGTAGCGGCGTACGGAACGGTATAGGCCAGGCCAGAAGAAACGACGGCGGACTCGATCATAAGTGCGAGAGATGCCAGAGTGCCCAGCAGTCGGCATGTCGTGAAGCTGCTGCAGCACAGTGGAGTGTAGGTGCCGGGGAACAACGAGCAACAGCTCAGGACCATCGGGACGAACATTGCGATGGTATAGGATGTTGTCACGTAGCAGAAACATTGCCTTTGAAGTGTCGGGTGAGGCTGAGTTAAGGTTGTCTATAATAGATCGTAGTGCCGGGTCACGACGCTGCTCTTCCTTAATGCGAAGAAGGCCAGATATAGTGCACAGAAAAGCTGCACCGTCATCTTCATTGTCGTCGGGTGGGTCGACAGGGTGGCGGGACAGGCAATCAGCGTCTGATGCAAACGTCCAGATTTGTATTTTACATCAATGTATACTCCTGGAGAAGCAATGCCCACCGACCTAGCCGCCTACGGGGTCCTTTAGCGAAGAGAACCAGCACAGCGCGTGATGGTCTGTCACGACCGTAAACGGGCGGCCGTGCAGGTAAGGACGGAACTTGGTCACTGACCACACGAGAGCGAGACATTCTCTTCAGTGATTGAGTAGTTGCGCTCTGGGGTGGAAAGGAAGGCGGCTCGCATAGGCGATAACACGCTCCAGTCCACCTTGTCGTTGCGCCAAGACCGCCCCGATACCGTAACCACTGGCATCCGTGCGGACTTCTGTGGGCGCATGAGGATCAAAATGAGCCAGAAGTGGTGCATTGGTGAGCACGGAAACTAGGGTGGTAAAAGCGGCCATTTGATCGGAGCCCCAGGAAAACGGAACGTTTTTTTCAGCAGGCCGGTAAGGGGTCGGGCAATGTGCGCAAAGTCCTTGAAAAACCGGCGGAAGGAGAAACAGAGTCCCAGAAAGCTTCCTACGTCTTTTGTTGAGCGCAGTGCCGGGAAGTTCGGGACTACGCGAACTTTATCCGGGTCGGGTTGAACTCCCCTGGCGTCAACGAGGTGCCCCAGGATTGCCATTTGTCTACGGCCGGAATGACATTTTGAGGAATTTAGCTGGAGACCCGCCCGTCGGAAAAGTGCCAGAATCTCAGAAAGGTGCTCGAGATGGGTGGTAAACGAAGGCGAAAAAACGATAACATCGTCCAAGTAACAGAGGCATGTGGACAACTTAAAGCCCTGGAGCAGTCAGTCCATCATGCGTTCAAATGTTGCTGGAGCATTGCAGAGGCCAAAGGGCATCACCTTGAACTGATAAAGACCATCAGGTGTTAAGAGTGCGGTCTTCTCACGGTCCATTTCATCCACGGCAATTTGCCAATGTCCCGACCGAAGGTCGATGGATGAAAAATACTTGGCTCCGTGGAGGCAGTCAAGGGCGTCATCTATCCGCGGAAGGGATAAACGTCCTTCTTCGTGACGGCATTAAGGTGTCGATAGTCAACGCAAAACCGCCATGTGCCGTCTTTTTTCTTTACTAGCACCACTGGTGAAGCCCATGGGCTGCAGGAAGGCTCAATGATATCCTTCGCCAGCATCTTATCCACTTCTTGTTGGATTACTTGCCTCTCAGCGCGGCAAACTCTGTACGGGCATTTGTGAATTGGGCTTACGCTTTCCGTAATCATTCGATGCGTGACCGACGAAGTTTTACCTAAAGGGCGGTCTTTGAGATCGAAAATGTCCCAATAGGACGCTAGTAGTCGGCGGAGCTCAACGGACTGTGCCGGGAGGAGATCGGGAGCCAACATCGTTGAGTATGGTTCGGTCGGGGAAGGGGCACACCAAAAGTCATCGGCGGGATGTTTTGGGGGATCGGCCGTTAAAAGAGAAAGGTTGTACTCTCCTAAAGGGGACAGAAGACGAAGAGTAATTCCTTTGGGCAGCGATTGCACGGAGAAGCTGAAATTAAGAAACGGAAGAGATGCTCTGCTTTGATTGATTCTGACAACTGTGTGTGGTAGCTTCACTCTGCGCTCCAGTGCAACGGCTGTGGTTGGCGATATGACATAATCCCCGTCCGGTACTGGGGAAGAGATGAACAGCGGGACATAATTGAATGCTTGAGGTGCTAAACGAACATCTTCGAGACAGCACAGATGCGGCAAGGGTTATTCGATGGTGAGTGGTGGCAGCGGAAGGTCGAGGTGGACGAGGCCGAGAGAACAATCTATGATCGCTGAATGATCCGACAAAAAATCTTGGCCAAGAATAAGGTCATGGGTGCAGTGGTCTAAAACGGCGAGCAGGACTGTTGTGTCATGGCCGGCGATGGTGACGCGCGCGGTGCACATACCGGCGACCGCTGGGGTACCTCCGTCAGCGACCCGGAGACACGAAGTGGCTGGCGTCAAAACTTTTCGCAGACGACACCGAAGCTTCGCACTCATGACCGATACATGCGCCCCGGTGTCAATCAGCGCACTCACATTGACACCATCAACTTTCACGTCCAACAAGTTCTTTTAGGCTCGCAGTGTTATCAGAGGATGTTCAGGTCGGTCGGAAAATGCAGCGTCACCTCCGGGAGCTGCATCCTCTAGTTTTCCTTGGAGGGTCTCGAGTAGCTGGTCGGCGGGGTCGGCGAGGAAAAGCGACGAGGAGAACGGGACTGGCGACGCTGCGGCGATGGGGAACGACCAGACCAGCGATTCTCGGCGGAATCAGCGGTGTTAGGCTTCGGCTGATGGCGGGAGTAGAAGCGTCGAGGAGGGTCGTCAGGGTACTGGTAGAAGTTGTTCTGGAGGGGAGGAAATGGACGGCTCCGGCAGGTATCGAGCCACGTGGCCTACCCGTCTGCAGTTGAAACAGATCGGCCCCGTCGTCAGGAGTTCGCCATTCATCAGCGAGGCGGCTCTGGAAACGTGGCGGCATATTGTCGCACCGAGAAGGGCTGATGGGTGAACCATAACGAGCGCATGGGTGACTCACGGAGCAAATTGGCTGCACTCCTAGGTTCATCAGCTCTTCGCGCACAACTGCCTGTATGAGAGGTACAGGAACAGCGGAGGAGTTCTGGGCGTCGTGCGGGAAGCAAGTTGGGGTAATGGCCTCAATCTCGCGACGTACAAATCTTGGTGATATTATCTGGAGTTGGTACCATCCCGGTAGAAGGGCGCTGCCCCTGCTAGCGGCTGGAGGTTATCTTACAGGAAGAGGTCGCAGCCCCTGTTAGGGAGCCGGGTGAATTTTTTGAGCGATTCGGCGGCTTTTCGCCAGCTCAAAGCGACGACATTCGGCGATAAGGGTGTCAACTTTGTCGTAGTTATTGAAACCTAGAAGGTCAAAAGCATCGTCGGCTATCCCTTTTAACACGTGGTTCACTTTTTCGTCCTCCGACATCTGACGGTCGACTTTGTAACGAAGGGATAGCACGCTCTGAATGTAAGTAACGTACGATTCAGTGGGGCTTTGCACGCGGGAGGCAAGGTCATTTTTGGCTTCCAGCTGCCGACTCTCGGACCATCCGAACAGAGCTTTCAGCTCTTCTTTAGAAGCGTCCCAACTGGTAAGGCGGGCCTCGTTTGTGTAAAAACAATCCTTGGCCGTACCTTTACGATAGAGGTCCAGGTTGGCGAGCATGAATGTGGGGTCCCAGCGGTTGTGGCTACTGACACGCTCGTACATAAGGATCCAGTCTTCTACGTCGACGTCATCCGTGCCGCTGAATTTACCGGGTTCGCGCGGGTGGGTAAGGTTGATGGTCTGGCCTGTAGTGGCCTGGCTAGGCGCAGTCATGTGAGGGTTGTCCCCGAGTGCTCTTTGCGAAAGGAAGTGTGCCGGACGTGGCGTCCGCTACGCAGCTCCGCATTCGCAGAAGGCCAGCACCTCCACCACAAGATGTTACGAGGCGAGGATGCGGTAGAGAAGAATGTATTTAAAGTATTTACACTATTTACAGGAAGAAAGGCTGGGCTGCCGCTAACATTCAGAACGACCCACAAGAGACCTCGTCGTCTTCCTCTACAAACACCCGTGGCTGGACGCATTGTTCTTGCTTGTGAACCAATCCCTCAGAACTACATCGTTCGTCGGCTGCTAGTTTGCGCCGTGGCAATATATTTAAAAAAAAAGTGGTGTAATATTTTGTTTAATATACCAGCATTGATGAAATTGAAGTTCAAAATTGAGGGATAATACACCAACGCCAGATCGTGCAACGTCTCATTTGAGAATTCTGAGATATCTTTATATACGCAGTAAGCTCGAAACACCGATGTTTTTGTATTTCCGCTCGACCAATAAGGCTCCCGCCATGTCCCGGAACTGTACCCGCCACCACGTGCTCTGCAGTATGCCGCCGTAGCCATTGCGGGAAAGCTTTGGATAACACTGGTTAGTTTGTGCAGACCACTCGGCAAGCCTACGAACATGGATATAGTTGTTGCAAATAAGCGCAAAAGCCGGCAAAAACAGAATATACAGACCAAATTTTTCTTTGTCCAAGGCTGTGCAGCAATACGCGAACCCCAGTCAGTAAACAATAAATTTCGGAGTCTCAAGCGGACACGACAGGCCAGATCCAGGAGGTGGTTATGGCAACGGCATATTGTCCTGCGCATACACTAACATTGACCGCAGCTTGAACAGAGAAGCTTTAAAGAAGACAGTAGAGGATAATAGAAATTATGCATACACCATGCGGCCGACATGTTCGAAAAGGTAAACCCTGTTCCAGTACTCCTGGGCCGAAATACGTCAATTCAAACCTTCCATTTTCTATGCACTGGCCTTTTAAATGACAACCTGACGCCAGCAGCGAAAAACCCCTAGCTCCTTCCCAAATTACAGTTGTGCCCTCTGCAGCACCTCCAGCCACGTCTACCGATTGTTAGCTGAGTCAACCCTTTCCCACCAAATTTTCGTTGCTCATCCTTCCATGGAGTCCTTTATCTACTCATATTGTATTTTTGCTCTACTGACAGCCACTTCGTTAATCGGATGGTCCACGCATTGCCCCTCATACTCATAATGTGACGCTCCCATGCCATTTTCTTCGCTTAATTTGAGATAGAATCTCTTCCAAACGAGTGTGTTCTCTAATCCACGCAGCTGTTTTTTATCCTTAAGCGTGACCCCTAGCATCATTCGTTCCGTAGCTCATTGGGCTGATATAGGTTTCCTGTCAAGTTGCTTAGTGAGACACCAAGTGTCTGCCCCGTACCTCATTACGGCAAGAACGTATCGGTTATGTATGAGTGACAGGGGAAGCTTACTATTAAGCATATCAGAATTCCTACCGAAAGGAGCCCACCCCATGCTTATTTTATTCGGCGGGTAATTTTCTTATCATGATTGGGATCAGCACTTATGACTTGCCCAAGGTAGACGCAATCGCTTGCTATTCTATTTTTTTTGTAACACACCTTGACATCGTTTCATGTCCACCGTACTAAACATAACATTCGGTTTTTTCGTCTCTATTTTTAGACCTCCAATCAAAGCGGCAAAGCATGCTTTGCAAGTTCGGACTGCTTTGTCTTAACAAGACAATGTCGTTTTCGAACCCTAGGTGGTTTAGACATTCCCCATTTATTCCCACGCCAGTTCCCCTCCACTTATACTTTCTCTACACACCGTCCAGACAGGCCTTAAATAATGGCGAGTACAATGTGTCCCGGTGCCTGACACCACTCTGTATAGAAACTTACAAGTTCCTTGATTGAGCCGTACAGCCTCCGTGCATCGGTTGCATATGCCTGTAACGAGCGCTATGCATGGCGTCTAGACTACACGATCACGCAACACCGCAATAACTGCTGAAGTAGGCACTCTGTCAAATGCTTTATCATAATCCATAAAGGCCATGTACAATGGTGCATTACATTTCTGGATTACCTCGGTGATAGGGTGAATACGGTCTAAACTTGAGAAATCCGTCTCAAAACCGGCCGGTTCTCCTGTTTGTTAGAGGTCTAAAGTCGATTGATTGATTGATTGATTGTGGAGTTTAACGCGCCGACGCAACGCAGGCGATGAGGCGCGCCGTAGTGGAGGGCTCCGGATTAATTTTGACCACCTGGGGATCTTTAACGTGCGCCGAAATCTCGTACGCACGGGCGTTTTCGCTTTGTGCCTCCATCAGAAAAGCGGCCGCCGCGGTCGGGAATCGAACCCGCGACCTCGTGCTCAGCAGCGCAACGCCTTAGCCACTGAGCCACCGCGGCGGGTAGGAGGTCCAAAGTCGAACTCATGCGATTGAAAATTGCCTTCGTAAATACCTTGTAGGTAACTGAGAGAAGGCTGATGGGTCTGTAATTTTTAAGCTATCTGGAGTCACCTTTCACATGTAGAAGAAACAATTTCACGTTTTTTCACGCCTTTGGAGCCGTTAAAGTCGTCAGGTACGGCGAGAATTGGTCTGCAAGTTTTATTAGCGCAACGTCCCAACCAAGGCACAATATGTCCGCCGTAATGCCATCATCTCCTGCTCCTTTGTCCTTCTTAATTGCTTTGAGCGCCGTTACTACCTCATCCTTAGGAAGAGGTGGAACCTGCCGACACCACTTATAGCAAAACGTGCCTCTGAGTCATGCCCACAAGCGCAGAAGTTGCCGTAAAGTTCCTCGGTTATATTTAGTGTAGCATCGATATATATTTCTTCATTGGCTATTCTCATTCAGGGGTGCATACCTTCTATTTTTGTTTATAGCGAGTACTAAGTATTTGCGATGAACCAATAATTTCAGGAAATATATATGAACTTTAAATTGATTGCGATTAAAACTTGCCTTACGATCACAGACCAGAAAAAAATCAGTGCGAAAGCTGGCGCACTGCTGGTCAGTAGCGGTGCATAGTGTCTTTGGTGGCGACCGAACGAACGCGGTGTTATTTTTGGGGGGGAGCACGCGTGCTTGACAACAAGACCGAAGTAGCTGTGCGGGGGCTTTGAAGAGTGTTGGCGGAACACCGTGTCGGCATGAACTAGCTCGCCGTGGCGTGCAAACATTGGCAAGCCCCGCGAGTTGTGTTCCGCTGTTTGAGGGCTTTGAAGTGCGTTGGCGGAACACGGTCTCCGGATGAACGAGCTCGCCGTGGCGTGCAAACATTGGCAAGCCCCGCGAGCTGTGTTCCGGCTAAACAAGGAGCTGGCTTTCCTACAGCTCTTTCTGGTGGGAGCGTCGATACGTTCCCCCTAAAGGTTGCACAGGCGCAATTGACGCAAAAGAACTTGCGACGGAATACTCTTGTGGAACGAAGTGGAATAGAAGAATATTATCTATGGTAGGCTGGAAGGATAGTAAAATGTGTAAATAAAAAAAGCAACCATGATGGGGCAGTATGATGGGCCAATTTCTGGCTTGCTATTCTTTCAGCGGTAAATGGGAGCGTAAATAGATCTTGAGTTGAAGAAGATAGTCATTTTGAACATGACGAAGTGCTCAGAGGATGACAATATACAAAACTCAACGACCGGATACCTAGCTTAAGAGACCCGATTGGCTCTGCAGGTCAAAGGAATGGGAAACCACAATCGACATCACAAGTGGGAACGTAGCCAGAATAGTCGGCGGAAACGAGAATAAGGGCACAATCCTAAACCTTCCACTCGGTTACAGTTACCTGAACTGGCTGCCACTGCACTGAGCCGATTTTTAAAGCGAACCTTTCTATGGCGCCCTGTTTGCGTTGGATGTCCCGCCGAAATGAACAGCATGATTCGATTGGATTGGGAAAACTTCTTTGTGGCCTGCGAATGAAGTCCTAGTGCTAGGTTTTCATGACTTGGCCGGAGTCGTCACCGCAGATGTAGCCAACCCGGCTAGGGGTCCTCCGCTCCCCGTCACCGGGTCGCCGGGGTCCTCCTGCCTGGCCAGCGCCACGATGACTCGCTAGACAGCCTGTAGTTGAAGATTTTGGTCTTCAGTCCGCACCGCCTCCTCGAAGGCAGGTGGCATCGTTCTTGTGTTTGAATCGTGCGGGTATGCGAGGCAATCCCAGACGATGGGCTAGAGTCTTGCTGGAGCTTTGCGACGCACCCGACAGGTGGCATCAGGGTATGTCTCCGGGTACATCTTGTGCTTTAGGTAGGGGCTCGGGACCGTCTTTGTTTGGAGTTGCCTATAGATGACCGCCTGCTCCCTGGTCCATCCTTTGCAGGGCGGCGGGAGCTTGCGTCTGGCAAGTCGATAGGCCTGAGTAATTTCTTTGTAGGTAGTCATTCTGTCTCGTGTGCTGTGCCACAAATGCTCTCCGCCACTTCGCTCGGCGCGGTTAGTGAGTTCGCGCGCACGAGCGTGTGCGGTTTCATTGTGGTTCTCAGCACGCGCCGACACCGTACCTGCGTGTGTAGGGAACCACTTGATTCTCGTCTTCCCCATGAGGCTTGGTTTTCTTCGCAGTAGTTGCTCCGTTACGGGGGAAACGCTGCCTTTGGAGAAGTTTTTGAAAGCTTGCCTGGAATCACTCAGGAACGTTGTGCAGCCTTAATGTTTGAAGGCCAGCGCGATCGCCACATCCTCTGCTTCCTCGGGTCTCCAGCTTGCAACGCTGGCCGCCACTCGGAGGTTGCCCTCGGCGTCGACCACCGTCACCACGAAGCCACGTTCGTTGCAGTATTCTGCTGCATCGACGTAGCGGGCTCCAGCGTCCCCGGCGTGGAGCTCCGCCAGCGCCTTGGCCCGTGCTCGCCGCCTGCCCTCGTTGTACTCCGGGTGCATGTTGCGCTGGACTGCATCCACCTGGATTTTTTCCCTGGTGTCGCCTCGTAGCTGCGTCTTGGTTCCCTGCTGTTCATGGTAGTTGTATCCCTGCTTGTCCATCATTCTTCTGCCTGCTTTGGTTATGGTTAGCCTCTCTAGCTGTGCCACCCGTTGGGCCTCGATGACTTTGTCCAAGGTGTTGTGTACGCCCAGGATTAGCAGTCGCTCGGTACTTGTAGACTCGGGTAGTCCGATGGCCGTCTTATACGCCCTTCGAATGAGCGATTCCAGCTTTTTCTTCTCATTGGTTTGCCACTTTTGAAACGCCGCCACGTATGTTATGTGGCTTATTACGAATGACGAACTGCAGGAAAGCCAATTTTACGCAATGGGTTTCATAAAACGATGATGATGATAAACGAAGACACATTTATTCATAATTTATTTAATTATTTATTTATTTATTTATTTATTCAAAGTACCTTACAGGTCCAGCAGGGAATTGGGTAAGGGGGGCAAGAAGAGCAGATAATCAAAATATACCAACAGAAGTTATACAAAAACTCGATATATAATACAGCAACAAGCCAGTGAACAAAGAGAAAAGAACGTGATAACAGTAAGCAAGAGTGGCGAAAAATAAACACAAGCAATATCAACATCTAGTGTGGTAGCGGCAACCGCAAAAAAAAAAATCCTCCGTCGCATGCCCCCGCGCGAGGGACACGAGTAAATGCAGAGCATTGGGGTTGTTTACGTGGCGTAGAATTGGTGGTGGTGTGGACGCTTGGCCGCGGCTTCTCGTTCACGAAGGTCGGCGTCGGCGGCACGCTTACGACGCTTGCGTTCGGCGTCGGCAGCGCGCCGCCTCGCCGCCTTGTCATCTGCCGACGTCGACGAAGACGATGGTACGATGTCTTGTACTGGTTCCGTGACGCTGATGTTGGATTGCGTCGCGGTACTAGTTGAAGGTCTTCCTTCCATCGCTTATCAACTGCGACCGCCGACGAACGCAAGAGAAGAGAGCGCAGGAGTTGACTGGAGTGGAGCCCGCGCCAACCCGCTTTATAGGGGGTAGCTGTATTGCGGTAACGTTTAGTGTTTGGGGGGTTGGTGCTATCACGTGTACACCACGCAGCTATCACGCCGTAGCACGCCGCTGAGTCGCCAACGCGCGCCGCTGACGACGTAGTTTGAATGAGTCAAGGAGATAAGGCGCGTTCGTAGCCTTTGATTCTGTGTCGTTTTGTGGCGCAGTAGGTAGAGCACCATGTACCTTGCGTTCCGCCCCAATGGTAGTGGGATCGAAACCAGGCGCCGGTAACTGTTATTTCTTTTTCTTTTTATAGTGTAGGTGGAGGCTGGCTGCTGCGGACGCCGACGCACGGGTGACATCGTGAGTTATACAAATGCTCTGCATTTAAAAAAGGAAAGAAAAAAGGAAAACATTATGGTGCTAACAGAAAGAAACGCCAGCGTTCCTGTTTGGTGGTTTTACACAAAAAAATGCTTGTGCAGGTGATTGCGGCATGTTTCTGGGTTATTCAGCGATGCGATGTTATCAGGGAGATCGTTCCACAACAGGATAACACCTAGGAGATTAGATGAATTGAAAGAGTTAGTGGTGCTGTAGATTCTGCGGTAATCACCAATTCCGTAATCACCAATGATAATAACAATTTTGCGCTGCAAGGGAAACAGGGTTCCTGCGGTCGGTACCCAACCTGGGTCCCTGCTATCGTGAAGCGGCGTCTATTCGATTGCTCCATTCCGAGACTGTCAAAGCAGCTTCGCGTTTTAGCCGTCTTTGTCTCAAGAAAGAGGCTTTGATTCTCTCCCTCTATCAATATTACCTATTGCTGTAGACTTACCTTTAGTAGTAAATAAAGATTGACATATTGACACTGTGCTGCCCTAATTAACAGTTCCATGAGTTCTTTTACAGTACTTTAAAGGAACTAGTGGAACGGGTATTTCGGGCTACTTCCGAGGCAACGAATTTTTGAAGAGTTTAATGAACCAACTGCAGTAAACCAATAGCCGAAACAAAAACACTGTAACTGGGCGACAAGTGTGTAGCGAAGCCTGTTTACGCCGCAACATTTCGCCCTTTCTCCTCAATATTGATAGTTATCTGTTTTCATTGCATTAAAACTGGTATGACGGCTGACACATCTGCGAATACTATACGGCAAAGATGACATTTCGGGTGAATTTACATCGTCACTTCGCGATACAGTTCGACTACATCTTTGAACACCGCAGTTCCAGGGAAGATGTCGGAACAATGCCTAGATATTTCGTCGTAATTCTTCGTAATTTCGATTTATTATCACAATAATTCTCATTATTTACAGGATGCGATGGTGATGATAATGGTGAGCCAATGTAAGAAACATGGAAACCGTTTTTAAACCGGTTATCGAGTGCTGTTTCGCCCGCGTCCTGGTCATTATAATAGGCGTCGTGTATTATATAAAAATAATATTAACTTTGAGGAATCTAGTAGAATCATTGTGTAAAAATTATATTTCAGATACCGCAAGCGGGTATTGTATCGCTGGCTACTGAACTGTTCAAGACGGCAACAACTCTGGAGCATTAGCTTAAAGGAAAAGCAGCAACTTGGAGATAGATAGGGGCAAGTAGCTGCTTTGTGCGTACATGTGGCGGTGGCGTAAGCCAGAGTTTGTCCAGTGGTCCCCAGGACAGATCAAACACACGCCGGAAGGATGAAACATGCAGAGGTGTTAAGAAACTAGACCTTTATTTAGACAAGGTAGGTGAATCCCAAGCCACCATGTATAAACCGTGAAGAAATTCGGGAGCTTTTCTATTGTTTTATTGTTTACTGTTATTGTTTTCCATCCACGAAAAAGGCTTTGTGCTCTGCTGTTTGCGGCTTTCAATATTTTGTTGTACACAGTATTTACTGTTTTGATATCAATATCGTTAATGATTGCGCATTACTTTTGTATTCGCATTGCATCAACTATGCCTATCTCGCACTTGTCCATGCTGCTGCATTGTTCTGTAAGGGCCATCGGCCCTTCAAGCTTGGCAGGCACCTTTTTACCTCCTTCCTTCCTACTCAAACTGGGGAAAACCAGAAAATCTTGAAATCTTGAAATCTAAAAATTGCCAAGCGAAAGAAGACCAATGCAAAATTTACGCACGGCTTTCTAAACCACCACAGCTGCCCCAGAGCACTTGTGTTTTCCAAAGCCTCTAGATTGTGTCCGGTCCTCCCGTCATGAGAAGCAAAGCAGTTGGCATAAATCACATTTGTGCTTATTCCCACTGCCAGTACTTTAGAATCGGCGCTGAAATCCGCACGTATTGGGCGGCCATTACAATGGCCCCTTGTTATAGGACGCTGGTAACAAAAGAGCCCAGACTGTCGTCCGACGCAAGATAGCTATCCAAGCCTCATGCGGAGCGGGTTTGTTGTTATTGGTTCGCACCGCTGTTCTCCCTAATTTGGCCGGCACTGGTAGGAGAAGCGAATAGGCAGGGTCGAACGTATTCATCTGTCAACATAGACGGCGTATGCAGCCCCGGTATTTTGCCTAGGTGGACGATGCAGCGTGACGGCGACTGTCCGTGTCCATGTCGATCTTAATACATCCTCGCCGCAGGGACCAGATTCCCATAGACATTTTCCTGCCGCAAACAATCTAAGGGATTTTTGCCGCCGCCGCCCTTCGTGAATCCAGCTTGAACAGCAGGCCGGTGTGAGCTCATTGCCACACCTCAAGAAAGACAGGACATCAAGAACCGCGTCCCTGAACACTACCTTGTCTGTACTTCAGGATGTCATCCAGCAACCGTCCAGATAGCCGGCACATCTTCGCAAGGAATTGCACGTAATCAGAAACAGAGTCCTGTCCACGCATCAGAGAAGCGCCTGCTCCTGTCTTGCGGGGAACGGGCTGGTTACATAAGCTTACAACACACATTTAGCTCGAAACAAAGTTTAGCAGAACGCAAGGGTGACTGATTACATAATAACAACATTATCACATAAAAATATGCAACACATTCCGCCCAAACAAACAGCAGAACAACAGTGTTAGAATGTGTAGGTCAGGCAATACAAGACTACCATGTGGCGCTTCTCGCCAAAGGAGCAATGACAAAATGTCACACGTGACACTCCCTAAATAAACTAATAGAATTTGTTCTCCAACTAAGTGGCAACAAAATCCGCAATGACGTGTGGGCGATCGGATAGAGATGGCATTGTTGCAGGCTGAAAGGAATTGTTCGCCACACCCTCCGGGCTTAGCAGGATCCAATAAATGTGGCTGGGGTAGCCCTATTTACAACCAAGCTTGAATGCCAATCAGAGCTATGACTCTTTTTACAGGAGAGATAGTAAGCTCCCATGTCTGCGAAACATATAAGCGAAAAAGTCTATTGAAGTAAGCACGCTAACAACTTCATTGAAACAAGATGCTCAACGTTGCCGCAAAGCTCACGTCATGGTTGGGCATTTTTGGGTCGACGATCTGTTGATAATATATTTGTAAGGTAAGTGCTACTGGCTTTGCTCTACGCAACTCAAGATCGACTTTTCATTTTGATGGTCAACCACTAATAGGATCGCACTGTTGGCTAGTAGGCTAATATACTGTTCGGCGTTGTTCTTTTGCAAGTGCACACTACTTGTTACTTGAAAAAGTCACGTTTCTTTTCAAAACCATCACGCTCTCTCTTTGACGCATTTGCAACCTTTGATTTTTTCTCCTATCGCACGCATCTTTACTTGAGCAGCGGCCACTGCGCTTTTTGTATTTAGGTCTTCTGCCCTAACGGCTGGTTCGTCTTACTTCCCACTTATGTTGTCATTGGTGTTCACTTCCTGTGTTGGGGCCTCGTGGGACACCGTTATGTCAAGCGGAGGATTGCTTACAATTAACTCGTGCTGGTTTCGCGACCACACCCACCACAGCTCACCCTCCCCTCAAAAGCCCGGTGGATTGTTTCGAAAATGGGAGGTACGACGCAAGGGCAGGTCACCCAAAACAGCTGACTTGGTTTATAGGACACAACTTAAGACTTCCATTGTTATCCTTGCCGTAGAAAATGTCAATGCTGCGCGTTTTGACTTCCTGCTTCATCGAAGGAACTTTTTCTGAAATGATAATACTTTACAAAATATACTTGAACCACGTCGAGGGTCGCTGCGCAGTCACCCAGAGCTCGGCACAATTGGTTGCTACAACGAGAGGGTGTTGAACCTGCGCATTGTCGTTGCGGTTCCCAACGCTCGGGACAACAAGATTATTTATCATATGCCCTACCGCTATGTCTGCATCTTCTACACAACTCAAAGTCTTCCTTCTGCTCCCAGTCTTTGGGGTGTCAGAATGCAGGCATTACAAGGAAACATTATTACAGATTTTTGGTATACCGTTTTGAGCACTACGACACACGTTAGCGTAAGCTATTCTCTTGAGTCGTACGCACTGCGCATGCGCCGTACGCGAAGTTGGTTTTAGGCTTAGAGGATGTAAGGTTACCGCACGCTAGTTCAGAAAGCTAGCACGCGTACGCTACGACCCTTGCACAGCTTTTGTTTCCCTGTGTTTACAACACGGCCACAAGAGCGGAACACTTCAACGCTCGCGGTCTTCTGTAAGCAGTAATTAGCACCTCATAGAAAGAACGTTTTGCACCTCTCTGGTTACATACGTGCCGTGGTTTGCACGTTGCTCTCGCGGTGTGTGGGGCTAACGTGACATCGCTGATTGCCCTAACGATGCTGCTGCAGGCCGTCCTCCGAAGCTGTGTGTGTTTGGGTGTGTGCGCTGTTGACCCATTCGCTTCATAGTGGAATGTCACGGTGTGATCCTACCGGCTGACTGTGCTTGGTATGTTACAAATTAGTGATAAATAGCGGTGACTCAACCCAGTGTGCGTGGCTGAAAGCCTTCGGGGCTTGCGTCAGAGTGAAGTAACTTGCTGTTGGATCCGGCCAACCGAGTGAAGTGAGTGCCATTTCAACGACGGGCAGAAGGGAAAAAACGAATGCTATTTTTGTGCTTCCGCCTCGCAGTGCACGCAGTTAAGTAGCAACATTACGCTTATCAAAGCGAATTTCTTGATTGCTTTCGGTGCAAATAAAACGTAGACGTCAAAGCCGGTCCTTTTGCTTTGCGTGTATGTGCGATTGCCTAAACAAGTAACCTCGGGCTTGATTGCTTCCGTTAGAAAGTGTAATTATGTAGAATATTCGGATTATCTTATGCACGTTCTTAATTCAATACTAGCAGAAAGGCGTTTGGTTCCGCTAGTAGAGTAGTCGTGAAAAATTCCAAGTGCTCGATAGGCCAGATGAGTGAGTCGCGTTGTATCCAGCTCGACAGATGAAGCAGTAATCGTGAGCGCGTCGCAATGCAAAACAGACGAAACGGTGTACTGAAACTCCCTTCGCAGTGCCGTCGAAGCGTGCCGGAAAAACTTGTACTTTAGCGTAAAAAAGGCCGCAAACGCTATACTAAAACTCTCCATCTACTGCACAGAACTTCGCTCCGGAAAGGTTTAGTATCTTGGCTTTCCCTTATTCACGCAGCAGGGCTGCCTCTCTGTCTCCTTCTTACTCTCAAGTGCTCGTTTCAACACCAGCTACTCCGTTCCTTTAGCTCCTTTGCCACAGTAATGACGCCACGTTGGTATTTAATCAAGCAAATAATAGTCTTGGGCAGTTTTCGAAGAAATTGTTCGAGCGCAAAATTTTCACCCACGTCTTCTTCCCCCCCCCCCCCCCAAACGCTTTCAATCTTTTCACACACTTTCCTATGTCAACGAAGAGCTTATAGATGCTGCTGGCTGATATGCGAGACGTACGCTGAACTTATGGATGCTTTATTCTAATTCCTTGCTTTATGCGATTACGCCGGTCCCGACAGGGTTTTGTTCTTGCGTCACAAATCTTTTCTTTTTTCTACAAAAAGTCCATTTCTTTTTATCTTTCTAGTCCTGCCCGCTCATTCTCTTGGAGAGTTTTTCTTTTCCGCAAATGAAATAACCTGAGATTAACCAGCTTTTCATTGACTTCCGCCTCAAACGCGAGAGTAGCTCACAGTATTTGTGGCATTCTGCTAGGGTACTGCATATTTGGTGTCAGGTCCCTCGCAAAGTAGAAAAATTGCAGTTTCATTGATACACTCTACAGGTCGAAGCTTTCCTTAACGTTGTGGAGGTATGACCTCTCCCACTGGGTGGCTGAGATATGGAGTCTACTACCCTTTAAGCAAGCAAAAATGTGGTGTCTGTGCAGCGACATATATGTTAGCGAAATTCGGGAGGCTTACCACATAAGAAAGAAGGGATATGATTGTGTGGACAGGCCGGCATATCATGAAGATGTAGTACATGAGAGAGCGTATTTATTAAAGAAAACGTTGCGCAAACTAGACCTCGACGAAGGAAACAGGTAAGACCTATACAGGCGCCAATTCTTCGTACACTCATTTTCCTCGTCCACGTGTAGTTTCTGTCATGTTTTATTCTTTCTTAAAGTATGTACCAATTAGCTCGGCAACAAGTTTAGTTAACTCGTATTTATTAGGCTGTCAAATTTCCTTATAATAAATGTTTTTTTCCTTCCGGCATATGCAGCTGCATACTTCTGGTTTGTACTTGTATGTGCTCTTGAACTGCATAATAGTTGCTACCCAGGCAGCACAGCAAGTCCGATTCTTGACCGGCCAACCTGCAGCTGTTCTATGGAATGCTGGGCCATCGGCAACAAACTGGCCAGCGTTGAACGTAAGATAAACGGTTTGAATACGGCCACCATCCTCTGCGCACATTTTCGGCTGCCAATGTTCTTAAGTTGGTCAGCTTTCGCTCGTTAACCGTCAACACGGTTTCCCCTCGGCGAAAGTTACTTAGAAGTTATCTGGCGGATCAACCACCGGCGATGAACGGCACTTGCTCCAGCAACGTTTAATAACAAGACAGGCGGCAGGTTTCCCGCCACCAAGTACTCGCTTGTTGCTTGAAAGCGGGTTTACAAAAGATGATCAACTTGTTCACGGCCACCAGGCGACCGCTTTGTTTCCGCTTCGAGGGGAACACATGATGAATGGCTGTTGTCCAGTTCTAGAGTACTCGTGTTTCGTAGGCAGCCATGGTTCAAAAGTTGTTTTGGAAACGTACGTTATCCGGTCCGGGCGAGGGTAGTTTGGAGAATAAACCACCCCAGAGGATTACCACCCGTTGTCCTTGCCTCTTGCCTGCCTCCCCATGCCGGTGCTGTCCACACGGCAGCCGCGTCCCTCTTGCTCTTCGAAAAGTGAACGGCTGACGTTTGTCGCAGGTCTAGCACCACCCGTGCCCAATAACCGAAATTCTGAAGGTCATGCGTGGACACGCGCCCAGCCACCGAACAGTGTGCTGTATATACATGTGCACTCATGGACAAATGAACGAGGACACAAAATATTAACCTAATACGCTAAATCAAAAATAATGGATAGTGAAGACCAAATAATGGCTTGCTTTATTTGGAAAGGCACATCTTCAGTCTTGTGTTGTCACATGTGTTCGCGCTTTGTGGATATCTTGCTTGCCTTTGCAGCAGCTGAAATGCTGCTGCAAACGATCGACGAGCGGCAACGTTTTCCAGTGACCGGACAAAGAAAGCTCGGTAAGTTCATTTTTGGTGGCCATTTTCTTGCGCGACTAAAGTTCGGTGCAGAAACGTGTCACGGCTCGATTTCCCGCTTCTGCTTCAGTCTCACGGTGTGGTTCGCGGAAGCTAAATTCAATTTACTGATGCTGACGACGCTCGATATGTCTAGCGTTGCTGATGGACAGGTGGTAGGCGCAGCGGAGGGGGCTAGGAAGTCTGAAACAATTGCCGGTGCTCTTGATGACATCGTGAGGAATGGAGGTGTTTTTGTACCGTATGGAGGTTTTTATCGCACGAGCTCTGTTTATACAGGGTGGTCAAAGTTAGGTGGACATGTTTTTTTAAAAATAGGTGCTTAGATTTACGCGAGAGCCACCTCTACAGTGAGGTTATGCTCCCAGGAGGACAAATAATTAGGAGGTAATCATTGATGTAGGTGGTTTAACTAACTAAAATTGAATAATTACCTTTTTAGTGGTTGCAGTAAACAGGCATGTTTGTATTTGAAAGTTATACGCAATCGTGTTTCTACGCAGTTTCAATTGGCAGAATTCTTCTAGCGCATCCGTAGTGCGAGAGATGAAACGGCGAAGTTTAATTGCCGTTCGCATGATTACGCATGCGTGAAGTCAAGACCGGCGCATAGCTCCTCCTTTTGTTCTGTGTTTCGACAGCGGTTCCGAGTACTGAAGATTGCAATACCGCCAGCCAAGAATGAATTGTTGCCAGTTATCACTTTTTCCTGTGCCTCCATCCCTTTGACGAACTAAACACCGTACACAGCAGGCACATCACAGAATGGAGGAGCTTCGCGCCGGTGCAGACTGTCTTGCATGCGTAATCATGCGAACGGCAATTAAACTTCGCCGTTTGATATCTCGGACTACGAGTGCACCAGAACAATTCTGCTAATTGAAACTGCGTAGAAACATGATAGCGTCTAACTTCCCAATATGTGTGGTTACTGTAGCCACTAAAAAGTAATTAGTCAATTTTAGTTAATTGGGCCTCCGAAATCAATAATTACCGCCTATTTATGTGTCCCCCTGGGCGCATAACCTCACTGTAGAGGTCGCCTTTGCGTAAATCTAAGCGCCTATTTTTAAAAACCTATCGGCTGGGTGGTTTCACCGCACTATCGTGCGACTTCGATAGCAAGGCCACTTTGGACAAGACAAAATACAATATGCGACAGCTCAACTTTTCGGAGCTAAAACTTCCCTTGCGAAAAAAAAGGAAACTCGGGAATAGTTTGAAAGTCTCAGCTTTGCAATAAAAGCGTTTTCCCATTTTCATTTTTATCTGATTTCTGGCTGAAAACCTTTCCTAACGCTTTCTCGGGTTCTGTTTCTTTGGAAACTATTTCTTTAATTTAACCAATTTGTAGTTCAGGAGCACCTCGGCTGAACGCGCTAAAGTTGTGCGCTCCCACCTTGAGTGGGGTGCGGCTTGCGGTGTTCTGTTTGTGGGCCTTCGCTATATCACAGGCCGTGGAGTTTTTTTTTCTTTTCTCCGCAACGTGGAGGGGTCCATTTCCCATCTCCTGCCCCAAAAAACAGGCATCGCTGCCTAGTCGCAAGCGCGTGCTCAGTCTGGTAGGGCGTTTTCACAGTAATGAACGTTTGTTGTCGAGTGATCTCGTTGAACGGGGACTATTTAGTCGGTCACTGAAACTCCTTGCGCACTCAAAACACAACAGAACCCCCGAAATTCTACGTACAGGTTCACTCTTAGAAGAGGTTGGTACACAGCGCCGTCGAACAGAAAATCCAAGAAATAGGCCGCGAAGTTGACCAGCGACAGCAAACAGGACAGCCATGGCCGTATTGACGTTGTTTAGACCATGGCAGGGGTGCATAATGAGCAAAATTGAAGAGAGTGCGTTTGGTTTTTCCGCGTCTTTCACAGTGATTTGCGCGCCTACCGCTTCACGTGCACGTGTAATATTTGGCTCAGGTATTCCTGGCAGTGTAATCTAAACGTCGTGGAGGTTTACTTCCACTGCTCCAAGAGTGTTGTAGGGTCCCTTTAAATCAAGATACATTGCACATTAGCACTGTAAATATCTGTAGGTGCCTCGAACTGCCTTTCTAGTTTGGTGACCGTGGGACCTGTGTAGAGTTGTAACTTGTCCTTTTTTTGTTTTGTTTTGTGCTGCAGGTGCTCCTGAGCTTGGCAGCTGTGGTTTCCTTTGGAACTCTGTCCATGACCACAGTAGCGGTTGCATCAAATGGAAGCAGCATCACTGTAGGAGCAGCAATTGAGAAAATAAATCTGCACCACATTTTGTGATAAACAGTCTTTGTCAGTTGCTGAATTTAATTGTTTACTTAAAAGCACGAATGATTGCTGTTACGAGGTTACAAATTCTGCACTTGGCTTTAGAAACAGCTCGACTATAATCATTCTAGGGCTGGATGAAAGCTGCAGCACCACAATTAATATGTTTACTGCAGTGGAACGGCTGGACGAGTATGTTGCTTGGCTAAAGTTCAACCATGGCTGAGCGGCTCTGGTTCAACAGCTGGCCCCCAAGCAAGGATGAATAGCCGTCGTATGTAAAAGTTGAACGGCCGTGGGTTGTTAAAGGTTGAACGGCCACCGGCCAATAAAAGAACGGCAAGACGGCAAAGTCTGGCGGCCGAAGGGCGGTTGTAGGCCCATTGGCGATGCTTTGGTCAAAGGTGAGCCGCTGTTCAGCTTACACCAGGGAACTTTCAGCACACGGCCAAGGCCCACTTTTGAGTACGGGCTTTACACTCTGATGGAGCAATAGCCGAGCAGAAATTACCCGGCCAGAGATGGACAGCTCATGCTTAGCCGTATATGCTTGTGCTGCTTGGGTACTCTCCGAAACTCCTTGTCGGCAGCTCTCTCTTTGTATGGTTGTCAATAGTTCGCACTGTTTACAAGTATTGTTTCAAGCCATTGATGCACTGATGGGCAGACACAACTGATACAAATTTTGTTGGGCAGCGTTAGTTCAAATATAGCGCTGGCACTCACAGGCTTCTGTGCATTATATGAAAGGGTATATTAGGGCATGATGAAAGGGTTGTTTCGCCTCAAATAAAATCCACTAAAATTTCGTTCACCTGTCAAGTCATCAATCACTCTCCAATTTTTAGGGGGCAATCAGGCTCTGTTCTGGTTGGTTCTTCAAATAATTTGGACTCTACAGAATTTATCACTCATAAATTGCGGCTTGTTATTAGATCTACCATACCTGAATGAGCAGGGGTGGGGTGGGGGCTTCTGCACGTTGTCCTGTTACACCTCAAATGTTTGCATATAAGTGGGTATCAACACGTAAAACATTTGCAGGGGTCAGTAGAAAATTTAAATGTTGTTTGAGTTCAATAAATCAAAGTTATTCTTGCAACCTCAGATATCTGTGATCTTCAGACTCCTTGGAGTCATTAATCACTTAAGTAGTACACTGCAAGGTACCGGTAGGTTATCTGTCTAATTGAAGAAAAAAAGAAAGCTCAACTTCATGTCGCGAAACGGGAATCGAATATCCTTCAGGATGTATCACTATAGCAGACTTTTGATCGTCAGCAATGTGCCTTGGGTGTTTCTTTTGTAGTGGTGAGCAATTCACCCACTATGTTCAGAGTTTGTGTTTCTATAGGTTCATTTAATTTAGTAACCATCTTCCTGCAAGTGTCCACCCCGCCAGAATTTCCTTTTTTTGCTGGGTAGGAAAAGAATACGTACAGATGCCAAATCTTTATGTGTTTTTTAGAACGTCATAGACATGGAAGAACAGTCACCTTGTTTGAACTCGTATTGAATGAAAAGCACGTGATTTTATTGTTGCCATAATAAACTGGTTTCTTGTTTTGTAATACGAAAATTCAGTGAGTACCATTGGAACTCTAAAGCACAGGAGTAGCCTGGTTCCTGAAAATTAAAAGTAGAAAATGTTCTATCAGTAAAGCATAAAAGTGAGACAAAAATTCATCCATTATTGGAAAAGATCAGTCTAACTACGCGACTTTGCCCTGTATTCGTCGGAAGACCGGTTTTACTCATTTGTAGATGCAATAATAAAAGAGTAAAATCGCGCCTTTCTTACTGGACAGTTGACTGAGAGACGAATGCTAAGCTATCGTGTACAGGCACAGAGAGAATTTTTATGGGAGCACATTCAATGCCTACAGGATGTTTCATGCACCGTATTTACTTGCGTATTGATCCCCTTTCTTTCCAAAAAAATTGATGCAATTTTAGGGGTGCGTTCATTACTGGAGCTAAATTTTTCGCGAACAACGTTTCAGCGCAGAAAATGCAAGTTTCAATTCAGAATTTTTACGATAAGTCATTATCACTTATCTCTCAGAAATGGCTTGAAGCCATACATTGTTAGAATTTTTTTTTTGAAGTTGTCGACATTCTTTCAACTAGACAATATTTGCTGGTAACTCAAGATTCCTGGTAAATATTTGGTCCAAAATTTTTATATTCTCCAAACAAATGCATTGCCTATCAGCCGTGTGAATATCTGCAGGTGCCTTTAAGGGCATTTCTAAGTGTGGTGACAACGTTTGCTGTGCAGTGCGTGTAACTAATTCGTTCTTTTCCTTCTAGTGCGCCGCCCATTGGCACCTGTTCCCTGGTTCAGCTGCATCGGCGTCGTCGTGACGGAGCGAACCATGGGAAGACGGACGCGTGAAAGAAAGCGAACGATGGGAAGACCGACGAGTGTAAGAAAGTAAAAGAGGAGAGTGTCGTGAAATTGGGAAGGGAGGGCGGTTCGCCGTGGCGGCGTGATCCAGCGCTCTCCGAAACTGTGGTGTGGGCGAGGGGAGCGGGCAGTATGCGGAGCCCACACGAGGCGGTCGACGGCGCGACACTTCGCGAAAACATGAAGGGGGCGTGCGCGTGTCTATGATGTGGGTTCGCTTAAGACGGAGTTCACGGTCCCTTCCTGAGACGCACGTCACGCCGCCGACGCAAAGGCTCATCATCGCTGCCGTCGAGAGAATCCACGAGTGAGTGGTGCCTCAGGGCACTGAATCTGCGCCCAAATGTCACATTAGGGATTATCGTGATCGTGAGCTGGTATTTTTTTGCTCATCACTGCAGGCACTCCTGAGCATGGCATCTCTGGTTTCTATTGAAAAACAGCGGTTATAATCCGTCCATAACCAGAAAGGCCGTTGCATCAACCGGAGAAAGCGTGACTATACGTACAGGTTCTCCAAAAATAATACGGAGCACGGGAGCGGTTGTCGGAGCGGGAAAAAATGCATGCCAGCGCGATCTAAGCGTAGATGTTCCGCAGATAGCGAGAATGCGTGGGCATATCCGGCAGGCCCCTCTCGATGTTCTGACGCTCGCCTTATCGCTGGCACAAGCGAAGCCGCGCTGCTGACATCCCTGCTGGACAGGGGCGCTTTCGGAGCTTCATGAATAGAGTTCCTGTATATCGCGTAGCGGAAGAGTTGCGCGTCTGATTGCCACATGCCGCGGGTTCCAGTTCGACAGAAAGCCCGCTTTCAGTGCTGCACACAGTCAGGTCTACTCAACTGGTTATCGGCGTTTGTGGAAGCGCGGCGGCCGCTCATCTGATAAGCGGTCCAATATCGTGCGCCAGTTTTTGCCCGGCCGCTCCTCGCCACTCCTCCTTGCCGCTGCCGCTGGCGCGGCGGCAGCTTTTTCACGCGGGAAGGGTGGCTTTCCCGCACGACCTGGAACTCAAGATGGCGGATGGACGCGCAACTCTGCTCCCCTAGGGGAGTTATATACAGGAACTCTACCTTCACCTAGAGTTCCTGTATATCGCTTAGCGCAAGAGTTGCGCGTCTGATTGCCACATGCTGCGTGTTCCAGTTCGACAGAAAGCCTGCTTTCAGTGCTGCGCACAGTCAGTTCTACTCAACTGGGCATCGGCGTTTGTGGAAGCGGCGGCAGCGGCGGCCGCTCATCTGATAAGCGTCCGAATATCGCGCGCCAGTTTTTGCCCGGCGGCTCCTCGCCACTCCTCCTCGCCGCTGCCGCTGGCACGGCGGCGCGTCGGCAGCTTTTTCACGCGAGAAGGGTGGCTTTCCCGCACGACCTGGAACTCAAGATGGCGGATGGACGCGCAACTCTGCTCCCCTAGGGGAGCTATATACAGGAACTCTATTCATGAAGGCCTGTTTACACAGAGGCAGCGAAGAAAGCTTCGTGTTCAGCGGGGTCTGCTTTATGCTTCGTCATGAATACCACCGATTTCAATAGGAGTGCCTGCCACGCTTGAATTTTTTGAGTGCCGGACATGGATGCCTACCGTGCTTCGAAGATTTTGAATCATGTGGCTAAAGAATGCTTGGCTCAAGCTAACGCATAAAATCGAGCTTCATGAAGGCTTGTTTACGCAGAGGCAGCGAAGAAAGCTTCGTCTTCAGCGGGGTCCGTTTTCTGCTTCGGCATGATTGCCACCGATTTTACTATGCGTGTCTGCCATGCTTCGCGATCGGCTTGATTTTTATTCGTGTGGCTAGAATAATGCTTGGCTCAAGCTAGCGCAGAAAATTGAGCAAAAAACAAAAATTTCATGCGCGTACTGGCTGCATTGCTTCGATGGTTCTAATCAGCGCTAGAGAGTATTGAGAAAGTGAGCGGAGTGGAGGCCAGTTTCTTCAAAGCAAATCGGCTTTATTGCATAAAGTTGAATAAACTTCAAGAAATGGGAATATAGTGAACTTAGCGAGGGCTTTGCGGTAATATCTTGCATACATGAAAAAATGAATCAAAGGTACTTACAATGAAACAAATAGTCGAAACAGACTTTTTCGGCCTACAGAAGAGTTTAATAACTGGTGAAGTTACCACCCACGTTGATTACTTCTGCAATGCGCTGAGGCAACGACTCATACGGAGTATCAATGTATCCGGGCAACTCTCGAATAGTATCCCATTCCTCTCTTACTGCCTCCCAAAGGTCGTCTGAAGTTGTCGCATTAATACATATAGAAATTCTACTTTTGAGGTATCCCCACGCATTCTCAATGATATTCATATCAGCGCCTTTAGGTTTTCACTCCAGCAACCAAACAGCTCCTTCTTCTGGCAAAGCTTTTTCTTTACGCGCGGTGTGGACGGGGCTGTACTCTTGCTGAAGCAAAAAAATGACATCTTTAAAGGCAACGTCCAGCACATAGGGGAGCAGATGTTGTTCAAGCAGGTCGCATTAGCTCTCAGCGTTAAGTTCGGTGGCAGGCGGACGAGTGGACCGAGGCCTTGTGCGCTGGCAGCTCCCCAGCCGTTCACGCAACAACGAACCCTGCTGAATACTTGCGTCATAAAGGCTGGCAGGTATCTGATGAGGAAACAAAATATTTACTGCTACTGAGATCCGGGCCCACGTAGTACATAATTGAAAAGGATGTTTAACTCAAACATATCACTGATGAAGCAATAATAAAGAGAAATAGTAACTTTGTGGCTTACCAATTACCTAAACACACGCAACCAATTGAACTTCTCTACTATTACTGGGGTGCAAATGAGACAGCTTTTAAACAGAATCCCTCTCGCTTTACAAATGAATAATATTGCGGGGTACGTGCAACTTTTTGGACGCCATACACACCGCTGTTGGTCCCATCTCGTAGAAAAGGTTGACTCGTCTGTTAAGACGACCTCTTGCCACTCGTACGCAGCCCACTGCTAGTGAGCACGAGCAAATGCGAGGCGTTGTTCCTTTTGTTTTGCCATGAAGTATGGCTTTTGCGCCACCACACACCCGTTTACAGCGGAGTCTTTCACACGGTTTCGAATTGTGCCCAGACTGACGTTGAGGTTCATGGCATCATGAATTTCCCTCGCACTCTGAAAAAGATCCTCGAAGGCTGCAGCAACGATGAGACGGTCAACCTCGTCGGAAGTGCAGCACTGACGGCCTGAATGGCGAGCGTCGGCAAGGTGACCGTATTCCTCCCGGTAGGCTTGAAGAACTCTGTTCACAGAAGTCATAGACCTTCCAGTACGACGGCAAACCTCATGTTGCGGCACTCCATGCACGGAAAGAAGGTAGATTTCCCGCCTGGTGCTGAGTGGTACTCGAGGCGGCATCTTTCTTTATTGCAATAGAAAGTGCTACAAATACGCGCTGATATAAATGTACATGCGGGCGTGTCCTGCTCTTGATCAGCATGGGTGGCAATCGTTCTCATCTTGGATTATCTAGATGATACCATGAACATTGATACGGTAACGGAATGACCGCGGCCAAGCAACACGCCTAGGGCATGCGCACTGCCTGAAATTGAAATTGAGATGGCATTATCGGCGCAGCACACTGCGTGCATAAAATATATAAGTTGAGCGCACGCAAAACTTCCCATAGATGCAGGACAGAACGCCCAGGCGCAGACAAGGAACAAGGTGCCCAGCGTCTGAGCCGCATGCCAAAGGCTCACTCACGAATGTATTTAAAACGTTTTTACAACCTTAAATTGAAAGCTTGCACGTGTTATCCACATAAAAAATTCAGATGTCTTTAGAACATGGTCACAATAGGCAGAAACAACGTCTGCGAGCGACCCGGATAACGTTATTGATGTGGGTAGTTCGCTAGGGGATGGCCGACGCGATCAAGGTAACCGAAATTTCCCCGCTTACAAAGAACATATCTTAATAAGAAAACGGACTGCTTCAGAATTTGCTTCAATGGTAACCACCCTGGATTTATTTCTCCGAGCTTTGTTGCAAAATATGCCCAATGGCTTCCTTCTCAAGCCTGTAGACCCGTTCATTTTTTAAGTGAATTTGTGTAGGTTTGTGTCTCCCGCGTATAAAGTATATTTCTGTTGAAGTAACTGGACTCCAATTGTATCCTTTCCCATTTTATTTGAACGTCCATTTGTATCGTTAGCGCAATGCGGCCAGTACGCGCAGAAATGTTTTTGTTTTTCGCTCGTTTTTATGCGTTACCTTGAGCCAAGCATTATTCTAGCCACATGATTCAAAATCTTCGAAGCACGGTAGGCATCCATATCCTGCACTCAAAAAATCGAACCCCGGCAGGCACTCATAGTGAAATCGGTGGCATTCATGACGAGGCAGAAAGCGGACCCCGCTGAAGACGAAGCTTTCTTCGCTGCCTCTGCGTAAACAGGCCTTCATGAAGCTTCGACAGCGCCCCTGGCGAGAATTGGTGGCAGCAGCACGTCTTCGCTTCTGCCGGCGATAAGGCCAGCATCAGACCATCGAGAGGGGCCAGCCGAATGTGCCCACGCAGTCTCGGTATCTGCGGCGCATCTGCGCATAGATCGCGCTGGCATGCAGTTTCGCCCGCTCCGGCCACCACTCCCGTGCTCGGTGTTATTTTTGGAGCACCTGTACATCAATTCAAGGAACATATCTGCACCGAATTTTGTAATCAACAGTCTTTGTCAATCACTGCTTTTTTTTTCATTTGAGCACGCAGGATTGCTGTTACAAGGTAGCCGAGCTGCACACACACCTCGGCCAGCCATTCTAGGGCTAGATGAAAGCGGGAAAGAACGATTCAAATGCTTGCTGAAGTTGAACGGCCGAACTAAAGTAGGTTGCACGGCTAAATTTCTACCAAGGCTGTGTGGTCGGTATATATAATAGGTTCCAAAGCTATCCTCCTGGCAAAGATGAATAATCGTCGTCTGTGAAAGTTGAAGTGACGTAAGTTGCTAAACGTTGAACACGTATCGATCAAGAAAAAGCGGCAGGTTGGCGGCAAAGGCATGCGGTCAGAGAGCGGCTATGAACCCCTGGGCGATGTGTTGGTCAAAGGTGAGCGGCTGTTCAGCTTACACATTGCTACTTTCAGCATGCGGCCAATGCCCATACTGTATTGCGGGCTATGCACTTTCAAAGGTGAAAGGACGTGCAGAAATTACTCGGCCAAAGTTCCAGGGCTGATGCTAAGCGCTATGTATGCCTATACTACTTGGTGTTTCGCATTCGGCGGCTCGGCCTCTTATCGATAGATGTCCTCAGTCTACCAGCGAACAATGCACTCACCGCTACGCTACCATTTTATCTAAGTCGGCGTGGGCGTGAATGCTCACAATTTCTTCCGAAATATTATTAGGCTTTTGTATTGAACGACTCTGCCATGAGCAAGGTGCAGGCACACATATGTTCGCAGTAAACTGCGCTACAGCGTACGCATGCCGCTTTCTTCCGCAACCTTGGCTCCCTGCTCCGGTGTTGACGCGGAGTTGTCAAAGCCAAGTAGAGCACCAGCACACAATGTCACTGTGATTATTCATATCATTTAACGTCACGGCCGAGAATGGGGCGGTGACGGCGCTGACAACAGAAGCCGGGGCCTGTTATTCTTTCTGCTAAATCCGACATGAACGCGCAGACACGGCAGGCACTGTCAAGGCCGTTTTTAGCGTCGCCAAGAGCAGAAGCCGCCCGGTAAACTTCTATGTGAATACAATCGGTATTTGTTGGCAAAATGATGCGGGCCAAAACAAGAAAAAATTGCATGAGTACCAGTAGTAATTGCGGAGTAAATGGATAGCCTGCCTGCCATACAAGCTGCCGCTTAATTTGGTTTCGCCACTACGCAAAAACGCATTGATAGAGGAATGTTTTGTTGGGGCAATTATAAGCAGTCGCATACCTAAACAAAAAAAGCCTTAGAGCGTATATGATACATATTTAAAAGAACGGGTATTTCATGCATTTTGTGCGTACATTATGTACTATATGTAGCCGGGTTTTCAACTAGGCATAAATATTATGCATGAATGCGTTCTTGGTAGCCCATTTTTGAGCTGTAATATTGTTATGTGGTGGCAGGGCAAAAATGAGACGAACAATACCCGATGGTGAAGTGATGCAGCCCGACTCGCGGCCATTTAAAAGCCGTGGGTCGGTAGGCATTGCCTGCACCATGCACGCCAGGACGGTGCGGGCCTAGTCGAAGGCGGTGACGTCCCGGGAACCTGGGTTACCGTCCTGGTGGGTTCCCTGGCCTGGGCGTTGGCTTACACGTTGGCTCGGATGCCACTGTGGTCCGGTAGCCCCAGTGAAACTCCGGCTCGCAGCCTTCTCAGTTCACCGAGCGTGGCTTCAAGCGAGCGCTCCGGGTTGCCGCTACTGTTTATGGGCTGATTGGCTTCGTGGACCGTGAGCTAACCGGTGTGCCTCAAGGGAGCGTATTTGGGCCACTGCTCTTTATAGCCTATATTAATGAATTGTTCAGATAGATACAACTGCTAAATTTATCATATATGCGAATGACAGTACCATATTACTTTCTGAGAAAGACGAAAATAATTGAATACCGCAATGTAACGACGTGCTAGTGAAGCTCCAATTATGGTCGCTATTAAATAGAATAAAAGTAATAAAGAAAGAACAAGAGAATTTTTTTTTCAAAGTTTTTTCAACCAATCAAATTTCAACACTTGCTTGTATATTCACATAGAATTGACTTATTGTCTCAACATAAAATTCTTGGCGTCATTTTTCCTACTCACCTTAGTCGGGACGCTCTTGTAGACAGCAAGAATAAACAACTTTCTGCCACGACTGGAGCGCTGTACCGCAGCGCACGCTGCTCCCAAGAAGGGTGAAACTTGACATATACTACGGGCTGTTTGCATCGAATATCATTTATTGTAGTTTAATTTGGTCTTATACAACGAAAACAAAAAGTATGAAAGTTTTAGTGTTGCTACAAAATATCATCCCTTTAATCCCCAATGTGACTTATTTATGTCCAACAAAAAATTGGTTTCCCATGTACAGCATTGTTAAAGTGGACCACATTTATATCAAATTTTGTGCTCCTCTCCATTTTCTTCCCCCCAACACAAAGACTTTATTACTCGCCTGGCTTCTTTGCGAAAAAATGAAAACTTTGCTAACATCCGCAGTTGTGATCTTTGGTCCATAGCGCATTTCCGAACCAATTATCAATTTTGATCGCTACAACGCGATCTCCCGCCCCTTCTAAACAGCTGTAAGCACACGGGCAACTTTATTTTCGGGAATTGCAAAAATATTTTGTGACCTTGTAGATGAAATTGTAATTATAATGAAAGTTGTATGCTTTCTTGTTTTTTTTCTCTGCAAGCTTCTAGATTCTGGGCTTCTTGGTTTTTATTCCTTGTCTGTAATATTCTGGTGTGTGGTATTGGTTTTGTAGAATTTACACCCCAGAGGAAATCCCTCCGACCAATTTATGTTACCTTCCATTGAACTGAACGAGGGGTTAATCAGATTGTCGTTTTTGTTGTTTGCAATTTTCCTAGATATTGAGATATTGAGACATTGTATATTGATCTCTGCTATGTCCCGAAACTGCGTAAAGCTTTGATGTTCTCATTGTCGTTACTGCCTGAAACAGTCTGGTGGGCCTCCTCAAGCTGTAATGCAGCTTTTACCTCAGCAACACGGACACAAATTTCTGGTAAATAAAAGATGATCTACTTATACAACGAAAAAAAATGCCGCACCCGGGCAGGCCAGGAGTCCATAAAGATGACCGCCCCGGGGTGGCCTTGGGGTCCCCTCTCATGGAGAAGGTAGCCCGCCACGTGTAGTCCGGCCAGCTCCACCCGTGTGAAAAAGGCGGGGATGTGCAGGTGGCAGCTCCGGCTGCGTCCTAGCTCAGGCACCACGCACGCAGCCGCCGCAACTTTTTGAACCTTAACGCTTGCAACATCTTCATCCCTTCGTACTCTCTGGCTTTACGTTTTCCTCCCGTACTGCAAAACCCCACCAAATCAAAACTATACTGCCTACTACGATGCATCTACCGCGTTGCGCTCCTAATAACTCCCAACGCCCCAACCAGCCGTCTATTAGCACTGGGCATTCACAACACCGTAGATGAAATATCGAAGCCCACCACACAGCCCAGATAGCCAGGGCTATCGCGCACGTATCCCGGCCGCGCCCTTCTCACAGCGGCCCACCTCACCTCCCCTTTCTCCCCCACCCCCCCCCCCCCAAAAAAAAACAATCCTATGGTCTTACTTATTCCCACTACGCTACGCCAACTCTTGCATGTACGCCCACTGCCGCGCAATATGCACCCCCACCACCACGCCAACCACCGACTGGCCAGGGTAAGACATCTACAGTTCGCATTCCTTTTATCCCAGCATCATTTATACACCGACGCAGCTAGCTACCATGATAAGCCTGCTTTCGCCACAACCGTCATTTCGTTGCTTGACAGCCTCCCCTTGGACGCACTAACAATACATCACCATCACCAGCCTATATATGCCGACTGTAGGGCAATGCCCTCTCCCATTAATCTCCAATTATCCCGTCCTCTGCTAACTGCGCCCTCGCCCTAGTACAGTCTCCCACACGCAGAGTCGCCCTTTCGGACTCTCAAACGACAATTCGCAACTTCTCTGGAAGACTAGTTCAATCGCCTTCCAAATCCTGTCCTGCAGAACACAATCCCGCCCCGTAGCTCTGTTGCGGATCCCGGCCCACTCGGGACCAGAAGCCAATAGGGCGGCCTACCGTACAGCTCGAGCTCTTGTCAGCCGAGCACGCCCTTCTTTTGGTTCTGGCCACGTCACCCCCAGGTTCCTGGACGCTCCCGCTCGCACCAAGATAATACGCAGCACTTCCACCTCCTCCGCAGGATATATCCTCCCCCACACCCTTAACTCACACACGAAGCCCCTCGCCACTGGCGCCTCCTTCAAATCAACACAACCTCCTGCCGAACACTCCTTCACCGCATTCACACAAATCTCTACCCTTCGCCTCTTTGCCAGCAATGTCTTGAACCGGATACCGGCTGCCACTCCCTCTGTAAGTGTCCCCACGACCCCCGATTTACCCCCTTTCCTTCCACCTTACACTGGGAGCAGGACCTGGAGAGGTCCGACGTCGAAGTGCAGTTGGCGCTAACCAACCGTGCCGCCCAGTTCGCGGAGAACATCGCATTCTCCGCATCCCCTCTCCTCTAGACCCAGTGTGCAAATAAACTGTTTCTCCTCCTACTCCCGTACTCTGCTTGAAGGAGCCGTCGGTGAAAAAATGCAGGTAGCCACTCAGCTCTTCCTGCAGCAGGGCAGCCGCCTCGTAGCGGATGGCCTGGCGCGGTGTGGCCCGCTTCTTGCGGACCCCGCACAGGGTCATGGTGATCCGCCGGGCCGCTGTCTGGTCGTGGAGGCTTCAGGCGACGTCGAATCGGCATTTCGATGCGTTCCTCTAAGCTATTGAGCAGCGCTCCCTTGTGAAAGTTGGGCCGCCTGCGGAACCTCTGCAAAAAGGCAGCCAAGTCGCTTGCGGTCTGCTGGCGCTGGGTGTGCCGCAGTCTCGCCCGCAAGACCCGCATCTCGATTGCCCAGGTGCGCGCCTCGGTGTAAGCTCCCGCCACCGGGAACGTAGAGGGGGGCTGGGCAGGCAGAGCCTGATGGCGCAGCCCTGGTCCATCTCCACCTCCTTCCAGTGTCGAGGCCCCAGGTAGGAAAGGGGAAGCGCATACAGCACAGCTGAGGAAGCCATGCCGTGCAACACCTGCTGCGCCACTTGGTGTGAGCAGCAGTTACCTCGATCCAGAATGCTGCCGCACCCTTGAGAGCACCCGTGCACTTCCCTACCGGAGGGCCTTTACGGCCTAAGCCATGTTAGCCGGCAGTAAATGAGCAACCGCACGCACTTCACGGTCAGCCGCCAAAAAGAGGCTGCCCATGAAGTTTTGTTGAGGATGTTTTCCTTCGAGCCCTGCAGCCTCCCGTGTGCAGACTCAGCGTTGCCGCCTGTGTTTCGGCCTCCTAGAGCTGTAAACAACGGCTCCCGAGGAAGGCTGCAACTGCTCCCAGAGCCTCCTGGAGGCACGCCTGGATTGTGCGGCAGTCTGCAATGGGGCCGGGCGTCCAAAGCGCCATGTCGTCAGCGTACACCGCCACCTCCACAGGGTGTAGCAATCCGGGAGGAATGTGGTCGGGGAGAGAAGACAGCACCAAGTTGAATAGGAAAGGGCTCAGCACGCTCTCCTGGAGCACTCTAGAGCGGACGTCTCGAGAGCTGCTGCTCGACCGACCGACCTTCACCCGCAGGGTCCGCTCACGCGGGAACGCCCGAATGTAGCCTGCGAGGCGCCCCATAACTTTCATTCAGCCCAGCGCCTCCAGGATAGCCCAGTGAGCGACTGCGTCGAAGGCCGATCGCATGTACAGCAGGTACCGGAAGCCCACCTCCTTGTCGTGACGGGCGTGTTCAGGCATGGAGAGACGTACCCAGAGAGTTAGACGTGCAGCGTTGCCGCCGGAAGCCGCTTTGCTGGTCCCGGTAGACGCCACTCTATCCACATCCACAATCCACCCAAGATGGGCCAGGACCACGGTCTCCATGACTTTCAGAGCAGCCGGCGCCAAGGGCAACAGCCCGTAAGACTCTGGCTCCCTTATGGGCTTGCCGACCTTGACGACTGGTGAGATGAGACCCACGGCCAGGGTGGTGGGATGACATCCGTCTGCCTGACACGATTAAACAGTCGCAGAAGCGGCTCCAGTTGGGTGACGTCCAGGTTGCAGAGCATCTGGAACGTACCCCCGTCGATTCGAGTAGTGCTCCGCCCCCTGGGGAGCGATTCAGGGCGGCTTGCAGCTCGCAGAGCCTGATGTCCGTAGAGCGGAGAGACACAACCATGTGGTCATGTGGGGTGGCTGGCGCCGCGGGCGGTGAACACAGCAGGGCCCGCTTGCACGAACTATTGGTAGTCTTATTCACAGTCTAGTCTTATTCACGGACTTCAATAAGACCGCGAATAAGATTCCGCCTAGTGCGCTTGCTCGAAAGCACTCGGGCCAGGCTACAGAGCGGTCTTATTGAAGATGATAGGGACAGCAGGTACCCAGAAGAGCAGGAGAGAGGCGCCAAGGAAAAAGCGGGGATTACGCCGCAAAACTGCTTGTTGCCGCCACCGGCGTTTGGAAAGCGTTTATTTTGAAACATGACTTGGAATAATTCAAGAAATGCTGACCTTGAGACGGCGTATTTGGGCCTTGTCATAAATACCTTACATTGATCCGCCATCTCTGGTAGGCCAACTCACGCGGCCGGGCCTCGGTCGCCCGTCCGCGCAAACGAAGTCATAAACAAAGATCGTCTGCTACGGAGCCTGGGCCCGAAAAGCCCACTGGGCTGATGCGAAATGCATCCACGTTGCCTCACGATGTCGCAACACGACTCGTGCTTTTTATCTCACCGCGAATTAGTAAGTTGCGAATTGGCTTCGGGTTCATCGTCGTAGACTCGGATGCAATGAGCACTCCAGCGGCTCACGCCGCCTGGAACTTCGACACGATCGCAATAACCCGCTGCCTAGCCGGAAGCACGCTAGCGAGGGCTTCAGCTGTAAAAAATCGCGCTGTAGAATACAGCCGAATGCTGATATCATGCATGCTGCTTTTACGTGCCGCCTCCGGGTCCCAATTGCTCAAGCAGAATGCGCAATCAAAGTACAAACCCAAACAATGAAGCTTCGTAACCGCCACTTTCGAAGAGAAAGATGGAAAGACGCGAAGTCTGCGCAGCCTCTCGCTGAAAAAGCGATTTTATTTGACGCTCACGGGCAGATGTACTACAGGCTGCTAGCGTTTTGCTGTTGTGTGTAATTTTGTTGTCACATTGCAGTTCTATTGTCAACGCCTATTTGTTGTTCCTGAGTTAATGGGAACGATTTTTAGCATAATACTGCGAATAAGACTTCTCGGAGCAGGCTTATTCACAGTCTTATTCCGTTCTTATTTAGAGTCTTATTCGCTATCTTATAAGTTTCCAGAAAGCATCTTGTAGCCTAGTGAACATAAGACCCCGAATAAGACTGCCAATAAGATTAGACTGCGAATAAGACTGTCTTTTTTGGCTTCGAGCAAGCGTCCCCAGGAACTCGAGGCGGGTTTGAGCGGCCCGAGGTAACTGATAGTCGAGCATTTACACAAAGGCCCCCTAGTGAAGCCCTGGTATATGGCGACCACGAGCACGGAACACCGTCTGTTGGTGGTAGGCCCCAGCACAGCCTTAAAGAAACGCGAGGCCCTGCCAGGGTCCCTGCCAGAGTCCACGGACCACACCTCACGCAGATAACCTTAGTGGTTGCTTCGGCGGTGAGAACACGTGCTTCCACTAGACATGCATCGGCGGCACGCGGAGGCGTCGGCCATCCCGCCGTTGCCATGCAACACACCCGACCTCTTTGGTTGGGCTTGGCTTTTCCGGGGCATGACTATGCCATTGGAGACACGGTTCCCGTGTAATCCGTTTAGCTAGAGAAGCCTAGAGAGGGTGCTTTGAGAGGGTGCTTCAGGTCGCCTAGAGAGCCTAGAGAGGGTGCTTCAGAGAGGGTGCTTCAGGTCGCCCGGTTGGTGGCGTTGTGCGACGAGCGTAGATTGCAGAACTCGGTGTTGCGCCATCTTTGAAGCGACGCCTACTAGCGGCATTTTCCAAGGCCCGTATGTGTGAGTTGAAAACAACTTGCGACGAAAAACAGTAGAACGGAGGAGGGAAAATAAACAAATCTGGCAACACGAGGTAATTAAAAAATATCTTCGGAGTAAGATGAAAGGCAACTGTAACAAGGTTTCATAGGTTTCTGGACGAAGGGAACTAATGGCTGCTAAAACCCAGTCCGAACTATGTGACGGACTGGAATAAAGTTAGCTAGTCAGAGTTCACCTTGTGTTTTTGCCCTCAATAAATATCACCAATTATAAGCGCGATTACCTCCGTTGGGGTTACAAACATAAACTCTTTATTTGTATGGTGTCTTTCACTTTTCTACATTACTAAAGAGCCGACTGAGGAGAACCTCGTTTTAACGGTACAAAGGTATCTAGCGTTTAGCTTAGCAACGCCCCCTCTATGTCAAGCAGCTATTTTTTGTTCTTGTCCTAGTATAATAGTCTAAACGTAGCCAAATGACTACCTCGACTTGCATATCGGAACAGATTTGAAGAGTTTAAGACCATAAGAGAATAGATTCATCTTGTACCGCTTTAGTGCGTTTTCTCCCTAATGGATCAGATCCTTTTTCGTTGTATATGGACAGAACGTTCCGATTCGGCAGCACCCTTTTTAGAAGCGAAGTGGTCACTTGATATCTATGATATTAGATACATACAGTATGTAGAAAAAACCAAATACTAACCTTCCTAAACTCTGCGAAGCATCCTCCTACGGCTAATGTCAAATACAACGCTCCCATGCCCTTACGGCTTGTAACGGAAACTATTACTTCGAAAAGAAGAGATCAAGATTTACTGACCGGAAGGCTGACCATTAGGTGCAGCGACCGGTGTCGTCACGGGAGCTCCCGTAACGATGCCAGGAAAAGTGGCGATGTGACAAATGATGGCAGCTGCTCCTTAGACACGCCCAGAAGTCGCGCTCATTGGCCCCTGAGGGTCATCCATGTTCTATTTCACTTCTGGGCGCAATCATGCAACTAGAAAGACTGCCTCCTTTTCTGCCTTAGAACCTGCATTTAAAGCGATAAACCCTTAAGAACGAGGAAGTTCATTTGTCGGTCTCTTACCTCCTGCCTTTTCGCTTACTCTGCTATCGTCATTACGATTGAAGAGGAATTCCTTATTGGGAGATCTGTATTTCGCTATCTCAATTCCGTTGTTTTGAGGCGGCTACGTGCTAAATTTGAGTGCCATTTCTCAAAATGCATTGCGGGAAACAGAATATTTGCTATTATTTCGCCATAAATACTTTGTTTTTAAATGAAGAAATCCTGTGTTCCCTAAACACACCTCTTCCTAAATACACTGGTCTAAGGCTGCGGGCTTATTTACGCAAAGTGAACTAAACAATACAATAAACGATATACCTGTCTGGCCGACTTTATGGCATTTATTGCAAACCTTCAAAATAAGGGTTCGACGCGTGCCGTGCAATACGAAAAAAAGACTTAGATGTACCGACGTACTGGGTAACAATTTTGTTGGCGAAAACGTTCTGGCTCGATTAAAGTCCGGTGAACGCTGCTGCGGCAGTGATAAGGCTACGTTCGCCACCAATACGCATTTTGGAAGCGGCCGTGAGCCGGTTCCGAAAGCCGGTTCCCAAAGCCGTGAGCCCGTTCTGGCAGCAGTTGTCTGTATCATTAACCATTATCCTTGTGTTCGCACGTGAGTTGTTTTCACACGTGGCCAAGTTAGAAATTATGTCGGACGTGCGCTTTTCACAACAGCTTTCATCGTGTTTCGCTAATCCCCTTCAATTATCCCCTTCAATGGGAAGTAATGTTGTTTTGCTCTTTCGAGGATCCTAACCCTAGGTAAACTTTACCTTGAAGCCAACCAGACGCCACAGCCAGTCAAACTCATTTTACGTCTCTCATGGCTCTATTGTAGGCCTACCGTCGAGCCGTCGCAAACCGACGGGGAATTATATTTCTGTATCTGCTGCTACATCGTATGCGCATCGTCTTTCTGCTCTAATTGCCTTGTTTTTACTGTTTACCATACAGCCAACCGTTCGGCCCTGGTTACAGGGCTGGCAGGGAAAATATGTTGCGGTTGCTTTATCCACAAAGCAGACGCTAAAAACGTATCGCCCGGTAGAAACCGTAATGCATTCGCCATGCAATGACGTAAGAAGGCTTAGGTACTGCAATAAGTTGGTTATCCTCACAGAACATGGTCGTTCTTATACAAAATACGAGAAACGGCGTGCTCCATGTGCCGTCTGCAGCGCAGTGGTTCCATCACCTGCCTGCCACGCCCGTACTTGGATTTCAATCTCGTCACTGCCGCAGTCTTCGAAAGTCCATAGAACTTCTTCGGGTACCTAAGAGCAAAAATATGTTTCCATTCGTCTGTCTGTCTGTCTGTCTGTCTGTCTGTCTGTCTGTCTGTCTGTCTGTCTGTCTGTCTGTCTGTCTGTTCGTTTGCCCTTCCGCCTGTCACTTGTTTCAACCGTATTGCTAAAAATGCTTGAACACAAAGAACGCACCGGAAAGGCCTCTTAAAACTATTAAACTGCTGCTATTCCTAATGCGTGTCCATATTAGCTAGTAGAGAAAACCTCTGACACATTGTAGACAAAATGTTAGCCCATATGCGGTAGTACCGGGGATTCTCAAGTTTAAAAAACACGTTTATTTGGCTGTTACGATAGCAGCAGTAGTAAGAAGCTTTATTATGGAAGCATACGACTTGGATTGCCCTAGGTAGGATAGCAGAACAGATAAGATGTATGCAAACACCAAAAAAAGCATGTCGGTTCAGCTGTTCCACGCACGACATAAAAGATCTCAATATATATTATGCGGGCAGTCCACATACGAATGCAGGAAAATTGAACTGCATAGAGCAAACTCCCAGTGCCTTCATTGGGGGGAAGCTGGTGTGAAGAGTGTGGAGGAAACGAAAAAGAAAAGACAGGGTAGACGTCAACAGGATGGCAGAATATCATGTTTCGACGGTATTTGAATGGACGAAAGCATATGCACAGCCATTTTTTCTAGTTAAAGGACGCTTCTGGGAGATTTGCTATGATGCGCTGCGCACACCCCCGGGTTTTTACCATAACAGGGCACGTAACTCCTTTTTATTAAGTAAAGTGTTCCATTCTCAATTGCACATTGCACAATGTTTCACATCTCGTGAGATTATACGAAACGCTGCGTCACACATGTTCAAGAATTAGTAGACAAACGAACAAAATATTTTTCAACTAAGCCGCCCGGCGTTGTGAGAGCCCGTGCTTCGTTGAACTTTTGCTGTGAGTCGCGGAGCTGCCAATAATTATGTTGGTCACTGGCGATGGAAACTCTCCAACTCTTTTTAGTTTAGGGGAGTTGGTGTTGTCAAGAAATATGGCTGGTATTCATTAGGCAAGGGCCACTTGCATGGGTACCCAGTTCTTCGTCCTTACCTAATGTCACCGGGTTGCTTTTCATAACAGCCAGGTTAATTAATGCTTTGCCGCTGTTTACCGCAGTCTTCCGATGATAGCCGATCAGAGTGAATTATAGTTGTGATAATTACGCTTTCTTTCTGTCGCTAAAATCCACGCACACATACAGCATTTGGGTAGCAGTTACGCCCATTCCCTTTTTGAATGTTTAGGCGTGCGATGCGGGTGCAGAACGTTGTCGAGTCGAAGAAAAGGCAGCTCATTAAATATTCGCTCATCGTCTTCTCGGTAAACGGCTGGTTCTTCGGCGTTAACCGGAGCATGGTTTCTGTAACACCACCGGAGGAGCCCAATTGCTTGCTTTCTTGCGTACTATAATTGGGGGCCAAGCATGGGAGACGTCAGAAACAGTCCGCGTGTGCAGCTGACAAGTGCCACCCACCTGTCCACTCCCCGTTTACATGGGTGAGTACTCTGTTCCATAGCATGAAATCTTAGAACAAAACCTCTGCGCAACTGGTCGTCGAGGACACATGATTATTCTGCTGCCCTCACTTTGCACAGCTTTCTGCCGACTCCGACGTTGAGACACCCGAATCTTCAAAATTTTGGGATGGAGGCGCTGTGTTTTAATTTCCCCATGTTTACGCTCAGTTCGCTCTGCGTGCTGTTCGCCCTGCGTGCTTTACCCTGCTCTGTGCTCTGTCAGTTTGGTCTGCGTGCTCGTAAAAATATTTGAACTCAAATAAATCGGCAGAAGACACCGACAGTCGAGACGGTACTAGCCCTAGTCCCGTATGATCTGTATGTGTCTTGTATCGGTTAGTTTGCGCTCAATGATTTTTCGAATCATGATACAACTAGCCAATCAGCAAGTTCTACCAAGTAATCACTCTGCGATAGTCGCAACATGCCTAACCAAAAACATTGACAGCTTGCAGAGACCGCAAAACGCAAACCAAATCGTAAATAGCAGTGGTGTGTATGAAGCTCGGTACGTCTTTTCACATCGAAACAAGAAATATAGAGTTTGGATTTTCTGTGCCAATTTATATTATATAAGCCACAATGGCAGTAGCCTGCTATGCCACTTAGTAATTCTAAGGTTGACCTCACCAAGTCGGCCCATTAAATTAGTTAATAGAAACATATTGCTCGCGGTTGAACAAAGAAATCAACTGCATCCATACTTACAATTGTCGCATCTCTTCCCGTAGAATTTTTATTGCGTGCAAACGTTTATGGATGTGCGTTGATCAATAAAGTAGTTGTCGTTAAAATAGACATGTAAACCCGTCGTGCAGATTTCAGGAGTCGTGAAGGAAGTATGTTTTTTTATGGCCTCAACTTTCTGGCGTCGTAATTGACCTGACAGTAGCAAGAAGCCGATATAATACATAGTTTGCAACAGTTTTCCTTCCTTTATCAAAGAAGGTTTCAATAAAATTGTTTCGGGCTTGTTTCAGTAGCGCTTAAAGAAGCGGCCTCCACAAAGAGACGGCTTTTCTCTTCATGCACTTCCACTAAAATGGTCGTCGTGTCACCCGACAGTGAAGGTAACAAGAGAGTGTGCGCTAATTTCGCCCCACAGAATCTCAGACTAAGTTAAGACACACACCTGGCTCCAATTATTGCAAGAGTATTGGAAGTACCTGGCTTAAGAGTAGGCGACAGACTACAATCCTAGCGAGAGACCACATATTCTGTCTCTATGTCTGTCTATGCCTGTATTTAGGCGGGGATGTTTGCTCCCGCCGTAGCAGGTTTAACAAATCATAAAACTTTGCAAAAAAAAAACCCCAAACGACCCAATGGGTCATTTAGAGCAGCAGAGTAAGCAAGAAAATGATTAGTTAAATTTTCTCTTCTGGAGGGTAGTATTCTTTTTGTCACCCTGGTAATTCTATTTCCTTATCGTTCATAGGTTCATAATAAAAGGGCTTGTTATTGCCTAACTATGGTGTGTGAGAAACCCAAAAGATGTCAAAATGCTGGCGAGCGGGGCCGGTAGTTTTCATATCAATGCGTTTGGAAGGTCTGAATGAGAATTTAGCGGCAATACCCTTTCACAATGAAGCCTTCAGAAGTAAAGATTGTATTATAAAATAAATTAGAGTATGTGATCCACAGGCATGAAGAAGATCTGTTGTGCTTTTCCTTGACTGGATTCTACGACAATACCTTCTGTGTGGATTTCGACCCATGCACCATTACCAATTTATGGCAGTCGTGTGCAACCTAAACTCACGCGTACACTAATGTGTTGAAGCGAGGAATTAAACTGGGCCATTGATGAAACTTACTGCCATAGGTGAGCTCAGTTTAAAGTGTAACAAATAGCAAGAAAGAAGCAGTATCTCCCCAAATATTGCAGTTGCATACGGGAGTCCTGCTGCAGCAGATAATATAGTAACTTCCATTGAAATTGCAAGATTGAACAGTTTATTCCTTATTTGTACAGGTAGTGGTCCGTTCGGTGCGCAAAGGCTTTTTAAAACTGCGCTCGCAGATAAATAGTGCAAGCTTGCGCACATCAAGAATTAGACTGCAGAATACAAGCAAATGTGATGTGGTAGTCAATACGCTCACGAACATATGCTCACATAAACAGTACATTTTGTTTTGAAGTACAACTCCAGTTTTATCTTCGCTTCTATTGTTGCACCTTGAAGATTTTTCATGAGTTTCAGAAGGCTGCAACTTATAGCCTTAACGACAAGTTCTATTTCAAAGCGGCTGACAAGGATCGATGACTGCTTATTGTATCCAAAGCGAGAAGAACAAACAACATGAACGAAAGATAACTTTACCGCCTTCCCGACATGTAAGAGCCAATAAAAGAGGAGTAGCAAGAACCTATCGTTATTGAGAAACAAGACAAAGTTAAGAAGCCTTGACAGAAAACAAAATTGCAACCGGCCAACTCCAAGGGCACAGCGCCTTGTCGCTTTACTGTACCCCCATACTTTTGTCATTCGAAGTCTTCTCCGTGACGTATCTCGAAAAGGAAGATATTGCCAGACATGTTTGCCAACTGTCGCTGTGATTTCTTCGCTTTGCTCTCCGGGCTCGTCGTATGTTTGGCTGTCTTGACTCGTCTCGAGTGAGCGAGCTGTCACGGAGCTGACGTTAACCCCGCTTTCGCCTTGGTGGCTCTCAGAGGCTGACCGGCCTAAAAGGTCAAAATGGCCATCATTTCTGAAAACGTGCGGGAGGCATCGCCGCTGCTCATGATCCGCAATCGTCCATTTCATCTGTGGCGCAACTCCCTAGCTGTCGGGGAATTTACAGCACGATGGCCGACACGTGCCGAGAATGATGGATCACCAAGGAAAAGAGAGGAGTAATGTGCAAGAGGCCGTCGCCAGCTAAATAGTTTCAGAAAATTCGTATATATCAGGGAACGTAGATTGCAGGAAGGAAAGCTGAGTTTATTTTTACACATCCTGACGTCATCTCTTTTTTAATATACCCACTGACATCTCAGTTCATTAGCTGATCAGTAGGAGAGGCAAAAATGTTCCCGATAAAGCAAATAAGCATGGGTGTGGTATTTTTGTTTCACAGTGGCGTTGGTTGTGCCTAGGATGCCGTAGATAAGTGGTGTCCGTCAATAAATCTCAGCCTCCGAATTTCTTGCAAAAGCGCGAGGACTTTGAGTTGCACGTTTCGGCGCGCGCGCTCACGTCCGTGTGCGTGTGCTTGAGCGCGGGCGCATGCGCGTGTGATGCCCTCGGGGGCGCCTGTGGGGCATGTATGCCTGCGTGTGTTCGTGCGTGTACGTGCGTGCACGTGTGTGTGTGTGTGTGTGCGCGCGTGTGCGTGTGTGCGGCGTGCGTGCGTGTGCGTGCGTGCGTGCGTGCGGACTTCCTTCATTGGTGCCTCTTCTCTTAACACTAGAAAATTAGCCGTCCTCCATTCGGAGTTTGACATCTCTTCTGTGGTGGGCGGGTTAGGGGCACGAGGGGCGGGGAAAATATCGAAGTTTGTGGAAAGAGTATAGACTCTGCTTAAAAGGGGTCGCGCGCCGGTTCACCTCCGCAAACGGATACGTTTACCGCTGCTTCGAAACCATTTAACGAGATTCAATGACGTAACGAAACGACTAGTTGTAGCTCGACTTCACCCAAGAGTGCGTATTTCTGTTCAAATTGTTGGGCCGCCCCAGCTCCGTTTGCATTTCAGAAAAACCAGCGCACAAAAGGTAAAGACACGCCGTGAGGCAAGTACAGCGCTGAAACTCGTCTTGTCACCGTCTTTCGTGCGCTTGTTTTTCAGTTATGAATGCGTACCAACTCGCCCGAATTGCCATCTTGGTGCAATCCGGTGGTCATGCCGCATCACGGAGCCTCATAATTTATGTTCATTTTTCAAACATTTCGATCAGTTTTCTGAAAAGCCCTCATTGGAGTCTGTCCTCTGGCGTATTACATTTATACTATTTCATTTGTGTCACTGGGTTATCCCTCCCACCACCGCTTTTCAGCGGGATTTCTTCTCATGAACGAAAAGTGACTGTCCAGCTTAGGATTAAAAAGGAGGGCGTGTAGCGCCCCCATAAAATTTCTAAAAGCCATTGTAGTGAACAACCTTAAGAGAACGCGCATTTAATCTATGGAGCAGCCGCCAACTGTAACTAAGTGTTCGGGAGGCTACTCCAATAAAAATAATTTAGCGGACGCATGGTTTTGAACTGCAGTTGAATTGCCCAAGGGTGAGCAATGTCTTGTTAAAGCAACCTGTGTCATCAGATGGGAGTACTGAAACTGTGACACGCTGTGGACACCCCAAAGTAATTACTGAATACTGCATCGTAGAGCATTCGCGCCACTGGTGGTCGTTTTGTTTTCTTTGTATTAACCAGCAGTTCGATTATCAGGAGATGGAAAAGCAAGAACATGCGCAATTCCAAAAAAAAAAAAGTGAAAATAATGAAATATAACTGATACATATCTCGGCAATCCAGCAGCAAACGCAAGGGTAAGAGAGTGTCTTGCATAAGCCTACGCATCGACCGTCAACCAAAATGAAAAGGGAACGACAAACAGCACAGGACAGGCACACTTTGACAAGGGCGTGGGGACTGCTACTACATTTACTATCGTGAAGAATGTAATTTGCGTCACCGTCGCCTTGTCGCTGTCAGCAGAGCGTTGCCATTTTCGTCACCATTGTGCCATCAGCGTCTCCACCAATTCCCACAGTCTCCGGCAGCATTTCCCGAGCGCATGTATAGGAACATCAAGAAAGGCCTGCAAGGCAAGGAGCTGCTGTGCAATGCAATTTTCGTCGTGGCAAGCACGTACGCTGTGGAACGTCAATTGCTTAAGACTGTCGAGATTCGCTGTGGGTGAGGGAGTTAAGCCGGCAACTCCTAATACGAATCTTCAAGTATCAGAGTGAAATCAATCTTAGTCATAGTGTGTGGAAACCGCTATCATCACCCCCCATTGTCAAGGAAGTAAAAAGGGTGTAATATTTTCATTGTGGAAGAAGCGCTCATGACTAACGAGATTATGATGCACAAGGGCGTACCTAGGTCCGTCCCTCGCAAAAAACGTTTTCGCAGTTCACGACACACCCTATTCAAGCGAAGTATTCCTAGTCAAGAATTTGCTCCCAAAATGCGGAGGCGCATTTGCAAGGAACACAATATTTTTATACACCGGAAGCAACGCATTAGGCTAATTTGTGCACGACGGCAGCCACCTGCCCTCAGTAGGATACTACACTTACAACCATCTGTAGCGCCCTTCACAACATTGAGCAAACCTCATTCGGAAGACTTGCGATCTTTGACTGAAAGCTTGAGCTTCAATCGCTTCAGCCTTTTGCCGGAGACCTAATGAAAATCTGATGATGGAGATAACAAATTTGTACGAACCATGCTGTGCAGGCGGGTTCTGAAACTGCCTTCCAGTAGCTTCCCAGTCACTCCGGCATTGTCAGCCACAAAAGTACGGACGCTGCCGACCGTATGGCACACAAAATACCGGATACCATTTCCATTCTGTTAAAGAGAACGGACATCGCTAGGACTCTCCTCAAACTCGCCCTGGAGATCACGCTGTCCAAATACAGTACCCAAGTATTAATTTGAGATTTGAGCACGTAATAATGCCCTTGACCCGCATTTTCCGTAACCTCTTTAATTAAGCATCCGCCCTCTGATGCAACTGTTCTGTGTCGCATCTGGCTGGGAGTCTCATTCACAAATACTCACTCCTACTTTATCGTAATGGCATCCGGTGAGGCGTGTGAAGTCTGTGACACACCGGAGACCATATAGCACGTTCTGTGTGAGTGCCTGCGTTTTCCTTCCGAAAAAAGGGAGCGCTCCTTAACTCTACGGAAGCTATACTCTCGGCGGCCGTTGTCTGAGAAAATCATGGGCCACTGGCGTTCTCCTTCATCTACGTATCTGACGACGAAAGCGCTTGTCTAC
This sequence comes from Haemaphysalis longicornis, assembly GCA_013339765.2. NCBI lineage: Eukaryota > Metazoa > Arthropoda > Arachnida > Ixodida > Ixodidae > Haemaphysalis > Haemaphysalis longicornis. The sequence goes on from CM023451.1 coordinate 13,592,650, forward strand.
TTCCTCTGAGCGACGAACGGGTACAAAAGACCGCGCTCTAGTGTCTCACTGAACTCCACCGTCTATAGTGTTTTAACACTGGAAACACCTCTCTAAGATCAGTTGTTGCGTTTCCTCCTCTGTTGCGGTCTTCTTTCCCGCCACCATTTCCCCTTTACCATATGTAGGAGAGCAAACTAAGAAATAGCCTGGCTAACATTCCTATCTTTCGTTTACTACTTTTTCTTTCCCCCTACAATGACGAGCTCGATACGTTAGGTATCCTGATTGCGAACCTCGAGAGCCGGTGTTTTACGTGCATGTGTTATTTAAACAGGGTGTGGAGCATGTGTGTAGCCCCAATGTTGGAATGAGAAAGCTTGGTTTTCCTGCAGAAAACGCGCGCATTAGGTTATACACCTTGTGTGGTGAAGAGGTAAAAGAACCTGTAGGTTAAATTGTCGAAACTGACTTCATGTTCATGCTCAGCTCAGCATTAAGCGGCCTATTATAGCGTCAATCTGCCCAGAGTTCCTTACTTCAATACTGCCCGGACATATCAAAATACGTTGCACGCAAAGTGCAAAGAATACGTATGTCTTTTGACTTTAGAAAATGGATCCATATCGCATCCTTGTTTTTAAGTGAGCGTTGCGCTGTGGAATTATAAAACTGCGATCGCCATGACTCGGCACCACTTCGATGGCTGACGTCCGCTCCAAATAGTAAAAAAAGAAAAAAAAGAAAGATGTCGTACCGTTACACTATTTTGCCTACGGGCAAACAAAATAAAAAATTTGGAAACAGCCCTGCTGGCAAACTCCTTCACACACACCTAACTTCAAATCCTTCTGGCGTGGTTACGCATTTCTTACGATAACAGCCGCAAATTCAAAGGAGGAGTAGTTCTGACGCGCGTTTGATGACTAGGCACTATTTAGATTGGGGCTGTCTAGAAGCCGAGCTGACTGGCACGGTCGCTTTGTAGCCCTCCAGCAAGAATCCGGAGTTAGGCCAGCGGGCACAACGGGGCTTTGGTCGCTTCCTGCGTACACAGCAGACGGCACAGTGTCGGAAATATTCAAGCTGATTGGTGAGGGCACTGCGAGAACACTGGCGGATTTTTAATATCATCATCATCACCACCGTCATTACAGTCATTTTGAACGTTTCCACGGTAAGAAGGGCTCTCCATCTTTCTCCAGCCATCTCTGTCTTCCGATGCTTTAGCCATTTCATTCTTACCGAATTTTCTGATTTCTTCTGTTCATCGAGCTACCACGCTGCCACAGTTTTTTTAAGCCTGTCACATATGTCCTACGGGAAAAAAAGCGCAAGCCAATTCAATCCCTAGATCAGCGGAGTGAAACTAGAAGAACTCTAGTGAAACTAGAGAACTCGTACCAGCTGTGGAGTCTTCGAAACGGCACTGCTTCAGACAATGATTTTGAGATAAAGCCGTTTGGTACACTGCTTAAAAAATAAAAGGTAGAGTAGTGAGAAATAGTTATGATCGCCGCAAAAAGTACAGACAATTTTTTTTTTAATTCTAAAGCGCCGCTTTGGCAGTAACAACGAGACAGGCTCGTCGCCGTGGCGTCCACGAGGACAAGAAACGCAACAAACGCTGAAGAGGTCGCGATCGCATTGGCACTAATCCAACCCGGGCCGGCGCACGTCGTAACAGACAGCACGAAAGCCTACGCGAACTACGGCGGGTGGTTGATCTCCTCCGAGGCGGCACGCGTCCTCAAACGGCACAAAACACCAGACAACGAGGTCGAACTGATTTGGACCCCCGCGCACTCACCCTCGTCGGCAACAACGTCGCCGACTACTAAGCCCGAGAAATGTCCCGCCGGGAGGTGGAGGAGGCGGGGGTCGACTCATTCACACCAATCATTACTATAAGATATCCTTACAATGTACAGAGAAAACAGACAAACACTACCTGAGCCTCATCACTCCATCACCCGCAGGGACCAGGCGATATACGCGGCATACAGGCAGGGTACTCTGGCCCACCCAACACTACTACACAAGATGTATCCGCACCAATACCCCGAGCTCTGTACGTTCTGCCAGACTAGCTAAGGAACGCAACAGCACGTCATCCTAAAGTACACCGCACTAAAGGCACCAATACCCGACACACCCTGCCTTCCCCCTTCCCCTTAATGAGCGATGGGGAGATCCTTCGGCTCAGCCCCTCCGCAAACGTTCACGCGAGCCTAGAGGCCCGTGGGTGGGAGTTTGCGGCGCCGGGAATGCGGCTGCGCTCCCGTCGGCAGGTCCCCCACCCCCCGGGGGGGGGGGGGGGGGGGGCTCACTCTTTTGCATAATAAACGTTTTTGATTGGATGCACTGGATAGCACCGGCAAACGTTCAAAAAGGGAACATTCCGCAATGTGTGACGGCACGCATATATCTCCTGCATGACTTCTTGGACCAGGAGAAACGTTGTTTAAACGTACAATGTCCTTATCAAAAATTGAAACTAATAACCTTACACACTACAAAATTGAATTGCATTTTGGCGGCGTGAATGCGTAATTTATATCCCGTGGTTCACTTTCTTAAATTTTTATTACAGGCCCCGCACGCGCTGTGCCTAACGAATGCGAACTATAATATATATGCACATTGAGTAATAGTTTAGCGGTAAGATCCAGTTGCCGGTATTTCGCATTTACGCGACGTTATTTTGCATTTACCATTCGAGAACTAGCAAACCTTTGTCGGTTAGATTAGGGAACGCCGTTCATTGCTCGCAGCACGTGAGGCAGCAAGGATACATAAACACACATTTAAGGCGGGGTCTTTTGCCAGCTTGGTCTTCAGTGAAGTCTAACAATATGTTCCCGTGGAAGAAGAGGACGAGTGCTGAACGAAAAACACTACCATAGAGGGCGACCTGTAGGCGTCAACGCACGCATTTATTGAAAAAAAAAAATAAGGCACAACTTGCGCAGGCAAAAAAAGCATACATACCATACGCAGTGGTCAATTAGCTACCATTCGACGTTCTGTAACGAGCTCGTGAATGCCAGGATTCCTGTTTCTGCCGCGTCTTTCGTCTCAACAGGCTAAGTAAACATTCGACGCATTGTCCACAAGTGACGAGCAAGTGACGAGCGACTCTGACCAGCTTGCGCAGTCACCAATACGGTAAAAATGGTCACATTCGAAGCACGTGAGGGCACGACCATCCTGATGTGAGGTTTGGTTGGAGACATGACACATTTATTCCGTGCCTGACATACCGGCAGATGGAACACGCGTCAAACAAGCCGCCAGACCAAAAAAAAAAAGCCACAGAAAGAGTCACACACAAGGGCGGGGAAGCAGCGGCGGCAGTAACTAGCAAGATAAAGGATCACGGGAAAGCTCACCAACCCGAGTAGAGGAGACGAAACGTTAAAGTGTCGTTCTTCCACTGCCGCGCGAAGCTTTAGGAACTAAAAGAGCACCCTGAGGCGTTAAATATTACATTCAGTGAAGTTGAATTTGATTTTTATGGCTTGGAATTCACAACGCACCAGAAATGCTTGGTGACCTCCAAACACAACACCCTGCACCACATCGTCTTCCCAACTGGTCGTTACATGTTGCGCAGGCACGTGTCGCGCCTTCTACTGAGCTTTCGTCAGGAGATGGAACTGGTGAACTTCGTGGTAAAAGGACCCTAACATAGACCAATTATGAGGAGCTTGGGCGGAGGTATTGCCAGCATATCCAGCCCAGGCTAACCACGCCTGATCCAACACAACAACCACCACCAACACCACCGTCACCATTGTAGTCGAGGCGGACCCCCGTGAAACCATTAAAACGTGGCCTCACGAGACTTTTCGCTGCAATGTTCGATGAAGCCGAACATTTCTATTTGTTCTCCTTTCCCTGCAGGTGCCCCAGTTTGGGCACCTAGTGGATTGTGTAGCAAAGAGCTAGCGAAGAAGTCCGGGCCGTATTACATCGACGGTCGTAAAAACTGTCCAGACTTCTCCGTTACCACACTGGGTACTGTCGCTTGGTCAGCAGTAAGCACAAAAATCCGGCGCAAAAACTACCTACCGAGCAGAAAACGAGAGCGGCAGCAACAAAACACTCGCGGAAAGGTAAGCTAGCGTAGGCTAACGCTCTGACCACTCAAGCTTTCCCCTCGGAAAAATCTGAAGAAAAAACGCCAAGAAGACATCAGACATGCCGGAAACACTCACAACGCTTAAAAACCCGAAAAATATTAAGCGTTGTCCATAAGCTTTGTAACAGGATGTTGGATCCCAGCAAGACATCCACAAGTCATTCGTTCATTGTTCTATATTTTCTGGAGTTCTTTCATAGCTTAAAAAAAAGCTCGCTGTAATTTTGAGTGCCCCAAAAAGACAAATGCGGAAACTGCTGCATCAATCAAAAATGGGAGCTCCAATTTCGGGCTGACCCGTTTTCATGTGATAGCGACTTCCTCTACTTTCCATTGTATTCTTTGGACATTGGACCTCATAAAAACCCATTTCCCACAGACGATGCGGTGCCGAGAGCGGCGAAGAGAACGATTGGGCGAGATCGGCTGGGTGGCTGCCACATCTGGACAACCGGTTCTCTGCTACAGCCAAGCTGCTCCACAAACAAAAGACGGGCTGCTGTAACAAAAACGCTGACTTGCGGTCGCCCCTTGCCTTATTTATAACGGTATGCGGCAGTAATGTTGGGATTGAGTGTCATAGACATCAAGATACCCGGCTCTGACAAATTTGTTTTTAGCAATGTAAGCCAAGCTTTAAAAAAAACGCTCTCTGAGAGCACAGAAAGTTTACGGTAGCCAAGCCACAATCAGCATGCTTTGAAGCTCTGAAAACGTTTTTAGTTCTTTACCCCTGAAAAGGTGCCGTGCCAGCTCTTGGGCGAGATGTTTAAATAACTGAATTGCAGATATCACTGTCAGAGATCCGCCATGTTGGCGATGAGCCCCCGCAGTGGTTATGTAATTGCGGCTAATTGCGGCTTAGCGGCGAATTATCATATAAGTGTTTTTTTTCAGAAAGACTTGATAAACCATCAGTTGCAGCATTGTTCTGCAGATCGCTCGCGATAAAGCTAGCTTTTCATGAAAGCGTTTATCGCAGGAGCAAGTGAAGGGCACGGGACCCTATCCATGCAAAGCTTCGCTTTAAGGCCACCAACCCACACTCGCATAGTTTTAGTGAGTAAATAAATTTAAGCAATCTAAACTACACTGGAATTGGTATAGGCAGTCTGCCGCCAGCCAATATCCATTGGTGAGTTTAAATGTGCAGCAATCATTCACAGGCAGTCTGCGTGGTTTTTTAAAAGTGCCCTGAATGAGGTTTTACGAATACGTGGGTGTTCACATTTTCAGGTAAAGGAATGTTCCTATTACCACCTCTTTCAAGAATTTTATTACGGAGACGAGTATTAGTGTAGTTATTGCAAATCAAAACAGCCTATTTTCGCGCGCGCCGCGAGTCTCGCTCATTTCGTTCACCTACTCGCAACGCGCGGGCGTGACTTCCCATGATGCCTCGCGTCTCAGGAGCCTCTGCAAGAATTAACAACCGGTTGCGCGCGTCGTCTGTTTCTGCGACATTCTGTGCCTCGGCGTCCCTTTTGGGGCGGTGCATTCCGATTTTTTGCGTTGCGTTTGAGCCGGTTTTTTATCATTTCGCTTAAGAACCCTGCACTCCGCTCACGGCCGGAAAAGCTGCACGTACATGGGTTCTTAAATCGACTTCGGTTGAAATATTGCTTAACTGGCCGCATGTTCGGGCCAATGTGGAGCTCGGTCGTGTTGTGGTGACACCATGCACGCGCGTACACATTCAGTTGAAGTATCCCATTCGGTTATTTCTTTTGGTTCTAAACTTTTGTCAAACGTTTCTTAGTCCATCGCCGTGCTCCGGTGGAGGTGGCTGGCTCGGGCCGTGGACCGACAGAACAAGGAACTGTTTTAAACGCCGTGCAGCTCGGTTTGCCCGCTTACACCGGACATTCAGACCCAATGAAACCCGCCGCGAGTGAAGTGTCCTTGAGAAGCGACAAGCGCCGTTTCAAATATCGAGCAAAAGCGGCTAGTCGCTCAGGAGGGCGCCTTCCTCTTATGCCGTCTGGAGATAGCATCGGCTCGTAGTCTCTTCTCTCACCCCAACGTAGCGTGAGAATTTACACTTACTTTGCGGCAGCCGTATCGAGTAGACGTGGCCGAGGTTCGGAGCAGCCAAGTTCGGAGTTGTGAATACCCCATAAGCGCTCTCTCACAGGAGGGTATTACATAGGGGGGGGGGGGGGGGGGGGGCTCTAACACGTACCGTTACATGAAAATGGTTAATAAGAGCAGAAAACAAGCAAACTGAAAAAACTATACAACTACTAAATAAATTGGAGTAAAATATAGGGTTAATATTCTTGCCGCATAATATTGTTACGGAATGATTGAAGCGCTGGGAAGGCTACCGATTGGGGAAGAGTGGCCGGAGTAGAAGGAGAGGGCCTCGGTTGGCCGATCCGGACTGATGCGTTCGGCATTGTAAAAATACAGGAGGCGATGTTCAAACCAAGCCCGGGCAAGAATTAGCGATAGCATCATCGGTTCGCAAAGAACGGATTAGAAGCTTATACGGGTCGCGTAACCGCCTGCAGTGCATCTTTTGCCTTTTGCCGTTTCCTGCAGGGTTATCGCTTGCAGAATCTCGGATGTTCACCGTGGTAAGTATTGACTTCGCTAGTTGCGCGACAATGCTGTTCCAAATATAAGCTTCACTTATGATGGCCCGTACGGCCGTTCGGCCGGTCGGTATTGTCGGCGTCCTCGGTTAGCGAGCCAGTAACATCACGCGGACTTCGGATCGGCTGACATGTTCTTGTTGCCATCGGCGTCTTGTGGCAAGGGGCTCTGCCAACACAGAAGTCAGCGTCGCCGTCATGTCGTCGGCGTGTCGGCCTAGCCAACGTGCCTTAACGAGAAGCGTGGTAATAGGGTAAAAAAATAAATATGGTTGAACACGATAGCCTTAAGCGTGCTGCAGGAAGCGCTAAATAAACAAAGTACCGCCCTGAGGCGTGGACGCTGAGCAGACGACGCTTCTCTTCGCCGGAAGCCGACCAATTGCAAGATTCCTGCACACAAAACACAAGTTAGCCTGAATGGCAGTTTTTTGGCTGGCAAACGTCTTTTAAACTCCTCACGGACAGGCGGCCTGCTCCCACGTGTGGTGGTATGATAGTGGAAAAACTGCCAGTCTACAACGGGGGCCACAAGCCGTTGTAAATAGGCGTATTTACCAGGATTGTACCTCTTCACAAAACGCAGTATCTAGCTGTGAATACTGCGTTTGTCATAATGGGAATATTAAAAACTCCCACTCCTCCGCTATCTCATTCTCCTCCTCATTCACCCCTTCCTCCTCTACGCCTCTTTACAAAATGGCTGCCAATGGGTGTCTTGTGTCGTGCGAGCTCCAGCGTCCCCGAAAATTTATTGTCGATGCGAACTTGCGGCCAGCACGAATGGATATGAAGTGCTTCCCGACAATCGAAGCTCTTTGCTAACATTGTGGAACCAGCCTGCACTGACGTGCGACACACTGCAACGTTGCCTCTGTGTCAGCGACCTTCGAGCCGACGGAATACGCGAGCGAGCCGAAGCGAGGCCTAAATGCAGTGATCGCTGAGAGTTGCTCGTTAAAACCTTGCGGTTGTGCCTCTGCAAGGTGGTTGAAGGTAAGCCTTTCACGTTTTTTATTGTACCCAACACTTTGGGAGAATTGCGCCCCTTCTAGTGTCAAATAAACTCAGCGTGTTTCCGCGTCACTGCACGGGCGATTCTCCGCCACTGGAGGTGAGCGTTGTGCGTGAGAGAGGGTGCCATGCCCGGAACGTCATCGGGGAGGCCGAACGGTGTGAAAGCAATGCGTATTTGCGCGGGTCTCGAGAAGAACACTCACTCATTCACACTCGCGAGCAGAATGAAAAGTGTCCGCACTGTGAACAGCTGTTAGGTGTTTTTGTTAGGCGGTATCGGTGTCTTATTGGCAGGCGAAGGTGAAATTGGACCGGTCAAACGTCGCAGGGCGGCCGCTTTTCATGAGAGTACGTTCGTCCCAGCCGCGCCTGCTACGAGGAGGGTGACTGCCGCGTGCCGCCGGCGATTAATTGCTTTCACTGGAAAGGGAGACGGTCGGGGCCCCGTGGGAGCTCTCCGTGCGCTAGGCGCGTGTAACTATAACCAGAAAACGCCATTCGAGGGAGCATTCTGTGGAGTCGACGGACGACTACTTTTTTTTTTGGAGGGGCGGAGGGGAGGGGGGGGGGGGCAAGGCGCAAAACGTTACTAGCAGGCGCAAGCGTCACACCGACCGAAATTTTTCTATAACTTTGTGTGAGGAGGGGCAGTGCGGGTGGTAAAACTTGAACTCGCTTCCCAGAACACAACACGTGAGGAAAAGAGGGAAAGCAAGCATTTCGAGAAGTTGGTCGCCACAAGGGTCGCGCTCCCTTTTGAACAGCAGATCACTTAGTTTTGACGAAGTAGTGAGCGCAGCTGTCTCGGACGGAAGTGCAATTTTGCGTAGCTTTAAATAAACATTCACACATTACAGAAAGTTGGCCACAAGAGTGACAAGTTTCAGCGTCCTTACAATGCCGTTTCTGTTGTGCCTTCAGGTCAGATGCACAATATGCTTCTGTATTTGTTGCCGCAGATTTAAAGCGTTTTGCTATCCTGTAATGCATGTCCTGCTGTGGCTTCCTGGGGAACGTGCCAGGAGGTGCGGCAACGTCAGCGTTTGGGAGGCAGGTGAAAGCAAACAGCGCACCGACGACATGCTGACCTCATTGTTTCAAATGGCTTACATTTTTTTCGTTGAGGAGTGTTGTAGTAGATAAAGCTCTTAACAAGATACCTTGTGTTCTCGATGTAGGTGTTTTGTTTATTCAGTGTTTTATTGTGTAATTAACGTGTTCACACGTATATCGAATTTATGTAATTTTTATGCAATAAAGTGACTGTGCAGAAAACAAACCTTTCACGTGTCGCCATTCAATGTTTGAAGCGGAAAAAGACTAGAAATTACGTAATCCTAAACGAAAACGAAAATTTGGCCTGTGCGCTCATTAAGAACTCCCTAATACAGTAATAAATTCCTCTGCAGCGCTTATGTCAAGCACACAAAAACAAAAAAAAACCTCGAATGCAGGTCAACACTGCTCCCAATGCGTCCCCTGAAAGCTCCCAGTTGGAGGAAACAATGCACTCCCAATGGTACCCCTGAAAACACCCATTGTAGTAGCAGTAAAATGAACTCCCATATGCTACTGAAAAAACTGCGGAAATAATGGGAGTAAGGCGAAACTTCATTGGAAGGAGTTTTGAAAACTCCCAATTGGTACGGAGTTATGCCACAAGCCATTTACTCCCATTTCGACATATTTGTGTTCTGTGTGTGCTGCGTGACGCGCATGGGAGAATCGATGACGTACCCGCGGAAGATGGCGGAGCCCAAAAACGCGCAGGAAAGGTTGGGTACGCGGCAACGAACTTCGCAAAGAAATTGTGAGCTTTCCTGTGCACCGAAAAAAGTTTTATTAGGCACAGATGACGTTGATCACACAGTGTAACGACTGCGCACTATCATTTGCTGAGCGAAAAATGCCATTCAAAGCCCTTTTAAATGTACTATCGTAATAACTTTGAGTATGAACAAAAGTGGGCGTAGTTTTCAGTACATGCTGCGTATCGCTGCTCCCCATGCTGTGACGGGCGGTATATGTACAACAGACATCAGGTTGGGAATGCTCCCAGGTAACTGATTTTCACTACGCAGGCGCCGCTCTCGAGTAGAATCTAGATAATATTCCAACACCTACGCGCACCGTTGCATATATTTTATTCATAACGATAGTATATATAACGCCCAGACTGTTGGAAAAATCCAAAAGGATGTTTTCAAAACTGAATGTCCACCAAACAAAGTGGCAGGTACTGCTCGTATCTTTAAAATATCGCAACTACAAGCCTCAGCAGAACATTGAATAGACCGACTATAATATCAGTACCAGATAAAGCGCACTCGTTCTTTGACATAGATTAAAGTTTCAAAATAGGGAAAATATTTTTTACGCTTGGACAGAGAACATCCCAGAAGCCTTTTTTGCGTTTAAGGGTGCCATTATTACATACGACGATAGCTATATCCTTTTATCCGGCGCTTGGAACTTCGGGGCTATATTGCTCAACAGCACGAACGCCCTGAGGGCTTTCATTCGCCTGAACTTACAAAAGAAAATGCGCACTGTTTGAGAATATTGCTGGCTGAAGAATCTGGATGTGTTACCCTTGATGTTATTTAGCTCTTTTCATCGTTCTCCTCTTCGTGGTTGCCGTGTCAAAAGTATTCACGTTTTTCTTTTAGCTGCCTCTTATTCCAGCATCTTCTTTCCAGGGTGAAGCATTTTCAATTCGCGCTAGCAAGCGAAATACTGAAAAAAGTGATGATATTGCTTCGGGCCGTTTTTTTGCAATATAAGTCACATCCTCAGAAAATTTCAACGACAAAAGAATGAACGGATTATAGACTGCGCAAACTCAGGAGCAATGCGCGACATCAAAAACTCGTGGTTGAAAAGCCCGCTTCAAGTTCAAGATACCGTATCTATATTTAGAAATGGAAGTGTGAAAGGCTACCGAGCATGCTTGTGTGAGCCATGTCTGGGGGCTGCAAAGGCTCAAAACATGAATTCCCGCAAGGGAAAAATGTTCGTTAAAAAAAAGGAACCTACAGCATTCTGACAATTTTGACGTTTTACATCTAAAGCAGTTGACCTCTTTTTGGGAGTTTTTTTGGCGAGTCGTGCCCGAAGAAAGGCGGTCTTAGAGAAAAGAATGAACAAGACACCGCCGCTTACGTGTTTACGATAGCACAAAAAGAAACTGAGTACTTCTCCACTCTTGGAAAGAGCATGATCACCGATGTTAGGCGCAGTCCAAAGGGGGTACAAAACAAAACACGTTCGGCGGTTTTCGCCATCGAGCATACTTCGCAGCTAATTAACTGAATAAAACTTAAGACAGTTTTATTCTAGCGGACATACATGACGCTGTTGGTTTCCCTGCCACGTTTTAGCCGTCTTACTGTCTTTGTCACACAACAACCCAAACAAATCGACCACGGAGACAGCAGTCAGGTCGCATCGGTCGGTGGTCGTCCACATTACAATCTCCTAACAACACGGAGGGCATGGTATTAATGATGGCTTATATCTGAGGGCCCGGGCAAGGCTGCAGTCTATGTCGTCAGTTGTTACCCGCAGACTCAAATTAATCTGGAACCACGTTGCTATCACTGTCATTAAATGGTGGCCTTGTTAGTGAGCGATCCTCAAACTAAGGTAATACTTGTGTGGTGCCACGTGCGCCCGCAGCGCGTAAGGTATGCGCTACGATTAGGCCGGAGTCAGCATCTCCTCCGCGGGCATCCAGGGTGCACCAGGCCGGTCAGTGGAGATTGCAATGCAACGCATCCCACATGTGACACCGCATCCCCACTCCAGCATCCCAGGAGCGATTGTGTTGAACATATTGAATGATCCGCATTTCGCCCTCCTCCATCCTTGGGAAACGCCAATCCGTCGACGGCAGAATCGTGGTAGCCCTTTATACTCCCCCGAAATTTTGCGGTGGCTGGGAGCGCGGATTGTAGTTTGGTACCGCGAAGCGGAACGCTGCAGAAGTGACCCTATCCCGTTCGCCTAGGCTTAGCTCCGGATATAAAGCGCCCAAACCGAAGCCAGAGGTCGGTCACAGACTCAGGCTTCTTTCCAAAGGGCCAGGACAAGTAAGTCTGTGAAGAAACCTGGGATCACCTACGTGTGCTATGTACCGTCCGTCGAGATGCCACGTGCACTTTCTAGGTACAAGAGAACAAACCTACATTGGAGCTTGCCAGATAGTAGGACTGGCCGCAATAAACAGCCCACAAATCAGGAATTATGCACTTCGCTACACCGCCTCACTGATGCCTCCCGTCATCATGATGAATCACTATTGTGTTGTCATGAGTCAGGGGCAGTCCCGCAAATGACGCACAAGCGAGGAAGATCCAAGAAGAGGGTGCGGAGAGATCCAGGCACGTGCGGGGCGAAGGAACCATCTCGGCGATCGAACAAGCTGCAACGTCCGTTCTGCCGACTTTGATTTCTCCTTTGGGTTTGGCCAAGCATCTTCTTTGCCATTGTGTTATCGTTTTAAGTGCGAATGCACTTCTTAAGCGAGCCTGAAGCGTCCGCCGCCGTCCGCATAGCAACAGCTGCGGGTGCGCGCGCTCCTCGTCTTCCTTGGCAACGGGGGGAGATGGGCGCGCGCTGCCTGGCCGCTGACATGGCACATACCAACGTGGGGGATTGGTCAGGAATCTCCTCGTGTTCCTTGGCAACGGGGGGAGATGGGCGCGGGCTGCCTGGCCGCTGACATGGCACATACCCACGTGGGGGATTGGCCAGGAATCGGGCGTGAGAAGGGCTAATGCACCCGCTTAAAGGAGTACTGACACGAAATTTCAAAGCTGAGATCTCTAGGAAGTACAACGGAGAATCGGTGAATATGCACCCGCTAAAGGAGTACTGACACGAAATTTCAAGCTGAGATACGCACTAGCAATCGTACAACGACAACACAAATAGGTGTAACGGTGAATAAACGCATCTTTCTTTCTTTGTAGTTGTGTGTGTGTGTGTGATCTCTCTTTCGCGAACATTACCGAACCGCGCAAATTCAACTCGTGCATTCGCACTTTCACATTCTTCCCCTCGGGCAAATGCGGGGAATTTTTTTGCTTTGTATCTGCGTTAGGTTATAGGCATTTCCCATATTTACCTTTTCTGCCGGCCAGGGGTCCTCTCCCTTGTCGGCTAGTCTCCTGGGGCAGGACCTGCCTCTGGATTCCTTCCTGCCAGAATGGCGCGACGGCTGTGCCGGTGGCGATGGTCCCTAGCAATGGTGGCGTAATCAGGCTAAAAAATTTCAAGACCATTCAAAAATACCTACAGGCTGCAAGTGAGCACTTCAGGATCGTTAAGGAGGTTCGACCGTACGGGAAGGCTGGAATTGTCTTCAAGTCATCAGATAAGACTTGCTTGGTTGATCTGCTGAAGGTCTGGTCGTTTTCTTCATTACCGATAAGGCCTTTTGTCCCCTCCCATCTTGCGCGTACTAAAAGGATTGTCCGCAGAGTTGACGTTGACATTTCCCCGAGTGAGCTCCTTGAGCAGTTTCTGGATGCCGGTAAGATCGCGGTGTACCACTGCTCTTGTGTCGTGGACAATGTCCGCACCCCCACGGAACCATTGATTGCCACATTTGCGGGCTCCTGATGCCCTTCAGAAATCAGTCTGGCCCCTGATCTACAGAGTTGAGCTTTTATACCCCCGTCTTCGCCAATGCCAGAACTTCGGGCGCTATGGTCGCAGTGCAGGAACTTGTAAATCCTCCACTCGCTGTAGCGATTGCGGGGCCGATGATCACGCTAGCCAGTGTACTGAAGTTACATGCTGCCTCTGTCGAGCTGCTCATCCAGCGGACTACTGGACCTTCGGAGCCCGCGCAACGGAAGTCAGCGTGTTACAGGTGCTCGAAAAGCGCGTTTTTCTCCTCTCGGAAGTAGCAAATATAGTCCAAGAGCGAGCTTATGGGTATGGATGTGCTACCGCCCGCCATACCCCAACCAGTGAGGCTTCTCTTTCCAAAGTAACAGCGCTGGTACTGAAAGAGGTGTTGGCTGAGGGTACAAATGGTCTTTTCGATGGCTGAACACGTTTTGAACCTTTTCTCTGCTGAGACACAACACGTTGTGCAAGTGCTGCCTTTGGCAGTGTCAGTTTCCAAGGAGCAGGCGTGCTCGCAGCCTTTGTACAGGGATCAAACGTCCTAGGCTTGAGGGGTTCGAGGGGATAACCTTGCGAGGAACCCTCCATCGATAAGTTCGCTCCAGACGGCTACTTGCAACGAGGCTATTAGCCTGAGGTCTGATCACCGCCTCAACACACCAGGTTCCGGCTCCTTCGGCTCCTGTGGTTTAACAGGGTCAATCTTCCTCCCCAGTTCTTTATCCAGATTGTGACTTTGAAATGGAACTAGAGCCGCCGGCTGCGTCGACGAGGCGACCTGAAAATAAACGAGCAGCCCCATTGATTTCGCAACAGTCCACTTCCCAACAGAATCGAAACGCAAAAAAGCTCAACAGGGCCAAACAGAAATTAAGCCACCAGTAACCACGACAACAACACGACGGCGTCGGGTTCTGGAACACAAAAACGAGAGGTTGACGTGACCCAGGCGCCGACGTCGCTACACAAGCCAGGGCGGGAGGGTGCCGACGTCGCATCGCCTCCAGTCTCCTGACGCACCACCAACCCAAGCCTTGGCGGCTCCAGCGGCGACGGCCGCGTGTCTTTGGTCAGCGACCTCGAATCATCATACTACGCTACGACGGCCCCCATGTGCGCGTATCGACCACCTCGTTGCGGCCTATCTACCAGGGAACAAAGCCGTGGGATCCCTGATAGAATGCTTTAATGGCGACGACTGACTTACAATCATGATGGCACTGGTGCCCTGGAGGCAGGAGCCACATCTTCTTCCTCTACAATTTGCAATATACTCCCGGCCACAAAAACAGGTGTGAAAAACATTAAAATCTGACACGGGGCTCATGGCGAAAACAGAACTACAGTTCCTGGTGATACGCCAATGTTCAGGCCAGTTAAACCTAGATAGTCTTTTTCTTCCAGCGTTGCTTCCGGTTACTTGGTTTCTTCTGGTGCATTCAGGTTGTAAACCACGTTGCTTCCGACATCTGCAGATGATTATCATGCGCACAGTGTCTGCTGCGCTGATGGTGCTTGTAGGTATTCAAGTATGCCCGCGCGGCTGTTGTCAGTCTCACTGGCTGGCTACACAATAATCACTCGTAATCTTCTGCCAATTATATATGTCTGTGACCTGTAAAGCCTGAACTGTTGTCGCTGACCAAGTCGACTTTTTAAAAGGCTGATTTCTCTTGAATCCGTCTAGTGCCTTTACTGCCATACTTTCTGTGGTGCACTTGGCGACGGATGCAACGTCAGGCGATAAGGTAGCAGTGCTGCTCTGTCGATCCCTGTGGATGCTATGCAGAGCACAGTCTTGATCCATCGATTAGTGATACTTGAGCACTCAGCACGCAAGCCACTGCCCGTCGTTATCTGAAGAGAGGACTTTGTTTGCTGACAGAGCCTTGCAGCGTCCATTCAAGCGAAGTCTTTATCGCGACTAGTCCTTCCTGTTGCTCGCTTCTAATAACTTCTCCTGCCAGTATTGTCCACAGTTGGTCGGCTCCTAAGAGCAGGTCGATGTCTCGGTCCGCACTTTCTGGGGGAACAGTTTGTTCATCGGCAAGTTGGTAGCCTAAATTTCCTAAATATATCGCAAGGAGCACCAGTCATATCCCTGTATTTGGGACGTTCGGGTTAATCGTGGGTACAGTAACTGCTGGACTACAAGCTCCACGTCGTCAAACTGGCTGTGCAGTCGAACCTCTACGATTCTTCTTCCCAGTTGAGAAGTGACTGACGATGCAAAGGTATTGAAGGCGACGCTTGTCTCACCTTTTATTCGCAATTTCGCCAGGAGGTCTTCCTTAATGAACGTCCGCTGACTGCCGCCGTCCAAAATGCCTCGTATGTAACGTCCATCTTTAGGACCGATAACCCATGACCCGAATGTCTGGAGGTGCATTCCTGCGTCCTACTGGCAGCTAGTTAGTGCAGTAGATGCTCTATTGCCACCTTGCGTCTGCACCGGGACTCTGCATGCGGGTTCAGTGTGCGCCTCGTCTGTCTTCACTTTGCAAGCGTGTGTGGGTCGCACATGACAGTTGCATGCCTTCCCTGGCGTGTCGTGCAGGTTATATTTAGTCGGCACTCCTTCGATCGGTGGCCCCTCCTCGTACATCGGTAGCACCGCATAGATTTTGCCAGTCGCTTCTTCTTTTCCAGGATGCTCAGAGAAGTGTCGCACGCATCGGTAATGTGCTTTGCCGATTTGCTAAAAAAGCACTCGTTTCTTTAAGGCATTGCAACTTGCGAGGCGTGGAGTACCGAGATTAAATGGCCATTACATTCGAGGAGGCCACTCGATTCGGTAGAAATCCCCACTGGAACACATTGCTCTCTGGCCTCGAGCTCGATCTGCGTGTACAGCAAGAGTTGCTTCAGTTGCCGGCAAGCCGTTACGTTTTCTTCCCCAGAAGATGATGCCGTCCACGGTTCTGTCTCCTGTAAGGCGGACGTGCCGATGAAATGCAACCACGATGTCTTCCGGCAAGACCTCGAGCAAAATGTCACACAGCACTCGCGGCGAAGGTGCTCGTTGGAAAGTCCGGAACGTTGAGGTAGCGGACATTTGGCTGGACGCAGGCATAAAGTCTGCGCAGCTCCCTCTCCTCCGAGAGAGACGTCACGTGCTGTAGCTCGCGGAGGTTTCTAAAATGCGGCCGTACGATCCGACACTTGTCCCCGAACATGTCCAGGAGAAGTTGGATGGATGGCACTCTCATAGCACGCCTCCCTTCTGGCAGTCCGGTGATGACAGCTGCTGCATCACATTCAAGATAGTTTTGGAGGTACTGAAACTTGTCGGTGGTGGTGAGAGCCTGGTTCATGTAGTCTGTGCCGCTCAATTGCTCCCAAAACTACGTCCATTGACCCACGTCCCCATGAAAAGGCTTGATGGTAAGCGTTGGGAGACGAGGTCCAGAGATCTGGGATGGCCTGTTAATCTGGCTTGTGGCCTGTTAATCGCCGCCGAGGGGGTAGGTTCCACCGTGCTGCTGACGCTGAGGCACTCCAGCCGGCACTGAAGACGAGTAACAGTACTCTAGCGTGTGATCGTTCTAGTGCGCTGCAGACTCGTACGTCTTTGCGAAAACCTCCACCAAAATCGAGTCCTCGACCAAGGCGTCGATCTTAGTAAGCTCCTCGCCGCTGGCCATGAGCTTGTCCATCAGCTTTTGGAGCGCTATTCGGTTAGAGCGGCTGCTCTTGATGAGTGCTTTCGCCTCATTCAATTTCTTTCACGCTTGGGGTCACCTGGCAGCGCGTTTCGCTTTCAGCCGGTCCATCGTTAAGTAAAAAGTCTGGTATAATCGCTCGGCAGGCAGTCAGGTCCGCTGGTTCTCTCCCTGGGTGCGGTTCTGAGGTGGACGAAGTTGAATTGGCGACTCATTCCAGAAGAAACTCGTGGTCGCCGTCACTCTTTGTCCACGTCGTTGGGAGCCGCTGGTTCCCCTTGAGTTTCGGCACCAAATGCTGCGGATCAACCAGCTCGATAAGGTCTACCTACCAGGGAACGAAGCCGTGGGACCCCTGATGGAATGTTTTATTGGCGACGACTGATTTACAATGATGATGATACTGGTTCCACCACGCCGGTCGCACAACATCGCGACGACACCACGCGGGTAACAGCTCTTTACTGTCCCATTGTTACTCCCTCACGTAAGCGCCAGTGATATAGGTAGGCCTTGTGCATAATGAATTCTCGTAACATTACATTGAGTTATTGAAGGAAAATCGGTCTTAGGACATTGTAGATAATTTATTGTAAAGTGTTGGGAAGTTCATGAGATTATGTGGAACTGTTTGCTGTGGTTGGAGTGTATAGGTGCGTGCTAGTGATAATTGTTTGTTTGGCAATGTCTCCCTCTGCTTTCCGTTTTATTGTTCTTTTCCGGTAGCGATACATGGAAAAATCATTGGCGAGCCTGCTAACAGTTTTTTGGATCCATCACTTTACATTGTCACTGTCAATTGTGGCTACTGGTGGTGACAGCTGGGCTCACCGCGTTGACAAGTTTCACGTGACCGCGTTGATACCCGCGCAGCACTCACGGATCCAAGAATAGCTCAAATCATAGAACGCCATCCCGAGTAGAATAGGATTTGTTCTTCGCGCCTGGAAGGGTTGAAAAGCAATAAAGAGCTACTTGGAATTATTCTTCGGTTTCCAGTATTGTAATGTATGCAGGTATACTATTTATTACGTTAGTTAGCGAGGATATCATGCCTTAAACACCGTAATCATGTCATCATTGTTCGAGTTAGGAGTCAGTTCGTTACGATAACGACATAATTACGATAGAAATTCGGAGCCCAAAAGCCGCCTTCGATTACTGTGGACCATATTGTTTTAGGGCGCGATCGCGGTGGCGTAGCACAAACTTCTCATTGTATTTTCATGTGAATAAACAAGCACGCTGCAGGATATGCACCTTCTTGCACGCAGCCGTAATGAAAGGCAATTTGTGAAGAAGGGAATGTATGCCATACAAAATGAAGGAAATATCCACACGACCCTTGTGAGACTCCCAATCATCCCGAAACCTCCTAATAAGAAGGTGACGGCGCAGAAAAATTAATGCGTTGGGCAGAAAAAAAAGCAAGAAACATTAATCCGATACAAGACAACAACGAAAGAAACAGAAGAAAGCCGCTTTATTTCCTGCTATGCGATGAGCGTGTAGAGGCCGCTGCTTGATACGTAGTATTAGACTGTTGAGTCTTCATAGGAGCATCTCAAAAATACTGCAGGGAAGCCTACGCATTTCCAATACTTATCGAGAAGCTCTGATCGCTGATCCTCGCGAATAAGCAAGAAAGGAGGAGTTACACACGATCCTTCTGACCGATACTCTGAAGAAAGTTGTTCTCTATCTCTTCGTGTGTTGCAAACTTGTGGGGGATACAGCTTCAAATTATTCAGATGCGTCAGAAGCTGGCAAAAAAACTGAGTCGCTAGAAATACGCTTTTTAACGCACTTTTACGCTTTTTAACGCTAGAAATACGCTTTTTAACGCACTATGCTCGGTTTTTTACGGCGAAATTTTGCTCTTGCTTCAACAGATATAAAACTCGTTTTATATAAAACTTTAGTTCGGCCAAAGATCGAGTATGCGTCGTCGATCTGGGACCCGCGTATCAACTCGTTACTTCATGATATCGAAGCTATCCAGAATCGTTCCGCACGCTTCATATTATCTAACTATTTTCGTACGGCTAGCGTCACTTCCATGAAATCTACCCTTAACCTAGTTGATCTGTCTGTTCGCAGGAAAATATCACGACTTTGTCTTTTTCATAAAATTTATCACGGCAATTTAACGCTCAAAGATTGAATGCTGTTTTCCTCCCACTTATCATTCGACAAGAAATGACCATCAGTTCAAGGTTGGCGTAC
Source organism: Haemaphysalis longicornis (assembly GCA_013339765.2). Lineage (NCBI taxonomy): Eukaryota > Metazoa > Arthropoda > Arachnida > Ixodida > Ixodidae > Haemaphysalis > Haemaphysalis longicornis. Next base: position 13,611,912 of record CM023451.1, read on the forward strand.
CCAGCAGCCGGACAAACTATTATTTCAACTCATTCATTCCTAAAACCAGCTCTGACTGGAACCACCTCCCCACCTGCATTGCTTCAATAATTAATCCAGTCAATTTCAAGGTGGCTATTAGTGGCCATATTATTTGAATTATCTCTCTTTCTCATACTATTTTTCCGTGAATTCCGCGATTTTGTGTAAATCCTGCTATGTTGTTCCCGAGTGTGGAGAAGGTTTTATCAACCTTCTGATTTTTCCTTTCCTGTTATTGTTTATATTACTAGTTGATGTGTATATTTCAAATATGTAAATATGTTTCTTATGTGTAACCAAACTCCTGCTGCATTGCCTGTAGAGTGTTTGACCCCCCCACTCCTCTCTGTAATGCCCATGTGCCTTGAGAGTAAATAAATAAATAAATAAAATATATAAAGCAGGGCGATTTCTAGCCCAGGCACTGTTGTCCCTCACAAGCGGATTGTATTAGACGACAGCGGCGCGAATCCCTAAGCCGACGTCAGAGCCAGGGGGCGCCACTCAAAGTCTCACCGCCAATATCTACAAACTCAGTAAAGCTCGTGTAACGGATGGCGACTATCTAACGTCTTCCGTGCCACCGGTGCAGGACGAATACGCCGTGCCGCCGGTGGAGGAGTGCGGCGCGCAACTGCGTTTACCCAAGAGGCGGGAACGCTGATTGGCTGCAGCATTTAACAGGGGCCCACCAATATTGCAGCGGTGCTGTTGAGAGCTTCGTGGTGAAAGTGAGCTTTAGTTCCGGTCATACCTCGGCAAAGTTGGCGGGGCTCACTCAAACTCACTCACAATTTTTTTTTCGAATCACCACTCACTCAAACTCAGACTCAATGCTGAGCAGCACATCTGCGCTCACTCAAACTCAAACTCACATTGAGCGCAAAACTCAGAACTCACTCGGACTCAAACTCAAAATGTACTCAGAACTCAAAATGTACTCAAACTAAAATGTAATCAAAACTCAAAATGTACTCAAACTCAAAATGGACTCAAAACTCAAAATGGACTCAAACTCAATATGGACTCAAAACTCAAAATGTACTCAAAACTCAAAATGTACTCCAAATCAAAATGTACTCAAAACTCAAAATGGACTAAAAACTCAAAATGTACTCAAAACTCAAAATGAACTCAGAACTCGAAATGGGCTGAGAACTCAAAATGAATTCAGAACTGAAATGGCCTCACAGAGATTGAGACAGTGAGAGAGCGAGAGTGAGTGTGAGAGTGTGAGTGTGAGAGTGTGAGTGTGAGTGTGAGTGAGAGTGTTGAGTGAGAGTGAGAGTGTGAGTGAGAGTGAGTGTGAGTGAGATTGTGAGTGGGAGTGAGAGTGAGAGTGTGAGTGTGAGTGAGTGAGAGTGAGAGTGTAAGTGTGGGTGTGAGTGACAGGGAGAGTGAGAGTGTGAGTTGAGTGTGAGTGAGAGTGAGAGTGTGAGTGCGAGTAAGAGTGTGAGTGTGAGTGTAGTGATAGTGAGAGTCAGAGTGAGAGTGTGAGTGATAGTGAGAGTATGAGTGAGCCTGTGAGTGAGAGTGTGAGTGAGAGTGAGAGCCTGAGTGAGAGTGTGAGTGAGAGTGAGAGTGAGAGTGAGAGCGTGAGTGAGTGAGAGTGAGAGTGAGAGTGTGAGTGTGAGTGTGAGTGTGAGTTGAGTGTGAGTGTGAGTGTGAGTGAAAGTGAGAGTGTGAGTGTGTGAGTGAGAGTGAGTGAGTGGAGCGAGAGTGAGAGTGTGAGTGAGAGTGAGAGTATGAGTGTGCCTGTGAGTGAGAGTGTGAGTGTGAGTATGAGAGTGAGAGTGAGAGCGTGAGTGAGAGTGGAGTGAGAGTGAGAGTGTGAGAGTGAGAGCATGAGTGAGAGTGAGAGTGTGAGTGTGAGTGAGAGTGAGAGTGTGAGTGAGAGTCAGAGTGTGAGTGAGAGTCAGAGTGTGAGTGTGAGTGTGAGTGGAGTGAGAGTGAGAGTGTGAGTGAGAGTAAGAGTGTGAGTGTGAGAGTGAGAGTGAGAGTGAAAGCGTGAGTGACAGTGAGAGTGTAAGTGAGAGTGAGAGTGAGAGTGAGTGTGAGTGTGAGTGTGACGGAGAGTGAGAGTGAAAGTGCGAGTGCGAGTGAGAGTGTGAGTGAGAGTGAGAGTGTGAGTGAAAGTGAAAGTGAGAGTGAGAGTGTGGGTGTGAGTGAGAGTGTGAGAGTGAGAGTGTGAGTGTGAGTGAGAGGGATAGTAAGAGTCTATGAGAGTGAGAGCGTGAGTGAGAGTGAGAGTGAGAGTGAGACTGTGAATGAGAGTGAGAGTGTGAGAGTGAGAGTGAGAGTGAGATTGGGAGTGTGAGTGTGAGTGTGAGTGTGAGAGTGAGAGTGAGAGTGAGAGTGTGAGAGGGAGAGTGAGAGTGTGAGTAGGAGTGTGAGAGAGAGTGAGTGAGAGTGAGATTGATAGTGAAAGTGTGAGTGTGAGTGAGAGTGAGAGTGAGAGTGTGAGTGTGAGTATGAGTGAGAGTGAGAGTGTGAGTGAGAGTGAGAAACGTTGAAGAGTGAGAGTGAGGGAGTGAGAGTGACAGTGTGAGTGTGAGCGAGAGTGTGAGTGTGAGTGTGAGCGAGAGTGTGAGTGTGAGTGTGAGTGTGAGTGAGAGTGAGATTGATAGTTAGACTGTGAGTGTGAGTGAGAGTGAGAGTGTGAGTGTGAGTGAGAGTGCGAGTGTGAGTGTGAGGGAGAGTGTGAGAGTGAGAGTGTGAGTGTGAGTGTGGGTGTGAGTTGAGTGTGAGTGAGAGTGAGAGTGTGAATGTGAATGTGAGTGGAGTGAGAGTGAGTGTGAGTGTGAGTGTATGAGAGTGTGAGAGTGTGAGTGTGAGTGTGAACGGGAGTGAGAGTGAGAGTGAGAGTATGAGTGTGAGTGTGAGTGTGAGTATGAGTGAGAGTGTGAGCGTGAGTGAGAGTGTAAGAGTGAGAGTGTGAGTGTGAGTGTGAGAGTGAGAGTGTCAGTGTCAGTGTGAGTGTGAGTGAGAGTGAGAGTGAGGGTGAGGGTGAGAGTAAGAGTGTGAGTGTGAGTGAGAGTGAGAGTGTGAGTGTGAGAGTAAGAGTGAGAGTGTGAGTGTGAGTTGAGTGAGAGTGAGAGTGTGAGTGTGAGAATGAGTGTGAGTGGAGTGAGAGTGGGAGTGTGAGTGGGAGTGTGAGAGTGAGTGTGATTTGTGAGTGAGAGTGAGTGTGAGTGTGAGTGAGAGTGTGAGTGCGAGTGAGAGCGGGAGTGTGAGTGTGAGTGAGTGAGTGAGTGAGTGAGCGTGTGAGTGTGAGTGTGAGTGTGTACATTTTGCTATGTACCTTTTGCTATATCCTCATAATTATAACCAGAAAGCATTTTTATATTTGTTCCACGTGATCCCCTTGACGAGACCTTTAATTTGATACCCCACACACCCTAGCAGTGTCATATGGAATTCATATCAGTCAAAATAACCATGACCCTCATGACTGTAATCAGGACGCATTATTTAGGTGGCCGACGTGATTCCCCAAACTAGAACCTTCAATTTGACGCCCCACATGCTTCAGCGGCCTCACCTAGAATTTCACCCAATCTATGACTCATAATGACTATCTCATGATTCGAACTACGAAGCCTTTTTTTGTACCACGTGATTCCCCTCGTCAAGACCGTAAATTTGATACCCTACACGCCCTATTGGGGTCACTTCGAATTTTACCCCAATATAAAACTCGCCATGACAATCTAATGGTTATAACCAGGAAGAATTTTTGTATTTCTCCCACGTGATTCCGCTCATCAAGACCATTAATTTGATACCCATCACATCCTAGCGGAATCAATTTGAAATTAAACCAATCAATGACTAACCATGACTATCTCATGATATAGCCCTATCACATTTTTGTCCCACGTGATTTCCCTTATCGGAACCTTCAATTTGATGCCCCGGACACCCAGTGGCATCATTGGGAATTTTAACCTAATTTATGACCCATTTTGACTATGTCGTGATAATAATCAAGAAGCACGTGATTACCCTCATCGAGACCTTTAATTTGATATGCCACTACGTCCTCGCGTCATTAGCTTGAATTTTAACCGAATCTATGACTTACCATAACTACGATCATGATATATCCATAACTCATTTCCGTCCCGAATGATTCCCACCTCGAGACCTTGAATTTGATTCCCCACATGCGCTCGAAGCGTCATTTTGAATTTTAACCCAATCTATGACTCATTATGACTGCCTGCTGACTTACAATCAGGAAGCATTTTTTTATTTACTCCGCTTGATTCCGTTAATCCGGACCTTTCATTTGATACCTTACACGCCTTAGCCTCATAAGTTTCACTTTTCACCCAATCTAATGTGGTCATTATTCTGTCTTAAGGGGCGCTGCCCAGTCAATTCAGCTAATTCATTTGAAACAGCAGAAAGGACAGCCCCTGCCCCCATTTACCCCCGGCTATCACCTCTTCCTTTGTGACCCCTAGTATATCAAGCCGTTAACAGTAGCAGGCGAACAACCAGCACGCCAGCGCCGCCGTGCGCTTTCCCACCACCCTTTCCCACGTTCTTAGTCGATCCGTAAGGAGGAAAAGTTAAGACAACCCTTTTTTATGACCTCACCAGTCAATTATCACTCACGCGCCCAGCCGCGAAATTAGGTAATACAGCAAGTGCTTATGGCCATGAAAATTCAAAAAGAAACTAAAAAAATCAGACAACCCCTCTCTCCCCACCGATCATGCAGATCGCGATTGGTGCCGTACCCGCAGGTAACCTGAATTCCGAGCTCACAGTGACGCATGAAACTTATAAGCCAACCATAGCTGCCTGCTAGGCTACTCATATGTACTCAAACTCAAAATGGACTCAAAACTCCTATGTACTCAGAACTCAAAATGCACTCAAAATTCAATATGTAATCAAACTCAAAATGTACTCAGAACTCAAAATGGAGTCAACTCAAAATGTGCTCAGATTCAAATGGACTCAAAATCAAAATGGACTCAAACTCAAAATGTACTCAGAACTCAAAATTGACTCAAACTCAAATTGTACTCAGAACTCAAAATGGACTCAAACTCAAAATGGACTCAAACTCAAAATGTACTCAAAACTCAAAATGGACTCAAACTCAAAGTGTACTTAGAACTCAAAATGGACTCAAACTCAAATGTACTCAGAACTCAAAATGGACTCAGACTCAAAATGTACTCAGACCTCAAAATAGACTCAAACTCAAAATGTACTCAGAACTCAAAATGGACTCAGAATTCACTAGGTCTCAGGAGTACTCAAACTCAATCGGACTCAATCTCAGTCGGGATCACTCGGCTCAAACTCACTCAAGCTCAAACTCACCATGCCACACTAGCCTCGCGCTCACTCAAACTCACGCATGAGTTTGAGTACAAATGGGTCTAAGTGAGTGGACTCATGAGTGAGTTCGCCGACCTCTGGTTGCGGTCAGTCACTCATTATTATTCTGATTAATGGTAGGATATTTGAGATAGCTATTTCAGATGTGGGCGTCACGTATCCGTAACGCATGAGCACCACCCTCGTTTCGTCCACAAAGCTTCGGAATCTTAAAACAAGTTATGCGATTACAAACTGAAGGGTGATTAGACGATCGTTGTTGTTGTGTTTTTAGGGAAAGAAAAAAAGGAACGGCATTGGGGATTTTACAGAGCTGACCACGGAGCCCACCAGCAGAAACCCAGGGTATCGGAGGGTGAATAGTCCAGAGTTTGACGGAATACCGTCTGGTCAGGTAAAAGCATGGTTGTGACGATGAAACGTAGGTCACTGACCAAGTCAAAGAAGCGTGAATAGAGGCTACACGGGAGATGGGAGCAAGAGAGGGACTCGTAGAGCACGAAATAGAAATCTTGTGAGAGCGCGCTCTCTAATTTGCCGACAGCAGTATCTCCCCTCTCCCCCTCCGAAACCACTAGCAGTATAGTAGCCGAGCAGTGAGTTAGACTAGTCAGAGAACACCATATATGGAAACAAGCATCGCTGAAAAGACAGAAGAGCATAATAACTGCGAAGTACTAGCAATGGGGAAATGAAAAAAATTCTAGACTGGCTTTAAATCTGTATGTGTCGTTCTTTAGTGGCGTTTCTTGTAAAACACGAAATACGTAGTGCTCGCAAGGTGGCGGGACAAAGAATTGCAAAAGAAGAAATTGTGTGCCATACGCTAACAGCTTTTCCGCTGTATCTGCTATCATTATTTGAATCCGTTGAGAAACGGGAAGTCTTCCGCTCTACGCTTCCTCAAAAACTGAAAAACTGAAGGGATGTAGGTAGAAAAGTCTGCCCGTTGGTATTTCGCCTATTCGATGGCTGAATTCAACCAAAATGAGCTTAGGTTAGTCGTAGGGGAACGCGGCGCGGAATAATTTAAAGCCAAGCGATGGGCCCGTGGACACACACTTGTCAAATATTACTGGCGCGTTTTATTCCCCGAGAGTAGTCCTGTGCTATGAGGCCCACCGAATATAAAAGACGGGAAGAGCAGTTTTGACAACTTGGCGCTCCTTACATGCGTCGAAATCTTCTCACATCAAAATTTTTCGATTTTCATTTACATCAGAGAAAGGGCATCCGGGTGCCGTGATCGAACACGAATCCTTGTGCCCAGAAGGCACCGGCTCACTTGTCCGAGCAGCTTTTGGCACTTCTTGCGTATTTACACTCTCCAGGTGTGCGAAGTTTTTAAAGAAAAGTGCGAAATGCGACAAGTATGTAAACTTCGGGTGTTGGCCTTTGCGTTGCGCAGTGCAGCAGCCTTGCATCCCGGTTGTCATTACACGGTCGCATCGATGGAAGGGCGAAAGTCTGAGGGCTGCCGAAGAGTGTGGCATTTCGTTTATTCAGCCTTCCACTCAGCTAGCGCTACCAGCAGTAGCACACCATTGCAACTTTGGTGAGCATAGCTCTCCTCACGCTGTGACGACGAAGAGAGCGTTGACGGTGTTTTGACTGGTCTCTGGGGAAAAGTGCGTGAGAAGTTTCAAAGTTGATGGTGCGGGAAAGACAAAAGCCCAGAATCGCGTTGATCGCGCATTGTCAACTGCGGATGGCCGAATCGGTTCGTTGCAAACGGGTAACCGCTATTATTTTTTCCGTTCAGTTCCAGTTCGGGTTCCACGTGCTCACAAAATAAAGGTTCGGGTTCAGGTTCAGTTCCGGCATAAATACCGGTTCGGTTCCGGTTTTTGGTTCGGTGCACTTCCGGTTCGATGCCCTGCTGTTAGGCTAGAAGAGATGAAATAGATTTTCGTTTCTACACAGCCGGAGAGCATCTTACACAAAATGTTTTAAACTAAGTTGAGCGGACTGAAAAAAATAAACGGTATTATTTGTTGTGGCTCGAACTTCTGGCTGCGTAATAGTTTCCAGCGTTTGCGTGCGTGCGTCGAGACCTAGCACCTCAAAGATACTGGCTTACACGCCGCCATGTATGCAGATACAAATGTTACGTTGAAATTACGTACTTTCTTTCTTGCAGAAGTAACCTTTAGCCTTTAACGCCCCACGTATTCTCAATGGTGTACATACGTTATTGCGATACAGGGAAGCGACCCTCATAATTCTCAGAAGATGGTGCGAACACATCTTAGACTAAATGTCTGTCATTACAACAACGATGTAAAGCCTGAAAGAACAAGAACTAAAATCTTCAAGCCAACCCAATAGGAAATGTCCTGAGCATGCCTTACTACTCTTGAACTACAACGGGATAATGATAGCTTGATGTAAACGGACGTATAGTAAACAACATTATTCGATATCAACTCTTTGTAGCTAAAGCTTTACCTCGAAATAGCGCACGATTCAGGGCTCTTCCGCGAGTAAAGCTGCGATCTGTCCATGATGCATCACAAGAAGAGGCTGAAAAGGTACGGGACACAGGAATGCGGTGGTCTCCATTAGGACCGCGATCGATCAATAGAAGAAGTTTCGCGTAATATACGCATGGCCGGAAATGTGAGCGCAGAGGATAAAAGAGAAAAGCAATCAGCAGTGGCGCCACAGGCACGATAACACGAGGAAAAGACAGTCGCTCGTGTGGGAAATGGGAATCCTTCCCGTAGGCGTGAAAAGAGCAGCGCGCGGAAATGATTTCCCAAGATCCGCATTGGGAAATGGGATTTCCAGAATACTTCGGTTGCCCTTGTACAGCAAAATGCGGAGACTTGGTCGCATGGCCGGTTTTTCTAGTAGAACATAGCATCTTTTTTGTGTACAAACTTGCGCGCTACGAAGTTGGCGCCAAGGAATAGTCTACAGGAAATTGGCACTATGCCCAAGGGATGAGCAAAAAATGACGAGTTCGCCACGAATGTGCAGTGAAGAATTGTTTTATTAGAAAATCAACACGTTCATCTTATTAAAGCGAAGCTGAATTACCCGCACTCGTTTTATGATCGAATGTGCAAGACTCGTATGAGGGAACAAGCGTCCGTACATCGCTGCTGTTTTTCCTGGGCAGTTTTGAACCTTCTAGAGCCTCCCACACTACACTTCAGCATGAGTCACATATATACTCGACTTTGAATCTCTTTTATTTAAGTATTAGACACTGGCCCCTATGTGTATTAAGCAATTACGCAAATCAGCCACCCAAAAACATTCCATGCCGCCAATAAGCGGAGATAGCCCCAACGATGTAGCAATCATCTTTTTTTTTGTGGTGTCAGTAACTGCAGACGAGAGCTCCCTGCACCATTATTCTGATGGGTGTGCTTACAATAGAACATGCGCAGTGAAGGCTACTTAAAGAACGGAAGCATGCATATTCATCGGCCCTCTCTGGAGAGCCTATTAGGTTCCTTGCTGCAATTTCCCCGACTGCTCTGTCTATAGCACTCTTCCGTCAAAGCTATACACGTCGTCATAACTTCAGTGAGCCTCATTAGGCCTTACCGCAGAGATAGGCCAAATACAATGACCTTAAAAGAGTTATCGATATTTCGATTTTATTTTGCACTTGCTGCAGCCTAACAAGAAAAAGAAATTCGTTCAAGGGTGTATAAGACAGGGCTTTATGCCCTAGCACGTAGCCGAGATTCGTTGTGACAACAATTATTTGACAAGATGTACTTTTTACTACATCCCTTTTAAATATGTGTTGTTCATATGTCTCATTGCGCACGTACGTCGGAAGTAAACCTCGCAAAGACTCTCAGCATGTCACCTATTCGCATGTATAGTATGACGCCAGTTTCCGGGGAGTGTTCTGCTCGATTCCGAAATTATCTTTTTTTAGTGCAAACAGTACTGGACGTTTGTAGCATGTCGAGCAACAATATAAAGCTTGATAATCACAGATCAAACAACAAATTTATTTTACCCTTAATAAAATTGTTTCGTTACCATTACGGTTGCGTCCCCTAAACAGAGCTTCGGCGATCACAGTAGAACAAGTTATTATGCAGCACGAAATAATAAGCACACCTTTTTCCTATTTCATTTATAAAGCGTCAAATAAACGCGTAGACGCGTTTTGTTGACGCAGATATTGCTGGGAGTTCCAGGCTGGCAGAGTGCAAGATTGTTTTTGAATATTTACGCGCCCCTTCCGGGTAAGTTCTTGACCTATTTGTGGAGCAGCAGACACTTTTTAGGCTTGTCTTTTATTTCCCCACACAATTTCTCGTAACAAGAAATGGACCGAGCAATACAGAACCTCGTGCTTATGGCAATGCCGAGAAAATGACCATTTTTTTCTGAAAGGTACCAAGGCCAAATCTGTCGTACAGTGCTGTGTCATGTACCGTTGTCTAGACAATCGCATGAATTTGTACTGAAACGTAGCGGGTATTTGCTCTTGGGCAAGACAAAAAAGACTTTTGAAATGCAACGCTTTTGTGCGCAGGTCCTATGTATTCTGTTACTTCTCAACAATGCTGGTTTCTTGGTGTACGAGTTTTATAAAACTGAACAAACTATTTGCCTGATGATGCAGCCTCATGGTTGATCCGGAACAGCATCTACAGAGCTAGAAATTCTAAATACAAGTACTACAAAATTAAGTGTGCCAGTCGTATTTGTATACAGAACTACGGGGTAACAAAACAGCAGAAATGACCAAAGACTTGACCAAAGAAATGACCAAATGCGATCGAGGTTAGGAAGCAAGCGTTTCTTCGTGATGCCGTAAAAGTCGATTGGTTAGTGCTATGAACTGAAAGAAGTGCGAATCAATCAATTTTAGCGGTGGTCGCTTTTGCGAGTTGCGGTTGAGACTTGATCGGGACTGTTATTCGATCGGTTAATCAGGCTAAGCGACCAACCCCCCGCAAAGCCGCCACCTCTACGTTATTGCCTGGTGCATCGCGGCTCTCACGCGAGATTGATGGTAGTGAATCCTCCACGAGTATCGAATTCCGCACACTGCTAATGGCCTAGATCCTCGCTGCGTACCGTGGAGCTAAAAGGCAATTTTTTGTGCAGCTCTAAATTTCTATTGAACATTTTTGTTGCTAATTTGCACTCACGTTGACGTGTTTGATAAATGACTCGAACAAAAAAAAAAACCGTAATCGTTGAGTGGTTCTGCTTTCCCGCCAATTTGTTTTTATCGTTGGAGTCAAGTATACGGTGCGGGCAGTGGAAGCTCGCAACTGAAAAATACTTTTTTGCCTTAGTAAGAAATTGCTGTATTTTAAGAACCAAATCTAAAGCCGGTAATCTTGTCGTATTTTGGTTAGTATCTACCATTTTTAATGAGTGGGTGGTTATCTGTTTGAGTTTTATAATAATGGCCTCCTTGAAATTGCGCAGTACAGGAGAAATATGATTGAAATACCGAACTTCAGGCAGTATTTTCACGAAGGAGCCTTTACGTACACAAAGCCGACAAAAGATCGCGAAAGGACTGCAGGCAGACCTCCGTTTTGCCAGATGCTTCAGTCTCACGAAGGGTGAGCGTGACGGACAAATACAAGTGTTCGCAGGACACGTGCCCCTCATCTGTATTCGTGGTGACGCAGGCAAGCCTTGGTACACTAATCATTTACGACGACTATCACAGAAGAAAAAAACGCCTTTTCCGCACCGCTAAAAAGTCGAAATGTTACCAAACGATGGAAAGATTACTTTGCTTGCCTGCGCCAATATAACAGTTCACTAAAACGCTCCAAAAAGCAATTTTTTGGGACCGATCTTCTAAACATACTTCGATCTAACCCTAAAAAATTTTGGAATCTATTAAAACCTGGACTTAATCAGACCCATAACATTTCTTTGATGGCTGCCGACGGTTCGCCTGTACCTCTGGAAGAGCGTTCAAATACCATAAACTCGTATTTTTCTTCTGTATTCACTCATGATCCCCAATCGTTTGTCCCTACCCTTTCTACACCTGAATTCACCCAAATGCCTCCTATCACAATCTCGGTGGACGGTATTGCCAAACTAATCAACAACCAAAACTTTCCAGTGCACAGGTCCTGATAACATCAACGCGAAGGTACTCAAAGGCACAATCGCTACCCTCGAGTCGCATATTGTTTATTATCTTTAAACCAATCCCTTTCTACTGGCACCTTCAGTTCCGTCTGATTAGAATATAAGTAAAGTAACACCGATATTTAAGGCAGGCAATCGCTCCGATCCCTCTAATTACCGTCCCATGTCACTAACTTGTATAGCTTGTAAATTACTGGAACAATATTATATACTCTCACATCTCGTGCCACCTTGAAATCAACCGCTTCTTCTACCAAAAACAACATGGCTTCCGGCCCGGGTTGTCATGCGAAACCCAGCTCTTCGAATTTACTACGGACCTTAATCTGAACTTAGACTCCTCTTTCCAAACTGATGTCGTCTTTTTAGATTTTTCGAAAGCTTTCGACCCGCGTCCCTCACCAAAACTACTATCCAAACTTTCGTGTCTTTGTCTTGATCCAATAACTCTTTCCTGGATTGGAGCTTTTCTAATTAACCGCAGCCAATTCACTGTCATTGCTGGCCAACCTTCATCCCCTGCTCAAGTGTTGTCTGGCGTCCCACAGGGCTCAGTTCTCGGCCCGCTAATATTTTTAATTTATATCAATGACATTTCATCTGGCATTTCATCAACTATCCGCCTCTTCGCCGACGATTGCGTTATTTATCGCCGAATAAGTAACAACGAAGACCAAATACTACTACAAAAAGATTTACAAAAAGATAGAAAATTGAGTGCTCTCTTTGGCTAATGACACTCAACTTATCGAAATGCAAATTCATGCACGTAACTCGTAGTCGTTCCGAACTTAATTACACATACACTTTAATGTCAACTTGCCTTTCACTAGTGGAATCATACCGATACCTGGGAATTCTGTTAACAACAAACCTAACCTGGTCCGAACACAACTCGTTGCCGAAGCATCCCAAGCGCTTGGTTACATCAGAAGAAAACTGTCACTATCGCCCCCAACCATACGCAAAATGGCATACGAGACCTTCATCCGAACAAAGTTGAATACGCATCTGCTATTTGGAACCCTCATCAGTCTTACCTAATAGACGCCATCGAATCAGTTCAGAACCGCGCAGCCCGCTTCATCACTTCTAAATATGACTGGAATCTCAGCGTCACCGACATAAAAGCATCCCTCTCCCTCCCCTCTCTGACAATTAGACGTGAAACCGGACAGATATACCTCTTTCACAAACTATATTATCACTTGGAATGGAACAAGCTGCCTGACTCTGTTGTCCGTGAACGGAATCCGACGAAATTCAAAGAATTATTATTATCTCACTTTAGACTTTAATTTTTATAATCCTCAAGACTTGCCGCTGCTGCCTTTTTTAGTTTAATATTATTTTGGTTGTTGTTAAATCCTCTAATTAGATTTGTTGTTGTATAAATTGTCTAATGAACCATGTAACCAACAGTATTTTTCTTGTACCACATATGCACTACTGATGACTCTGCCCCCCCCCCCCCTTATGTAATACCCCTCTGGGGTCCTTAAGGGTTTAATAAATGATAAACTGATGATGATGACCCATTGCTCAATATATATGCAAAAGAGCAGCGCCACCATAGCTTGGATGACTCCACGTGCCGTGGTCGTTTCTGCAAAGCGCCTTCATTGCGCCCCCTTCCTCTGCTCAGAAAACGGCCATAGACCTGATGCAGGTGGTGCAAGAGCTCTATTTTCTGTCCTAAGAGGGAATGACGCGCGTTCGAAGGAGCAAATGTGCCGCAAAGAGATGCATATAAAAATGAAGGAAGCTCACACCAACGAGCAAGACTTGAAGGTAGTGACGCTGTACGAAATTTTCACGGCCGTCGAGACCGTTTAAGTCCACAATTGCAGCAGATTTGATTCTTCTTCGCTGGTACAACTACTTGTACTCCATTGTTGTTGCTACAACTGCAAAGAATAACCAAATCTAAGAAGCCGAACGAACGAAGAGAACGCGCACACTTAAACTGGGCGCACGCAGGGGCAACGTATTCACTATCACGGGTTCTGTGCCGAGCAGGTGGCGTGACTCCTCTCCCCACAGCCACAGGTGAGCTAGTAAGCTGTTTGAGTCCCGAGTACTAAGGTGCGGTCGTTCTGATGGAGGCGAAAAGCAAAAACGCCCGTGTGTACGAGATTTCGGCGCACGTTACCCCAGGTAGTCAAAATTAATCCGGAGCCCTCCACTACGGCGCGCCTCATCGCCTGCGTTGCGTCGGCGCGTTAAACCCCACAATCAATCAATCACGGTGCGGTCGTAGCCCGGTGCTCCAACTAAAGTAAAACAACGAAAGCTTTTTTGATGGCCTTGATCAAGACGCTTGATTGTGACCGACATGTGCTGTTGCTAAGTGACTTAAAGGCGTAGTCAACAAGCAAAATGCCCCTGACGAATTCAGTTCCGAGTTTCTGAAAGAAAAACTGAGCAAAATGAAATTTTATGACGTTGTAAATTTAGCTATTAATGCGCATACGGTTACATATACCCACTATCAAGGCTCAAGCCATGCCCGCCTCGACCGAATATATTTATCGGCAAACCTTGCCCCTGAGTGCAGTTAATACGCTGCTGAACAAGTATCATTCAGCGACAATTGCCTTGCATCAGTCACGGTGGGAGGGGTGAAACAACGAAGAGCAAAGTTTAACCACGAAATCTGGAAGTTTAATATCAAGCCACTACGGGATGACAAGTTTCTTGAAATGTTAAAAGAGAACAAAGAAGTCGAAGATGCCAATGAACAAACAACATTATAAAAAAATGGGAACTTTTCAAACAGCACGTCGAAATGGTTGATATCGAGAGCTCTACTGAAATGAAATTTGTAGCAAAAAGGAGGAATGTGAGTTAAAGAATTCATAAACCGACTGACAGATGAAGAAGCAAATGAGCCAGGTACTTTTATTAGTGACATACGTAACATATTCGCCAAAACAGAAGCTATATAAGATAAAAATACAAAGGAGCATTGATAAGAGCACGGGCAGAAAATTACAGTCCTTGCGAGATGCCTACAAAGCGTGCACTCGCGGATTAAAAACGCTACGCAAAAAGGAACGAGATAAGCCAAACGGAGTTTAACGGCGCAGTTGCTTGAAGTGCAACACAAGATAAAACTCGCTTTTTTCAACATTATCAAGCCCTGTTCTCTTACAAAAAGCTTCGAACAGATTTGGACAGTCTTTCCCTCCCGCATCTGCCGCAGCTAGAAAGCGACGTTACAGAAGGAATTAAAGCACCTATAGCAGTGGGCGAAATTAAAGAGGCAATAGGGAACCTCAATAATGGTAAATTCCCTGGACGTAACGGGTTAGGGGTATGGTTTTTAGAGGAATGAAATACATGTGCAAATAATATAACTGATCATATACATCACGAACTGAATGTATTACTATAAATACCACATACGCGCCCACACACACACACACACAGCATACACACACACATATATATATATATAATATAAATATATATATATATATATATATATATATATATATATATATATATATATATATATATATATATAAAAGAAAACTTCTCGAGGAGCCAGAAAAAATACTTGAGAAAATGGTAGACGCACGATTAAAAACAACAACAGTGGTTAACTGACTTTTCGACTGCGGGACCAGTCTTCATCTTGAGTAACTCAAGATGAAGACTGGTCCCGCAGTCGAAACGTCAGTAACCACTGTTTTTGTTTTTAATCTTTCGTCTACAATTTTCTCAAGTATATATATATATATATATATATATATATATATATATATATATATATATATATATATATATATATTGCCGCGAACCATACATTGGGTTTGTTTATTTGTGTTTTGCTTTTACACCGCCCGGCTGCGCCGGTCTGTGTTATCTCTGCGCCAAGGGAAGCGTGTGTTCCATTCTTTCTTCTGGGCCGCATGTGTTATCTGTTGTGATAGGGAGAGCATTCCGATCTAACGTGAACTAGCCCAGAATAATCTTCTTGGATCTACTATGTTCTCGATGCGAATCGACGTTTCGAGAACCACGCGCGCCAAAAGATAAAAAGCCTGCAGTGCGGACGCCGGGGCATTCGATTCGACGACACTCGCCTGTGCAAGTCACTTTGTTGACCGCTGCTTCGCCGCCTCTGTATTCTTTTGAGTTGTTAGGGGAGCACAAGTTCGCTCCAATAAACGTGTTTCTCATTCAAGACAACTGCATCCGTCCTTGTCTTCGTGACATCTATGGGAGGGTGCTGGGTACGCACCCTTCATTGCCCACTACAACCTCGGGAAGCCGCCAAGCCAGTCCAACAAGAGCCAGCCCCCCGCCTGCAAGATTTACCACCCGAGTTCGGTTTGATGCCAGAAGGGCCTAAGAAAAGGAACGCTGCAACCAACACCATGGTGCAAGAAACAACGTCGCCAATCGTCCTACAGCAGCCCCGGGAACCGCCAATCGTTCCGGGGAGCCCCCGCTGAAGACCCCCGAAGAATGGTTGGAGAAGCTGGAGCGCGTCCGCATCTTCAACAGGTGGGACGAAAAAGAAACTTTCCGGCATGTCTTCTTTTACTTAGAAGATCCTGCTCGAACTTGGTTCGAGAACCATGAGAGTTCTTTGACCGACTGGACTCACTTCAAAAGGGAGTTCCTGAGACATTATCACTACCGTTGTGAGAAAAGAGCGAGCTGCGCTTTTGCTTGAAACTGGACACAACACCCCAACGAAGGGGTCGTGATCTTCGTTGAGGAGATGAAGCAATTATTTCGCCGCGCGGACCCGAAATGACGGAAGAAAACAAGTTACGCTTCTTGATGCGCGGTGTGAAGGAGGAGCTGTTTGCTGGACTTGTACGCAACCCGCCCAAAACCATCGCTGAATTCGTGACCGAAGCCAGCACGATTGAGAAGGCTCTCGAAATGCGTGCTAAGCAGTATGACCGGAACTTTGTTGGCGCGGCCAGTGCGAACTACGTCGACAACATGCGGATTCCGGCTGATAGCCTGCGCGAGACCATCCGCGCAGTAGTGAGAGAGGAGCTGCGGAAACTTTTCCCGACGACGCCGCAACCCAAAGTCGCTTGCCTAACTGACGTGATCCGGGAAGAAGTTCAAAACGCTTGGGAACTTCTGTGGCATCCGAAGTACACTGCGAGCCCCAACCTATGACGTACTCCGCGGCTGTTCATCGACCCCGCCCTGCTCCAACACGTCGTCAAGAGGCACGTCGTCAGAGGCCCCGCCCTACCGCCGCCCACTGTCGTTCCGCCCGACCCCCTGTAGCACGAACCCAGACGCCGAGGAAGACTGACGTATGGCGAACACCGGAGAATCGTCCTCTGTGCTACCACTGCGGAGAGGCCGACCACATCTACCGTCGCTGCCCATACAAGAGACTCGGACTGCGTGGTTTCTCCGTCGACGAACCACGCCCCCGACCCGGCCAGCACCCATCTGAGATTGAAGAATACCTGTCGAACACCAGCCGTGGACCAGCCCGTTTCAGCCGTTCGCCGTCGCCCTACCCGTACCAGTCGCCGGACCGCCGTAGCAGTGCTGACTTCGCACGTGGAAAGTCTCCCAGCCCACGCGGGGGAAACTGAAGGCGGCAACTTCTAGAAGTGAAGTTGCTCTACGGCGAAAAACTGGAAACCCTCCAACGACGCAAGGACGCGCTGAAGACAGTGATTCACGACATGCCCTCATCCCGACGACCCGACCTAACCCTGACGAGACTCCCGAACACGACGACAGCTACACGGCGCGACAAGTACCCGACCTGACCGAGACGTCCGTTGAGAAGACGACGACAACGACGATGCACAGTGCCCGACCATCAACACGTACAAGCAGAGATACGACGCCCCGACGAACCCGGAACTCGAGGAAGACTGCATCTGACGTCAAGGTGTCCATCGACGGCTTTGACGTAGTCGCCCTCGTAGACACGGGAGCTGACTATTCGGTAATGAGCGGACCATTTGCGTCTAAACTGAAGAAAGTTATGACCAGATGGGACGGTCCGCACATACGCACAGCAGGAGGCCACCTCGTGACCGCCAAGTGGAACGTGCACATCGCGCGTCACCATAGACGGCACAACGTACCCTGCGGCGTTCGTCGTTCTGCCTAACTGCTCCCGCGACGTGATTCTCGGAATGGACTTTTTGACGGACAACGGCGCAATAATTGATCTGCAGACCAAGTCGATAACATTTCCCTCCGATCACTCCACGACGCCACAGCCGAATCCCGATCACCGTGCTGCTGTCAGGATCGCCGACGATCACATCACCCTGCCACCCCGCGCAAGCTTGATGATCGCCGTCTACTGTGAGGATGCTGCTTCTGACATCGACGCTATCGGTAGAGAGTGATCGAAGGTTGCTTCTCGACCGCGGTGTCTCCGTCGCAAGAGGCATTGCGCACTTTAAGCAACGCCAATCTCACGTTTGGTCACTAATTTCACACGAACAGTACCAGCATTTAAACAAGGAGAGCTGCAATTGTGTTCCTCGAAGAAACGCAAGAAGCAAGTGAATGTGATCGCAGTCGCCGACTTTGAACGCACACCCGTAGAAACCTTCAAGCTCCCGCAGCCATTCGACGTGAATCCGGCGCTACCCGCAAGAACAACGGAAAAAATTATTGGCTTTGCTGCGTCGCTATAGCGAATGTTTTTCGTCGAGCGCAAAACTACGTCAGACCCCTCTAGCGAAGCAACCGAATAATAACCGAAGATGGAGCCCGACCATACCCGACAGTCACCGTACCGCGTCTCTTCACACGAACGGGAAGCCATCCAGAACTCAAGTCGACGACATGCCTGAGCGATGACAGTATACAGCCATCGAAAAGCCCCTGGGCTGCGCCCGTCGTACTCGTAAAGAAAAAGACGGCACATTAAGGTTTTGCGTTGACTACCGGCGACTGAACAAAATCACGAAAAAAGGACGTGTACCCCCTCCCCCGAATCGACGACGCCCTCGACCACCTCTGTCCACGCGAAGTACTTCTCATCGATGGACCTGAAGACCGGCTACTGGCAAATAGAAGTGGACGAGAGAGACCGAGAGAAGACTGCATTTATAACCCCAGACGCCTATACGAGTTCAAGGTAATGCCGTTTGGGCTGTGCACAGCACCAGCGACGTTTCAAAGAGTCATGGACACTGTGCTAGCTGGCCTTAAGTGGCACACCTGCCTCGTATACCTCGACGACGTAGTGGTATTCGCTCGGACTTTCGACGAACACCTTGCAAGGTTGGAGTCTGTACTCGAGGCCATTCGTACGTCGGGGGTTGACGCTGAAGCCTGAAAAGTGCCGTTTCGCATACGAGGAACTCAAGTTCTTGGGCCCACGTCGTCAACGCCGCGGGAGTCCTACCTGACCCGGCAAAAACTTCAGCTATCGCGAACTCCCTAGGCCGAAAGACAAGAAGGGCGTGCGAAGATTTCTCGGGCTGTTCGCATACTACCGGCGCTTCGTCGCAAACTTCGCACGCATTGCAGAGCCACTCACGCGCTTGACGAAAGACAGCACCCCTTTCAGCTGGGAAACGAGCAAGAAAAAGCATTCTGCGAGCTGCAAAACGCCTGCAAAGCCCGCCCGTGCTCGCTCATTTCGACGAAAAATGCCGAAAACGGGAAATGCACACGGACGCCAGTGATACAGGCTTGGGTGCCGTCCTTGTCCAAAAGCAAAGCGGCTGCGAAAGGGTAATCGCCTATGCCAGCCGTGGTCTGTCGAAGGAGGAGAAAAACTATTCGCCTCTGAGAAAGAGTGCCTGGCTATTATATGGGGGATTTCAAAATTTCGCCCATACGTGTATGGAAGGCCATTCAAGGTTGTAACAGACCACCATGCGCTGTGTTGGCTCGCCAATTTGAAGGACCCCTCTGGCCGTCTTGGGCGGTGGAGCTTGCGCCTGCAGGAGTTCGACGTTACAGTCGTTTATAAATCCGGTAGGAAACACTCCGACGCCGACTGCCTGTCCCGCGCCCTCGTCAACCCACCACCACAAGACTCTGATGAAGACAGCGCGTTCTTCGGGATCGTGACGGAGAGCGACCTAGCCGCCCAGCAGCGTGCCGACCCCGACTTACGCGTCATAATCGAGTACCTCGAGGGATGCAACGTTGCCGTTCCTAGGACCTTCAAACGCAGCTTCCCAGCATTCAGCCTGAGAAACTCCTTCCTTGTGAAGAAGAATTTCAGCCCCGGAACAAGACCGAATTACCTTCTCGTCATCCCCGCGGACCTTCGTGACGAAATTTTGGAAGCGTGCCACGACGAACCGTCTTCCGGACATCTGGGCACAGCCCGCACTATTGGAAAAATCAAGGCGTGGTACTACTGGCCCGGCCTTACCTCTGACGTCACCCACGACGTCCGGATCTGCCGTGACTGCCAGCGACGAAAAACGCCGCCGACAAGACCCGCCGGACTTCTGCAACCGATCGCCGTCCCATCGAGACCATTTCAACAGATTGGAATGGACCTTTTAGGCCCGTTCTCTACGTCACGATCACAGAACAAGTGGATTGTCGTAGCGACAGACTACATGACGCGCTACGCAGAGACCGCCGCTCTTCCGAGGGGGACTGCACAAGAAGTGGCGAAGTTCTTTATAAGCCAAGTTGTGCTGCGACATGGAGCCCCGGAAGTCCTAATCACAGACCGCGGAACGGCATTTACTGCGGAGCTGATGCAAGGAGTATTACGCTACAGCAACACGGATCACCGAAGAACGACGGCGTACCACCCCCAAACGAACGGACTAACAGAACGTCTGAACAAGACAATCGCAGATATGCTGTCAATGTACGTTGACGTTGAACATAAGACTTGGGACGAAGTGCTCCCGTATGTCACGTTTGCGTACAACACGGCTATCCAGGAGACGACACAGCTGACGCCGTTCGAGCTTGTCTACGGTAGAAGGCCGACTACGATGCTCGACGCCATGCTTCCGCACGTAGAAGACGACGACCTCAACGCCGACGTCCACGGATATCTTCAACATGCGGAGGAGGCCCGCCAGCTCGCTCGAGTTCGTATAACGGACCAGCAGCTGGTGGATGCGGGCCGCTACAACCTCCGACGCCGAGACGCCGAGTACCAACCAGTGGATCGTGTGTGGGTTTGGACTCCCATCCGACGGCGCGGACTCCGTGAGAAGGTCCTTGCGACGGTATTTCGGACCCTACCAGATTCTACGACGTGTTGGCCAACTTACCTACGAAGTGATCCCCGATGGTGACTCCGGCACATCACGACGACGCACGCGGCCTGAAGTCGTCCACGTGGTTCGCTTAAAACCTTTCTACGAACGATGACGAACTTTTATTGGGACTGTCGCTTATGTTAGCATCGGGTCGATGCACTCTTAGAGGGGGGGTAATGCCGCGAACCATACATTGGGTTTGTTAATTTGTGTTTTGCTTTTACCGCCCGGCTGCGCCGGTCTGTGTTATCTTTGCGCCAAGGGAAGCGCGTGTTCCATTCTTTCTTTCTGTGCCGCATGTGTTATCTGTTGTGATAGGGAGAGCATTCCGATTTAACGTGAACAGCCCAGAATAATCTTCTTGGATCTACTATGTTCTCGATGCGAATCGACGTTTCAAGAACCCACGCGCGCCAAAGATAAAAGCCTGCAGTGCGGACGCCGGGGCATTCGATTGACGACACTCGCCTGTGCAGGTCACTTTGTTGACCGCTGCTTCGCCGCCTCTGTATTCTTTTGAGTTGTTAGGGGAGCACAAGTTCGCTCCAATAAACGTGTTTCTCATTCAAGACAACTGCATCGTCCTTGTCTTCGTGACAATATATATTAACTATTAGGGGTCACAGACCAGGAAAAAAATATTCTATAAGAGTTTGTTCGCATGTTCCCAGAATTGTGGAAGAATTGCTAGCAATGCTTGAATTTTTCTGGCTTGTTGGTTTGTCCACATATGGAGAAGAAGTAACCCTTAAAGAAATATAAAAATGTGGAAGAAATATAAGTATATATGCTTTCATGCACAGGAAGCAAACAACGTAAAAGTAAACAAATAATTCAGCTAAAACTAACAAAGCACAGTGTGGATATTATAAACGCCTAAAGCACGAAACAAGCAACTTGTGGGTGGGAACTTGACATAAATTTCGCGTTATCAAACAAGAATATATTTTTGCACACATGCCAGGGTTAACGACAAATCTTAGTAACGCTGTTTTTAAGGCCAATACATTGCGTAGGAGCAGCTTGTAAACCATCGCATACAAAGGACGCTAAAACTGCGTCAAAATTTACAGTCATGGACAATTCAAGCGCGATGGCAAAAATATCAACCAACACACACAAATAGCGCAATTTCGGTCCATTGAAGCCAAATTGACGCGTGGTTTAATTGCAGTCGCAAAGTCTGGAAATCTCGCTTGCCAATTATAAAATACCGCACCATTATTAAACCTCCACGAACCGTATTTTTCAGTTTTGCGCGCTCGCGTCATATTTTCGTGTTCGAATTTTATTTCCCCATGATTCCACACTTGCGGTAAGAAAACTTAGAAGATAGAATTTCGATAAGGGCAATAAAGATGTCCCTGACAACGAAGTGTGCATTTCAACGGAAAGCCCCATCTCCATGGTTGGAATTTATCAGCGAATTCACTGCTGCGGCATCGCTAGTGGGACAAAATGACCTGTTTTTGTAGCTGCGGCAATAGGCCATTTTTCGGCACGAACAGCGCCCTACCAACAAATTCACAGGTAAATTTACACCATATAGGGGAAGGGGATACAAAGTATGAAGTCGTTTACGCGCTGGGTTCCGGTATAGGGCCTAGTCGTATGGAGGTTCTGAAACAGCCGTAATCGCAGCTCGGCCGCGACTCTCCTCCAAGGAGCGAGAAATATTACGAAGGTCAACAGGGGTTGCTCCGGGGGCGCAAT
Organism: Haemaphysalis longicornis; assembly: GCA_013339765.2. Lineage (NCBI taxonomy): Eukaryota > Metazoa > Arthropoda > Arachnida > Ixodida > Ixodidae > Haemaphysalis > Haemaphysalis longicornis. Next base: position 13,634,321 of record CM023451.1, read on the forward strand.
AAAGTCACGGCGCCGGACACGGCGCCGACGCGCCCTTTGTGGCGAGGCGCCAAGGGGAAGAGGCTCGCCCGTTCAAGGTCAGTGAGTGCATAGCGGGCTGCTGTCATAGGCAGACGACGCGTACGAATCCCTCATGAGTATGAACTTTCATTGGAGTCGGTTTGCGGCGGAAATAATATTCGGTTTTCAAACATAGTTGTCGTAAGACGAAGGGGCTTTGAATTTTTTTAGAACGCGATACCCCCAATAAAAAACATGTGGTTGAGAATGTAGGTATGATTAGTTCCAGTGGATGATCGTTTTTATTGTCTATTCCATTAGTTTATATTTAGAATTCCAACTTCTCTGCCGTGCATGTGCAACATGAAAAGCGTTAGCAAAACCGAGAAGTTTGCGAGAGGTGAGAGCAGCGAGAGAACCACTCGTGGCCAGAAGGCGGCGTCGGCAGACATCGTCTGCTCCGGGATTCCTTCTAGTGCTTCGTTTCAAGCGCGGTACGGCTTGAACTTAGGGCGGTATTTATTATTAACTGTCGCTAAAATGTCCGCCACTTCTATTTAATTATTTTACAGAAAGAAATGTGGCAACTTTCACAATATATTCGATTATATCGCGATTTTGGTGCGTCGCATCCATAGAAGAACATGTAAACTATGGCAACACGCTTGACGCGTCATCTGTTGTGCTGCTCTGCAAGCTGCATTCCCTCCTCGCCAGAGAGTGACATTAACGTGACCCCCGCCCGCGCTGTCCCAGCCCAGCGGATTCCCCACCTCAAATACTTCTTTCTCTGTGATCTCCGCTACACTCACAGACAACTTTGGCAACAGAGAGAAAGCTACTGGACAATGGGGGGCTAACTGCTTTGTGTCACTGCGCCAAAGTAGTTGCCAGTAAACTGGTTTTGGTTTCATTTTTGGAGTGACAGATAGGTTGGTTTGTTTCTTCGTATGAGCTCTGTGGCTGAGTGCTCTAAACCACAATCACAGAGGCTGTAGGTACATTGGTAGCTTCTTCATTTGATTGTAAGCGCAAGCCGACGATATTGCCACGGCATTATTATGTTCATCGCCAGATAGACCCAGCGGTCCACACCCAATTTTGGAAGAGAAAAAGTTCAAGTGAGCACAGCTGAGGGAATACAAAGAGAAAGACGAAGGAGCGGTTTTCTGGACGCTGTAGCTAGCGGTGACAGCAGAATTACGGGCACAAGTTCACCCTCTAAATAAACAGTGCTTTTCCCATTCCTACAAACCTCAGCGCTTGCTTTCACCCTTAAAAGTGGTAAGCTGTGGGGTACATCATTACCGGTCCCACCAGGACACCGACTACAAAGCCGCCAGGTATCGAAATTGCACCAGTTCAATAGCAGGTCAACCGACGCTTACAGGGATTGCCTGCGGATTGCGGGGCCCTTGGCTTACCGGAAACCAAAGATGACGGGATGGCGTGTGGACGCACCTCCTGCACCTACACTTCCCTTCAGTACGTGGTTCATCGGCCACGTACGCCGAAGATCTTCTTTGGGGAGTGCTTTAAAGATGCGGGGGACTAGCAAGACTAGTGCGAGCGCATAACCGCATTTCGAATGGAATGGGGAGCGCAAACTAGCGACGTAATCTGTCCTTTACTCTAGACTAAAGCGCACGACCGTGGTTCGAGTACCACGAGGCCAAGATCACGTCCTGAGAGTAGTTTCGGCCACGGCTACTAGCGGCTTACGTGAGCGGTGACCGCAAAAAAAAGGGTGGAGGCTGCGCTTCAATCCAGGAGTGAGCGTCGTCATGTACGCCTAAGACATGTACCGTCTGTTCAGGAGGGCAGACACCGCCATAGCTGAGGACAAGAAGGTGCGGCACCTCATGCGAGGAGTCAAGGGAGAAATCTTCGCCAGTCTAGTATGGAGTCCCCCATTAACCGTTTCCGAATATATTAACGAGTCTGCGGTGATCGAGAGGGCGCTTCAGCAAAGGGCTCGGCCGTACCGCCGCGAAGGCGCCACTGTGTCAAACGTAGCTCATCTCGAAATGCCTGGGCTCCGCGAGATCGTGAGGCAAATAGTCGGAGAGGAGAGGATCTCGAACGCCTTCAATTGGGGAACGTATCACCTGCGTCTGTGTCCGTCACCAAAATCGTCAGGGAAGAACTCAGTCAAGCTGTGTGGCATCGAGGTGAGCACACATGGCACGACAAGAAAAAGCCAAGCATTTCGTAACGCGGCAACCTTGAGGAACCCCGCTTACTGCTCTCCGCTTGCAATCGACCCCGTCTCGCCGCAACCGAAGCTAACTTTGGGACACTCCGCGACGTGCCCAACCAGATTGATGTAGCACCCCAAAAGAGCGACGCATATTGCTTCCACTGTGGGGAAGCAGGGAGGCCTGCGGTCAGGGGTACGCCTGGAGAACTCGGACGGACTTTATACATTATAACGTAGACCATACCGTAGAGCTCCGAACCATCCAGAAATGACGCTAACTATGTCGGCGCTGCAGGCTTGAGGGCAAGCGCTGATGTGGAAACTTTTCATGAACCTAAAACTGGCAGCACTTCGGACATATGTACCGTGCTTTCATATGAGCCCGCCCTATAGAGATAAAGCAGCACGCACACACTACAGCGTCAAGTTAAATCTCTAATTTTATCTCTTTCAGTTACGCCGGTCCCAAGGGGTGTGCGTGGCTCTCTGAGCTAGCTCTCCGAAGTTGGGAAAGCGTATACCGGGACCTCGCGCTGAATGACACAAATCCTTTGCTCAATCCCCACCCCTGCCGGTTCCGACCTTTTTGATGAACGTCGTGCAGGTGTGCGGTCCTGTCTATACTAGCCCTTTCCTGCCCAACGAAATTTTTTTAGAAAAAATGGCAACAAGTAATTAAATTTTGTGCATTTACCCCTTCCTAATGATGCTTCGACAAGTGAAAATGGAAAGCTCAGAGTATTTCACACAGAAAACAAAAGCCCACACATATGTGTGGGCTGGCTTCTATTCGTATGATCTGCTGCATAGTAAGAATACCTTTAAAAACGGCATCAGGCGCAGAAAAACTCCATTTTTATGTATTACTCAGAAGTTTTATATTGTTTTCAGGAGTACCTATATTATGAATAGTAGTTTGTGAAAATAAATAATAGTGAAGTTTTAATTATTAAAATTAATAATTATAAAAATTATTATTATCACAAGTAATTACTGAACTAGTTCAAGGTTAAGGCGCAAGAAAAGATTACCATGAGCCAGCACAAAACCGCGAATAAATGAGGGCACCAAGAAAGCAAGAAAAAAATTATTTATCTCTAGCGCTGCAGTGCACGAGCCCGCCAGCCTATACCGCCCAGCAAAATTTTCGTAACGACGAAAGCCCAGCCCACACATATGTGTGGGTGCATTTTTCAAGCGTAATTACGGAACGCACACGAAGGGAACGGGTGTATTTTTTACCCGATCGTATTTTTCCAAGTCCTGCAAGTCGTATCTTAAGCTTGTTATTCAGAAAATACGAGAATAGCAAGAAAAAATAACAGTTTTAATCTTGAAGGCGGCTATCGTGATCGCGCCTGCTGGGGCGCCGTTTTCAATGTGCGATTTCTCGCCCCCTGGTGGCAAAATGAGTGAACTACCGAAACCAATGAAGTCTCGGAAGCGTTCGCAGCGGCTACCCAGGGCTGTGAAACCGAAACCGAAACAGGCGCCACTGAGTAAACGAATTTGTTGACCCACACGTTTGTGTGGGCTGGGCCGTAAAGGGCTAGGTGGCGCAGGTTTCATACCTGAAGATAGCAGTCGTACTGCACTAGCTAAGTTGCTTACAGTATGAAGGCGTGCCAACCCTTAAGCGGCTGAAAAACGTCACGCACAATTAGCTGTGGCCCTAAAGTTTGAACGTGAATGGTCTCCAACCATTCTGCCAGTTCTCAGTTGTCACTGACATGGCAAAATATATTGCATTAGCTGAGTTTTCAAACGACAACATTCCGAGCAGTACTCACACTGGTGGTTAAGCCATCTTTGATCACTCAGGCGCGGATTGGCTCACTTGCCGAAAATAAGCCCCGCTTCCATGTCATCCGTTACCCGCCTTGTCAGCAAAATTTCAATTGGCTGCCAAACCATGCAGCAGAGGTTTCATTGGCGGCATGAAGCCGCAAACACCTCATAGAAATTCCCCTTTGCTACGACGACCTTCTTTTCCTAACCACTAAAGAAAGTGCTGGGAACATCGCTGGCTTTACTTTAAGACAGAGCTAACTGGTACTCCTGACTGTTAACTTTGATGTTGACCACACCAAGTCATTACTTGTTTCCAAGCCCGAAGTATCGATTGATCAGTGATAGTGACGTCCATCAGATTCAGCAATTTTCATTTGGCTGTGACGTCAACACTCCAGCATCTCTTTGGTGGTGCAAAATTTCGCAAAGATGTGCATTTTTGTGGCTGTAGCTGGAAGTCGAACGCACGGATACAGAACCAGATGCAAAACGTCTTCGACACATATTGCTACTACGGCCAGTTGCACACCGTTTGACATCTGAAAAGCTTGAGTATTAGTGAACCGGAATATTGTCTGTTACGCTATAAATTCCAGCAGACGAAACAAGCCGTTTTTTGTTTATTTTGTGCATAACCAGGCGGGTAAAATCTGGAAGTCACTTACGTAGTCACACTGCTACCAACCCGCACACGAAACCCAGTCACAGCGATAAACCTTTAAAACCCTGTCCCCTTTTTTCAACTCCTCTTTAGCCATCAGAGCCACACAGCCAGTTATTTTGAAATATTTGTGATTTTTAATTTGATTAAACTGTGAAATATCTTTACATACGAAATTTCTGTTTAATCGCCAGCATTTACATTTATCTATCGGGTCCGATAAAATCTAAACCCTAACTGTGCCTTCCGTTTCTACTATCGCATTCCTCCAATGTAATCCACCGCAGATATTTCCTCCGCCACACAGTGATGTTCTTCCTTTGCCGAAACCCATACTCCCGTTTTCGTTTCGAAAAAAAAAAACAAACACAATATAATTCAGAAACCACCGCGTCGTTCTTGCACTCGGCTTACATCGGCCAGGATCATTTCTGCAGTTGCCGCCACGTGGCGAAGGAAGTATTCATGCACTTTTCGTTGGACAGCAGATAGGGTGAAACTATCGCGCCGCCGTACACTTGTCGTTCCTGTAACTGTAGGTGGTCTTTCGGTCAGAAAACGAAGTCTTTTGCGCTTTGGGTACTTCAGGGTACCAGTAAGAACATCCGTATTCACCCTTGCGACAGTGCGATCACTTATACCGGAAAGTTTACTAACTAAGTAAAGTGCGGAAACGAGGGAGAGTCATGGTGCGTCAGCCTCACTTGGGCGTACACGTTGCAGATCACATTGCAGACAACTGAACAGCATACTAACGTTCGCTTCGAGACCTCTCCTAGTTACGTTATCGCCGACGTCACGAAACACACGGTTTCACGGTAGAATGAAATTTTAACTGTAATTAATCAATTTCTCAGAGAATAAAGCATCGTTTGCTGCCGCACAAGCGAGTGGGCAGTATAAACCACGAACTTTTCCGAATAAAACAAACTTGCATTTTGTCGGCATTGCCCCTTTCAAGAAAGAACAAGGGAAACCTTCCTTTCCATTGACCTCTTAGGATCTTCGCAAACAACCATGCTGTGGTAATAGTCACCCAAAGAATGTTGGACATGGAATTCCCTAAAGGTGACGCTTTAATAATTTGCTTTGCATAATTGTCCCTTTAACTGTAACTTTGACGTATACAAATTCCAAGCACGGAAATGGGCTGATATACTGCTACCAATGTCCTTACAAATATCAGTATTGGGAAAGCGGCTGATGTAAATAAAATATTGTTGATTATCTGGTTGACAATGACTTACAAACAACGTGTTCAAAATAAGACAAAGCTAATGAGCCTGCTACGTTTGATTTACTAGTTACAGAAGTTTCAATACCTGCTCAACTTAGAAGTCCTTTTTAGTTCTTCTTCATTAACGACGCTTTTATTGCTCACGGGAACAATACGTAGTTTTTTTTCCAATTCCTTTAGCATTTTCAGTTTGCTTTTGGCTCTAACGATACGTCTTTGTTTCCTCAGCCAGCTGACATACACAAGTTTTTCTGTCATTTACTTGTCTTTTCATCTTGTAGTTTGTCCTATAAGCCACAAAAATCCTTCGTTTATGAAGAAATGAAAATTATAGATGAAATGAACGAATCTGCAACTATTGTGGCCGCCAGATGAAACGAACCATAGGCCCATGCGCATGTGCGGCCCCAACGCCCTCAGGCAACCAGTGTCCAAGTTAACCGGTGAGTTGCGACACTCCGGGTAGCGAAATGCAGTTTTTGAAATAACCATGAAGTCGTAGCAAGACTGCTCCCAGCAACCGGAACTTCTTGTTTCTCGTCAGAAACGAACACTACGGCGTCACCAAGCAGCAGCGTTGCGCGGTATGAAAGCGCACTCCTGCAGAAAGCGGTCGTCGGAAGAAGCCGGCCTGCCGTGCCGTCTTTGATGAATGGAGTTAGGTATAATAAATCGCTGTTGTCTGCGCATTTTTTGGCATGTGCGGCGGAATTCCTTTTCGGCGCGGCATTCTCATCGAATCTCGGCGGTGAGGAATGGGCGCAACTACATCCTCCCCTCGCCTCTCTCGCCACGCGTTCGCTCTCGTCGACAGAGGAGTGACCGGCGGGAGATTAACGGCTCGCAGAAGGCGGACAAAGACGACGACAAATACCCGCATTCCAACGCCTGGCTGTTGGCGATGCGGGCCGCAAGAACAGAGTTGGAACTTGTGGTGTCGAAAACTGCAGCTTTAGGAAGTCGCTATGCAGTTCATTCCTTGAAAACGACGACAGGAGGCTAGGCGGAAGAACTGAAGAATACATATGTTTTTGTGACCGCGAATATGTAAGCGGAGGGAAAATGGCCTAATATTTTCTGGGTTTGAAGGAAGACTCCTAAGAACATTTCATTTTGGAGTATTCGCGCATATTTTCTTCGATATACAATTTTCCGAATTATTGTAGTCACCGTGTTTTCAGGCATGTAGGGATAATATTGCTACGATGTGTCATGAAGGTTCAATAGTGGCATTGCTTGCTTTTTAACCGGTGAGCAGGTACCAATGATGACATATATCAGGCGGTGCTGTGTAAAAAAAAAACAATGTGGTGAGGGTACACGAACATCTGCGCAAGCAAAGCAAATTGTGGAACGTTATTTCATACGGCATCATCGGATAGTGAAATATCTATGGACAGTAACTGGAAAATGTTCCGAAAAAGCGCAAAGATGTCTCAACTAGAGGTGCATTGTGGGTGCCGAATGTTTTTGCTTAGCGACGTCAGTATGTTTCATTTTTGTTAACGTTTGTGATAACGTTCTCCCAATTACCGACGTAAAATTGGGAGGTCCCAGATGCAGGCCCTGTTCTTTGCGGGAATATGTACGTCCACAACACGAGAAAGAAAATGACGGTTTCGAACTGAGAAACTACACCACTACGTAAGACTAGAATTTGTGGCGAATAATTCTTCAATTTATTTTTTTTTTCGAGTGAGCTTGAACCCTATTTTCGGTGCCAATATGTTCCCAACCATAGGGCCTTGATCAGCACCTGGCCAAGATGGGGCAACCAATAAGCTCCTCTGACATTTAGACAACTTCATCTACATCCTCACACAGTACTATAATCTCTATTGGACCACCGGAACTTTGCCTCCGTCATGGAAGCACGCTAAAATAACTGACACCTAAACCAGGAAAACCATCGAAATTGAAATATCTGCACCACATATCCCTCACTGCATGCGAAGGGAAACTTCGTGAACACATCATCTATGCAAACTTAGTTCAACATCTCTCCAAAACCAATGCACTTCCCCGCACAAGCTAGGCTTCAGGTAAGGTCTCTCGACACAGATCTCCAATTCCAATTCCAACGTGAGATAATTATTAATCGATCAGATTTAGGAGAAACCCCAAAAATGGAGAAGGTTCATGGAAAGGAAAGTTTCACATACACCTCAGTGCAAACCCACGGCTACAAAGGAAAGCTATACAGCTTTCTGAGAAACTTCGCACTTGGAAAAACATTCCGTCGAGGATTAATGTTTCTCCAACCGCGTAGTTTCTGAAAAACTGTATAGCGTTCCTTTGTAGCTGTACGGTGCAGTGAGGTGGATGTGAAACTGTCCTTCGCTCAGATCATTATCCCGGTCTCCAATGTAGATACAGCTGCGGTACTAGCACTACATATCACCAAAGCATTTGACAGAGTTTCTCACCGAGGCATACTCCAAAACCTGGCAATTACTAACCCCGGGCAAGGGGTTTACACTTATTTTAAAGAATTCATTACTAACCGTACTGCCGTGATTCATGTCGGTGACTTCGTACCAGACACCATTCACTTGGCCTCATTTGGTACCCCTCAAAGTGCAGACTTTTCTCTTCTCTTTTGTGAGGTGTCTCTCCTTGATCTCCCTAAGCGTTATACCTCCAATTCCACATTTTAGACATAGTCTCTGTGCTGGTGACATTACTCTGTGGTGAACCGGATGTAGTGATGCGCAAATTGAGGAGGCCCTTAGGTCAGTCACAGACATCGTCCTGGTAGAAGCGGCACTGGTCGATCTTGAATGCTCCCCAATTAAGTCGGAGCTCTCGACTCCCCCTGCCCACAGCGGTCGCGCTCCCCTACAGACGCAACAATAAAAATACAAAATAATCCCGTACCACTGTGTCCCTTTGCTTAAAGTCCTAGGTTTGATCATACAGCGCAGCCGAGCCAATGCGCGATATATCTCTCAGCTCACCTCACATGTAAAGCAAACTATTGGTCTCATCCGTTGCATAAGAGCTTGAAACAAGGAAATGACGTATTATGAGCGCCTCCAGCTAGTTCAAGCACGCGTGCTCAGTAGCTTGACATACGCCCTCCCGTGCCTAAACCCAAGTAAAACGCATCTACCTAAAATCAACTTCCCATACTACAAATATAGCAAAACGCCGCTTTTAATCCTCAAAGTACTCCCACTAACAAACTCGAACGCTGAGGCATTTACAACACAGCTGAAGAGCTCATAGAAGCCAATTTTGTGAGTAAACTTTCCCGTCTTTCTACCACTTCTCATGGCATGTATATCTTAGACTCGCTTGGGCTTCAGGCACCGATTGTTATGAACCCCGGAGTATACATTCCTCCAAATTTGCACAATCTTCTGCTTGTGCGGCCGATTCCTCGCAATATACACCCGGCTGCACAAAAATGAACGCCGTGAAAATCCCGCACGCGTACTAGCCCTCAAATTCCCCATGGGTCAGTCCACCGCCTGTGTGGACGCCACTAGCCATACCCGTCACGAACGTCTATGCAGTCACCCCCATCTTTGATCTAAAATCAAACTCTAACCACTCACTGACCATGCTACCCTGCTACGGCGGAACAGGCGGCTATTGCGCTAGCACTCACCCATAGGCCCACCCCAACAATTATCATCTGCGAATCAAAAACAGCCATTCGAAATTTCGCCCGGTCGATTCTTTCCCCCCGGGGTCTCAACTTTCTCCTTCAGAATCCTCTCACCCCCCACGAAGACCTGACCTGACTCCCGCCTATGCGGGGCTGGAAGAAAACGAAGTAGCTAACCTTGCACCTCGAGAGCTAACCGAGCGAGCCGGACCCAGTCGTACCCCCTCCCATTAAACCCAATCAACCCGTTACAGCCCTATGAATTTACATTAAATGCCCTGCCACTGCCGCCTCTGTCGCCGGTGCTACCATCCCCCCCGTTGGTCGCTCTCTCATCACAGAGGAACGATACTGGCGGCTTATCCAAACCAAAAGCCCACCCCTGTCGCGCCAGACTAACGCAGTTTGTCCATATGTATTTCCCTCTCCCCAATATCCCGACTGTGGAGACTACAAAAGAGTAGTTCGTATCATTGAGCCTTGCCATCAAAATCGTTACCTTTCATCTCTTCTGTGGAAGCGTCAGGCAGCTCGGAGGCGGCGTTAGGCAGCTCGGATCCCCGGGTCCAGCAAGGACTCGCTGAACGAGCAGCCCGGGTCACCGGCGCATTCCAAGCGCTAGTCACCACTCGTCGTTGACCGGAAAGATCCAGAATAAGCTTACTTTGTTCTCTCTCTCCCAACCATAAACAGAAAATAACGGTACTGTACTGGAGAAATCTCTTCTAATTCACGAGAACTTGAATTTGTGACGAGAGATATTCTAGTACCTAACTTGTCCCAACGTACTTGAGCCCTATTCTTTGAGGGAATATGTTCACAGCAATAGGGTTTCTTATAAAAAAACATTACTAATATTTTCCTAGAAGAGGAATATGTGGTGAGTGAGAATTAACTATGGTTTTTGTCCCAGCCTAGTTCAGCTCTATTTTTTTGCTGGAATAGCGGTTTGTTACTGAAAAAATTATTCATGATTATTTTGTTGAACTAGAATTTGTTACGGACGATCTTCCATTGTCTTTTTGTGTGAACCGCCTTGACATAAGTAAGGATGCGATGACCAGCTGAAACGCATATCTGCAACCCCTTGTGGACCAGGCGAGAGAGGTTGACCGCACCAAGGGCTTTTCCAGGGGTAAGCAGGCCTTCGCAGGGGGTACACGACACACGTTTTCTTGCCCTAACAAACGCTTCTTATCAACATGCAAGCGTGCGACAGCTTTAAACCAACATAAAATAAACGCGAACGTTTTTAAGACAATGTAATTAAAAATACCGATGAAAACGGCGAGCGTGTTTACCGAAATAAGCAATTATTGCTAAATTTGCTTACATTGAACATGGACCACCATTTCGGTTCACATATTTGCCAGCACCACTTGCCATAGCGCCATTTTTGGGATGCACATATGCTACAACAAAAGGTATAAGCGGCCCGAACATAGTGTCAGTGCTTCTTTAATGTGGCCTTACCGTGTGATGACGACCGTCTACCGTACCAGAACACACAAGTCAGCTGCATAATAAAAATTGGATGTTGCTGCATCAACACATCCTAAAACATCATGTTTATCCTGTTTTTTCTCGATTTGTTCTATCCAAAATTCATTCGTACTTACTTTTCGCCGATGCATCATGTCTAGGTAAAATATCATTTTCATGACCAAAACTGTTCTTTTGTAGGATGTTTCAACGCAGATTGCAGGTTGGGGCTGTTAGAGGTGTACTTTCGACTGCACTTATCGGCCATCTACGTTGAAGTGATTCGTACGCCACAAAGACCGTGCAGTGAAAAAAAAAAAAAACCTGCCATAACTGCAAAGGAACAATTGTGGCATGTACCGTGGAAGAGCTTCGGATTAATGAAGTTTTTAATGATAACTAGAAATTTTGCATTGAACGTAACACTGACCATACACCGAATCGAACGCAACAGTTGCCATGCACCCAATCTATTTAAAGTCGATTTACCAATATACAGGAATACATTTAATGGAAGCACTATGTGAAGAGTCAACGGCAACGCTTTCATATAAGCCTTGGAATTCCCAGTACCACTGAATAAATACCCTCATAAAACCCAGCGGATCCCGAAAAAGCACTGTACATCGATAGCCTTTAAAGTACACTTCACTAGGGAGCATAAATGCATTTCTTGAAAGACAATTTGGCAGCGCGAATATACCGCCTTAAATACCAATATATGAAGGCCCTGTGGTCCCTAATTAAATACCTACTTCAGACTCCATTTACCGTAAAGGGGCCATGATGACAAAACACAAGTTGGTTTTATTCGAAAGATTTTGTGTTTTATAGTGCCCTCAGCGCTTGTCCGGGATCAGTCGATACTTTATTCACTGCGAAATTAATCAATTCAAGTTAAAATTTTGGTTATCGCATTTAAATGTGCGTTTTATTGACGTTTTCAATGATATCATAAGAGGTCCTTCAGCTAAACTTGGGGCGGAGCGGAGACTTGTTTACGATTAGTCAACCAATGTGGCGTCACCACACCGCGGCAAGCTGTTTTCTGCATTTGGTTTGTTTGTGAGCGTATTTAAACCTCCCTTGTTTTTGTTCATGGAGAAAGTAATCGTTTCGTCAACATGGTGCTCGCTCGACAAATATGGTCACGCAAGCCACCGTCGCTTGCGTCAGTCTGGCAGCGCCGTGAAAGACACCCTCAAAGCACCACAGTGGTGCGCATCTACACCAAGCATAGTGCGCACGGTACCAACAGCAGTACGCATCGGTACTTCTATGTTTGCGTGTGCTTTCATAACGTCCACTGTTTGTCCCACCATTCTTACTGCTATAAAAAGAATGTGCCCTAAATTTAAGGTCGCAAGTAGCCTCGTTTGGCAAGCTGATAGGTTCTGCCTAAATGGCGTTTGCTTTTGCCGGCCTCCGCCAATCGCAGAGCTAGCTGGTATGACATCATAGGTTCTGTTTCGGGAAATGAGCTAGTGGGTCGCATGGCGATTTCCTTTTTTTCTCATTATATAGATTATTTGACAGGCGTTTACGCTAAACGTGGTATCAGTATGGTTCAAACGTGGCTGTCTATTGAATGAACAAAACTTGCATTTTGTCTTCATGGCCCTTAAAGGGCGCTCGGCGCTGTATAAATTGCGAACACCCTCGATGCTTACTCGGGACGCGGTTAGCAGATGTGGCGCGTGAGGCGCTCCGAGACGGCAACAGCCTTGGCAGCAACACCGACAACAGGGTGACAAGTGCGACGGGGTTCGCTTGCTCCCAGGAAGATAGCGCCACCGCTTCGGCGCGAGGACGGAGCTGGGCGTGCTAGCGTGGAGAAAAGGCTTCGGAAGCGGCGCTCGGGGCAGGCGGGAGATTGCGCCGCGCGCAGTGACCAGTTTCCATCCCTTCCAGCCTGGACCGATGATCGTCCACCTTTAGCGCCGGAGTCGAATGACAATGTGCGCTCAAGAAAAGAGGGACCCGTTGACGACGTAGAAGACTGGAGCGCTAGTGTAGTTTGGGCAATGAACCCGCATGCGAGGTTCCTGTCGATCGATTTTCTATCTTGCTGCCTCCCACGACGGCGCCGTTGGCATGGTAGCCGCGTGGGGGGGGATCGTCTGAGCCTGACCTGCACCACATTCTGGCGCCCCTAACGTAGGGCGTCAACTGCAAACGCAGTTGAGGGGAATGCACGCAAGATGGCAAGCAACGCCAGCGAGTGGGGCGACAGGAAGAAGCGCGCCGTCATCAACGGTTCCTAGGCTGGAGGCACGTAGGCCTGGTTTCAAAATGGCGGCGGGTTATCTCCCCAGTCGCTCCGTACTCGCTCAGACACTCCGGCGGCAAAAATAAGTCGTCCCAGAAGCACCGTACAACACGGCGGACTCTTCCTACAATAATGCAGAGGACGAGAGTACTCAAACAAGCACGATAAACCAGTCTCTCCAACGCTTCGAGGCGGAGTGGTGGCCAATGCGACGTCTGACAAACAGCGGGGAGAATGTTGAAGGTCAGTCGTTTTTTGTAGCGTAAGCTACACTGGCCGAGGTTGAGCAGTTTCGCGTTGACCTTAAAGGGCCGTGCTGCGCAAGCGTGAGGAGGATTGGATTAAAATGGATTGTATTAATCCATTGAAGTACGGGTGTGTAGGGAATGGGGTCTGCACATTGGCCGGTCTGCGCATTCCAGAGGAGTGTCGTCATAGCCGTGGCGTACGCACTGGCACCTTCGTGTGCCCAGCTGCGCGCCTCCTTTGCGCAGTAGCCAAGCCTGACGCTACGCCGGAGCCGCTTGATGGCCATTTCACGTGGCTCCTGAAGAGCCGTGCTGGGCATGCGCGAGGAGCAGTGACTGGACTGGATTGGATTAGACTGAACTGAACTGGACTGGATTGGATTTGAAATCGTTTTAGCAGCAGTCAGCATGATATTGTCACGTGGCCAAAGACGACGCAGTTGTTTTTAAGGAAACCAAGTTTATTAGAGCGAACTTGTGCTCCCCTAACAACTCAAGCAGTACAGGTGGCGAAGCAGCAGTCAACAAAGTGACATGCGAAGTCCAGCGTCGATGATTCAATGCCGTGGCATCTGCTCTGCGCGAATATATCACTCGACGCGAGGGTTTCTCGAATCGTCGAATTGTATCCAGAACACTGTAGATAAACGAAGATTATTCGAGGCTGTTCACGTTAGTTGGGAACGCTCTCCCTATCAGAAGAGATAACACATGCGGCACAGGAAAGAACGGAACACGCGCTTCCTTTGGCACAAAGAGAACACCGATAACAGAAACCGGCGCAGCCGGGCGGCCAACGCAAAACACAAATAAACAAGCCAATGCATGGTTCGCGGCATTACCCCGCTCTAAGAATGCATCGACCCGATGCTAACATAAGCGACAGTCCAAACAAAATAAAAAATAAAAGTCCGTCATCGTGCGTAGAAAGGTATTAAGCAACCACGTGGGCGACTTCGGGCCCCGTGCGTCGTCGTGATGTTCCGAAGTCCCCATCGGGGATCACTTCGTAGGTAAGTTGGCCAACACGTCGTAAAATCCGGGAGGGTGCGAAATACCGTCCGTAGAAGCTTCTCACTGAGTCTACGTCGTCGGGATGGGAGTCTAAACCCACACACGAATCCCCTGGGCGGCACTCGGCGTCTCGGCGTCGAAGGTTGTAGCGTCTCGCATCCACCAGCTGCTGGTACGCTGTGCAAACTCGACCGAGCGGCGGGCCTCCTCCGCACGCTGCAGGTATTCTTGGACGTCGGCGTTGAGGTCGTCGTCTTCCACGTGGGGAAGCATCGGCATTCGGCATCGTAGTCGGCCGTCTTCCGTAGACAAGCTCGAACGGCGTCATCTGCGTAGTTTCCTGAATAGCTGTGTTGTACGCAAACGTGACATACGGTAGGACATCGCCCCAAGTCTTATGCTCAGCGTCGACGTACATGGACAGCATATCCGCAATCGTCTTGTCCAAACATTCGTTTAGACCATTCGTTTGGGGGTGGTACGCCGTCGTTTTTCGGTGATCCCTGTTGCTGTAGCGTAAGATTCCTTGCATGACCTCGGCGGTGAAGGCCGTTTCGTGTCCGTGATTAGGACTTCAATCAGGGACTCTATGTCGCAGCACAACATCGTTTATGAAGAACTTGGCGACTTCTTGTGCAGTCCCCCTCGGAAGAGCGGCAGTCTGCGAAGCGCGTCATGTAGTCTGTCGCTACGACAATCCACTTGTTCTGTGATCGTGACGTAGGGAACGGGCCTTAAAAGGTCCATTCCAATCTGTTGAAATGACCTCGACGGGACGGCGATCGGTTGCCGATGTCCACCGGGTCTTGTCGGCGGTGTTTTTCGTCTCTGGCTGTCACGACAACTCCGAACGTAGTGGGTGACGTCGGATGCAAGGCGGGGCGAGAAGTACAATTCGCCTTGGTTTAGTGCGAGCTGTGCCGAGATGTCCGCAAGACGGGTCGTCAGTGGCACGCTTCCAAAATTTCGTCACGAAGGTCTGGGGGGATGACAAGTAAATAATTCGTTCTCGTTCCTGGGCTGAAATTATTCTTCACGAGAACGAAGTTTTTCAGGCTGAATGCTGGTAAGTTTTGCTTGAACGCCCTAGGCACGGCGACGTTGCGTCCTTCGAGGTAGTCGATGATGACGCGCAAGTCGGGGTCGGCAAGCTGCTGGGCGGGTAGGTCGCTCTCCGTAACGACTCCGACGAACACGCTATCTTCATCAGAGGCTTGTGGTGGTAGGTCGACGGGGGCGCGGGACAGGCAGTCGGCGTCCGAGTGTTTCCTGCCAGATTTGTGCACGATTGCAATGTCGAACTCTTGCAGGCGCAAGCTCACCCGCCCAAGACGGCCAGAGGGGTCCTTCGAATTGGCGAGCCAACACAAAGCATGGTGATCTGTCACAACCTTGAACGGTCGTCCATACACGTATGGGCGAAATTTCGAAATGGCCCATATAATCGCGAGGCACTCTTTCTCAGAGGCTGAGTAGTTTTTTTCTTCTTTGTACAGACCACGGCTGGCATAGGCGATTACTTTTTCGCAACCGCTTTGCTTTTGGACGAGGACAGCAGCCAAGCCTATATCACTGGCGTCCGTGTGCATTTCTGTTTCGGCGTTTTTGTCGAAATGGCGAGCACGGGCGGGCTTTGCAGGCATTGTTGCAGCTCGCGAATGCTTTTTCTTGGGCGTTTTCCCAGCTGAAAGGGGTGCTATCTTTCGTCAAGCGCGTGAGTGGCTCTGCAATGCGTGCGAAGTTTGCGACGAAGCGCCGATAGTATGCGTACAGTCCGAGAAATCTTCGCAAGCCCTTCTTATCTTTCAGTCTTGGGAAGTTCTCTATGGCTGAAGTTTTCGCCGGATCAGGCAGGACTCGCGCGGCGTTGACGACATGGCCCAAAAACTTGAGCACCTCGTACGCGAAACGGCACTTTTCATGCTTCAGCGTTAACCCCAACGTACGAATAGCCTCGAGTACAGACTCCAACTTTGAAACATGTTCTTCGAAAGTCCGGGCGAATTCCACAACGTCGTCGAGGTATACGAGGCAGGTGTGCCACTTCAGGCCAGCTAGCACAGTGTCCATGACTCTTCGAAACGTTGCTGGCGCCGTGCACAGCCCAAAAGGCATCACCGTGAACTCGTATAGAACGTCCGATGTTATAAAGGCAGTCTTCTCTCGGTTTGTGTCGTACACTTCAATTTGCCAGTAGCTGGTCCTCAGATCCATCGATGTGAAGTACTTCGCGTGGCAGAGGTGGTCGAGGGCGTCGTCGATACGTGGCTGGGGGTACACGTCATTTTGGGTGATTTTGTTCAGTCTCCGGTAATCAACTAAGAACCTTGAAGTGCCGTCTTTTTTCTTCACGAGTACGACCGGCGCAGCCCACGGACTTTTCGATCGCTGTATAATGTCGTCGCTGAGAAGGTCGTCGAGTTGAGTCCGAATGGCTTCGCGCTCGTGTGAAGAGACGCGGTACGGTGACTGTCGGGTAGGTGGGGCTCCATCTTGGGTTATTATCCGGTGCTTTGCCAGAGGTGTCTGACGTAACTTTGAGTTCGACGAAAAACACTCGCTGTAGCGACGCAGCGAAGCCAATAACTTGTTCCTTTCTTCTTGCGGGAGCGCCGGTTTCACGTCGAAGGAGTGCGGAAGCTTGAAGGTATCTTTAGGTGCGCGCTTAAAGTCGGCGACTGCAATCACGTCACTTGCTTGTTGCGTTTTTTCGAGGAACGCAATTTTCAGCGCCCCTGATTAAATTCTGGTACTCCTAGGTGTAGTTGGCGACCAAAACGTGGGATTTGCGTTGCTGAAACCGCGCAATGCCTCTTGCGACAGACGCACCGCGGTCGAGAAGCAACCTTTGGTCACTCTCCACGATAGCGTCCACTAACAACTAAAAGAATACAGGCGGCGAAGCAGAAGTCAACAAATGTGACATGCGAATTCGAGCGTCGACGATTTTAATGGCCGGGGCATCTGCTCTGCGGGAATTTATCACTCGGCGCGAGGGTTTCTCGAATCGTCGAATTGTATCCAGCAACACTGTAGATCAACGAAGATTATTCGAGGCTGTTCACGTTAGTTGGGAACGCTCTCACTATCAGAAGAGATAACACATACGGCACAGAAAGAACTGAACACGCGCTTACCTTGGCACACCGACAACACCGATAAAAGAGACCGGCGCAGACGAGCGGCAAATGCAGAACACAAATAAGCAAGCCAATGCATGGTTCCGGCAATATTCCGCTAATCTTAGACAAGCAGGAAAAATAAAAATGACCAGCTGAACCTTAGCTCTATGCTACCGTATATCTTAGCGTAGCCGAGCTGAGCCACTGCTATTTTTTTTTCGCAGCGGGTGGTACAATGGGAGACAAAATCTTCTTCACGCTATTGGTTCCAGGCTTCGTTATCCGAAACGCGAAGAAGGTCCCACCCGAATTGCATTCACACGGTAAAAGCTTCGTGTGGGTCAGCAGGAGGCTCGTCTTGTCGCGAGGTGGCTATGACTGGAGAGCTGCGCACGTAAACCGCTTGTAAGGTGTTGTGCGCTAGCGATTAGGTAGCCTGTATTGCTGCCGTCGGTGATGTGTGTGGGTGAGCGTGATTGTGGGGCTGTGTATAACCGCGCCCGTGCGCCGCTCTGATTGCGGCGGGCGCCGGGTCTAGTGCAGCCGGTATTGCTGCGACTGGTGGCGTGTGAGAGTGTGTGTTGTGTTGCTGCGTTTGGCGCCGAGCACTGCCTGCCTGACGCAAGCGCAGTTTTTCCAAGTAACGCACCCCGGAAAAGAAAACTCGAATGGGTACTTCAAGGCCGTATTAGGTCGGATGACCTGCGTTCGAGTAGGCTTTCCCGCCAATTACAGGAGCTAGCGGAGATCTGCTGCTCCCTCGCACAAGAATGTGAATCACTCGCATCGGATGGTGAGAGTAGAAGCCTCCTAACACAGAAGGCAACTGGAGTCAAGCCAGTTGTCAGTCGCCACCATCTCGGACAGCGCGGACGGAGAAGTTGAATGACCCGGTGGGGCCGGCCAGTGCAGGTAGCACCCAGCGCTGCGTGTTGAGCTACTTCCACTTACTGCCCCAGCCACCCCGGGTCACCGCTGTGCGCGGCAAACCACTCAGACGTTCGGGAGGACCACCCTCCAAAGAATCGACGGAACCCAGGAGGCAGAGGGACCCGCCTTTAGGGTGAAAGTCTCGTGCTTGGCGCGGGGGTAGCATCAGCAAGCGACCTCCACATTCTTCGGCTGCGGCTGCCGGCTACTCCTGAACCTGCCAATCTGATGGGCTTCCCAGCTGTGAGAGACTCAAGCCAATGCTACGCATTTGTGCGCTTATCATGGGACTTTCGCGTTGGTGGGCTTATCTGGTGACCTTCCCAGATAGGGGGTGATATGGCGACCATTTGGGGGAACTGGCATGTGGGTGACGTTTTCTGGTGTATTTCGTAACTTCAGGGTGGGGAACGACACTTGGGCAGCGCATTGTTGTTTGAATTTGAGTGGCGTCCAGTATTTATGCAGGTGGAGTCTGGGAATTGCGCAAATCGTCGATCCCCACTCGGTACGCGGTTAGCAGACAAGGGTGATGAGGCGCTCTAAACGGTAGCAGCCCTCGCGGCAATAGCCACAATAGGGTTAGCGCCCGGGGAGATGGCGGCACCACTTCGGCGGGAGCACTGAGATTGAGGGATGTGCGGGCTTGGATAAAACACTGGGGCAGGGACCCATAGGCGAAACCGCTTGGTTGCGCAGAGTGGAGACATCACGGCATGCAGCGGCTTAGCGACCTGGCTCTTCACTTCCGGGCGGGACCGATCATCGACCACCGGTAGCGCCGGAGTCGAAGGACTCCGGCCGCTCAACCTACGCGGGACTTGTCGACGACGGAGAAGACGGCAGTGCTAGAGTTGTTCGGGGAATAAACCAATAGGAGTTTGGCGTCGGTTACCTATGTCTCTTGCCTGCCTCCCAACTCCTGCGGCGTAGACGCGGCAGCCGCGTGTGGAGAATCGCCCGAGTCAGACCCACACCCCAGCCCGGGTCTTTTCAACTCAGTTTTAAGGTTTTAGGCCAGAACGTTGCTTGAGACATATTTTTAATATTACACGTGCGCTATTCGATGTTAAATAGTGAATGTATAGAGCTTTGTGTTACAATTGAATCTGGATACAGCGAAGTGGACAAAAGATCGCAATTTCTCGTTACATGCAGGTTTCACGTTCAGGCTCACTTGAATGAAGCAGAAGTAAAACCAGAATGTTCGACATGAGTGAAGGTGTCTATCATTGTAGTGAAGGTGAGCTCACCCACCAATGATATATTTAAAAGTAGACCACGGGATTTGCCCAAGCTGCTTTCGCACGAACTTAGATACTACCCAGTCGGAAATCACTACAGGAATACCGCAAAATGTAACAAGAATTCCTGACGTACGACGAAAAAATTCGTTGTGACAACAGAATTCCTGTTTACGACAAAGCCATCTGATGTTACGACACACAAAGCTCTCGTAACGACGCAGTCAATTTTCTCACTGACAAACATTTTTGTAGTCCCAACTGAACTAAAATTGACCCTACTCTTCACAATGGGTAATAACATTAAAACCATCTGCAACTACTGATGGAACATCAGCATCACGACAAAGCAGGAATTCGACAGGATGGAACATCAAAATCAGGCCAGGAATACCACTCGCGACAGAACCCCAGAACAAACGACATGTGAAGAATACGACAAGACAACAGTGCGACACGCCAAAACATGACGATCTACAGAAATATTTCTTGTCTATTCGACTGGGGTATACACGGCGCTTCAAGAAAAAAGGTCACTTACACCCGTATTCTCAATCGTAACTCTATTATCACTTCGGCCTTTGATATTTTTTGGTTCCAAATGCGTTTCAAAAACTAAACTCGTGCTAAAAGGGCTCCCCGTCCAGAACTTGGTGCTCTTTAACGCACGCAATATTGTTTAGGGGGGTGCTACCTGGGATACCTTACCGGGTGGCGACGGTATCCCAGCTTGCGAGCTTGCTTTGCGAGCTTGCGAGACCGCTTGGACAAGAGAAAACTTTCTGTTTTCTGGCAGCAGGAATCATCACCGACGAACCGAATGCACAGATAGTAGTGGAGTAGCGCGACTACACACCAACATCACCGCCTAGCACATCAAAACTTAAGTCTCGAACCGACACCACACTCACTTGTGGGAACGCACGGTACTTTGTAGTACAGGCGAAAAAAAGCGAAACGTAGTTGCTCTTGCCACCGCCACCGGGTGTCATGCTACGCAAATAAACCAACGGTAGGAGCTACATTAGCCCTGGGATGGCGTAGCCACTCCGTTCATCCTCATCGTCATGACTAATTTTGTTTTTGGCGATTCCAGATGTTTTTGTAGATGCTGGCTATGATGTTAAAGTAGTGCTCGTATTCGCTGAATTAGTGCATTTCTCCAGTCTATTTTGAAGTAAAAGTACAAGAAAGTGCAACAAACAATGACTGTTTAGCTAAGCGAATTGGTTATAACGACGTTAACCGCCTCACCGCTTTCGTGATATAGAGGTCGTGAGAAAATGGGCTTTACTGGCGTGGCAACAGGAATTGAAAAACTGTTAATTCCAGGAATTTATTATATACAGGTTCACTGCATTCATGTTTAACTGTGAATGGTTTTAACACAGCATGTTTTGTTTTGCGAAGAAGCGCTAGCCAACACGTCGATAAGTCGGCTTCACTAATATACACCCTACATTGACGGAATAATTTTTTCGTTCGCCATATAGGCGGTTTGATATAATCATATGTAGGTCCTACAGTTTTCTGACAACTAAACCCTATCTAGCGCCATAGGTACGAAATATCATGTGTTAAAAACGAAGAGGCGGACTTTATCTTTCAGTCCATGTAGAAATGCTTACGCAATGAATTACTTCCCCTACAGTTCTCATCCATGAATACTGCACCGTGCGATAGCAACACCACTTTTATGTCCAGTGAGGGTGACGGCATCTCCCCTACATTATAAAAACTCACCAAGACCCCACATTTGCAACCGAGTCTCCAAAGCCAATGTTTCCCGAAAATATTGGGTGGCGATTACTACCCATCGCTAATGCGATATTTGGGCGCAGCTGTTTACTTGATTGACTGCGAAAATTATGTTGAGGCGAAGAATTTCAGACGGGCAAATTTGCATGGTTACAGAAAACTTTCATTTGCAGTGGTTTACGAAGCACATGCACGAGTCCCCTCTCTCATCGCACAGCACTCTCTCGGGGTTCTGGCGTCCGCTGTGCTGGGTATCCACTATGGAAGCTCGTTTAGCTGCACCGCCTAACGAAGCGCACGACTGGTTGCCTCACCCGCAGTTCAGCACTCACTCCTGATGGTTGCAGTTCGCTGAGGTAGCCCTCACTCGTGGGTTCTCTCAGCGGCAGCTATGGTGATCCTCTGCGTCGGCGGCGCGATGTGCGCTTAAGGAAGGAACCGCGAACTGCGTCTTAAGCGAAATCAGATTATCGTCACGCGCACACCCCCCTCCCTTTTTCACCAAGCGTAGCACAGTCGAGCGCCTCATGTGGGCACAGCATACTGTCCCCTCGCGCCGAAGCGTCTTGCTCCACCTCGGTGAACCGCCCTCCCCTCCCAATGTCGCTACAGCCTAGCCTCCTGGTTTGCTTTATTTCACTCTACGGTCTTGCGATCGTCATCTCGGTAACGACAACGGCAACACGGCTCAGCCCAGTGACGGGCGCCAAAGGGCTGCGCCCTAAAACTTTTGTTTTCTCTTTATCTTACTGGGCCTCTCTTCAGCCGCTGTGCTACTTTGTCGTCCACCTGTCAGCGCTCTTGCCCCTCATACGGCCGTATCAGAAACAGAGGTGTATAAATCCATAGTTCACTTAAGAGTTCGGCGCTATTCCTGTTTCCAACTGTCCTACCCCTCTTGATGTGAGGTCGGTTTGTTTGACCTACGCATTCTTCAAAAGTACTTAGTCAGACCCCTGGTGTCTCTTCCAATAGATGGCACAGGTAGAACGTCCATGTTGTCTGCAATTTTACTAAAGTATCCTCCTATTCCTAGTTTAGATAGGTTCCAGAGGGCGAGAACTGCAATATTCATGGTAAGGGTGATTTTATTCGTCCAGTTGTGGTCAGGCCTGGCAAATGAACGGGACAAGTATTCAAATCCCTATTTTCTAGCCACTAATGCTAAATGGCTGCAAGATACAGGGCTTTTATAATTATTTTAGTTGTTTCACACAGCGAAAGAGTTTGATGCTGAAGCGTCGGAATATTTTTTTTGCTGATATTCAGAAACCTCCAACTGTACAACGGCGTCCACACGGCCTAAATGGCTCAAACATTCCCCTTCACTCGAATTCTTGACTTCTCCAATTAGCATACCCGTCTTCACAGGCTGTGGAAAGAATTCATTAGTGGTGTCTTGTTGTATCAAGTACTTCCTGAGACGGAACGTTTCACGTTTTTAATGAAGGACTAGCGGCAGCACCCCGCGATGTACGGTTGTTGCAACTTAACAAGGGGTATAACTTAAACTAATTACTCAGCCACTAAACTTGTATATAACCGGTCTGTTCTCTATCTCGTAACGAAATCATAAGAGAGAACAGCAGTACGAGTCTTTGCAAGAATGTTTGGCGAAATAATAAAGTGTGCGCGGAGGTCGTACATCATGAGACAAAGTGTCATAGGCCTAGAAAAGAAATTTCAAATCGTGATTTACGCGCCAAAGCTGCATTCGCATTTAAGGCACTCCAGACTGAAGTTTAGAGAGGGTGTCGATCCTTAAGTAATGTCGAGATATGGCATACATCACACAGCGTTTTTCATTTTTTCTCTTAATCGCTACGAAATCGTGTCGGCACGGATCGAATTTGTGTCCTCGTGCTTACTAAGTGGGTCGTAAGTACAGTGATACCTCAACCTAACGATGAGAGTGAGAAGCACGAAATGATGAGAATAACTCTAGATGGTTTGGCTTGGTACCCTTTGTATCGCCGCGGCAACTTGAAATCAATGTGCTATCGACCAGCAGCTCAAATATGCACCGGTAGGTAAGCAACTATTCGTATGCACCCGCCATGTCCTATCTCAGATGCAAAATCTCATCCCCATTATTTCTCTACGCTGTTTTACTTCTGGTTGATGTTTTTAGCCAACGAATCTCTGCTTACTGTGGTGCCTTTTGCTAGGAGACACTCGTTTGTTATTAATGAAGCTAGCGACCCGACGCGATTTGAGGGCGTTTGGACTTGAAGAGTAGCTCTTGCTCACACCACAATGATATTTTTCTTACGTTCAGTACTTTATTTCTCCTTTTGATGCATACATTTTCATGCAACACACGCAAAGCGGCTTACCTGTAGACAGCTTGGACAAAGTGTGTTTTAATTTCTCTGTATGGTTATAATTTTCAAGAGTCTTGATTTCAAAGATTTTCCAAAGTTATGATTTCAAAGAGAAAAATTATTTTTATTGTCCGCAGGTGACCTCCAGCCTTTAAGGATTGTAATAAAAATAACACTTCAAGTCAAACGCCCTCTTAAGGAGTACGTTATGCATGAAGGAATATAAAAATTTCTTGCCAGACTTCGACTGTTTAGCCTCTTTGAGGGGACGTTTGGAAGAGGCGTTCGGGCGGAAGTTATCGTACAATTCGGTGAGAAATGGTAAACATTAAACGGCGGGATAGTTCGGAGGCTTCGGATTTTCGATATGGTTTATATGTTGTAGCTGTAGGATTCACAGTGACAGCTCTCCACGACCATGAATAATGCCCAGGAAAATTCGTCGACGATGTCGTTGGTTGGAGTGGCCGGCAGAAATTTGCCAAAGCCAGTGGTGGGGGTCATATCAAAGGGGAAAGGTGCACCCAGTACGGTAAAGAAACAGGTACGCGGGACAAAGGTAACACCATATTCGAACAATTTTGTCGCGCCCCCGATCGTAACGAGCAGATAAGTTTACGAAGTACACTCGAAAAACGTAACAAGTTATAGGTTTGGGCGAGTTGCTAAATCCTGCTGAACGGTCAATGCGCAGACCAAAGGAAGACGACAGGAAGAAGACGAGGCAAAGCGCAGCTCTTAAGTAACTTTATTAGGAATAAACAAGTTTTTGCACCCACGAAATCATCACGTAACCTTACTCTATCTTCCACAGAACCATTCTGGAGTACGTGTTCAGGATGTTCAGTCAAGATAATGCATCACCGTGCCTCAAAAGTACAAATCTTTTTTGGTGAGCAGGAGGGAGGGCATATCACACAAATATTACTGGCACGTGCAATCTGACGTGCCTCAATAATCTCCTGAATCTGCTGGTTCCTGTGGTTATCAATAATGCTGCTCTTATCAAAGAAATTTGTACATCTATGGTCACGACAGTGGGCGGACAAATGTCCAGTTGTGCCGTTATGCGCATTGTTGGCGCCGCAATCGTTTGTTGAGGCAACGCCCAGTCAGCCCTATATGCATCTTGCCAAAATTCAATTAGACGACATAAAACACGCTCTCACTGCAGTCAACGAACTTGACCTTCTGCCTATTATCCCATGCACGTTTGACAGTCGTAGCACAACCTTCTTGTATAAAGTGACAAGTTTCTGTGGCGCTCAAAAAATAACGTTGACATCTGAGTTTTCCCCAATCTTTGTCTCGTTCTCACTCCTTCTTTCGTCTGGTCTGCGCATTGAACGTTCAGTCAAAAACGTAATTAAAAACCGAAAAAGTAAAACCTAAAACGCAGCGGCAGAGCGTCGCTTGTGAAAAGGGTTCATTGAGGATCACGTTTGCGTCTTCATGGACTGAGACTTGTAATGGAAGGTCTCCAAAAGGATCTGGCGCCGGACTCCCAATATCACCGCCTCCGAGACGTTCTTTGGATGAACAATTAAAAGCGCATGCGCTGTTCGCAATAGAACCACGCCGGAAGTCCTTTTTCCTCTGTGGCAAAGCTACCAGGTGTCGAAATCTCCCAAAAGGAAGGCCAGGAATGTCCGAAGTCCACACAACCCTGCACCCCTTCAAGCAGTGTACGTTCAGCCCAACGAGTTTTGCGTTCGTCCTAGAGGGCGAACGAGTTGCGGAAATAAATGCATCGCTTAGCCGGGGGAGCCGCTCACGGGATTTGTAAGTAGCGAAGCTTGGCTCGTAGCGGATTTTGGCCGGAAGGTTGAACTTACTGACTCCACGCAGTTTGCTGCAGCGGCAAAGCCAAAGCAGGAGTGATAGCCTAAAAGAACCGTGAGTACTTTGCCTGCTCTCTGCAGTTAAGCGCACGATTCGCAAGTGCCTATGAGTTAAAACCCAGTACTGCTGGTACAGATGGGTTCCGCCCGTAAGCCCAAATACCACGAGAATCCCTCCCGTGTACCACAGCCAAACGAGCAGGCGTCAGCAACGGCTCATGCCTACCCACCCATCACCTCTGGAATGCCTAACGCCGAACCAAAGGCACGATGTGGATTGGAAAACCTTAATTTGTGCCAGCAGTGAGCGCTCGCGGGCTCCGACGGGGCCTACGTCGTCTTCGGGGCGCCTGCCGCGCGCTCTGGTTCCTCGCTCGCCTCGGCTCGCCAGGCGCCTGCCGTGCTAGCGCCTCGATGACCTGATGAACAGCCCAGAGCTGATCTTCCTGGTTTTCGCTCCCTGCGGCTGCTTCCAGTCGCAGTAGGATTCCTTCCTGACTTGGCTTCTTCCGGGTGTTTGGCGCAATCCCACAGGATGTGCGTGAAGATTGCCGTCTCTCCTCGACAAACTTTGCACTTGTCGGTCGGGTGCGTCTCAGGGCACATGCGATGCATAAGTGACGGGCTGGGTAGCGAGCCGGTCTGGAGCTGTCTGAATAAAATGGCTTGTTCTCGACTCAACCCCGGGCACGGGGGCGGGAGACTTCTGCGAGCCAAGCGGAAAGCCTTCGTCATTTCGCTCTACTCCGTCATACGATCTTTCGTGCTGAACCACGTGGGAAGGTCTGCCCAGGTGCGGTCCGGGAGTGCTCGCGCCTCGGCATTATGCCGTCTCGTTGTGGTTGTCATTGCGGTCGGACGCGTTGCCTGCGTGCGCCGGGAACCACTTCATTCTAACTTTTCTGCCATTTTTGGTAACCATCTGCAGTATGCGTGCCGCTTCCTTTGCTACCATGCCCTTGGCGGAATTTCTTACTGCCTGCCTTGAGTCAGACAACACCGTCTGACAGTCGTGGTCCGAGATGGCCAGGGCGATGGCCACCTGCTCCGCTTGTTCAGACTTGGTGCATCTCACGCTGGCGGCCGTCCGCAAGACGCCGGTCGTGTCAGCGACGGCTGCTGTGAAGCCGTTCTTCAGGTTGGTGTACTCGGCCGCGTCCACGTAGCGCACATGCCTGTCGTTGACGTGCAGGTCAATCAGGGCCTTGGCCATCGTTGTCCTTCTTGCCTTGTTGTGCTCGGGGTACACGTTCTTGGGTATTGGGTCCACCCGGATGTTGCGCCGGATCTCGTCGGGAACGGGAAGTTTCGTTTCCGTTCTGTCTGGTATCATATTACCTAGGTCCTCCAGTATCTGTCTCCCGGTCCTGGTTGTAGACAGCCGCTCGAGCTAGGCGGCGCGTTGTGCCTCCACTATTTCCTCGAGCGTGTTGTGTATTCCCAGTTGCAGGAAACCAGTGGTGCTCGTGGTTTCGTACAGCCCCAGTGCTGTCTTGTATGCTCTGCGGATGAGAACGTTTTTTCTTGTCGCGCTCGTACTGCAACCACTTGTGGTAGGCGGCTCCGTACGTGACGTGGCTCATAACGAACGAGTGGACAAGCCTGATTAGCCTCTCCTCCCTCATGCCGCCTCTTTTGGATGTTACTCGTTTGAGTAGTCGCGTTGCGTTCACTGCTTTTGCCATGAGCCGGGCAATGGTGTCGGCCGTTTCTTCCATGCGTTTCTATTACCATGTCTAGTATTCTGATCTTGCTGACCTTTGGGATTACGTTGCCTGATCTAGTTTTGATATTGATCTCCTCGCATTCTCGTGGGTTGATCTTGGGTTTTCGTTTCCTGACGGGAGGATATACCGAGAGTTCCGGTTTGCTAGGCGAGCACCTCAGTCTGGTGCCTTCGAGTTGATCCTCAATTGCGTCGACCGCCGCTTGTAGTCTGGACTCGATGTGGGCGTCGCTGCCACGTACCACCCACACCATTATGTCGTCCGCGTAGATGGTATATCTGGCGTCTTCGATGCTCGCGAGCCTCTCGGCCACTCCGATCTTTACTAAGTTGAAAAGCATCGGCAAGATGACAGACCTTTGTGGTGTGCCAGTGCTGCCAAGCTTCTTCTCTTGCGTTTGAAGGTCGCCTGCTCGTAACTCGGCGGTCCTGCCCGTGAGAAAACCTTTGATGTAATTGTAGGATCTTACTCCCATGTTGAGCTTGGAGACCTGGGACAGGATCGCCGAGTGCTTCACCTTATCAAAGGCGCTCTGCAGGTCGAGACCTAGTATGGCTTTGTTGCCGTCGGTCTTGCCGTCGATGATTTGGTGCTTCAGCTGTATCATTGCATCTTGCGTGCCTCAGTGCTGTCTGAAGCCGATCATTGTCACCGGGTAGAGGTCCTCCCGTTCCAGGTAGTCTTGCTACCTGTTGGGCAGGACATGCTCCAGTACCTTGCCCACGCAAGATGTGAGCGAGATGGGGCGGAGATTTTTCGTGTAGGGTGGCTTTCCCGGCATGGGA
Source organism: Haemaphysalis longicornis (assembly GCA_013339765.2). NCBI lineage: Eukaryota > Metazoa > Arthropoda > Arachnida > Ixodida > Ixodidae > Haemaphysalis > Haemaphysalis longicornis. Next base: position 13,662,567 of record CM023451.1, read on the forward strand.
ATCAGTATGGTTCTGGCTTTCTTCCACTGCTTCGGCAGCGTACCTACTCTCCAGCATTTGTTGAAGTAACCCGTCAGGTTTTCGATCGACTTGTCGTCGAGGTTCTTGAGCGCCGTGTTCGTGACAAGGTCCGTGCCGGCCGCCGACCTGCTGATGAGGTCTTGCAGAGCCGTGTGGACCTCCTCCACGTCGATGTCTCTGTCAAGCCTTTCGTTGGGCATTCCGCCGTACGGTACGTGTTGTTCTGTGGGTGTAGTTGGCAAGTATTTGTCGCTGATGCGTTTGATTACCTTGTCGGTTCCCTGCCTCGAGACTTCCTGGTGGATGAGCTTTGCCGGTTGGTCTCGCTGGTGTGACTTGGTCTTGGTATCGCCGAGCAAATGTCGTAGCAGGTTCCATGTTTTACCTCTATGCATCTGACCGTCGGCTACGTTGCAGATCTCGCTCCACTAGTGCACACATAGCGTGCGGCAGTGTTCCTCGATTGCACGATTGAGGTCCGCGACTTCCTTTCTTAGCTTGCGATTGAGACGCTGTTTTTTCCATCGGTTTAGCATCGACTGCTTAGCTTCTATGTGGTGAGCTAGACCGCTATCCATTTGTTGGTTTCTATGTCCGTTTCTATTTCCTTGGTCGAATTTCGTACGTTTTTTGTGATCTCGGTGGTCCATGTTTTGATGTCGTCGATTTCACTTCCTTCCTCATTGTTCTGACTTCTGATGTCTCTGAAGGCTTTCCAGTCGATCCATGTGTGTTTTCTGGTGGTGGTGCCGCTGCGTTCCCGAACCACAACCTCCACGATTGTGTGGTCACTGCCTAGGTCCACCCCCCTATTCCTCCAGGTGATCGTAACCGGGTTGTTATTCTTCACAAACGTGAGATCGGGGGTGGTGTCACGGGACACAGAATTCCCAATTCTCGTCGGGTGTGCCGGGTCCGTAATGAGGGTAATCTCCAGTTCTGTTGAGTCTTGAGCTAGGTTGCGGCCTTTCAATGTGCTTTTGTCGTAGCCCCAGGCGGGGTCCATCGCGTTGAAGTGGCCGCACGCGATCAGCGTGTTGCGGCCCGCCGCGGTGCTGGCTTTCTGGAGGAGGGCTTTGAATATTTGATTTCTCTGCGATGGATTACTATAGACGTTTAGTAGAACGACGCTCTGTTTCCTTTTCTTGGTTGGTATAAGTTCGGTGAGTGCGTGTTCAATCTTGATCTTGTTCAACCTGTGTTCGCAGAAGGTGAGTTTCTTCCTGACCAAGGTGCAGAGGCCACTGCCCTTCGGCGTGCCGGCATGCACCCTGTAGCCGGGAAGGGACGGTGCATCTGCCAGAGTCTCTTGTAGTAGAAGCACATCCGGCTTGCGCGCGGCGTGCTCAATGTGCTGTTGAAGGATCTGCCTTTTTCTTGCTGAGGCCGCGGCAGTTCCACTGCCACACTGTTACGCCTGTTGCGTTGGAGGCCATGATTGTCCTAGCGTGAAGGAGGGCGCTTGTGTTCTTTGGTTTAGTTGTGCGATTAGGGGTGCGAAAGTCGAGTGACTTGCAATTGGTTGTAGGGTTCTCTCCAGGCAGGTAAGTCGGCTTATGTTCTCCGTTTGGAAGGTTTCGATGGCTCGTGTCATTGATGTGAACAGTTCTTCGAGCTTAGCGAATTTGACTTCGAGGTTGTGGCCACTGTCGATGTTCTTGCTACCCTTGTGTTTACGTGGCGCCACGGCTCGTTTCTTCGATGCCGGCTCCTTGTCGGTCGACTCCTGGTTAACCATGACTTCTGTCTTGTTAATATTGCTGCTTGGATTGGAGCTTTGTTGCTCGAAGCTGCGTGGTTCGTTTCGGATCTCCGCGATCTCCTTGGTGAGGTTGTGAATAGTGGCACGCAGAGCCGCATTTTCTTCCCTCAATGTTTCAATGATTTCCCGCTCCTTGTTCGAAGCCTTGTTATCCTTCTTAGCATTGACGTTGTTGTTGTCCCTTAAGATATTCTTCGTCATTACTCGCGCTGCATCGACCCAGCTTACACGGTCGCGCGAAGGTGGTCTTTTGCTTGTTCCACTGCGCGTGTTTCTTCTTTGACTCCGTTTGCGACTGTTATCCCTGGACTGTGGGCGATTTCGCTAGGGCGTCCTTGATTTGCGAGTAGCTGGCGTGTCGAGCGGTGGGAAGTCGCTTTCTGTCGGCAGCTGCTGTTCGGCCTTTCGACGCTCCCACTGGCGCTTGCGCACAACATAGGGAATTTTATATCTAGCCTTACATGTTCTGTCTGCAGTCGGGTGCGCGCCGCCGCATAGCTTGCATTTGGGTGTACATGGATGGTCGTCTTTGGGGTTTGCGAGTCCGCAGCCTCTGCATAATTTGCTCGAAGGCCTGGGGCACACGTCTTTGCGGTGTTCAATTCGGCCGCACTGGTGACATACGTCGATCTGTGTGCTGTACAGATGTCATAGTATGAGTGTGATTCCGTAGCGAACGACGTTTGGTACCTATGGTCCCTTGAAGGCCACGATGGTGGTAAAGTGCGGCCGATTCTCTTCGCACCGACTGCAAGCAGGTTCCTCTCGTTGACAATGTTACTGTCGAGTTCGTCTGCGCTTGCGGTGACGGGGATCCCTCGGATAATGACCTTTACGGTGCCGTGCGGTGCCGTGCGGTACGCGCTGACCTCAATGGGTTTGTCTTGTATAACGATCTCTTGAATTCTGGCGTACCGGGCGGCGTTGCTGTCCTTGGGCGTACTGACGACCATTATATTTTGCTGTGCGTTCGGGCAAATGGTATCCGTCGCGCTTTCCTCACTCGTGATTTCGGCTGCGGTGAGAATGGCCGCGGCGACAGTCGTAGTACCGATCTTGATTATATCGAGTCCTCCTCTAGGCCTGATGACTATCTTCTTCTCCTCCAGCGGCATAGCTGGCATGCGTGCTGCCTTGATGGCCGAGGCCCTAACACTCTTGTTGAATTTCGATGTCTTGCTTACTTGATTTCCGGCGCCGGCGAGCTTGTCAACGAGGTCTCGCTGGCGGAGTCTCAACATACGCTCTCCCGCGAGCGTCCATCCGGCGTCATTGTGGAACTCTTCGGGTGTAATGTCTTCGCCCTGTACTTGAACGCACATTTGGGTGTCGCAGACCGTTGTTCGAGAGGACGCCTCCATTTTGTAGTGAAGCGACGATCACCGAGGCGGCGAACCGCACCGGTGCGACGGCGACGAGGCCCGGCACTCACAGATAACGCCTAGGCTTAGTGGCCCCTTGCACGGCGGTGGTGAAAAAGTCCAGACATTCGGTGAAAAAGGCGTACCTCTGGGGTTCGATGATAGCGGCCGGTGCTTCTTGACCTCACGGACACTATAATACAAACAAAACTTCGATTCCAGCGAATTAGCGCTGCGAAATCAGTCATAAAATACGGAGCCGACGTGATCATAGGCCGTTTCACTTCGGCGATCGCAGCGCCACCCCCATGGGACGAAAAGCGTTTTGCTTCGAAGGATGCCAGTTCGCTATGGAGCATAGACCGTGCCCTGCTAGGCAACTACCCGGCCGCTAATCCTGGGAAGATCGCTCTTCTTCGTTCGGGCCTTCAGTCAGGCATCATGTGGTTCGGCCGAAGGGTTACAAACTCATACAGATGTTTCATGCTGTTATTGTATAAGAGGTGGCGTCAACCGCCGTGGTGCTTTTCCGTGGGCTTGAACAAGAACTCCTGTTTCTTGCAGCGCAACACCACGGGCGAAACGTTAGTACAGTTCTCTTCGAAAAACTGACTTGTGTAACGGGGTGTGCACCTGTTTTTTGTGGTTGCAGAGGACGTCTCTTGTGAACAGGGTGTCAAAGCGGAGCCGGAAGCGAAACGAAAACCGGAACCGAACCCGAATTTTCACCCGGAGCCGGAGCTGAACTGGAACCGTACTTTTTCCCGCCATTTTGGAACTGAACCCGAACGAGAACGAATTGAAGGAACCGCTCCGAACCGGTTCTGGGCCGCCAAAACTGTAATTTCTAGTTTTCGATTATGGCGCCACCTTTTGTTTGAAGATATTTTTACCGCTCGCCCGACAGCACCATAAAATATTTTGCATAGTCTGCAGTAGCACAATAACCCACCAGGTTCTCTGCCTATTATTAGCCTCATTTTTATGTAAAGTTGACCGTATATGCAATCAGTTTGCTACAGATACTGCTTATCACCCTAAGTATGCTTTTTCATTCTAAAAAGGGTGGGCTAGAACGTATATTCCGACGGAGCACATCATGGATTGTTCCTCATTATTTCTATCGGCATGTTGTTTAATATTGTGCAAACTTGTTAATGTGTTGTTAATTTGAGTGCATTCCTGCCTCCCTGGGAAGTCATTCATGGATATTATCAACATTAAATCAATATCTTTGACTGATTTTAGTTTGAATAGGCCGTTATATAAAAACAGCAGGACACAAACACTCCCAGTTCTCCAAGTCATCGGTAACTTTTCTTCTTAAGTGCCGTTGTGTACCTTCTACTCTCAGAGACCATGACAACTAGAAAAAAAATTGGAGGGCTTTTTAATTTCCACTTTCAAAGTAGATGCGACCGAATTTCTGTATTATCTTGAGTCTTCTCTACCTTAAAGTTAAGGGTAGCAATGAAAAAAGTAGAATAATGCGGATTAGCAGGTAGACTGGAGTGGATTTGTGAGATGAGTGGATGAGCTAGTGAGAATTAGTGGGATTGGTGTGTTGATTATTTTGGATTAGAGGAATTAGAGGTTAAGAGGAATTAGAGGTTAAGGTGAACTAGGGGGTCGTACCAACCACGATCCTTTTGTGGTCCGTGGTATTTGTAAATATTGCGGCCGTCTCCTCGACCAATCAGAAAATTTGAGTTTTGCAGAAAATAGCCGGAAAGTTCTGTGACTACCACCTTTATGCTATAAAACGCCTTTCTTTAAGCACGTTTTGCGCTGTTAAATTGTTTCTAATGTAAAAGTGACATCTCGAACTGAAGTTAGTAAATATTTACCTAACGCATATTTTATACTCATCTAAGGGTTTGCAAAACAAATATACAGGGTGTTACGACGATAATTGGAAAGTTAAAAAGAAATTTCGTCAGCGAATTGCTGCTCGGTTCCCGCTCAAACTTCACACAAAGGTCGCATTTTGTGGTTTATTTTGTTTGACACCGGGAACAACGACGGCACTTGCCTGCTTATTGTGAAAATAAGTAAAAACAATTTTCGCCTATGGGAAAATGGCAGCCGAAGAAAATGGCGGTCTCAGAGTCCCAAGCTGTGTCGAGTGCCTGGGACCCTGAGACACCTAGTGGGCGGCTGCAACAAATCTTTCCTAGAACCCTCCCACCCCCCTTAAAACCTCAACCTGTTGGAGAGACCCGTGGAAAACTCAGGCTTCGAAGATCAGCTGCGCCTGATCGAAAGGGCTGTCGACTCGGCCCGAGATCAAGACGTCCTTGAATGCGGACGCCTCTCTGAAACTTTTCCTTCATTTATTAAAGTTCATTCTCTCTCTCTCGCTCGCTCTCTCTCTCTCTCTCTCTCTCTCTCTCTACAAGCGACCATTACCACTGCTTGTCAACTAAGTAAGTTTTATCGTTCCTAGAACCCAATCGCTGCGACCTGTGGCTGAAGTGTCATTAGCAAGTTGTAATCGCTGGTCAGTGAGCCCTTATCCTTCCTTCTAACCAGCATGTTAGCAGATGGAAGGTGTGGAGAATGGAATCCCTTTAAAACGCCACCTGCAATGGTTTAAAGTGGAGGCTGATGATGACGCGGGACATTTTTCGACTTCTAGCCTTGCTAATGATTTCGTGTTAAAGCTAAAACTCTGTTGAAACTATGGGTAAGTAAAAAGTGCAAGAGACCAGCCAATTTATTCGAAATGTGAAAGTGTTTTCCCTCGCCATGCGAAAATAGGTGCGCGTGCGCGCGTGCATGCGTCGACATCTGAAGTTAGCAATATGACGCAACACAACCCAACACAATCCACTTTATTCCATTCAATCCAAATCCAATCCAATCCAGAAGTTTCCTGCCCAAAAGGGGTGAAGAGGCTCGCGCGGCGAGGAGAATGGGCAGGGTGTGGACGGACAACGCAACGCCGTTGGAGGGACAAGGCGAGTAATGAGATGCCGTCGCACTAATAGACAGCGGGCGCACAGCCTCTTTGCTACCCACATAAGTTTCCTGCCCAAAAAAGAGGCTTCCCGCTTGCCAGTAAACTCCCTCTCTGCCTGCCTGCCGGCCAGCCAGAAGATTGCGGCGAGGGTGGGGAATTTGGAGACGAGGGGCGGCGCGCCGGCTAGTGGGGGGGGGGGGGGCGGTGGAAAGGGCGCGAAGCCACTCCACGGAGACACTCGAGGGTACCAAAAAACGATGGTGTGTACGGAACGGGTCGTCTGCTTAGTAGACGGACGGGGCAATGGACATCCTGCAGGGAGGCTGTACATTGCCAGAAGGTTCTGGCGAGAATGCCACACCAAGGAAGAAGAGGGGGAGGAGTTGGAGGCACCGGGGCGCTGCCAACTGATCAGGAGGCGACAAGCTTGTCTTCCTGAAGACTGAGGCAAGGATACATCATTTGGAAACGAGGTTCGGCCGGTGACTCGCCGGCGAGGGGAGTGGATGCCAAGGCGGCACAGCGACGGATAAGTAGAGCCACATTTCAGAGCGTAGCTTTTAAGCGCCCGCTTTTGTGGTTTGGCGTACTCCCTTAGCGTCGCCCTCGTTGTAACCGAGAGAACGGAAAAGGCCACCGAAGGTAGAATAAGCATTAAAGCGGAGGATGAAAGTACCGCGAAAGTGTGAGGAAAAGGGACATGCTCGCCGGTGGCGAGGCGCAACGAGATAACGACAGAGTATAGCGTGCGCAGTCGTGCGTTCGCCTGATGACGCGATAGGCTTCCTGAGACGCAAGCAGCTAGCGCCGTCGCCGAGGAAGCTACAGTTTGCGCCGCACTCAAATTTCGCATTACGAGTATCGTAGTTGTCAGCCATTTTTTTTTGTTTCTTCAAGAGAACTACTGGATATGAAACTGCGGGTTTCTGAGCCAAGAATAAAGATAAAATAAGTTCTACAAATAAGTGAAACCAAATAAAATAATAGTACCTGTGGCCATAAAGACTACTGATTTCCCCTGCACACACATATGCAGCCTTAAGTGTCCCAGCGAACCCTTTATTTCGTTTCAGTTAGTGTTGTAATCGATGACCTACCATAGAAAACAATTTGCAGTGGATTGTACAGTTAACAGGTCTCTTCAACGCTTTCTATAAACGTTTTCACTCTTTACGTCACTTATCGAAGCGCTGAGAAATCTATAGCCGTTGCCAGCATGGGGCGGCACTGCGTGATTTGCACGTCGCAGCGGATACGCCTTCGTTTCTGCTTTGATTTTGTACACTTTTTAAATTGGATATCAAGTGCGTACTTTGCTGTAATTTAGGGAAAGCCGGCTAACTGCCGCTACACCCCTGTAATGACGTAATTCCAGCGGTCCAAGAACACCGAGGCTGGAAAGAAGAGATAAATATTTCAAGCAAGTTTCTAAGTTCTCTGATGGGCATAGAGCAGTAATTTTTGGCTGAGGTACTTCGCGACCCAGTAACATAAGTACAGGATGTGTTGGTTCTCTACGTTCTGCGAGCATTCAATATTTAGAAAAAAAGCTGACAAAAGTGTTTAGGGACCCTTTAAGTTGGCTAAAGCAAAACATTTGCGTAAACAAACCTACATTGTGACTTCATTTTTATACCGACGTCACAGAGAAATGAAAACCGAGCGCACAAAAAAAAGCAAGAAAACTCATGCCTTTTTTCCCGAACCCGTTTGAAGCCCGTTTGCAACCGGTTCGAACCAGGTTCGAACCGGAACGGAATGTTGCTCCGGAACAAAATCCGAACCGAACCAGAAAGGCTTGAACCCGAACCCGAACCGAACCCTGAAAAATACGGGTTCAACACCCTGCTTGTGAATGGGACTTTGTGACCGCGACATAGCCTGCGACACTACCTTCTGTGTTTTACATAGACGGCGCATTTGGAAACGCCAGAATCTTCACAATAATGAGCAGCTCGTCGCTCAAGATAACGCCATATGATAATGCGTCTTCCTTCGTATATCTAGGCGCCCTGAAGTCTGTCGGTGGACTTGGGACTGGCGACGACATTTTAACGCTGATGCGAAATCTACAACTAATTTTCTTGCTCCACATGATACTTGCAGACCAGACGCTGCCGCGAAATGGCTGTAGCCTCACATTACTTTAAGTGCAGAGCACTGTAGCCGCTCGCCTTGTCCTAGCGCCTTGTCTTACATAGCGCCAAGGCGACATTCTAGGGTAACGCGGTTGTTCGCGGAGTACCTCAGAGGCTGCGAAAGCCAAGCGGTTTATATAGTCATAAGCGTTCGAAACTCGTAAGGCGCTCGCGCTTGTCATACATCTTCTCATTGTTTAGCGCAAAGAAAACTATAGGTACATTTGAGAAAAAATATACGTAATTAACCAGCAGCGGCCCGCGTTCCTTTAGATAAGGACGCCCGTTGGGTTGGTTTTTACGATAGTAAACGCAAAATGTGCCGCTGGCGCAGTTTCAGGCAGGGGCGCGCGAGCACTGCGAAGGCGGAAAAATTTGAATTGCATGGGGTGGTAGCAATAAGCGGAGCAATGGCGGTACAGCCCATTATGGCGAATCACTGCTCTGCACTTCCGACTTGCTTTCACATTGAGTGGAACGGCTTTAATTATTTTATTACGCTAGCACTGCGCACCTTGCCGGTGGAGAGAATTTGTCGATGATGAAAATGAAAAAACGAAGCAAGGCTGCACAAGGCACTGTAGCACGGGCCTAGCTCTCTCCACCCGCTCCCGCAGGTGGGCTCTGATCAGCCCATCGAACGGTAGATCGTCCCTCTGGCTACATTTCTATGTTGCTTTCCACTGCAGGGCCATGAAGGAAAAACACAACTTTGTCCAGTTTGGAACAACTTGTCTTTGCCGACTCACTAAGCTTCAATTCCACCCGCGAAAGGAATTTTTCTTATCCATGGAACGCAAAACGCATTAAAAAAACTCTCCGGTTTTCCGCACAGGTGGTGTAGTATAGCAGCAGTGACGTATTACGGTGAATCAGAAAAACAATTTTATTATTAAAGCAAAGCTTTTTACCTATACCCCCTAAGGGTTCTTTCGCGACCGTTGGTGTCAACCGAAAACTCCCGCGAACAAAAAAAGAAGTTACTTGGCACCGCCAGGAGTCGAACCTGGAACTAATATAGTAACGGAGCGTGAGCCCGTTGTCTTACCGATTCAGCTACGAGCCCACGTGGAAACGGGGAAGACAGGTGGTGCCCCACCAAGCACAGCTGCGGCTTTACCCCCGCTGTTTTCGCTTAATCCGGCGTGATAGCGTCACACTACCTTTCGCGGCGCAGCGCGCTCCGCCCACGGCACGTGTGGGGGCCGTATGTGCACCTTGAAGACGCGCTAGGAGTTACAAAAATAAAAGGAAGCTCACACCAACGAATGCAATCTCACTTCTAGTGCGCCGATATGCTAAAGCCTGTGACCTGCAGTGTTAACCTCAAACACCAGAGCTCCTTGTCGTCCGCTCTCATGCCAAATGACACATATTGAACACCGAAATACTCCTTGATGGCCACGACCTTCACTCCAACTCCCAGCATCAAGATCCGTGGCTTAGATCTCCTGTGCAACACCAAGAGTGAAGATCCTTGCAGCGCCTAACACACAACATCAATCAAATCATACACATGATCAGGCGAGTTGCCACCTAGAAGCAATGCCTCAAGGAAGGCAATATCCTTCGAATAATTCGGGTTTTGTCCTCTAGAGAATCATTTACTTCACCCCCTATCTTCTTCTCGTCAAGGAGGACATAAAGATGATTGATGTAATGATTATAAATGCGGTTAAGTGGGCCATTATTTTTCCCATGATTGTGTCCACGGAGAGTATGGTTAGGATGGGGCTCCACAACACGGTGGCAGAGCTTATAGAGGGCCATCTTTCCAACCAGAAGCTCCGATCGAGCATAACTGCACTGGGTCGCCGCATCCTTCAACAGATTGGCTGGGCAGCATAAAATGCCATTTCGCGTGATGTACTCCCTGACTCTTGGCGACAAGAACTAAGATGCTCCCCCCTTTACATAGAAATATGAACGGCTCACACAACGAGGGTCGCCGACAAGCACGGGCTCAAGCGCTAAAAACCACCATCGGCGTGGATCATGCAGTTACCTACACAGATGCCTCCCGACATCGAGGGCACCAGTAGGCCATCATCGTGGCTACCACCAGAGCCAACCTCCTTGCGTGTGTCTCTTTCAAGACCCAAGACATGACGGCCGCAGAAGAGGCAGCCATCGTCGTGGCTCTCGCTCAACAATAGGTTCGAAAGGTGGTCACCGACTCTCAACAAGTCTAGCAGAATTACCAGTCGGGGCGGGCGTCTCGAGCTGCACTGCATGTGCTAAAAAACACTGCCCAACCGTTTCCATGCAGCTCATCTAGTCGCCTGCTCACGCTTCCATGGACGTCGACGAATACGCCCACCAACAGGCCTTCGCTTTTACCCCACCCCACGCTATGGAGCTGCACGAAGGACCGTCACCCGCTTGTCACGTTCAGGGACATAACCCAGCATTATCGTCTTCATATACAGACACTACACTCGCCTTACCATGACCTTTCCACAGAAGCAACACTACTACCATACGAATCATACAATGTGGCTCCTTGCCACACCCGACGCGTCTTCCCTTAATGCACCTAAATAGCTACAACGCTGAATGTTCAATTTTGGTCAGAAGTATGAACAGTCTGCCACATAATACGGGTGTGCGACTTTAGCCCTGATCACCCTCCTCTCTTCCCGTCAACTATCCAACAACAGAAATGGGAGATGTTGCTTTCCAGCTCTCTCTGCCTACCCAGCTTCAGCGGGTAGAGAGAGCACAGACGGCGCGGAATGCATATGGGCTACAGTGAAGATGGAACCACTCACTTGGCTTCCTGTCTGGGCTGTTCAGAAATAGAATAAAAGTATTTCCTACTTCCTGCTAGTCCTCCATCTCTCGCCAATTTCGACGCCTCGGTTCGCGGCGGCAGACACGAGAAGTGAGGTCGTCTAACACCGGGTTTGAGCTTCCTTTAAGTTTATAAATTACAGTTTCCAATCATGTGCTTCCCCACTACAACTCAACCAAACACCGTTCTTGAATCATGGATTGATTCAACCTTAGACCCGCGCGGTGGCTCAGTGGCTGAGCACGAGGTCGCGAGGTTCGATTCCCGGCCGCGGTGGACGCTTTTCTGAAGGAGGCGAAAAGCGAAAAACGCCCAGTGTGTGCCAGATTTCGGCGCACGTTACAGATCCCCAGGTGATCAAAATTAACCCGGAGCCATCCCCTACGGCGCGCGTCCTCGCCTGTGTTGCGCCGGCGCGTTAAATCCTACAATCAAATCATTTAACATTGGCAAAGAATATCTCTTTGACGTAATAAACGGTGTGGTTAAGTGCATTTCACTTGTCTCTGGTTTCACTATTTCTAGAGCCACGAGAGTGAATGTAAGTGATGTCGCATAGGTATTCTTTGTGGGTGCGGCTTGCAGATTTGCTTTCCAAGCACATTCACAGGGTTGATTGGCGCGCATTTTTTTTTGTTTTTACTGCGCGTTCGCATAATGTGATCAAATCAAACGAAAGTGGAGGCCCCTCTAAAATTGCAAAGACGTGTTTCTTGGTTGTGTCTTAGATTGTGGCCGCGCCTCACACAAAGATTCTGTGACGTCATAGAAAAATCTGTGTAAGGTGACTGGGAAGTTAGCACTGCTTCCAATGCTTCTTTTCATTTGTTGAATACTTCCTTGAGGTCTGCGATAGAATTAGTACCATTGTTACCGCGGCCAACGGGTTTTTTAGCACGAAATTTCCATTTACTCCTAAGTGCCCCTTTAACTTGATATTCCTACAAACCGCCATCGCCACACTGCTAAGCTTTTTTTCTTTTTGATTTCAAGTACCCACCCGTACGTCATTCTAGAAAGAAGCATTGTTTGTATACTACTCTGTTGAGGGGCACACATAAAGTATTAAACAATAATTTAAACTGCTCATGAGTAGACCATTCATGCCTACATTGCGAGGAGTTTAATTCTCGTGGTTTGAATTCGAACTGACAACCGTTCTACCGTTCTATATACAACTGACAACTGTTGTATATTCATACAGTTTTGGAAACATTTTATTACCCAAATTCAGAGGGTTATTCTGATCGTCTATATGTACTTTCATTTCATTCAATACCTAGAGTAGAAAAGACCTTTATTCGGCGGAAGCTACAGGCCGAGCATGTCGGCCGCCTGGGCGACCAGTCTGTGCTGTTCTTCATACCTATCTCTCCACTTACGAGCACGCTTTCTAAAGGCGAAATCCGGATGTATTTTGTCGGTTCTCTCTAACATCACCTAAAAAGCTAATGGCGTTTGCAATTTAAAACTTATGTCAAATGTTCTTAATGTACCTACATTCAGAACACTCCGGTTGCGGGACTAAGGTCGAGGTTTGTTTTGGCTCCTTCGCCGGTTTCCGATCAGGCTGCACGGGCAGCGAAACATCTTTTGGTGTTTCTTTAGATCACAGGAGTAGACAGAGCTTTTCGAGAAGCCTGTTTGTGCAGCAGACTGAGACTTTTGTGCTCTTTATTCGGCATGTTTTGATTTTTTATCGTTATTTTCTACTTTTATACTTATCATCTAGCGTAGCGATGCAGCGCGTCTCAGCTACAACTGCCGCGTTCTATTGAGCTCGTCTCTCTCTCTCTCTCTCTCTCTCTCTCTCTCTCTCTCTCTCTCTCTCTCTCTCTCTCTCTCTCTCTCTCCTCTCTATCTCTATCTATCTCTCTCTCTCTCTCGCTCGCTCTCGCTCTCGCTCTGTCTTTCTTTCTCTGTGTGAACTTTCGTGGACATTTTTTCACAAAAGCTGCAACAAACTTTGGCAAGATTGTATGTCTCACTTCTCTACGATCACAAACTTCTCTGTCATTTTGATAAAGCATGGATTGGGCGTGTATCCTCTATATGTGGCCTCTCTTAGTGTTGAGTAAGTCATTTGGTCTCACTTGTCTAAAAATGCTTTGTGAACAGCATTGCAGTCTAAGGAGAAAACTGCCCTTCGAATTTTCTAAATCGCGTTTGTAACAGGATTACTAACAGTGTAGGGATACATATTAACATCGAATTCAAGGCATGCGATCACAATTGGGTAGCCCTTCCTCAAAGGAACTTTACGGCCCTGTCGATAAACGTCTTCACTCTTTCCTTGGTGACTGGAAACATTGCGAAAGCTACAGCTATTGCCAGCCCGCCGCGCCACTGTGTGATTTGCTCGTCGCAGCAGATGCGGCCTTGCGTTGTGCCTTGATTTTGTGGCATTTCATTTAAAGTGGCTCCCAAATGATTTTATTGATGCAACTTAAAGGAAGGCACCCAATTGCGGGTACACTGCAGTAATGACGTAATGCAGCGCTTGAAGAACTCAAAGACCGGGGAAGAGGCAAAATTCTTTTGAGCAAGTTTGTAAGTTATTTGATGGAGATAGAGCAGTAATTTTTGCCTGAGGTACTTTGTAACCCCTCATTCTAAATACTGAGTGTGCTTTTTGACTACGTCCTGAAAACATTTGGGATATAAAAAAGTCGTAATTTTGCAAGGTCTCTCTAATCAAGACCCTTTCTGGCTTGTTGGAAATGTTGTTATGCGTTAAACATACGGCGAACTGTGGGCGTGCGGTAGCCGCAACCGGGCGGTAAGCGCAATGGTTACCTGTGCGGTCACCAGTAAATTTAACTCATCACAATGAACCTTGCAAATATCGGAATCACAAAAAGAAAGGCGCAACATACCTGTAAAAACGTTTGGTGCACAATTGCTGAGCCTAAATTTAGCGTTGAAACACTACCAAACAGTACGCTTCACTGACAAAGGCGTTTAGATTTGCTTAGCTTTGGTTCAGGTGAATTATTTTTCAATTGTGTTTGAAGGTTCAAACTGGTAAACGTGAGCGCCATGAGCGACTATGAGGCCGGTATAAATACTCAAGGGAGGCATGAGGAAAATCCACATTTTTTAGCGGAAGGCGCAAGGCGACAAACGGTGCAGTAGCATCAAGTTTCGTCGTTCTTTCACCTTCCGAGTTATGTGGTGCCCAGAAGGCCAACGCGAAACAACCCGGGTTCGCGTTGGCTTGGTCGGCGCCTCCCGGCGTCCTGTTGCTCTCGTTCGACTTTGGTCGACTAACTTGGTAACCTGCTCGTTTAAGCCTAGAATTAAAAAGACAGGTAGATACTTCTAACTAGCGTCCCCTGTAAGAGTTTGTAAAAAAACACCGTTGCTCGTCATCGTATAAAGATAGACGAAAAAACTACCAGAGGCGTGGATATCTTTTCCGGTGGCAATAAGACCAAACGTAACTGTGTTCAGTTCAAAACAACTAGCCTGTGAATAATCAGTCCGCTCCATAAGCACCAAAACGCGCTTTTAACCAAGGAAGCGCAACGAGTACTAGAAGCTATCATATTTCGCCCTAAAGTGACGTATTATAGGCAGTAGCGGAGTAATATGGCCATCTCCGAAAGCTCTGTTATCAGCGCGTTAACTGCAAGTGAAACGATCAAACGGAACTTGAAGCCCCTCTACAATCGCCCAGTGACATTTCTTGGCGGTGGCTTACGTCGGCGGCAGACAATCGCGCAAACAAGATTCTGTGGTATCATCGACAAACCACCGGACAGTGCTTGTTGAGTCACCACAGCTTGATATCTTTTCTTCAATATCTCGGCTATTTTTCTGCAGTTTGTAATAAAACTGGTATATTGTTTAATAAATAAACCAGCCTTTGTGCCCAATCAAACTTGTATTGTGTCTTCATGTTCTTTTAAATAAAAACGTATTGTGCTCTTAGCGTACCTGTAACTACTGTCCTTTTTTACAGCTGTGTCTCCTTAATGGTATTTTTTACTTGTTTTCTTGCGAGTTATTTCCCTCTAAGTATGCTCATTGAACATCTCGTGGCTTAATCCTTTTCAATCTAGTTTTTGGCAGTTTGATTTTATGACGGCGTTTTCCCCTATTTTCCAACTTTATTCAATTACTCTCCTTCACCCCTTTACTATTTTCGCTGACCCAGATTTCCATGGTGAAGGCGTCGACTTGTCTCTTCTTAAACAATTTGTTTGCATGACCGAACCCATATTGTTTCGCTGCGGCTTCATGGGACGATACGAGCTGGGCCTCAGAACGGAGAAAGTGGATGGTGGAAAGCTAACTTACATCCGCCAGAGGCGCGCTCTTACGAAACGCTGGGAACGCCGACAAAAATTCACGCATCTCCACGAAGTGAATAACGACGAGTGGGCGAAGGACTGGGGATCGTTCTGACCGAAAATAACCCGCGGTATTGCCCACTCGCAAATGTAAATGAGCGACAACGCGTGTGTACAGTATCTACAATTCCAATGCAATCCAATCCGGTACAATCTATTTATTCCAATCCAATCCAATTCGAATCCAATCCAATCCAATTCAATGCTGCTCGCGCATGCGCAACACTGTGTAGACGGACGCCAAGCCTCGGAAAGAGCGACGTCCTAATGTGCTTCGCCCCTAAAATTTGCGGCATCATTCCGACCGCTTCAGTTCCCCCCGCATCTGCCGCCGCCTCTGGAAACTTTCCCCGCTTCGTTTCCGTTTCGCTCCCCTCTTCCACGTCATAACCGCAGTCTCACCGCCAGAAACGCATTAGCATCCGGAAATAAGGCCTTTCTTTTGCGGCGAATAATTACGCGCGGCCTTTAAACGTATCCGCTTACGGCGAGAGCTCAGAGCGCCTCCGGTAACTTACGTGGAAGCTGCGATCGGAAGCGCAGAAAGACTTTTGGTGCATGGTTTGCAAATCGCAACTTCCTTTTTTGCCTTTGTAAATATTATGCAGATGCCGAATTTAAATGCAGATTTCTGTGACACGCTGAATACTTCTAGCTTGTTTAATCGTCAATTGCGGAATGCGAAAAAAAAGCGCTTTTGTTAGCCAGGATCACTCCATGTTTGCATGGTAAGCATACCTCTAAACTTCCTTTGCGTTAAAGGAGGAGTGTGGGGACGCAGGACGCTTGCCGTGTACTTAAAATTTTTAGCTAGGGCCAGTTCTAACCAATTGGGAAATGGCAAACAAACTATTTATCAAAGAAGATGCGTAGTGCGCGTATATAAAATATAATATTTGTATTGCACATCTAGCCGCGCGAGAGCTGCTTAAAAGAAGCGAAGTGTTTTATTAGCCTTAATGCATTCCTGTTAATGACAGCCATTTTTGAACATGATGATCGCTTTACTCTTTAGTTCTCTGGCCACGTCCTGTGTTTCATGCGTTTTTTACATTCTATTCTTTCGGTAGCTCAAGCGAAGCTAGCCACGTAAACAACACAAACTCGACAAGCTTAATTTCTGGACATCATAGCACAGAAAGGGAGCCTCTTCAATGCTAAGACAATTTTGCATGAAAAAAACGATTCATTAGTTAGCGGGAACCCTTCACGAGTAAAGGCTGTCCGAGCCGCTGATTGACTGCCGTAAATGAAGTCGCAAATGCGCTTGCGAGATCACCCCTCGCGAAATCGTAACCTGCGATTAATGAAAACAGAAACAAAATTCATCAAATATTTCTTAGGACCACCGTGACGTTTGAGTGCGTGCACCCAACTAAGTGCATTGTTGTGGATTTGATGAAGCTCTATACTTAGCCAAGTGCATCACAGTTGACACGCCTGACGAACAGACTAAGTCGTGATACTCAAATGCGTTTAAGAGTTTCCATGTTTCCCAGCAGTGGCATGCTAAATGCCTTGACCTTAAATTGTGGCAGCCACGTTTTCGTTGCGTATCCAGTATTGAGGTCCAAATGAAATGGCAGCATCTCCACTCCGTGGATGATGGCGAGGGTGCGGAGTACGGGGACTTCAAATGACATCCAAGTTGCGCCCTGAGAGACATCTGATTTGCGCCCCGACCATCATTCGACTTGAGCCGTGAGTTGCACCTTGATTATTCCCTAAATGAAACTGCCACTCACGGCTCAAATCTAATTTCGCTTGATTTTCGCTTGATGGTTGCGTGCGCACTGGATAAACGCGGACGGACATTGGGAGGCCCTAAGGTACTCCGAACCGTTACAGGCGAGGGAGTAAGCTGTTTGACTCTCGTACTAACTCACGGTCGTAGCCCAATGGGTAAGACCAACTCTGCCCGGTCTACCAGACACAGGCTCGAATACTGCCGGTGCCTGTGTGATTTTTTGCGATTGTAAATGCAAATGCGTCCGTAAATGCGTCCGTCTGCGTCCCCGAACAGACGCGGACAGACATTGTGCGGTCCTAAGGTACTCCGCACCTAATACGAGATGAACTTCGCCATTTCAGAGATATTGTGCTGTTATGGCAGTAACAGGAGCGGGTGCGTTACAAAAATGAATGTGCACAAAAATATCTCCAGGAAATAGGAAGTCTCTGTGTAAACAAAAGTAATAGAGATAATTATAAAGCGGGACTAAGCGCGGAAACACTGTCTCCTGTTGAAGATAGAACAGCAAGCGTGCTAGAGTAGGAATCCATGGAGTGACGCACGCGAGGAAACAAAGTTTCCGCGGGGGTGGCGGGGAAGAGTAGGAGACCGTCGATCACCACTACAGCTGGTTGCCTGTGCGGTTGACGCGGCACAGGGCTCGACCGGCTACCTTGAGCAGTCACTGCGCCATTGCCACGCCAGCAGGGATGTGTCCCGAGAAACTGGTCGGCCGTGGGACACGAACAGTGGTTGCGGTAGCGCTCCCGCAGTCGAGACGACTGCTTCTAAAGCCCAGGGTCTTGATTGCGGATCGGCGCACCCGCAGTTTTATCGGCTGAGTGAGTGAGTGATTTATTGAAATAGAAAGTGGGAAAGAAGTGGACTCGGGATATTTTGAACTCATATGTGAGTTCAGCACCATACAGCCCAGTCCAGGGGAAGGGCAGATGGGGAATGAAAATGGGATATGTGAGAACAAATGGTGACAGAGAAAAAGGGAGAGAAAGAAAGATATAAGGAGTGCGTAAGGCTGGCCGACATGCATTGGTCTACAGCCGTTTTATGAGGTCGACCTTCTTGAGAAAGGCCAGGACAAGTCGGACGCCTTCCCGCCGTTTGGAGTTTGGGCCCGTCGGGAAAAGCAGGATCATCAGGTGGTGACCGGGCAGTCGGAGACGCTGGAGTGTGGCCCGAAGCTCTGCTCTCGGGACATCGTGCTGGTAGGCAGGAGCAGAGCAGGTGCTCCAGGGTCTTTGGGCACATGGCGGGCACATGCAGTCAGAACAGGTGGGCGACGACCGGCGGCCTTGCCGTTGCAGCAATCGAGCCGCATGCGGAGAAGTATGGAGCGGGCGTCCTGTTGATGCGGCTAGGCAGAAACTGAGGAGCTTAGCCACTGATGATTCTGGGCTCCGCGTGCATCGTATCCACCTCCCGCCCCAGGATGCGTAGGTGCGGCGTCAAAGGGCCTCAGGTTGCGGGAGGCGGCGACCCCCTCCTGGTGAGCAGCAGCTTTGGCCAGAGCGTCAGCCACTTCATTGCTGGTGATGCCGAAATGAAATGGTTAACACAGTAGAGCCACAGGTCACAACCACGGGACTCCACCAGGTGAAGCTTCGCCGCCAGTGACCGCTGCACGTAGCCGCTAAGGCTCGATGGCTGGTCCACCAGCTCGCATTCGCAAAAGAGCGGACCGGGAGTCGGTGAGGATGACGGCGCCCTGAATGCTGGTCGCCCTTCTCCAGGAGCAGGTCTGCACCAAGGTGCTACCGCAGGTACGCCAGACTATCGTGGTTTAATGACTGGCCGGTAGCCCTCGATCTCTTCTCGACCCTTCTTCCTCGTCTTCGCCTCCCCCGTCTAAGAACGGTGATGATGATGATGGCGTAAATGTTGGTGAACGTGGCTAATTCACTGGTTGTACTTCAATAAGACTTACACTACCAATTCTAGGACTTTTTCTAGGTCAATTCTAGGACCTTTTCTTTTCCTATGTTACATCAATGATCTGCCTGCATATTTGGCAGAACAATGTGTTTTATAGGCTGATGATACTAACATTTTCCTGACAGCCAGAAATGAAACAGACCGTCTATAAAAAGCTAATGCAGTCTATCAAAATTGTCCCAATGGTTAAAGCGCAACATGCTTGCTGCGAATGTAACAAAGAGTAACTATATTGTATTTTCAGCAAAAAACACCAATCTAACAAATAATGCAGTCCTACAGCTTGACAATGTTACTCTAGAAAATGTGAAACACACAAAGTTCTTAGGTGTATATTTAGACAATCAACTTTTATGGCACAAGCATGTTGAAGAAATTGCTTGCAAGATTTACAAAAAAATTCCAATGCTCTGTAAACTACGTCATGTCTTACCTCTTAAAACTATGATTATACTGTACCACAGCTTACTACATTCCCACATTACATACGCAGTCAGTGTCTACGGCTTAACATATCGCACCACTCTTGTGCCTATTGTGACCGCCCAAAACACAGCTCTCCGCGCAATACTAATTCATGCATAGACAAGAATCTGTTAAATTTGCATATCAAATGCTCAATATAATGCCCTTACACACCTGTATTAGATATTATGCCCTGTTGCTTCTGTATAGGATAATTCACAATATCATAAGCTGTCCTTCGATTAGAATTACTCACCGCACCACTACATATTCCCTTCGAACCACATGCTCAACCACATTAGCAATACCCGAGATTAGAACTAACTATGGATTATTTTCCTTTTCGTATATGGCTCCACACTTATGGAACAAACTCCCACACAGCGTCACCTCCACACCATCGTTTTATATGTATAAAAAACAACTAAAAGCACAAGTGTTTATGTTATTTGACTGACGTACAGACTTGTAGTTGTGTTTAAAAAACCAGAGTTTTGTTTTTGCAACAGCTTTTATCTTTATTTTCACATTATGACCTTCTTTCCTGTTTTTTCTTTCTTCTTTCCCCCCAAACTCTTCTATTAATTTTTTTTCATTTGCCAATGACCGTTCCCTGTTTTATGATTGTACATTTTTCGTTTTGTTATATACATGATTTTATTGCAAGCCTTTGTAGTGGCTATCCAAACCAGGAGAATGTATTTTGTTTAAAAAATGCTCAAACAGACTGTGATCACCTCATTTATCGTAGGGACCCCTTTTACAACCCATTCTTCGGTTCTGGGATACCACCTGTATATTTCCATGCAGATGTATTTATGTACAGTACAATAAAAACTTTGATTGATTGATTGATTGATTGATTGATTGATTGACTACCAACCTATTCCTAGAGAAAAGAAGGTAGAGATATGAAAGTTGGCGATCAGTAAAGCCACAATTGCACAAAAATACATATTCATTAGCAATTCAAGTGATCTTCAGCCGAAAAGGTAAGCTTTAATTGAAATATATACAGTAGACTCTCATTAGGACGAACTCGACGGGACCGTAAAAAAATTATTCTTGTTATCAGAAGTTCTTCTTGAGATGAGGTTTTTTTGCATTTTGGACGTTACAAGAGAGCAAAAATTTCGTTCGTCTTAACCATAGTGTTCGTCTTAACGTAGTTCGTCTTAACGGGAGTCCACTGTATATCCCTTTTGTGTACCCGTTATGATAATTGTTTGTTTCCTTTTGTGCAACCGGTCCCCATTGGTGCATGCTTGCTGAGTTTCTTGTGTTTTTCTGTGTCATTCCTGCGATGAAGGGAGCTCACGTATGTCAATACCCTCTTTGTCCACGTATTAGACATTGACTCCCTTCATCATCACAGTCATCGTCAACCTATTGATGTCCATTTCAATACGAAGGCTCTTGCTCCTGCCATAGTTTTTACAATCTCTGACATCCCCCGAGGCGTTATTTGACCAGCCACTCTAGGTTTGTTTTAAGGTATTCTCCTTTAAACATGTGAACATCGCGACAACCGCTCCGTTGTAATGTAATCTCGTGGAGAGCGAAAACAGTTTCGGGAATGAATACGCGAAGAGCCTCTGTTTTGTGCGAGAGCCACTGTGTATATACGCAAAGGTTATTTGTAGATGGCGGGCAACCAGACTCAAATCTTTGAGGAAGGGTCCGGACTGAGGCCGTTACATTGTTCAAAGTTTCGTCTCTTCTTTACCCACTATTTTGCAAGTTTTATCATTATACACACAAACACAGCTGGCCGGAAATACGAACCATTCGAGGACCAAATAGGCCTTTTCGGTGCTGCTGTTGCGACATTCTTGCTTGCATTTAGGCGGAGGCAACAAAACCCGTCCGAAATGAATGTCTTCCTTAACGGTCGGAAACGATGCCTAGCAAATCGGTGCAACCGGTTGCACAAGAGCTTGTCCATTCCACCTTCATTGTTTTTTTGACAGGTTCCCAAAAAATTCGAAAATTGGGTGTTCAATGTGCCACCAGGAACAGTAAAAAAGGGAGGGTCACTGCAGGAGTTCACGGCCAGTAGGCCTGTAATTTCATGAGGTTCGTCAGACCCTAGTATTTGTGGTTATTCCAATTAAATACGTTCCCATGTTAACCTTCCCTTCTCTTCCCTCACGGTCTAACCCGCCACAAAACGCCGTTTCGATTTGGTGTTCTCTTTTTGGCACCTTTCCGAAATAACCCTCACAGTTCGAGTGAGGTGACTCGTACCAAGCGGCGTGAGGTAGACCTCTTTCTGTCATTCCGCGAGTTTTGGCGTACGCGCAGCTCAGGTCCAGTTAGCTTCGAGGGAGTCATGTAATTGACATGATTTGTGCAATAAAAACCTCATCTCGCCAAATCTCATTTTACATTGCTACATTCATTTCGATCACTTTCGTTCTAAGCTACTAATTGAAATACCCTGGTGAGAGCATATCACATCTCACCCCTGAAGCTCGTCTACATAAAGTTTATCCACTCCACTCCACTCACCCTTCTTTGTTGTCTTCAACAAAATCGATCTTAGATCTCAGAACAAATTACTTTTAACTTATCCGCAGAAAAGGAAATCATGCGTTTGGTATACCTGAATGGCTATTCATCGTTTATCCTTGCAACTGCTCTCAACGGAACAACAATGAAGCTAAAGGCACTTGTCCAACCCTTCGCGTTGAGTCGAGATCACAATGTCCCTCAAATGCTACGCTACCTTTCAACATTTTATGTGAGATTGCCCCCTACATTTCACTAATAAATATTTCCAGTTACATGCGTCTACATTCGCCAATCTTCATGCCCGCATGACTACCTGTAATAGATTTAACCCCACCCTTTTACATTCTTGCATATTTATATCTCTTAAGAACTCACTCATGCTACACACACATGGAAAAAAAACAATGCTGCTTCTCTCCCTGCTCGCGATAGCGTGTGCCGCCCGTATCATCAAACCATAACTAAGCAGAACATTCACGAAATTTCGTTGACAAGAAAGCTTGAATTGTTGTTTTTTTCTTGTCCCGCCACTTCATTATCCTGCGGGAGCAGATAATTAGAGCTACACTTTGGGCTTCAACATCCAATTTTTCCTCCTTGTTAGGCCGTCGCCAGCATGTGAGTGGCTAATTAGGTGGGGACATTGCTTGCTCTGTCGCATCCGGGGAAATTGTGCAGAAGCTGGGCGGGTGTATTCACCTCGATAGAAGCGCTTGGGAGTACACTGAAAGAGAAGACGAGAGCATAACTTGGTTTTAAACCAAATATTTGCCCTTACAATCTACTTGACCTTCTTTAAAAACAAACGTTTTTTGCACAGGCAAATTTATAATCATGGCCGGGTATTGGAGATATAATGCCCTTGGGGTGCATGTTTGTAAAAGAACATCGTAGTGGGGGCTCTATGGGTGTCATTTTCACTTAATCATAATATGTGTTGGTTATTAGAACTGGCATTTTATTGCTCAAAAAGAACAGTTACAGCCATTTTGGGCAGCGCTTTTGCAACAAAGTTTCCTTTGTCGTGAAAACAATCCCGCAAATTGACATTTCACGTAACCTTACACCTATGAAGCTTCTATTTAAAAACGTGGGTATCGGTCCGATGACACTATGTCACAGTCAAGTCGCTTAAACGCTGCTCCCCGCCTAAGCACCACGGCATTCTGCTATCAACGTACACTTAAGTGTCTTTGCGTGCTTTTAATGCAAGACATTATGGCTTCCCGTATTTATACGCTACTGCGGCGCCATGTGCGTATCCTATAGATTCTACGAAGCTACCGTATCATATATTTTTAGCTGCTCAGTTTACAGATCTCAACGATTTTCGGAATGGCCATATACACAGTCAAAGTAATATTGGCTAGAGATGCTAGCAGCGCCAATAACAAGTGCATGGCCTATTCAGAAACTGCCCTTTGTCTGAGACCTTAGTAATATATTCATTCGATCCCGTCTGTTCTTATAAATACCTAGGTGTCCACATTTTAGGCTAACGTAAATTGGACGCTCCACGTAGAAGGTATCATTAGCAAAGCTCACCGCATGTTGGGTTATCTGCGCCGTAACTTCTCAAACTCCGCAACCTCATTAAAACTTTTGCTTTATAAAACACTAATCAGGTCAAAACTCGAGTATGCTATGCTAGTCTGGGACCCCTGCCAGCGATAATCTAATTACTGCTCTTGAAATGATACAAAATAACTCTGTCGCTTCATTCACTCCAAATATAACCGTACTGCAAGCATCTCGTCCATGAGATCCGTCATCGGGCTTCCATCTTTAGCTTCCCGTCGGACCACTTTTCGTCTTACATTGTTTCACAAACTATACCATCATCCCACCCTACACAACCAACTCATTAATCCACCGCAACACATTTCTCGCCGAATCGATCACGCTCACAAAGTTGGCATCGAACATAGCAACACGCGACATTATTCGAATCGTTCATCCCCAGAACATCACGTGATTGGAATCGCCTTCCCCCAAATGTCGTGGCCATAAATGATAACCGTTCATTTCACAAAGCGGAAGCCAATTTGGTATAACCAGGATAATTTGTTTTGTTATTCTGTATTCTCGTGTATTTTTGCTTTGTTTTTGCAACCCACTCCCCTCTGTCATGCCTCTGGCCATGAGGGTATAAAAAATAAATACAATAGATAAAAATAACCAATACATAAATATTCCCACGCGATTCTTTATTACTCTGTCTAGGATATAGGCCCTTAAAGATGACAGTAGCTAGCATAGGCTGCCCTACCCGTTCACCAATTCCACTTGCCATAGTGCTGTCGCGTTCGAACCAAGTAAGCAGACCTAAGTGACCGCAGTTATCTCAAGTTTGTCTCAATCGCTCACGAAGAGCCACTTTGAAAGGAGATCCCAACGTATGCGCGTCCTTCTATTTAGGACACATCACGCGTCGTCGTGTCACTGTCACCCTTAACGCATTTAGCCACAAATAGCTGATTGTTAGTGCATAAAGTATTGCTACCTAACATAGGTACATGTACTCCTATAGTTCGACGACGAGCTACGTGATAAACTACATTACTCTCAACTGATACATCCCACAAAATTAAACAATGTATAGCATCATAAAACAAAGCAAATTAAGCAACATAGCTAGAACAGAGCCAGTGAGAAAACAACATCAAAATCATCAAAAATATTCGCTGAGTATTGGCTTGTTTTGACGCAAATGTCGTAGAAAGACGATAGTCGTCCGCCGCCCTGTCGCGTACCTAAATGTCTATCTTCTCTTCCACGTTCCCCTCTCATGATCTTCCCCTCCCGTGCCGCTCCTCCCACGACAAACACGGCCGAGGTTTGCTTAAGGCAATTACATTTATTTGCGTTTCACTACTCAGGTGCCATCTAGCAGGACCTTTGGTTACTGCTGGAATTCTTGGAATGCCACCAAGAGGACTTGTGCCACGCGCCAGTGCATTTTTTACTGTTGGGTCGAAACACTTTTTTTCGAGATGTACGTTTATGTGCTATCGCAAAAACCAAGCAGCAATGCATTTTTACTTAAAAAAACGTGCAAGTATCACTTGTGTATTCGTTCGTTGCTTCAAATAGGGCTAATGTTATTTTCGCCCAACAATGTTGACAAATGTCAACATTGCCAGCAGCTTTAGCTGTTAGGAAATGCTTTGCCTATATAACCTTCCCCTTCATGATTTCCCTAGAACTGTTCGCCGGCTGGCTGAATTGAGGGACAGGCAGACATATAGACAGATCTACACACAGACCAAAATTTTCGCGTTTAAGTATCCCAAGAAAGACTATCGCCTTTTAAACCGAAGAACACGCAATCAACTACAACTAAGAAAGCAGGATCTTTTGGAGCCGCGTTTACAAGAATACGACCGATTCCATCTCATTTATTATCGACTGTAGGTGATACGATGTTCCAGCACTCACACGTACCGCGTCACTCTCGCTCCCAGGTAGCCAAATTATGGAGGATAATTGGAACGTCCTAGGAATGTGAACAACAAAGCCTAGTTGGATCTTCTTTTGATCGGCTTTTGAACTACCGGTGAACATTGCCCCTGTGCCCGTCAATGCTGGACCATACCTGCGTAGCTCCATGTAATCTCGTTCCACACGCTCACCGCCCTGAAGAGCGTCCTGTTCTCCAATTTCTGCACCTCCACCTGTCAAGGCAGCTGGTATTCCAGGTGCTGCAGCGCCTACCGCCAGCAAATTCATATCTTCTACATGAACGTGATGAACAGAAAGCCGATAGGATGCGCTGGTGTTACGTTAGTGTAACCGCGGCTTAGGTAACATTGAAATTGGGAATCTCATATTAATTTATTCTGAAGGAAATACATAACGCCTCACACTGAGTGAGAGCCAAGCAGTGGTGAAATCACCAAAATTAGGCAAACAAGATGTTCTACTCAACACTGACACTGGAATTTGGTGACACCGAAGGCTACGGACATCGCCAGGTGACGCCATTATCGCAGAGATGCCGCAGCGGCCTGGTTCATACAAGGAGTCTTGCCTGGGAATTTCAGAATCCAGAACTTGTCGCCTTTTAAGATAACACCAGCTGCTGCTGGGTTCGTTTTTGTTATTCAACGAACACCGTTAACCTGCCAATGGGGCCCGTTTTGGCTTCCAGGAGTAGTATATTGCGTACAGGTACTTTACGTTGTGCAGCTCCAAGTTTTGTACTTCATTTTTGCGGGTCCTTGTAAATAATTATGTACCAATTATAAATCCTTGCACTAAATTATATTATAAAACATGATCCTGCTTTTGAGAAAGGAAGGTATTCTAGGCCCAGCCAGCACCTCTGCTCCAGCTTTGAACATTTTGTTCTGCTCCAGAGCACTCATTGTATTTCATTTTTTACGTCTCACTTTAAACTTGAGTAAATCGCACAAGAACAATTTAACATGCAAGAGCTTTTATTCCCCGATACACAAAGATTTCACTGACGTCACATCAGTTACGGAAGTGACGCCGCAGCAAGCAGCCTGTAAAGGGTGCACCCCTGCACATAGGACTTCTTGCGGGGAAGCAACCTTTCGTACTTAATAGTACGTTATACTTAGGGTTGTTTGTTTTCCGGTTTAATATTTAATGCCAAAGTGTTTTATGCCTGGATACACCATGATTTCACTGATGCTATATCAGTCACAGAAATGACACCAGTACACCTTTGTCAGCAGTACGTCGCTCACCAAGCACACCCACAGGACAGCAGCCGACCCGCAAATCATGCTCAGCCGCAAATTTCGCTGCACATTTCCCTTTCGTGTTTTACCGATTCCTTATGACAGAGGAATCAACCACAGTTTTTTCATAGTCCTTTGACCTCATAACGCAGCGTCCATTGTGTCCCTTTTGGAGAGTCTTCCTGGGTATGCTGGAATTGTGAAGAATTTAGGACTACAGTTCCTACAAGAACGGCAATCTTCATCTAACTACCATGACTATGCTCCTTTGGTCGTGTTAATAACCACGTGTATATCACAGAGAGTAAAGACAAACATCAATAGAAGTATCATTGTTAATAGAGCGCTTTCATTTGCAGAAACGGTCTAACAATTTCTTTCAAGCTGTCAAAGCTTGGAACATTTCTAATTGGTTCAAAGCCTGCTTCCACCCCGAATGCACAAAAATGCTTCACGGTTCAGAATGAGTCATTCCTCTTTATTTGTATAAGAGCCTCAGTTTTCGAGAAGACGATGTTCGTTTACGCGATTTTGGTCAAAATAGCATCACAATTACTGCACGATAAAGGAAAAAACTTCATCAGAAGAGTTGACGGGGCACGTGGGACGCTAGGTCCTGTATATCTAATAGAAGTGGCCAACAGTACCTCGCCACTACGACCAAATCAAATGTCTTGATATTACCGGCGTTGCTAATGTTGGAATACCCGTCCTGCATCGCGATTGCAAGTCCGGTGCGGTACCCACCAGAATGAACTGCACTCATGCGAAGGTTAAATAATAATAATAATGAAATTGATTCCAGCTCATTTACACTGAAATACCTGCCCGCCGAAGCCAGTGTGGCTTCAGCGCGGGCTGGGCAGCCTCGGAAACATACATTGAGCAGAAAGGGAACAATACTGAGCTATTTCAAACACACAAAGAAAAAAAGGCGAAGAAGAGAATAGAAAAAAAAGCAAGAAATAAAAGTAAATATACTCTGTTGCGTGAAGCCAAGCACTAGAAAAACAAAATAAAAATAGCTTTTCTTTTGGTTTACAAACTACAAAGCAAATAAGAAAAACAGCATGGAATTTCTGGACAGTCTAAAATCTTTGTCTACTCAATAGGTCCTTCTTGGTTCCAGGTCTTCAAAACAGGTTTTGGCTTGAGTTGTGTAAATTATGCTCGAGGGGGCGTCTATTTTATTAAAGAAATCAGACTTTTCTTACAAGTGGCGCTATTAGTGGTCTACTATTACACTTAGTTATATATGCTATGTGTTTTATCGTAAATACTGTGACCCTTAGTGGAAAAAATTGCACACGAGGACTCTCAAGGGACCAAAAATATGTTCATTTTATTAATGGGCCATAAAACAAATATGCGATCAACTAGTCATTATTGAAACAATTGCGTCTAGCACGTGAATTGTTCAGCTTCACATTTTAGAAAAGAAAGCCCTAGCAACACCTTTCCAATCAACGAATACTTCACAGCAGTGGGGCTTTTCAACACTCGGTGGCCTATGGGGTGATTCACTGCATGTGGGCCATCTCATTTCTTGGCTCCACATGAATATTCAAGCAAATGAGTAAGGTTCCTTGTAGAAGCTGTTACCGCTTACAAGTTGTCAATAAAAAAACCTTGACCCTCAAATGATCGTTCAGCACCCTCCATGTTGTCGGCAATAAAATCTTGCAATTGAAGTTCGATCCAGACACCAGAATGTTACGCCGCTGAAAACATTACGGCCCCTTGTTACTGCGCTGCTCTTCAAACAAAATATACAACCATAAGTCGTGAGTAGCAGAGCACTTAGTGTACGGTCGGTTGGTGTCACCATTTTCGCCGAAGAAGCACGCGAGGATTCAGGAAAATAAATGTACTGGGCAAGAGGAGCCAATGCGTTTTGACACTTCAATCGACAACGGGCAACGTATATACTCCCCGAAAAGCAACACTGCTTGGAGGACATGGACGACAAGAAAGCTAGAGTAAAATTCGCTCCTACAAAAGCCTAGTAACGCTGCCTAGCGAGAGTGGATGTGAAGTGGCTCCTACACAAAAGAAACGAATGTAGAAGCGACCTTTCCGGAGCCCCATGTGCATTTACTGGTCACGGGAAAAACAGCAATCCCACTGAGTGTCGCGCGCTCTTACTGTTTCCCTCAATCCGTTTGTGAACTTCTTGGCATCTGAGTGCGCAGAATTCCCTCGAGATTTCGCACGCCAGGTTTCAACTGACAGACCTGATCGAGTTCACCATTTGCTAGGTCAGCCTTTTCAAAGGGTTCGTCTTTTGTTTATCACAGAGAGAGGGCCTACAGAAATGAAACACATAGTTTTTATGGGATGCATCAGAAACATTCGGAGGTCAAAGCCCATCACAACGGTTGGGAAGACAGTTGTATGCAATTCATAGAACAAAAAACCGTGTCTTTAGATAGAGATGTCCAAACATACATTCTTGCTTTTTCTGCGACTTCTGACGCCAGAAATGTATTTTTGCACGAATATATTTCCTCCCTTTTCTTGGAAATCTGTTTCACGGATCAGATACGCACACACACCTGTCCTACGTAAAAACGTGAGCCTGAAAAAGCAGTATACATAGGGCAAAAACATCCCGTTAGCTTGCTTAAGCCCCTCGCAGGATTAAAAACGCGTGGTAGCGTAGCCAGGACATACGCATGCTCGGGCAGCACCACTGAAAATGGCGTGTTTTTAAATGAAGAAAATGCGCAAGGACGCATCGACGTCGCAATAAAAACGGCTAAGCAAAAAGGAACTCAGCTGAAACCAACCGGCCGTCGCAACCAGAAGGAGCAACATGGAGACGAGCTGGGTTTGTTTGTTCGCAACTAAGCCATCGAATATTGAAGAATGAAGGCGTCGTGCGTGTTCTTGCTGGACTAACATGGTATTTGCATTACTGTTTCGCGATTCCGAAGCATCGGGCTTTATTTGATGGCCTTTCAAATATTAGTAGGGGTTCTGTGTTTAGCATTGAAGGGCTGAATGGCCTGAAAAGGGGGGGCGGGCAGCCAAATGGCATGAAAGCGTCGTAGTTTTAGCAGCTGTGGGAAGCTTTCTCAATGCCCCTTTGGGAGCGGTATGTTAAAACTTGTGCGCTTTTTGGAGAAGTAAGTGAATATTCCAGCGTATCGGCAAACACATCATAAGTATGGGCTCGTGTTGCCGCTACAGCGGTCCTAGCAGGGTAATGGTGATTTTTCAGGCCAGCCTTTTCAAATACTACAAACTATTTCGATTTGGCCGGGAGTGTTTTGCAGTTCATAAACGTTTTTTCTTCGACCCGAGGGAAAATGTTTGGCTACATCTGTGAATTTTATTTGGCCTTTTGTTTCACAACAAAACTTTTTGGCGTGTGATCTGTGCAAAGGTGTCTTGCTGTAACTTTACCTATTCCACTGTTTTCTTTCTTAGGTGGTATCACCGCTATGACTTGATGAAGGGAAAGACTCAGTCAGGGCAATTGCCGCAAAGCCGAATGTTGTAATTAATCATCTCGTTTTGTTCATTTCCGCGTAAAACTCGAGGTTGTAATGTATTCCCAGAAGCTGAGGCAAAAGTGCGCTTTCTTACTTTTCTCTTAAGCCTCCATTTTACGTACACGTGGCCACAAAATAAAATGGAGAAATGCCGGCGCGATATCTTGCGGTCCAACGTCTCCTATAGACATAGCTGAGTGCGCATGCTCCATTTTCACTAGTCAATGCATATCAGTTTTCTAGATTTTGGCCGTAGCCCTTCATTTCTCTCGAAAATAACAGGCGGCGGCACCTTACGCTGGAGGTCGAGCGAGTGCCGCTATTCCTGACGAAGTATGTCATGTGCTGAACCCTTGCATATAGTGGTACAGTTCAGCGTCGAGAGAGCGTGTTCGTCGGTTGCTGTTGTTATGCGCGAGCATTCCTTGCCGAGCACTCCACAACAGCAACCGTGAAACGCCCTACATGCGGACAAACACTCATAATCGTCGGAGTTTACGAAGTTATTAGTTACAATAGTGTACATTGATGTAGATGGGCAGACAGAATTCTAAAACAACCGCAACAAATATTAGCCGTGGCTCAGCTTGGCTATGCCAGGATATACGTAGAGTGACCTAAGGTTCAGCTGGTTTTTTAAGCTTTTCTGGTTGTCTAGGATTATCTTGAGTATCATGCTTACTATTGCATCAATGACACACACAGGGTCCACGCATTCTGTGACACATGTATATTTATTAAGCGGCTCTGGCGCAGCGTCACCAATCGCCCCAGAACTAAGATGTTTTCAGAAGCCCCCGCCGGTGTTGCTGCGACGCTCAAGCCATCGGTCCCACACTCGGCCACCCCTCGCATATCATCAAGGGGACCGGGCCGCCACGTGCGTAACAGAGGTCGGCGGAGACGCTGCGCGCGTGGGGTGTGTGAGAGACGCCGGGCAGTCAGCAACGTTCTGTCCGCCGTGTGACGTCACTGCTCCTCGCGCATGCGCAGCACGGCTCTCCAGGAGCCACGCAAAACTGCTCAACCTCGGACAGTGTAGCTCACGCTACAAAACAAATAAGTAACTACCAAATAGAAGTAACTAACAAAGCTTAAAAATTGGCCCTGTGTATACCTACTTCGCTGCAAATCTTTTTAACAGAGGACAGTGTTTCTACAGTCTCGGTAACGTGACTGCCTCTTCTGTCTCCCCATCGGCCGCTCACGCTGTTCACCTGCTGTCCTAGCCCTCACAAGAAAAAACGCAACACACTTTTGCTGATTTCAATTCAACTTTACGGATTCGTACTACTGGTGAGCCATTTGTTGGGACTTTCGTTGCTATTTAGGAAGCTGATCACAGAGGTACTGTCTGGCGCTGGAAGGACGAGGTCCATTCTTGAGCGCAAGCCCTTTTTTGTATTCTGAGGTTAAAATGATGTTTCAGCGTGGTTTTGAACTTGCGATCACAAAAAATGTATTTAAAATAAATCATATCTACATAAAACGTGTTTAAATAAAACAATAGGGCTAGTATAAGTTATGTATTGATGATTTGCTTCCAGTATGCCGAATGTTTTTTTTTTGCTCAACAATGATTACAAGGACGAAGTACAATATCATACTTAGTAGTTAGCAAATATTTTCACAATAAAAACGTCCCGTTCAATAATCCTCTCAGCGTTGGTTCGAGCAGCTGGTTGAGGAAGAGACGGTGAGACGTACAGACCGAGCTTTTGGTGTTTAAGTAGCCCCGGAAAGATCATCAACTTTAACATGCCTGTTAAACAGCCAACAAACGACGAAGGCAAAAAAAGGCCCAAAAAGACAACCTCAACTCGGAATAAAAAGTCCTGAAAGCCCACCAACCTTGTACTGCCATAAATTTGCACAAAAATGCTTAAATGGCGAACTGTATAGCGTGCTCCTGTTTTAACAATGTAAATGTACATGATCCGTCGAAGGAGAAACAAACTTTATATCAAGAGAATCGGTGGAGGAAGAATAGATATTAGCTGTCCGTTCGTCACATACTGACCGGCCAGTTTCGAGTCACGCATAATATTTATCCTCCACTTGTTTTAGCGCTAATACAGCCAAGAAACTGACAATACCCAAGCTTCTGACGCGCATATCATCTCAAAGCTGAAGACGTATCATGTAAAGACTTGCGGACATACCGCAGGTAGCCGGCCGCTGCACCGAATCGTGCCGCTCGCTCGGCCGCCGGACCACACATTTGACAGAAACGAGGCGCTGCCACCGAAATTGGCACAACTGAGTTGCGTGGGGCCGGAATTGCGTGGCGCCGATTGTTTCCGAGCACCGCTCGCTTTGTTCATTTTCTTTTGCGCGGCAGCTTGTACGCGGCTGTGTTGTGTCGTTTGATAGTTGCTACGTGAAGTTGACGTAGTCTTCTTGTGCCAAGTGGGATACAGAAAGTCTGTTTTTTGTTCTATATAAATTACACCAAACACTTTTGCACGTCAGCCAAACTCGTTGTGGAAAACGGCATTTGGCGTACCAGCGTCAGTTGATCCTGTCGAACAAAATTTATACAAGCCCCTTATTTACTGCCGAACTAGGCATCCACCGTTCCGCGAAAATATAGAATTCTGCAACAGCTCGAACCGCATGGTCTCCAGGTTTTAGTGCTATAAGCACTGAACAATAATTTTTTGTGGAAGGTCTTATAGTGGCGCTGTATTTTGCCCGCCTTTCATTGAACATGACGCAGTCGACCTTGTAGAGGCTGCTGCTGAAGGGTGTCATAAACCACTGCGCAAATGGCGAAGGCAGTTGTGACTCCCGAAAGTTGTAGCTTTGTGATTTCAACCTATTTTGCTATTAGAGAACCTCCCTGTGTCGCTCTGTCTGTCTGTCTGTCTGTCTGTCTTCTCTCTCTCTCTCTCTCTCTCTCTCATGCGCGCGGGCGGCGTTTACAAATAAACACATAAGAAGAATCTGTTTACTTTCGTTTGAACCTACCTAGTACATTTTAAGTATGTTCCCCGCGCTCGTGCGTGTGTATTCGCCTGGGGAAGATCGGAGATTTTATTCTGGGCATACTGGTAAGCTATTGTGTCTAATATGTTTGCCAATCAAATTTCCCGTGTGAATGCGGTTCGAGTGGCGAAGATGTGCGCGTGGCTCGGCAGCAGCCACGGCAAGTGTTTCTGGCGTTCGTTTCAGTTGAGCGAAAATGCATAACAGGTAATTAAATCTCTCTATCCTGCTAGGTCTTAACATAGGACCCATAACATGAATGCTTACCCCCACAAGGATAACTTGTTATCAGCGACGGCCAAATGTCCGACCGGGCCACTCTTCTTTCTTCAGAAGCAGAGGAGCGTTAATCGACCCTAGGAACTTTCGAACCGTGAAAAGCATGACCCTCCTATCTGAGCTCGGCGTTGCTTGGCCCACCATACTACAACAGACACGCGATGAAGTACCCCCAGTCGCAGTCATGGTTGTCGTTCTAGCACGCTACTGTTCTTTCTGCGCATCGCCTGCCGTCATGCAGTTTTACAGCTGCTGAGGAGAGCTGTACTTTACAAATGCCTTTGCCCATTCCATCATAGCTCTTACCAATGCTTCCGTTACTCTCCTTTTATAAAAACAAAGCAGCGCTGTTTGGGGGTGATCAGTGAGGTACATTACCAGCGCCTGAGTTCCGGGTGACAATTCTCTCGTCTCCCTTTCTTGAGTGAATCAATCTGTCTCCCACTGTTCGTTTAAGTACACTATAGACCGCACCACCTGCAGGTGGGGACGGAAAAAGTGGCAGCTCTTTGCGTACTCAAACAGTAGCGCAATCACGTAAGGTTTGCAAATTGTATAAATATGCGCCACATGTGCAAGTATTGCCCTGATGGGTGCGCTGTATTTTATGTTTTGTTTCGAGTGCCTCGCCACTTCCGATATGTTTTCGTACATTCCAAGTGGAGCTTTACCTTGGTAATTCTAGCCTCCTTGAAATTTCTGGCAATACTCTTGGCTATGTAACGGGTTTTAGGAGCCCGTCTCTGGTTCGGGATATCCAGTATGTTTTCGGTTTGGTAGAGGCTTTAATAAGGACGGCCGGGCAACATATACGGACCGCACTGATTATAGTGGTTTGGTTTCATCGACAATTTTTTTCTGTCTGAATAAAAGGTTCCACAGGACAGGTCACCCTGCAATAAATATACGCAAACCGAACGCTATGCATTTTAGGCTCCCCTCCGCAAGAACTTTTAAAATCCTTCACCGGTGTCTACTGCTTCAGTTACAATACAGTTCTCCAAAAGAAAGTTCACTTGTCCGAAATTATGAAAAGTGAGGTGTATTTGTAGCTAGGCATGTTACATGTATCGGTGTTTATCCATCAAAATTCCACGAAAGTGAATTACGGAAAATTGTTCGGCCTGAGCACTGGTTGGACTGCCCCAGGTTTTAGGGATGGCTGCAATCAAATTTGCTCTAAGAAGCTTCGCTCTGCCGTGATTGTATCGGTCAAGGTTCGTCTCTTTTCACCATCTGTGGAACTTTCGTGGATGGTGTGGGGCATTCTGGGACATCAATAAAAGCAATAAAAAAGAGCTACCGCGGAGGAGGATAAAGCTTCCGGGATTTCCTCATTTCATAGTAATAGCACATGATTAACGCCGTAGTCATGGGTCTCTGTTTGAAAATCCCATCGTTGGTTTCGGTGATCAGGTTCCCTCCTTCATCACTTCTTCACAAACTCTATGGACGCAGGTATTCTTAGTATGGTGAGATTTGTCGGTAAAACTTGGGGAACAAAAACGTGCATTTTCTTGTGTTTCACGCGCACAATAGCTTTTCTGGGGTATACATGGTGGTCCAAAGGTGAGTCCCGTTCGCTTTCTACAAGAACATTAAAATTTCGACAGTCGTCCGACCTTCACAAAGAGGAGCGTATGTGTTCACCGGTGACCCTTAAAGTAGTACGTTGTTCGCTGCCCCCTTTCGGCGTCGTGCAACGACCTGCAAAGAAAGTTATTAAATTTGTGTGTATATCAAGTATTGGGTCGTTAACAGCTTGGTTGTCTAAGCTAAATTTTTGTCACCAGAATAGTCCAGCATTGTACCAAACGAAGAGGAGTACATGTTTCCGTGAATGTCTGCACAAGACGCTCAAGCTCCCCTGTTTCGAAGACCATGACCGTCTGTCAAGAGCATCTCCGGAGCATTGCCACGTTTCTTAGAATTTTTAAGCGTTGATTCAGTACTCTACTACCTACTCAATATCTCTCTCTCTACTCTTTTTAAATCGTTTGTGCGATTAGGCGCAGTTCTTTCTTATCTGTGTTTTTATTAAATCGAATGCTTGTAGAGGTTATTATGTTCCCCTTAATGGCTTTTTACTGGAAGGCAAGAAATTCATGAGGTTTGCATTCTTAAACATAGCCGTAGGTGGGCTTCTCCACAACAATTGTCAACGACCGATTAGCGTGAACAAATGTGCGAATTTGGCGAATTACCAGGCCAAGTATGCGATTCGATTAGAGTGAAAAGTAGTTTCTGCGCTATGACAAGCAGCGCGCATGGGCGCCCTGAGCTGCTGTTTATCAGGGCAGCACTTTCTCCAAACGCCAGTAATTATGACCTGAGGCTACTATCGTGTGAGAACTTCGATGTACACATTTTAAAGGCAGGTCGGGTGCGTTTCTCGTGACCATAGCCGGATCGATCAACTTGGGGTTCTGCGCGGTAGGATGCAGAGCACTGGGCACAGAAACTCCGGAGCAAGTCCGTGGCACAGAAGTGGACGAGCGATTGCATCTCGGGCCGCCCATCATCATGGTGGCAATGTGAAATATCCTATCACTTGCTTACGTGAACACATCTGCATCTTTTGTAGCGCAAGCTACAGTACGCTACCTCGGCAGTCTTGGCAGAGTGACCAGTTTTTTCCTTGAGCGCTAGGTCAAACCACACCCCATTCCGCAAGCGCCCGGCACGGAGCAGCGGCCCGATCGCGGGGATAGATAGGCGGCAAGGGAGAGATAGGCGAGGAGGAAAAGGAGACGTCCGCGGGACGTGGCGGAGGAAGGCGAGGCGGCCGCAGCGATAAGCGCGCGCCACGAAAGAAGGCCACGAAGCGACGTGCGGCGCAGAACCCTGTGCGATAGAGGAAGACGAACATGGCGCTGTGGTCCCTCGTGCAGCGGCCAGACGTAAACAACGCCTTCAGGAGAAAAAGTGGAGAAACTCTGCTGCTGCGGACAGCTTCGCTCCCTTCAAGTCATACGCATTAGTGTGAGCTTCATTCATTTTTTCACACCACACGCTACGTCAGTTGATTTCCTGCGAGAAAGTGCAGAATTCAAAAAGATTCGAAACTGTTAGGTGGCGATGACCTCTTTTTTTTTTTGCGCAGAAATGGAGTATATACATATAGTAGTCCGGCTTTTAGAAAAATGCCACGACGAAAGCTATACGGCTGGCGAAAGTGGTAAAGCACTCCACAGAACAATAGCGCACGTGTGTCTCATTCGTGTTGTTGACCCTGGTCTTGTGCAGCGGTGCAAAAACCTCGCCAATTACAAAATACCAATTAGCCGATACACTAGTCTTCTAATCTATACGACTAGCTCATTTGTCGTAAAGAAATATTACGTACTTCCTATCATATCCTGAATGTTTGCTTCCCGAGAAATACGACTTCGCAGCTTAGAAGGTTTGTATTGTTTTACGGTGAGATAACCGCAGATTCACAACATCGGAATATAAGCTTTATATTCACAAAATTGGCATTGCGTTAGACCCAGTATATCCCTATTGTCGAGTAACCTTTTCCTCGTATTCCTTGAAAACCTACTGTTCGGGCCCCCCTTTCCCCAAACAAAGGGTAGAGATAAAAACAGAAAAAAAACGATCCATAAAGATATCATTGAAGCCGTGGATATTACGACGCCTAACGAAAACATGTGTTTTGATGCCATCTCCGACCCTCTCCCAAAAAGGAATCCATTTGTTGGCCCATAGACAGTTTTGCACGTCCTAGGGGGCATGGCAGTGTGACGTTCGTTTAAGGTAGGCCTACTAATCATGTTCATCCTAGTTTATTGTTGCTTTCTTCAGGAAACGTATGTTGACTGAAGTGATAACGTTAAAACAATCAATTCACTCGTAATTCAGCAGTACAGTTGTCCTTTTTAGGCGAAAGGCCTAAATGACCCTTCGAGTGGAAAAACTGACGTACAACACTCGCAACACAAAGGAACTCCTACGTAGGCGTTACACTACATCGGACGTTCTTTATCACCAGTTCTTTAATGGTGCAAGCTGAGGAAGAACGCCGGCATCGGGATTGGCATCTATAGTACAAAAGTTCGCTGATGCAGTCACTGCAGACGTTTAACCAATAAAGCTGGGACGTGCTTCCGGTGTTTCCCGTTGTCACGTTGATGCTGCTCCGCCCCCAACCTCGCGGCCTCTGTCCACTGTTGTCGGTTGTGCTGGGGTTCACGCAGTAGTTTGTTGCGGGCGCTCTGCTGCAAGAGAGTGCCTTTTTTCCTCCGTTTGATTCCTCTCCCCCCTTACCAGTGTTGGTAGATGCGAGGGTGTAGCCACGTCCACTGTATACAGTCAAAGCCGGTTATAACTAACCCAGACAGAGCGAATTATGCTATATATCGAACAAAACCAAATCCGTTGCGAAAATGAATGCGAAGCATACTCCTTATAACGAAGTTAACATCAATATTGTCACGAAGCCAAGGACGACGCAGTTGTCTTGAAGGAGAAACAAGTTTATTGGAGCGAACTTGTGCTCCCCTAACCACTCAAAAGAATACAGAGGCGGCGAAGCAGCGGTCAACAAAGTGACTTGCGTCGGCGAGCGTCGCAGAATCGAATAGCCCGGCGTCTGCTCTGCAGGCTTTTTATCTTTCGGCGCGCGTGGTTTGCTCGAACCGTCGATTCGCATCGAGAACATTGTAGATCCAAACCCGAAGATGGAAGAGAAGGCGTATTCCGGGCTGTTCACGTTAGATCGGAATGCTCTCCCTATCAGACAGATCACACATGCGGCACAGAAAGAAATAATGGAACACCCGCTTCCCTTGGCACAGAGATAATACAGACCGGCGCAGCCGGGCGGTAAAAGTAAAACAAATAAACAAACCCAATGCATGGTTCGCTGCATTACCCCCCCTCTAAGAGTGCATCGACCCGATGCTAACATAAGCGACAGTCCGAAAATAAAAATAAAAGTTCGTCATCGTCCGTAGAAAGGTTTAAGCGAACCACGTGGACGACGTCGGGCCGCGTACGTACGTCGTGATGTGCCGGAGTCACCATCGGAGGATCACTTCGTAGGTAAGTTGGCCAACACGGTCGTAGAATCTGGTAGGTTCCGAAATACCGTCGCAGAAGAGTTTCTCACTCAGTCCGCGTCGTCGGATTGGGAGTCCAGACCCACACAGCGATCCCCATGATGGTACTCGGCGTCTCGGCGACGGAGATTGTAGCGTCCGGCATCCACCAGCTGCTGGTCCGTTATACAAACTCGAGCGAACTGACGGGCCTCCTCCGCACGTTGAAGATATCCTTGAACGTCGGCGTTGAGGTCGTCGTCTTCTACGTGCGGAAGCATGGCGTCGAGCATCGTAGTCGGCCGTCTTCCGTAGACAAGCTCGAACGGTGTCATCTGCGTAGTTTCCTAAGTCCCTGTGTTGTACGCAAACGTCACATATGGGAGGACTTCGTCCCAAGTCTTATGTTCAACGTCGACGTACATAGACAGCATATCCGCGATCGTCTTGTTCAGACGTTCCGTAAGTCCGTTCGTTTGGGGGTGGTACGCCGTCGTTCTTCTGTGATCCGTGTTGCTTGTAGCGTAAAATTCCTTGTATCAGCTCCGCAGTGAAGGCCGTTCCGCCGTTCGTGATTAGGACTTCAGGGGCTCCATGTCGCAGCACAACTTGGTTAATAAAGAACTTGGCGACTTCTTGTGCAGTACCCCTCGGAAGAGCGGCGGTCTCTGCGTAGCGCGTCATGTAGTCTGTCGCTACGACAATCCACTTGTTCTCGGATTGTGACGTAGGGAACGGCCCGAGAAGGTCCATTCCAATCTGTTGGAAGGGCCTCGATGGGACGGCGATCGGCTGCAGAAGTCCCGCGGGTCTTGTCGGTGGCGTTTTTCCGTCGCTGACAGTCACAGCAGCTCCGGACGTAGTGGGTGACGTCGGATATAAGGCGGGGCCAGTAGTACTTCGCCTTGATTCTTCCAATTAGTGCGGGTTGTTCCGAGATGTCCGGAAGACGGGTCGTCGTGGCACGCTTCCAAAATTTCGTCACGAAGGTGTGCGGGGATGACAAGAAGGTAATTCGTTCTCGTTCCGGGGCTGAAATTCTTCTTCACGAGAACGGAGTTTCTCAGGCTGAACGCTGGTAAGCTACGTTTGAAGGTCCTAGGTACGGCGACGTTGCATCCCTCGAGGTAGTCTTTTATGACGCGTAAGTCGGGGTCGGCACGCTGCTGGGCGGCTAGGTCGCTCTCCGTCACGATTCCGAAGAACGCGCTGTCTTCATCAGTGTCTTGTGTTGGTGGTTCGATGGGGGCGCGGGACAAGCAGTCGGCGTCGGAGTGTTTCCTGCCGGATTTATAGACGACTGTAACGTCGAACTCCTGCAGGCGCACGCTCCACCGCCCAAGACGGCCAGAGGGGTCTTTCAAATTGGCTAGCCAACACAACGCGTGGTGGTCTGTCACAACCTTGAATGGTCTTCCATACAGGTAAGGACGAAATTTTGAAATCGCCCATTTAATTGCCAGGCACTCTTTCTCAGATGCAGAATAGTTTTCCTCCTCCTTCAATAGGCCACGGCTGGCATAGGCGATTGCCTTTTCGCACCTGGTTTGTTTTTGGACGAGGACGGCACCCAAGCCTATAACACTGGCGTCCGTGTGTATTTCCGTTTTGGCGTTTTCGTCGAAATGAGCGAGCACGGGCAGGCTTTGCAGGCGTTTTTGCAGCTCGCAGAATGCTTTTTCTTTGTCGTTTTCCCAGCTGAAAGGGGTGCTATCCTTCGTCAAGCGCGTGAGCGGCTCTGCAATACGTGCGAAGTTTGCGACGAAGCGCCGGTAGTATGCGCACAGTCCGAGAAATCTTCGCACGCCATTCTTGTCTTTCGGCCTTGGGAAGTTCGCAACGGCTGAAGTTTTTGCTGGGTCAGGTAGGACTCCCGCCGCGTTGACGATGTCGCCCAAGAACTTGAGTTCCTCGTTCGCGAAACGGCACTTTTGAGGCTTCAGCGTTAACCCCGACTTACGAATGGCCCCGAGTACAGACTCCAACCTTGCGAGGTGTTCGTCGAAAGTCCGGGCGAATACGAAAACGTCGTCGAGGTATACGAGGCAAGTGTGCCACTTCAGGCCAGCTAGCACAGTGTCCATGACTCTTTAAACGTTGCTGGCGCCGTGCACAGCCCGAAAGGCATCACCTTGAACTCGTATAGGCCATCCGGGGTATAAATGCAGTCTTCTCTCGGTCTCTCTCATCCACTTCATTTTGCCAGTAACCGGTCTTCAGATCCATCGATCAGAAGTACTTCGCATGGCAGAGGTGGTCGAGGGTGTCGTCGATTCGTGGCAGGGGGTACACGTCCTTTTTGGTGATTTTGTTCAGCCGCCGGTAGTCAACGCAGAACCTTAATGTGCCATCTTTTTTCTTCACGAAGGCGACCGGCGTAGCCCACGGACTTTTTGATGGCTGTATTATGTCGTCGCGGAGCATGTCGTCGACTTGAGTCCGGATGGCTTCTCGCTCGTGTGAAGAGACGCGGTACGGTGACTGTCTGGTAGGTCGGGCTCCATCTTCGGTTATAATTCGATGCTTCGCTAGGGGTGGTCTGACGTAATTTGAGTTTGCCGAAAAACACTCGCTGTAGCGACGGAGCAAGTCCAGTAATCTGTCCCGATTTTCTTCCGGCAGCGCCGGGTTTACGTGGAAAGGTTGCGGCGGCTTGAAAGCATCGGCGCGTGCCCCTTCAAAGTTAGCGACCGCGATCACTTGACTTGCTTCTTGCGTTTCGTCGAGGAACGCAATTGCAGCGCCCTTGTTTAGATGCTGGTTCTCCTCGGGGAAATTGGTGAACAAAACATGGTATTTGCATTGCTTAAAGCGCGCAATGCCTTTTGCGACGGAGACACTGCGGTTGAGAAGTAACCTTTGGTCACCCTCTACGATAGCGTCGATGTCAGGAGCAGCATCCTCACAGTAGACGGCGATCATCAAGCTTGCGCGGGGTGGCAGGGTGACGTGGTCGTCAGCGATCCTTACAGCAGCACGGTGATCGTGGTTCAGTGGCGGCGTCATGGAGTGATCGGAGGAAAAAGTTATCGACTTGGGCTGCAGATCAATTATTGCGCCGTTGTCCGTCAAAAAGTCCATTCCGAGTATTACGTCGTGGGAGCAGTTAGGTAAAATTACGAACGCAGCAGGGTACGTGATGCTATCTATGGTGACTCGGGATTTGCATGTTCCACTTGGCGGTACGAGATGGCCTCTTGCTGTGCGTATATGCGGACCGTCCCATCTTGTCGTAACTTTCTTCAACTTCGACGCGAATGACCCGCTCATCACCGAGTAGTCTGCTCCCGTGTCGATGAGGGCGACTACGTCAAAGCCGTCGATGGACAACTGGACGTCGGACGCTGCCTTCCTCGAGTTCCGGGTGCGTCGGGGCGTCGCATCTAGGCTTGCGTGTGTTGGCGGTCAGGTACTGTGCGTCGTCGTTGTCGTCGTCTCAGAAGCAGGCTCGGTCATGTCAAGTACGCGTCGCGCCGTGTGGTTATCGTTGTGTTCAGGAGTCACGTCAGGGTTAGGTCGGGTCGTCGGAATGAGGGCATGTCGTAAGTCACAGCCTTCGGCGAATCGTTGCGTCGGTGGAGGGTTTTCGTTTTTCCACCGTTCTGAAACTTCACCTCCACAAGTTGCCGCCTTTAGTTTCCCCCGCGTGGGCTGGGAGACCTTCCACGTGCGAAGTCAGCACTGCTACGGCGTCGCGACTGGCGGGTAGGGCGACGGCGAACGGTTAACGGGCTGGTCCACGGCTGGTGTTCGACAGGTATTCTTCAAACTCAGATGGGTGCTGGCCGGGTCGGGGGCGTGGTTCGTCGACGGAGAAACCACGCAGTCCGAGTCTCTTGCATGGGCAGCGACGGTAGATGTGGTCGGCCTCTCCGCAGTGGTAGCACAGAGGACGATTATCCGGTGTTCGCCATACGTCAGTCTTCCTCGGCGTCTGGGTTCGTGCTACAGGGGTCGGGCGGGCGACAGTGGGCGGCGGGTAGGGCGGGGCCTCTTGACGACGTGCCTCTTGACGACGTGTTGGAGCAGGGCGGGTCGATGAACAGCCGCGGAGTACGTCATAGGTTGGGGCTCGCAGTGTACTTCGGATGCCACAGAAGTTCCCAGCGTTTTGAACTTCTTCCCGGATCACGTCAGTTAGGCAAGCGACTTTGGGGTTGCGGCGTCGTCGGGAAAAGTTTCCGCAGCTCCTCTCTCACTACTGCGCGGATGGTCTCGCGCAGGCTATCAGCCGGAATCCGCATGTTGTCGACAGTAGTTCGCACTGGCCGCGCCAACAAAGTTCCGGTCATACTGCTTAGCACGCATTTCGAGAGCCTTCTCAATCGTGCTGGCTTCGGTCACGAATTCAGCGATGGTTTTGGGCGGGTTGCGGACAAGTCCAGCAAACAGCTCCTCCTTGACACCGCGCATCAAGAAGCGTAACTTCTTTTCTTCCGTCATTTCGGGGTCCGCGCGGCGAAATAGTTTGCTTCATCTCCTCAACGAAGATCACGATCCCCTTCGTTGGGGTGTGCGTGTCGAGTTTCAAGCAAAAGCGCAGCTCGCTCTTTTCTCACCACGGTAGTGAATGTCTTAAGGAACTCCCTTTTGAATTGAGTCCAGTCGGTCAAAGAACTCGCATGGTTCTCGAACCAAGTTCGGGCAGCATCTTCCAAGTAAAAGAAGACATGCCGGAAAGTTTCTTCGTCGTCCCGCCTGTTGAATGATGCGGACGGCTCCAGCTTCTCCAACCATTCTTCAGAGGTCTTCAGCGGGGGCTCCCCGGAACGATGGCGGTTCCCGGGGCTGCTGCAGGACGATTGGCGACGTTGTTTCTTGCACCATGGTGTTGGTTGCAGCGTTCCTTCTCTTGGGCCCTTCTGGCATGAGACCGAACTCGGGCAGCGATCCTTGCAGTCGGCGGCTTTCTCTGGTTGGGCTGGCTTGGCGGCTTCCAGATGTCGTAGAGAGCATAAAGGGTGAGTAACTCACACCTCTACCAGATGTCACGAAGCCAAGGACGACGCAGTTGTCTTGAAGGAGAAACAAGTTTATTGGAGCGAACTTCTGCTCCCCTAACAACTCAAAAGAATACAGAGGCGGCGAAGCAGCGGTCAACAAAGTGACTTGCGTCGGCGAGCGTCGCAGAATCGAATAGCCCGGCGTCTGCTCTGCAGGCTTTTTATCTTTCGGCGCGCGTGGTTCTCGAACCGTCAATTCGCATCGAGAACATTGTAGATCCAAGAAGATTATTCCGGGCTGTTCACGTTAGATCGGAATGCTCTCGCTATCAGAACAGATAACACATGCGGCACAGAAAGAAAGAATGGAGCACGCGCTTCCCTTCGCACAGAGATAACACAGACCGGCGCAGCCGGGCGGTAAAAGTAAAACACAAATAAACAAACCCAATGCATGGTTTGCTGCAATATATCGAACTCAGCGCGCCTACAATTGCCACCGAAATGCACGGTTTCGGAGCGGTGATTGAGATGCTCATTGGCCATGATTGAGATGTTGAGCCTCACATGGAGCGACTGGACGCCCGACACCATCCGTCACGGTTTCCGACGCACGCGATTCCCGACGGAGCCCATCCAGTCAGCGAGTCTGGACCAAGACGGCAGCACCGGCGAACTGCGCAAAGAGCTCTCCAACGTTCCAGATGCTGTACCGAAAGAAGTGGTCTTTGAGAACTTCCTGAGTGTCAACGACGACTTTGTCGTCCCTCTGAGCCCCCAGGCACAGACAGCGTCGCTGATGTCATGGCAGCTGGTGCAGCTGAGAGCACTGAAGAGACTGAGGAACCCACAACGTAAACCCATCCGATGCTTAAGCGCTTTTGCCAATCGATGTTGTCGGCCAATATTGCTTCGATATTGCAAGGCACGGACTTGAACTGGTGCAAACGATGTCTCGTGTAGAGAATGCAGTGCGTGCTGACACCGCCACAATGAAATCGAAAACGAAAATCCTCGCTTTTTTGCAAAGTTGGCAGTTATGGCGGAAAGTAGATTTAGTGCATGGAATTAATGGACTGTTTTGTGTAAAGTAATGGGATACTTCATGTGTTCGTTTCTCTATGTCACAATAGCAGAGGAAAGGGGGGGGCGAGTCCCGCGTATTGCGAACTC
Source organism: Haemaphysalis longicornis (assembly GCA_013339765.2). Lineage (NCBI taxonomy): Eukaryota > Metazoa > Arthropoda > Arachnida > Ixodida > Ixodidae > Haemaphysalis > Haemaphysalis longicornis. The sequence continues at coordinate 13,707,252 of CM023451.1, forward strand.
GTAACAAAAAATATTTGTTATAGAGGGATTCAGCTATATCGAACTAGTGGATATATCCAACTATTCTCACTGCATATTACAGTTCTCTATAACCGGGTTTGACTGTACCCAGCGATTATCTGCCCCCCTACTTTTAACTCCTCCAACCTGGTTTTTCCCCGAATCCGCCTTGGGTTGCATCGGAGGATTTTTCTTTGGCCTCGCCGTACAAAGCTTCTCTATAAAAACGGACTCTTCATGATGTGTCTAACAGCGCATGCTCAAACCCGGCAGTAGCGAGAGCTGGTAGCGCCCGTCAGGGCAATGCCAATGAAGGGAATGGAAAGACAAGCTGCGTATTTCACGATTTTATTCCAATTTCCCATTACACGGCGTCGTGAACCAGCAGCGGAGCAAAACGTGGGAGACACATGGAAGCCATTCTAAATACGCTAAGGCGGATCGAAAAGCAAAACTTCTTCAGCGACGAGATTGCAAACCCCTCCGACGCCGCGAGACGAACCAATGCGTGTCCGGCGTTAAGGTGGACATTCTTGCTTCCGCATTCGACACCCAAAGTATGTGCCGAGGCGTCTTTGTACTTTTCCTCATTGTTTTGCATTGTCTAATTCTTGGGGCTGCTATCTTTTTTCTTGTGGCTGCTATCAAAGGAAGCAGGACAATAAAATGTAATTAGGTTGAAGAGCAATTAAAACTAAGAGAAATCTGGCTCTGTGAGCATCCTTTTCGCCAGTGTAGATCCATGACTTCAGCAGCATAAAGTAGCCCCTCTTGATTACGTTGCGGCATTCGACCCCGAATTGACTGTTAGAGGTATGCATTGGGCCCCAGATGAGCAATGCAAGATTTGTAAACCAAGAGGTTACAGTTAGTGTAGCATCTCGCACGTTCCCAAGCACTATTGTTTTCGCTAGGCTATGCAATTGTCGTATGTAACGCACTGAGTTTGCCGGTTGCCATCAAGCGACATCCAATCAAACATGCGATCACACAGCGCGGCGAACATATCAACGCGCGAACGAAGCGAACGCGGTAAATGTCACATCTTGATGTCCGGCCTAACGTTACGAATTCACCTCGACCGTCTGTAATTGGTACCCGCAGCTACATGTACAAATGTTTTACAACTGCTTCGCACTTTGCTAAACTGAGAGAATGTAACATTAGGTTAGTGTTAAATACAGGCCTAACTTTTTATTATTATTCCGCATTTATTATTCCTTTCCACCTCCCTTGCATCCATTCAGAACCATGCTGCCCGATTATTGTATGCAACTACTCTAGAACGTCCAGTGTATCTTCAATTAAATGCATTTAAATCTTCCTGATCCTTTCAGTAAGAAGAAAAATAGCCCGGTTGTGCCTTTTTCACAAATTTACTTTACTAACCCTGGCATCAAGTGCGACATTTTTGCAGTTCCTTCATATGTTTACTCACGCATTGACCACAAATTCAAGGTTGAAGTGCCATCCTGCCGTACAAACTTGGCTTCAATTCATTTGTACCGAAAACTGCGACGAATGGAACCACCTCCCCGCTTCGATCGCCAGCATCACTAAAGGCTTCATTGTTCAAGACGGCCATATCAAACTCTTTTTAAAAAACTTGTATGACCCACTCCTCTCTGCAACGCCCTCGAGGCCCTGAGAGTATTGTAATAAATAAATACAAAATAAATTACAACATAACGGCTCGCGAGGGTTGGCCAGCAACTATTACAACTGCCTTACGAACTGCACCGCCGATGAACAATGCTGATTAGGAGGCGACGTAAAATACTCATTCGTAATTATAAATTACCCACCAGAGCATTTTCATCAAGGACTGTGGAAGCTCTCCTCAGATGGTGACAGCTTATTAAACTATCCTTATTTTGCTGTCAAGTAGAAAAAGCCAAGCAAAGTTTTCTCATGGTCAGCTGCAGTGAGTTTGATCAAAGGCACCCACAATTTTTCTTACATGATCATGGGTGATTCACCCATCCCCATTCATTGCCAGTTCCTCAAAACCTCTGATAGCAAAACTGGGCGCCGTTAAAAATTATGCCCACCTCACGAAGCTGCTTCAATTGTTTCTGGTTATCAGGCAATGGCAAATTAGAATTTATGTTTCCGTGTATCATGGTTTTTTTCTGCTGTACTGCTTCTATGCGGTTGAACTTGCATTGTTGTTTTGCGGTTGTGTTTGTTTCACCGAAAGTGAGAAAAAATCTGGAACGCTGTGGGATATCTGATCAGTTTTTCTGTGACCCAGATACTTCAGTATAAAGCATTACAGGCTAAACGGAGAAAAAAAGCAATTATGATGTGCCACTCATTAAGCAACAACAAAAAATCGGGGCCGCCATTACGGTGTGACAAGGCTCCGCAGAGTTGTTTCTGGCGTAATATTCCCCTGTGGAGGGAAAAGTTTCTAAATGATTGAGCACTGTTATTCTTCTCTACTTAGCCCTGCAGAACTTTATGTTGCGTGTCTTATTTTCTTCTCGCACTTTTTCCTTACTCTTCTAAGGGAAGTTACGAAGGGCTGAACAAGGCCCAGCGTGTTATTTTCTGACAGGCCGACATAATTTGCCGCAAATTTGCCGTACATTGGCGCCGTTCACACGCACGGTTTCGTTTCCAAAAATAAAAAGTGGTAGTGACGGGCACTACGATGAATTAAATTAGGAACACCGCACGTTCAAGTACGGTTAAGGAGATTACCGTCTGACTACTTCATTGTAACATTGTTTGTAAAGGAGGGCATGGGTGGTGCGTGTATAGATTCTTATGTACTTTTTCATTTTTTCGCAATGTACACTCCACGATGAAGCTCATGCAGTTCGCTTTTATTGCGCTGAAACTTTTCGCGTTATTATAGAGGCCCGTAAATACAGCCGACGTTCTACGTGCGCCAAAACGACGGCACTGATTATTATGATTAAATGTTTTCTCCCCGAATGAAAGATGTTCTTTTCCGTACCAACCGGGGCAATTCGCTGGTCTCTCTGCACTTGACAGCGTGTGATTACAAGCAGACAGAGGGGTCGAAATCACGCATCAGGGAACGGACGTTTCCCGGCGCAGATTGCCTGTTCGGGTCGGCGCGAATGGCGCGTAGCGATAACCCCCTCGAGTAGTAGCGGGGCAGCAACGCGTGGCCGTCAGTTTCATCAAATATAGGCCTTCGTGTAAACATTTTTATGCCGGGTATCCCGCAGTTCGATGCTCGAAGTTTGCGAACATATCTACAGAGCAGTCCTGTGAGTGTAAGATGGAGCGGAATGCAAGTGCTCTTTTGTTGCACAGCCTTGTGTTCGCGGTGTCAAGAACACATCAGAGTCAATCAATCTTGTCGCGGGTTACTCGGGTTTGTGAGTATAGAAGCCACCATCTTTTGCCGAAATCTACTAACGGTTAGGGTAATATGAAATGGGTTCGTAGCAAATGCGTCAAACTTTGAAGCGGAAATATGAATTCTTGGTTATCTTCGAGTTCAAACATTTTACGTGCGCAGTTGTTAATTCATTCATAGTTTATACTAGCCATTCCTCGTCGTATTCTCGTGGGAAAGACATATACTAAGTACATAAATAACATTTTTGAAACAGACAAAGTGGTTCGCACAAAAAATGTGGAAGAAATTAAGCCCGGCCCCACCAAGTGTGAAACCGGTTCAATCAACAAAGCTGTGGGTTGTCTTTACAAGTATTTATTTTAGTTTCTCCTTTTAGCTTGTGCGCAATGTTAGAGTCGTCTAAGAGGTTAAGTATGACATAATTTGTCTCCTTATAGTTCCAGTAACTAAACAATTGCAGCTGTTTTCTGTACCCATACTAACTTCTTAAATGACTAAGTATTAACAGCAGGCATCAATTCTGGAACATAACATTGCGGTGAGCAAACTGACTGGGATAAGTAAATGAAACTCGACATAATAGTAGAGTAATCTTAGCGGCTTAATTTAATACATGATTCAGGATGTTTTGGCTAACGCAAGAGTTAAAACAGTTTTCTTTGATCACGCTGCTTCCGTAAATGTTCGTGCTCACACTGCGCAACAGGCAATATGGAAAATCCAGGCTACCACAAACCAAGCTCATACTTATATTCTTAAGTCAGCGAAGGCAAATTTGACATCAATCTCAATGCAGCCGTACGGCTACAATGAAAAGCTGTGCAGCTTTTCTCAGGAACTTTGCAGTTGAAGAAAAACATGGCAGCATCTCCACTCCGTGGATGATGGCGAGGTTGCGGAGTACGGGGACTCGAAATGACATCCAAGGTGCGCCCCGAGTGACATCCGATTTGCGCCCCGACCATCATTCACTTTGAGCCGTAAGTTGCACTTTGAATATTTCCTAAATAAAACTGCAACTCTGGGCTCAAATTGAATTTTGCTTGATTTTCACTTGACGGTGGTGTGCGCACGGATGGACGCGGCCGGACATTGGGAGGTCCTAAGGTACTCCGAATCGTTACAGGCGAGGGAGTAAGCCGTTTGACTCTCGGGTTCTAGCTCACGGTCGTAGCCCAATTGGTAAGACGACTGACAATATCTCTGTCTTGTCTACCACACACAGCCTCGAATCCTGGCGGTGAATGTTTAATTTTTTGCGATTGTAAATGCTATGCGCACGGACGCGGACGGGACATTGTGCGGTCCTAAGGTACTCCGCACGTAAAAATCCATTCTCGTAGAAATAGCAGCAGAGACCACCGCCTATCTAGGGTAGTCGCTCTAGAAACTGGGCTAGCCAGTTGTAGTGCTAGAGCGAATCGATCTACAACTCGATGAGAAGGCCAGGCGTTAACCGACTGGATTTAGGGGAAATCCCCAAGATGGAGTTAGTTTCTGCGAAGGGAAATCCCACTGGGTATTTCCCCTAAACATGGTCGATTCTTAAGTCAGCGTCACCTTAAGAATCCTAGCGTCACATTAAGATTCCTACAGATGCATTGCTAGGGAGGCTTAATTCAAGGGGCAACTACCCAATCCTATGTCAAAATATGGAGGCCGCTGAACACTCATTACTTTTTATGGATTTTTTATATACTGGGAGCCATTTTTTTGCGGGGCAGGGGAACCTGCTCCCGAGCGAGCGGGGCACTATATCAAAAATGACTGTCGTCAAATTCAGGCCGCGAACAGCTACGCTGTTAAAAATCACCTCCGAAAATAAGTAGGTATGAAAATAAAAAAATTAGCCGTGGTGAGCACGCTTATGGCGAACAGAACAGCCCGTACCAGCCGTATATGTCAGCACAGTCTAACATGGGCATCGCGATAAATTTGGCATGGACAGCGTGCGTTGAGCGAGACTTGCTTTGAATGGAGGTTACGTGGATTAGGATCGGCTGCGTGTTTTCTGCTAAGATAACCTGGCTTGTAGCTGTATGGCTGCCTGCCACTGCGCAATTGGCTGTAAATAGCAAGCAAGAACAAAATTGATGCTTAAGATTGGCAGCTCATTCGGCACGCCAACACAATACAAGGGGAGGCAACACGACGTTCCTGAATGCGACCGTAGAACTAAGAGGCTTCCAGTATACGGTCAAGAGTATTCAGAAAAAGCCTTGGAATGAAATACTACGACTAGGGACTGGAATACCCGCTCTGTGAAAGTCAAACATTGTGCTGCTGTTGCTTCTGCTTCTGCCAGGAGGATCCCACGTAGGTGTGCTTGCAAAACCGGATTGGTCATGTTTGCACGTATTAGTGTCTCCAGGTATGGTAGTTTTGGAACCAGTAATGAGTCAATGGAGTCCCATTCCAACAACCGCAGTAGGCCCGCTAGTAAGTCGCTCAGTTACACCACCGAAAATGCCTTCGTAATCGCCCCCGGAAACAAAGAAACACAATAAAATTGCTTCTCCAAAATGAATGCTGCCTTCGAAAGGCTGCCTTGCACTATGACGTGAATATACTGATAGTGGGAAAGAATCTTTGTGTATCAGTTTTTAGAGCGTTTTCATACAAGGATACATACAAACCAACGTCGTAAACAGGATGCATACATACATACATACATACATACATACCTACATACATACATGCATACATACATACATACATACATACATACATACATACATACATACATACATACATACATACATACATACATACATACATACATACATACATACATACATACATACATACATACATACATACATACATACATACATACGTACTTGCCCCCGCAAGGGGCACCTTGAGTATTTATGGTGACGGTGAGCAGTGACACCACGTACTCCGAGCTCCCATACATAAGCCGTGTCCAACCGTGGCGAGGTGTTTAAAGGTGAAGGGTAGAAGCCGTAAACGGTGGCCGTTGGAGCCTTGGTCAAGCTCCGGCCGATGGGCTCCCTGCCTGTCTACCAGGCAGGGAGCTCCGGGACCTCTTTGACTACCAGGGTAAGGTCAAAGAAGAAAGTACCCCAGTCTCCCTGCTTTTATACTATGCCCTATGGTATTTTTAAACCCCCCCCCCCCAACCGTGATCGGCCCCCTAAAAGGGGCCGCACCGAAGTATCGTTTCCCCCCATTGTCATCTTTTACATTTCCTGAACCAGATCATTACTCTCGATTTCTTGTCATGGAGTCTCTCAATCCAACCCACCCTCTTGCATCTCAGTCAGTCTTCTTGATCGCCAAGTATCTTGAAGCCATAATAGGAAAATCGTATAAGTGCCAAAAACAAAGGTCTGGTGAACTCCTAATCGAAATAAATGACAAGCAGCAGTCTGCAAAGCTTCTAGCTCAGAAGAGACTGGCTGATCTCGACATCCGGGTCACACCCCATCGAAGCCTCAAGAGCTCGCACGGTGTGGTATCCGAGACTGATCTCCTGATCGAAACGAATGTGGATCTCCTTGCCGGCTTGAAGGATCAGGGCATCACTGCCGTGTGACGCATAACTATCCGCAGAGACGGCAAGGAGATTCCGACCAACCACATTATCTTGACTTTTGACCGCCCAGTTCTTCCACAACACATAAATGCAGGTTTTATCCGTTGCTCCATCCGTCCGTACATCCCGAACCCGCGGCGCTGTTTTAAGTGCCAGCGGTTCGGAGCGACAATTGTCCATACGATACCCTGTCTTGTGTGAACTGCGGCGGGCCGCCTGCAGCGTACTCCCGCAAGTGTGAAAAATTCAAACTGAAAAAAAAATCAACATCAAGGTAACTGAGAACAGCACCTTCCCGGAGGTGCGAAAGAGGTTCGACTTTTTCCCCCTGGGGAGGTACGCTGACGCGGATCGCCGGGGGGCGGAGCGGCGTCATGTTCAGCGAGTGTGACCTGGTCCCTCCAACACCCCCCCCCCCCCCTGGGTTGCCTCACGCAGCCCAACCCGGCACCACGCCGCTTGCTGAGGCAGCAGAGGTTGTGGTGCAAACCACTTCTGTTGGGACCAGTGCCGCTCCCGTCTCTACCTCCTCGTCCTACAGTGCGTTGGAGGGTGCCGAGGGGATGGGCACCACGGGCCCCGCATCGGCCCCCACCGCCACCGCACCGCCCGTGCCACCTCTGGCGCCGCCGACGGTGGCGGCTCAAACGAAGGGCTCCCGAAAGGGGGCCTAGTCCGGGGGGCCCGGTTCGACGGGCACCGCCCGGACATCTGAGGACGAGATGAACGTCACGCCGTTCTTGCCTGCAAAGCACCGCAAGGAGTGGCCTCTAACGGCCAAGCCTGTAGAAAGGCCTAAAAAGCACAATCCAAGAGTAACAGCCCCGAAAGACGAAACATGAAGACACAAGAACACACACTCTCCCGTCATTCTTAAATTTAAATAATGGGAACAGAAAATATCATCCAATCGAACTGCAGAGGCCTCCTTAAAAATCTTGACGATGTGTATGAGATTCTGCATGCCAGTCAGCCAAGTATCGTGTCTCCAGGAAACCCACCTCAATTCTAAACAAACTACTTTCTTAAATAGGTACCTGGTATTCAAAAAGGACAGGGTTGGCTGCACCCACTCTTCAGTAGGGGTGGCCATTATCGCCCGGAAATCATTAGCATGCCACACTCTCTCTTTAAACACTGTCCTCGAGGCTGTAGCGATCCTTACAATAATATTTAATAGGTTGATAACGGTATGCTCCATTTACATCTCTCCTTATTTTGCACTTCTGAGCTCTGATTTCGAGGCACTGGTTGACCAGCTACCCGAGCCACACATCCTCACAGGCGACCTGAATGCGCACCAGAACGGATGCTCGCCTGATAGAAACCTTACATCCTCCGGAGCATAACAAAAAACAGCTACATACCATAACTTCGCACAACACTTGACTTGGCTAATGTCATGACAGACCCATATGTAGTCCAGTTCAGGCCCGAGCAGTCCATCTTCCCATAAAGGTTTAATGAATCAAAAGCAAACTGGAGCACATTCATCTCACTACATGAAACCCGCAAAACATCCTCGACGCCGCCGAGTCCAAGAGTGCGTCCCGCAAAGGAGGCCCTGGTGGAACGAGGAATGCCTGCGTGTCAGATAACAAAAAGGGCAAGTCGCGTCGTGATGCACTTCTTCACAAACTCATGGACAACTTGGTTAGTACAATTCATCGCAGCCAGTAACTAGGCATAACAACAAGTCGCACACTGAGCTAAAGGCATGACCATTGTAAGCCTTCAGCTCCAGGTGCAGACAAAATCACATACACCATGATTCAACACCTACACTCAGACACCCTTGAAACACTTCTACATCTATACAATACCATATGGCTTTCGGGGCACATTCCTCGCTCTTGGAGGGAGGCTTTCCTGAAGGAAGGGAAGGACCCTTCCTCTCCCGCCAGCTATCGGCCCATCGCCCTTACAAGCTGCCTGTGCAAGCACCACGAGAAGATGATAAACAGGAGACTTGTGTACTTTCCTGAATACAGCGGTCTTCTCGAGGGCTGCCAGGCAGCCTTCAGGGCGGGGCGATCTACAAATGATCAACTTGCCGCTCTTGAATCACACATAAAGGACGCTTTCATTCACAAACAGTTTTGCACAACGGTGTTTTTTGACCTTGAGAAGGCCTATGACACCGCCTGGCGCTATGGGATCCTCAGTGAACTGAAGTATTTCGGTGTTTCGGGCCATATGCTCAACACCCTTTCCAGTTATTTGTCCGAAAAAACGTTTCGCGTGAGAATAGCTAGTTCACTCCCAAGAGTTCATGTGCAAGAAAACGGCGTTCCGCAAGGTGGAGTTCTACAGTGCACTCTGTTCATAGTTAAGATGAACTCTCTTGGCAAGGTATTGCCACCAACAATTTCTTATTCGATGTATGTAGACGACGTCCAGGTATCTTTAAATCATGCAATATGTCCATCTGTGAGCGCCAAGTCCAGCTCGCTGTCAAAAAACGTGCCAGCTGGGTAGACAAGAACGGTTTTAAATTTAACCAAAAAAAAGCACCTGTGTTGTCTTCTCCAGGAAGCGTGGGATCCATCCGGACCCAGACATTACCCTTAATGGCGTATCGATTCCTGTGAGGAAGGAACCCAAGTTTTTAGGTGTGGTGTTGGATGAAAAACTTAAGTTCATCCCTCACATTAAACAATTGAAACATTAATGTCTAAACGCTCCCAACATTCTTAAAATCTTGTCCCACCAGTCCTACGGAACGGACAAGCAACTCCTGTTACGTATTTTCACAAGCCTAGTGGGGTCTAGATTGGACTATGGGAGTGTTGTGTATGGGTCAGCCACGAAAACAGCACTTAAAATGCTCGACCCAGTGCTTCGCTTGGGGCTTCGCCTCTCTTGTGGTGCATTCCGTACGAGCCCTGTACAGAGTCTTTACGCAGAGTGTGACAAATGGTGCTTATCACACCAGCGAACTTATGTTGAATTGCTATATGCCTCTAAATTTCATCAATGGACAACCATCCTTTTCAACCGGTTTTTAATGATACATCCACATCACAGCTCTTTTTAAATCGCCCATCCATTCCTGTTCCCTTCTCGCCGAGAGTGAGGGACGAGGTCACTATTCATGAGGTCTCCTTTTTAGACACATTCAAATCATCTCACACTGACCTTGTAGCACCATGGCATCTTCGTCCTGTTGCATGTGACTTGTCTTTCTTAAAATACAATAAGAACAGGACACCAAGAAGTGGGATTTTGCAGCATTTCTTTTATGTGCAGTATAAATACAGGGCTACAGAGTTTTTCAGTGATGCATCTAAAATGTTCACTGCAGTGTCTTGTGCTGCGCATGGTCCCAATTTTGAAGCATATAGAACAATCAATACAAAGACAAGTATTTTTACGGCAGAAGCATATGGCAATTTTCTGGTTATAAGTCACATAGTTGAATATCATATTCGTAAATCCATCATTTATACAGATTCGCTGAGTGTCTTCCGTACATTGTCATCCGGAAAGTCCTCGAAGAACCATGTAGTTAACCTTGTCTTGAAATCAATTTTGCTAGCGTATTTTTCAAACCTTGAGCTGACTGTGTGTGGGGTGCCAGGCCACTCTGGCGTCGGCGGAAAGGAACCGGCGGATGAAATGGCCGCCAATGCTGCACTCCAAAACACAGTAAACATAACAACACTACCTTACACAGACCTCAAGCCACACGTAAGGCAGTAACTCCGCAAAACTTGGCTAGCAGATTGGAGCGAACAGACAGACAACAAACTACAGGTTATAAAACCACACTTGGGACGTTACCCAACTGACTCGCACAACAGACACATTGAAGTTACCTTAGCTAGGTTGCGGATAGGGCACACACATGTAACACACTCACACCTGCTCCTGCTCACTGGCTCTCCAAGACCCATGTGTAGCAGGTGTGGGGACTGGGAAGAGCCTATCCGTAGTCCACAACCTAATCACATGCAAGGCACTCGACACAACAAGACACAGACATTTCAAGGAATTATACAGACAACACATTCCGCGACAGCCTTCCTTGTTTTTGGGTGACAATGCCATGGTCTCTGTGCAACGAGTTTTTGGATATTTGTCTGATGTTAACTTTTGAAACCTCATTTCCTATCATACGTAATCAAAACTGGCCCTATAAACCAGCCATCACCATGGCCGTAATTGATTTTATTGTTATTCTGGCTTTTGTAGCCACTATTTTCTTCTAGATAATTTTGTTTGGCTCTCTTTGCCCCAGCTAGCCTTGCGCCAAAAAACTTCAACCATCATCATCACATACGTACTTGCACCCATGCTTACATTCATATAGATTCATACATACATGCATCCATGTACGCATAAATACCCACATACATACCAACATGCGTACATACCTACATACATACATACATACATACATACATACATACATACATACATACATACATACATACATACATACATACATACATACATACATACATACATACATACATACCTACCAGGGTGTCGAACAGGAACCGAACAGAAAACCGGAACTGAACCGGTATTTTTGCCGCAACTGAACCCAAATCCGAACCATTATTTTTTGAGCTCGCTGAACCCGAAGCGGAACTAAACCAAAAAAAGAAATAACGGTTACCGGCTCATGGCGAAACGGTTCGACCCTCCGTTGTTTATATTGCACGTCAATGCAATTCAGGCATTTTTTTCTTTCACGTACCATCCCGCTCGCCCGCTCGCACGCTTTCCCCTCCAGACAATCGAAAACTATCACGCTCTATGTAACAACAGGGGAAATGAATGAGCACCAATGTAGCAAGGGTCTGTTGCTTCTGGAAGCGCGAGCGTAGCGCAAGCTGACCAAACGAAATGTCATTCCCGGCAGCTTGCAAGGGATATAAAACGACTTTGCCCTTTCCTTGCGGCGACTTTATTGGAGCAATCAGGTTGCAGGAGTCTCCCCTGCTCAACAGCGAAAGCCCACAACCGACGTGTGCAAACGTTTTGTATTTCACAATTTTTTTAAAAGGTCCGACACCAGCAAATTTTTCATACTTGACAAGTGTGACCGCAGGAGCTGCTCAGTGGCTGAGTCGTTTCCGTCGTACCACAAGTGGCCTCGATCTCCCTTTCGCACTGCCGCTTTTCTGAAGTAAATGAAAATCGAGAACGTCTGTGTATCGAGATTTTGATCCACGTTTATATCACCAGCTGGTTAAAATAAGTCTACCGGCCTGCACCATAACCTGCGCTTTGGAGCAGAGATATAGCACGGGGCATCAAATGCGCCATTTTAAAAAATATTAACAAAATAACAAAAAAACAAAAAACAATAAGAAATAACAAAGTAACAATAACAAAAAATAAGAAAAAAACAAAAATCAAATCACGTTTCTTAAAATATTACGCAAAAGGTAAGTAAACCGAATAAGTAAAAAAAAGCACCAAAACATGAATATCGCTCTATACTTTTCTTTGCCCTGCCTTTCAAAACCAAACGGGTCATCAATGCGAAGGAAGTGAGTTCCGTGATGAGTGTTTGAGGACAGCACAGTGAACAAGTTCTGTTTTTTACAGATACAAATAACAACAGATATGTCGGGGAAAATTGTTAAGGTGCGCGCTATACCATTTGCAAGAAACTGCAGCCCTCGACTTTGTCTTGGAAGCAGAAACAGTAATAAACCAGATGACACGTGCAGAAAGGCAGGCCGGTATCTCGCACTGCCCCATTCGCCCAGCGATCATCTTTTCTCCTTGTTCTGCAGTTTTGTCTCTTTCAGAGCTGCTTTTTTTCGAAGGTGCATTTGTACTGACTGCCCAACTCCCTGCTAATTTCTACTGCGACTCGTTCCGGAGGGGAGTACTGATGTGGACGAATTAAAGAGCGTCTACCCAGAAAAGACCCATCTCATGCTCCGCGCGTTTAATTTCCCATTCATTTTGTAACAGCATAATCTGTTATAAGATTCCACAATGTAACACACGGAACGATGGCCGGGGGTCAGGCGGTAGGTTGACATACTGATTGTAATGCACACATCCGGTATAGCTATCGCAAAAGGAATTGCAGTGGTCAGAGCAATATTGCAGTGACTCAGTGTTAAGTAAAGCTTACTTTTAACAAAAGTGTGGCTAACGCTTTCGGTAAGGTGACAGCTAACAAATTACTCAGGGTGACCAACTAATCTAATTCATTGGTAGTATTTATGTGCCTGTTGCAAGATTTTCTGTTTTGTTACAAATTCATTGATTGTAGGATTTAACGCCTCGATGTAACGCAGGCGATGACGCGCGCTGTAGTGGGGGGGGGGGGGGGCTCCAGATTAATTTTGACCACTTGGGGATCTTTACCATGCGCTGAAATCTCGTACACACGGGCGTTTTTACTCTCGCCTCCATTAGAAAAGAGACCGCCGCTTCCGGTAATAGAACCCACGACATCATGCTCAGCAGCAAAACTTTTGTTACAAATGAAAAAAAAGTGTGCGCCATTGGTATTGAGCGCTGGTATTTAAACGCGCCAGAGCGCAGGCCTAAATTTAAGGCCTCAAGGTTTGCGTAATGGGTGATTTCATAGCGACGATTGCGATTTCAACAAAAAAATGAAAAGGGCGAAAAATATATCCCACCATCATATCTCTTGGCGGTGGCATTATGAATAGTCGCTAGGGCACCATAAAGTCTGGGCGAGAAAGTAGGTCGTAAATCGTCCGCACTTCATCTGTTTTTCTAATATCTTGTAATTGTTTAAAGTTTGCGTTGCAATTGCACCACTGCCCTTGGGGAACAGCAGCATTTTGAATTTTTGTTTGTATTTTGATTTTGTCGTTCTAAACTTCTAAGGTTTTTTTCTAATTTCAGGGATAATTCAACTAATCGAACCGGTTCGGGAACGGATTCGGGAGCTTGAACCGGTTCAGGAATCGGTTTGGTACGTGATTTTGTCGAACCGGAACTGAACCGAAACGAAATGAATTCGCCTGAACCAGAACCATAACCGAACCGGTATTTTTTTCGGTTCGACTCACTCACACATACATACATACATACATACATACATACATACATACTATACATACCTACATACATGGAGTCATACATACATACATAAATAACGTAACATAATACATACATACAGCTAATTACATACATACATACAGACATACATACATACATACATACTACATACATTACATACTACATACACCAGGGACAAGCCCATCACGGAAGAGGGACGTCTCAGACAGATGCCACAGCAAGTTTCTTCAGAGCGGAAACCACAACTCCAGCACCAGGAATGATGATGTGGATGACAATGAGAAAGAGATGAGGTACGACATGATGATAATAACGGTCGCGAGAAGCAGACGAAACACAGATGCATCGGCCTCAACAGTACAAGGCACTTGTGAATGCTTCGCGAAGTGAACACTAGTTGCAGCGGAACAGATTCGATTACTCAAAATACAGTACATCCATGCAATGCATAAAACAAAATTCTTTATTCATTTTGTGACAAGTCTGCCTCATTTTTATCCTCAAATGCCGGCACCACATATCTTGAAGCTAAAATTTAAAACCACCATATTGCTTTCCTGTGTGGGCTATAGACTTTAATCAAAACAGGTGAGCAAAAATTAGCAGTGGGTTAGCTCGGCTATGCCAGCTAAGGTTTGGCGTGAGCTAAGGTTCAGCTGGTTATTCTTAGGTCTCTAAGTTGTCTAGAATTAGCTGATTATCATGCTTACTGCTGCTTAAACGATTTCCAATCCAATCCAGTCCACTCACTGCTCCTCGAGCATGCAGAGCACGGCTCTCCAGGAGCCACGCGAAACGGCTATGAAGCGCCGGCGGCGCAGCGTCAAACTTGGCTACTGCGCAACGGAGGCGCAGATCTAAGCGAGCACCCACGCCAGTTCGTCTGCCGAGGCTATGACGTCACTCCTCTGGAATGCGCAGACCGGCGAATGTGCAGACCCTAATCTCTACACACCTATACTCCAATCAAATTGGATTTCAATCCAACAGAATCCAATTTAATCTAATATAATCCAATAAAATCGAAATCAAACCCAATCCAAGCAAATCCACCCCATCCAATCCGATCCGATCCGATGCTAACCTTTCCAATGCTCTCGCGCTTGCTGAGAACGGCCCTCAAGGCACACGCAAAACCGCTCAACCTCGGCCAATGTGGTTTACGCTACAAGATCTGACGCCCAAAGCCTTGAAGACTACGATTGCTTCGAGGGGTTAACATTCGCTGGCACAACATTGCATTTAAACTTATAGTCAAGCTTTATTGAAAGCGTTTTCAACCACTTTATTGAAAGCTAGAAAATATTTCGTCACAATACCACACTAACAGACAAAAAAGAAAGTAACGCTAAAATTGTCATGCAGACAGCGAGTTTTGCGAGCGAAGTGAATTCACAAATTCATGCAGTAATGATGTGCGAGTAAACCCTTTTTATGAATCTTACATCAATCTACCATCCAGTGTCTTTTCGTAATCATTTATAGTCGTTTTCGTACGACCGGCAAATATGAATAAGAATTCTTTGCAGCATTAAAATAAATTTTGAATTGTTTGTCCCAATCCAACTGAATTGACCGGAGAAAAGCAGGCCTGTTCGTGAAAGTGCAACACCAAGTGTGTAAGCGGTGATGTTTTTTGCAGCTTTCGTCAGGCTATGCCCGGAAAGCTTCAGAGCAAAAATGAGTGTCAAAATAGCACTAGAATAAAATAAAGCACTAGAATAGTATAAAATGGCGGTATATTTTTTTCCCTCACAATCAGAATTTATGGTGCTAAACTGCCTATTCCGGTGTGCAAGATATAAGAACTCAGTTTGCAGTATCATGACGTAAGAGTATCGGAAGTCATTTGATGTGTTTTCCATCCTTGGTGTACATGTTTAATAAATAGCAAGCAAATACCCATTCTATACGCTCTCTAGCCAGGTGAGTTTACTACTACTACTACTACTACTACTAAAACAAAACAAACAACGTGCTCTGCATTACATTTTACACCTGTGGTTCCCAGTGGCAGCCGAAATAAATGGTTCCATGATAATTAAATAAATTCGTAGACGAATAGGCATGTCACTGGTAGCGTCACATTTACAATTTCAAAAACATGTACCCCTCCCGAAATATTACCTTACTCTAAGTGCATGCGCTACCAGCCTGCCGTCAACGGAAAAAATATAGCTATTTTTCTTACCGTCCGCATAGTTCGAAGATTGTAAGAAACATGTAGATACGCTGCCATCATCAGAAAAATTTAAAAAGTCACTGGTTCTGAAGGACAGCAGTGTTTCCTAATTGAGTTTGGGTTTATTTTGGTCGAAATGGTATCAAATTAGGCAAGAGGCGAAGTACGCTCTGAGGCGATGAGGGGAGTTTTCGGAAATGTTATGCCAGAACAGTGGAGCGGGACGGATTGAGAAAATAAAATTCGTCAACAAAAACCCCGCATGGAAAATCGAGATATCCTTCGTATGTTATGCTGCGACAGCAGCTTGCGTTCTGTTTGCATAGCATAAGAGACCCTACAGATATTGCTGAGAGAAATTGTAGTTGCTGACTGATGTTAATTGAAAATTTCGGAAATTACAACTACCAGTTTAAAAAACCAATAAGGATATAGTGGGAGAAACTCTTTATTTTTTGCTCGGGGTAAGATTTTTATTGAGAAAAGCTAGTAGGCTAAACCTTACTCGCAGGTGGGACTGGAACCCCCGATTTACTTAATACGTCCTGCTGCCTCACCAGCTTGCCAATAGGGAAGGCAGTAGTCTCTTCTGCCTTCCTATCTGTTCCTATGAATATAAAGGCATCCTGTGGTGGTGCCGGTGCCGCTCCGACAACTGATTAATCGCCCGGAATTAAGCATCGGAAATAATGCTGGGCTTTGTGGTGACTCTGTCAAGAAATTTGAAAATTATATCACGCAGCTGGCCTTTGTTGTATTTTTAACACTGTCATAACTTGCTTTTATCGCAAGAGCGGGAAATGTGAAGCAACATTTGCAGCAATTCTCCAAACTTTGAAACGCGTGGTCAGAAAGAACGCCATAAAAGAGGTAAATAAACCATACGAAGTACCTCTTTTACACTACCGCTAAATCTTGCGGCGTTGTGAAGTAAGCCCACAAGCTTGGCCGTAGTCAAACATGGTTCTAGTCTATACATTTGATCTTTACAACAGAAAAGGACAAATTAAAAGTTGAGCATTGCCTTGAAGTAAAGTTGAATAAATGCAGTAAAATATCATGGGAACAGTAGTACCCGTTCTAAACTGCCGGATTATGGAGCACCTTTTCTCCGGGGACAACAATGAAGGTATTCCACAGCAAACAGCAAAAACAAACAAGGCATATCAAGCACGATATTATAGCTGAAACGACGTAGATAGTAAACAGCTCTCATCGGTGCTAGTAACGTAAAGAGGTCGTTGGTATAAAGCAGTGGTACTTAATTTGTGGAGCCAGCTTTCAGTAAAAGACATGGGAACGTCTCGCTGCAGGAGCAGACTCCATGTTTCTTTAGCTCTTTTGAGATCACTTGCCCTCACTTGCCGTCACTTTTGACCTCCCCGCTTCACCTCCCAAAGAACAGGTCCCGCTACTTCAAGGTCCGCATTCCCTCCAAAAAAAAGAGCAATAAGGAGCTTGCTATCGACGGCTGAACGAGAAGAAAACGAAGAAATGGCCTCCTGATTGATGTTGTTAAAATTCTTACTGACAACTTGACATCGCAAGGTTTGGTTGTACAGCGAAGCGAAACTGAACAAAAAAGCGGCAGGTCATCAGACTCGAAAACTTCGTGTTCACCGCGGGGCCGGCTCCTTTCCAAAATTCTTGTGATCAGTACTTTTTCGTGCTTTCCCATCCAAAGGAATTGCCATCTGAAAACGACTGCCGTCTCTAGAAGAACGTTCGCTTTTACCTCCGCTGGCGGAGTTCGGAGTATTTCTGATTCGCGGCTCTTACTTTGCTGCAGCATTTTTGTGTATGTTTGTGCGTTTAAACTTTGCCTGCCACCACATTTAATGTTTCAATACCAGCCGGAACTTGTATATTTTTTTACAGTGAAGCTTCGAATGGCTGACTTCTTAAGACCTTTTCGTGTCTTTTTCAGTGTGGGGAGGACGTTATGCGGCAAAGAAAACATTTTGGCGAGGGACTTGCAGCTTTTCTGTAACGTAAATACGTTTGGAGCCAGTACCCCCTGTGAGAATGGATTACTAGCGAAGCTGTCTGCATGGAGGCGACACGTTTGGACGATGGTAGGCCGTAATTTACTGTGTCATTATAAATTCAAATGAAGCTTGGCATAATCATAGAGTCGCCTTACCAGCCAATCGTCCTAAAATTTTTGTTGGGAAAGTGGCGATGACGCAAAAGTTACAACCACTTTCCTTCCGTTTTTTTAGATGCGACGCATCTCTTGCTCTGAGGCATGTCCCTCCTGCGTTGTGCGGCATCGCGGCGTCCGTCCGCACTCCCTCCTCCGTTCGTCGCTCCCACAGCTGGTGCGCAATACTCTCACTCCGGCTCATTATCAGGACGACAGCTGGTGCGCGTCTTGGTTGGCGCGCGCTTCGCTGCGTTAACGCTGCGTTAACAGCTGCTCCGGCGCACATTTGTGCGCATGCGCTACTCTCCTCCGCTGTCTCCTCTCCTTCAAGCGCTGTGAATATAAAGCGGGTATCGCGCCGCGGCGGTTCAGTCAATCGCTCGCTCTGGCACTTGACGTGACCGCTTGACTTTCTTCGTGCTTGACATCTTCGTTCTTCGATGAAGAGGTGATGGAAGTGACGGTCCCTTCATTCTTCCGAGGAGTGTGACAAAACCCAATATCCCTTCAGTCACCCCAAGTGGTGTGACACAACCCAATTCGACCATCACCCCAAGCATGTGAAGGCAGCGTCCTACGACCATCGCATTTGGATTTAGAGAATCAACCCACGCGTTCAAACCCCCAGATGCGTCGCACACACCAGGGTTCTCTCGCGGGGAGATGAAGCCAACTGAACCAACTGAACCCCCAGATTTCACACCAGGTTCTCTCGCTGGGGGTAATTTTTTCTTGTATGAACGCCGCGTAAGCTATGTGTATTACCCGGCACGAAAGCACACACAAGATGCGGAACGCCGCATCACCCGTATTCTTCAGAAGCCGCGTGCAGGTCAACCGGCACGAAAGCACACACAAGATGCGGAACGCCGCATGAAGGGCCGGAAATCTTCAGCCTAGGAAGAGCAACACTTTAGCGACTTGTGAGGATTTTGAAGGGCCGGAAAATCTTATATGAAGAGCAACACTCTTCGCACTTGTGAGAAACAACGCATTCCTAGTGTCGTTTGCAGAAGGAACGCCGTTCCTGAAACAACGCATTCAAAAACCTAACCAGTGTAACTTACAGCAGAAGGAACGCCATTCCTGCCGGTCCTTCAAAAACCCTAATGGAACTGTGGCGTTAGTTAAAAAGGAACTTTTCCACAGGAACGACGTTCCTTGGAAGGCTTCCGCACAACACTACTCCGAACCTCCAAAAAGAACTAGTTCCAGAACGACGTTCCTTGGAAGGCCGTACTCTACTCATGCACAACACTGTAGCGCCCAGCTAGTGCGCCGTCGCACGATGTCACTCTAGACACTGCCTTCTTTGGTACTCTACTCATGGCTGTAAAATTGGAATCCAGTGCGCCGTCGCACGCAGGAGCGGCCAGAGGCAGGCAACCTTTGCTTGGTGGCCACCCCTTCTTTGGTATCTCTTTTCGTTGAATGTCAAAAACTCAAGAAAAACGCCAAGCAGAAAAAGAGCGGCCAGAGGCAGGCAACCTCTTGGTGGCCATACATTTCCTCTTTTCGTTGAAGAACGGGATTACGCACGAAGGTGTTATGTGTGCGAAAAGTATTTGGCGGGAAACACAAACTACATTGCTGTTTTTGTTGCTAGGTTTCTTTGAAGTGTTTTCTTTTTATATTTTTCTGTGTTATGTTGCTTCTGTCTGTAACACAGATTTTCGTGCTTCTCCCGGCTTTGTGTTTCACCGGGAAAGACAACGCATGATACCCCCCAAAAAAAGACGTCATTTGTTTGTCATGCGCCACTCCCGTGTTTTATTTAAAACACCCGTCGAAGTGTCGTTTACCTGTAGCAATAACACCCTTTTGCTTCTGCGGCACTTTAGAAAGATTTTCCATATTATTGATTTTCCAAACGTCCCCTAAGTGCAAGAAAAGCCTCGAGCCGGGGTGATGACTTTTTAAGTGGCGCACAAGTAAAGAAAAAAAAAAACCCTAAACCCGACGACGGCTTCTGAGTGAGAGAACGAGTTGCGCCCTCCTCAAAATAAAACAAAAACCCAATTTTGTCGATCTGGTAAACCCAAAGGAAGGGCTCGTTTGGCAAGCTAGATTGATCCGCCGGAGTTGCGGCTACGCGTCCGCAACCGGAAACCAGCAGCCAGAGCCACAATTGGCGCAAGAGCTTGACTCGTTCGGGGCATGAGTAGACAACTTATTGCAAAATAAGTATAGCGTCCGGAACAAAGATGACCAACAAGCACCAAGTAAATATCAGCGGCACCCAAACGATGACTTCGAAGCGTCCTCCGTTTGTACTTAGTTCGAGGCGATCTACTCAAATGGAATAATATTCGGTCTACACGGTCGATACAAACAGACTCATCTGATAGCTTTTGGGCAGGGTGTTCAACGTTGAGGAACGGCACGGAAAATTTTAGTAAACGATTCCAGCTTTAAATGAAACTTACGAGTTTCGCAATTTGTATTTTCTACGGCTGGTCGTTTGATGGTTAGCTGAATGGTACCATGCCTCACTGACGCTTGTTTCATAACATTGCCCTGGATATCAAGGCAAGCAAAGTTGGCTACAGTTCGTTTCTTTTTGGAGCTTCTATGTGGTTCCAGAAAGGCATCACTTGACGTCGGACAATATTTTCTATGTAAAACTTAGTTATGAAGCAAACTTTGTCCATATCCCGGGATTTCTGATATCGGTTTTAAAGGTTTCTTCCTGTAACGTTATGTGTCAGGACTTTCATTTTAGTGGAGTCAGGTACACGGAGGTTTCCAAATGGGCAGTGCAAGCACAGCTGAAATTCTCCTGCAAGTACAGCAGCGCAGAAACTGTTTGCCCCATGCTCAATAACCTACAAATACTACAACAGGAAATTACTGCAGTACTCTGGAACACAGGAAATGTGTACTTTTGTATTTTTATGCTGAGTTGACGTTCTAAAGCTCGACTTAGCATCACAAACCCATGAATTCAAACTAGAATCACTGAAACTCGAAAACTCGCCAATTAAATTGTTCTCTTTGAACCATCAATCGAAAAAAATCATCCTTCCAAATTATGTGCAGGATTATGTGACAATGCGGCGTAACTGATAACGATTTTGTGTTTTGTTAGAATTATCTATACTGGTTATGAAAGATATTGTTGTTTTGACATCACTATTTTTAAATCTTCTCGAATTGCTGCAAATGTAGAAGCGTGACAACCCAACGTACACTCGAGGGCTCAAAAAATTCGGTGCTATTACTTCGGCATTGTTCTCATTAACAGTTCCTGCTAAGGCGTAAATAGTTAAGGACAGTGTAATACAACAATTTAGTTTTTAATCCTTGAGGCTGTTTTTACATTCCAATAAAAATGTGCGCTTACATCGATGTGCAATTCATTTACTTTTGTTCCTCTCTGAGTATCGGCGCCAACCATGTTTAATACTAGTTAATTGGCATCGTACACAGTCACTGTTTTACGACCATGCGTGCAGCCTAACTACTGGTTCCTCGTTTCGTTTAGTTGTTAGTTCGAGAACAACCCGTATATCAGAGGTAGGGAATTTATCCCTTAGTGTATAAGGCGTACACCTCCCGAAAACTCAAGATTGCTAATTTATGCTGCAAGACCCTCGCTTTCTCGGCTGCGTGCGGATCTCTTTAAAATATTTTTGTCGAATGCTTTCTCACTTTAAAAATGCTTACAATGTCAATTTCCTTAGAATAAAGTGGACGATTTGAGATACGCAGATTGTTTCCTTCCGCATAACACTCTTCACGTTATTATAAACATGATGTGCAGTACGTTGATTACTGACACATTCTTCTCAAATGTGTGGTTTTAAAAAGCCGTATTTAATATGTTTAATATGTTGACGTTAATAGTATGAGTACGGTGTTTTCGGCATTTTTGAAATTCAGTCTTTGGTGGCGGTTTTCTTGATGAGTATTTATCCGGGACAACTTCATAAACCAGTTTAATATTTTCGCGCACATTTTGCGATGAGACATTTTCGGAAACCTAAAACTGACGACAGTTCCAAGCAGATCGTGTATTATACCACTCGAGCTCTGCTTATAGAGGCAACACTGAATTGCGCCTTGCGCCCATCTCCCCACCGTCGCCGCTGCTTTGCGGCCACAATATGGAGCGGGCTCTGGAGAAAAAGAAGTGCTTGTGGCCATATAGTTTGTCTGGTGAGCGTTACACGATGAACGTCTTTATCATTTTAGATACTGCACTGTGTGTTTTATTCCATTCCCGTACGAGCTTGTCTGTTTCTTCTGAACTTGCAGACCATTCATTAGATGCGACGCATTTCTTGCTCTCGGGTATGTCCTTCCGTTGTCGTCGCGGCGTTGTCCGCACGCTCACTGCACATGCGACACTCTCCTCCGTTCTTCTCTCCGACAGCTGTCGGCAACACTCCCACTCCCACTCGCTTCGCGCTCTGGGTGCGCGCATGTGTGCGCAAACACTCTCACTCAATCGCATTATCATAAGACAGCTGCGGCGTGTGCGCCGTCGCTGCTCTTGGGTGGCCGCGCATGTGTGCGCATCGCGCGCGAACTCTTCCGCCCCGGCTCCTCTCCCTTTCAAAAAAGCCCGGGAATGTAGTCGGGGCAGCGCACGGCGCCGGATCAGTCCGTGCTCGCTCTCGCACTTGACTTGACTTTGCTTGACGATACCTCCGTGCAAGATCTCCCGATGAAGACGTGAATGGAAGCGACAGTACCCCTTCAGCGAGTGGACTGACGCAAACCCAATACCAGCGGCCAGTCCAAACGCTCCCCCCTGATGCGTCGCATCACATCAGGGTCCCTCGCGGGAATATGGGCGTAATTTTTTGTTAAGTGGTTTTATCAACCATTGCCCGGTTGCTGTTTACACACGTGAGTGGGCACATCCTATTTAATTACGTACTGACTTCGTAGCATACTTTAACATTTTTCTTGCAGATATTCAACAAAAGGCACGTTATTGCCAGGTTTTGGGTAATTACATCCCCGAAAAACGTTTTTCTACACGTGCGTGTACGCACGCACACTAATGTAATCTGGTTTACGGTATGCGCAGCCCGTCATAGACATATAATCGCGCTAAAGGATATTGAGGTGGCGACATTTTGGCGAGTCTCTTCCAATAGTATTTCCACACAGACGCTGTTTCGCAACGCGTTCTTTCAGGTTCTGCTCCTGTAAAAAGGAATTGCGCAGCAAGGCTGTTGCGCAAGCGCGACAGGCGGAAATCTTGTCTGTTTTTGCCACCGACGTGTTGGCTTTGTGGGGCGAAAGAAGTTCCACTAGCCAAAAACTGATTCTCGCATGCATCACCGGCATCACTAAAGGAAAAGTTTCGAGGTTAGTCGAAAGAGAAGAAAGGCATCTTTAAGCCGGAAGGCGCGTGTGCAGTGTAGCATCTTTTGAGCCCTGGTAGCAGCATCGCGACCGCACATGGTGTTGAAAACTGCCCGCCTTTTCCTGGTGAATTTTAACCACCTAAATTTCTGCAGTGCTGTTTCAGGTCTCGCTGCCAGGGCATGGATTGGCCTACGCATAGTTTGCTGAGGAATATTCATTGCTGTTGTAATAAGCACTGCCAGTGATATTCACCCTATCGCCTTCTCCTTTCGTTGTTTGTCTCCGGGAACAGCAAGCCTGCAGCAGTCAGGGCTACCACGGTATGTTTGCTGAACGTGGATGATTGCTGGCGGGAGTATCTAGTGTGCATACTAGAATGGCAGTACAAAAATTCCACTGGCCAAGGGAAGTGGCGCAGACAAGCACTACCCTGCTTTTCACGCACCCGCCACTTCCTTTCTTCACAAGCTCAACTGCGCTTCCCTCAGCCGCTCTGTTACATGCTATGTTATCGGCGGGAAAATTCACGACATTTTATTATAAAACACGCAGATCATTTCACGAGCTGACGCGAGTGATAGTGTTGTAGTCAGCCGGTGACGGAAAAAGGTCTGAATTAAATTATCATACCGATGCGACCCTGCCATACGCACCAAGAAATTGTTCCTTTGAGCGCGGCCTGATTCATACACTCAGATAAAGTCTCACTGTGTGAGATACTCGCTGGTGCCATAACTGAGAGATAAGGCTGCACGTCAACTGCCCTCATAACGTTTCCGATTTAGGCAGAACACCATGACGGTGGGTCTCAGAATTAAATTGCTTGAAGAACGCCTCTGAGACATACATGGGTGCGTAGCAGATGGGTATAGCTGTAGGCATGCATAGTTCTTACCATGCAGTGACATTTTTTACGCCAGTGAGCAAAGTTGTTCATAAGTCCTATGCTGGTTTCAACGCAAAATCATTAGTTCAGTTGCTTGGGCAAAAGTATCACATGTTACGAAGGTTTATATGGTAAAAAAGTGGCCCAGAGAGCAAAGAGAACCTAAAAGAAAATATTGGTTTTAAAGCACCAGCAAAATATCGCTCTGATTGGCATTTAACTGAGGGCACTCGAAATGCAAGACGAACATGTACCCCCTAATGCCACAACAGCACGACAGCCCTCGATGATTTAGAGTAAACCTAATGAATACGTTGTTGCCGGTCCCTGAAAAATGACGATCATAGGCACGTGCTAAATATTTCGAGCCGTTTTCATGTTATAATTAGTACCAAGGTAACAAAGTATAAGTTTCAAAATATTTTTCTTGCGTTGAGTTTCAAAGACGGGGATGCGCTGAATTGACGTTGGTATAGGCCATCACGTGGCATCGTTATCAACATTATCAACATCATTATCAGCAGCGCAGCCCACTAGGTCTACTGCAGGTCACATCCCATTACCGCTTTCTTTTCAAGGGTTTCACATTTGAATATTAACATTTTTGACCTATAAAATGAATGCATCTTTTTCGGGATTTTCGTTGGCTTTTGGTCAATTCCAGTTACTGCTTCTTGTATGTTTTGCGGGTTTTCCCCTTTTCTGTCGGTTTCGGCTATTTCTTTTAAATATTTTTCTACACGTAGTTTTCAACCATTGCAGGCCCGTTTTGGCTGCTATTTACTTCACTTCGGGTGGTTTTGTATGCTCTAGGTACGTTTATGCTGATGATAACCCCCATAAAAAGCTCAGGTGATGGTGGCTGTACTGACAAGGAAACGCATAAATGCCATCGCCTCCCTCGGGTTTATTTCGTTTATTCTTTAACTTCCCTTTACCTAGACACGCCCGTTCGCTATCCAATCTTTCACACTGGTTGGCCACCATTTGTAATTTTGCCTAACGACATGGGTTGCAAGGACATTTTTTTCTTTATTTAAACGATGATATCTTCTACTCTGGTGTGTTTTCTGTTCCCCGGAAGCTTGCTTCCTATCTTCAAGTGTTACTCCGACCACTATTTATTGCATGGCGCGTTAAGCCGACCTAAGTTTGCTTTCAGTTGTTTAGTGAGGCACCAAGTTTCAGCTCCATGTGTCATCATCGGAAGTATGAATTAGTCGTATATTCTTCTTTTGAGCGACAGAGGTAGCTTCAGCATCATCATCAGCCCATCTACGTTTACTGCAGGGAGCAGGCCGCTCCTATAAATCTCCAATTATCCTGGTCGTGTGCTAACTGCGACCAATTTATCCCCGGAAACTTCTTGCTCTCATCTGCCCATCTAACCTTCTTCCGCCCCCTGCAACGCTTGCCTTCTCTAGGGATCCATTCTGCGCCCCTAATAGCCAACGGTTATCTGTAAAGAACTGAGGCAGTTTGAAAGCAGTGAAGAGGCGTCTAGGCATCAGGAAAAAATCAGATGTATGCGCTTATGCCTAGATGTATGCTCGCTGTGTCGTTCTCAATTTACGTTGAAGCCTTTCTGTGAGCCCCCAAGTTTGTGCCCCGTCGGTGAGTACCGGTAAGATGCAGCTGTCATAGACTTTCTTCTTCAGGAACAGGTAGGCTTCCATTCATTATCTGATAATGCTGCCGAATGCACTCCACCCCATTCTTATCCTTCCAATTATCTCTGCCTCATGGTTGGGACCCCGGGTCACTACTTGGTCTTAGTAAATATATTCGCTTACCACTTTCACTGCCTCGCCACCTATCTCAAACCGTTATGCTCTCCCGAGGTTTTTTAGCATTACTTTAGTTTTCTGCATATTAATTTTCAGGCCCGGTTCTACTCTGCTTGTCCAGTGCGGTAAGCAAGCTGTGCAAATCGTCCGCCACTTACTTATCAAGGCAACGCCATTAGCAAATCTGAGGTTACTCACGTATTCTCCTTAACCCTTACGCCAGCTGTTCCCAATACGATGTTCTGAATACCTCTTGTAAACATGCTGTAA
Organism: Haemaphysalis longicornis; assembly: GCA_013339765.2. NCBI lineage: Eukaryota > Metazoa > Arthropoda > Arachnida > Ixodida > Ixodidae > Haemaphysalis > Haemaphysalis longicornis. The sequence continues at coordinate 13,733,770 of CM023451.1, forward strand.
ATAACATTGGATAGATTGTGTCTCCTTGAGTAAAACCCTTTCTTATTGGTATTTTCCTTATAGCTTGAGAACCTCTACCCCAGCTGACTGAATAGAACTAGCGGAGTTTTGTAAGTTAACCAATAGGCGTAAGGCAGCTGACATACGGAAGAATAATATGGAAAGGATCTAGAATGCTGCAAAGAACGGAGGGAGCCTGAAAGCAGTGAAGAGGCGTCTAGGCAACGGGAAAAATCAGATGTACGCACTTGAAGACAAGCAAAGCAATGTCATTACAAATAGGGATAAAATAGTTATAGTAGCCCAGCATTTCTCCAGAGACCTGCCACGGTAGCCGCGACATCCAGGATAAGACCAAACGAGATAGTAGTCCAGAGGATGCAGACCTCCATCCCGTAACGACAAAATAAGAAAGAAGGCTTTGAAAGACATGCAAGGGGGCAAAGCAAATGGGGATGATGAGGTAACAGCAGACTCATTGAAGGATGGAGGCAAATTGTACAAGAAAAACTGGCAAACCTGTATGCACAATGACTTATGACCGCGAGTGCACCAAAATCTTGGAAGAACGTGAACATCATTCTAATCCCTAAGAAAGGTGCCAAGGAGGACGGACATGACAAACTACAAGGCCGATCAGCTTACTGTAAGTCGTCTACAAGGTACTTAGCAAGGTAATCGGTAACAGAATTTCTGCCACCTTAGATTTCAGTCAACCAAATCAACAAGTAGGGTATCGTAAGGTTATTCAACAACGGATCATATTCACACGATCAATCAGGTGACGGAATTTGCACGGAGTATATTTACCCCCTATATATAGCCTTCATAGATTATAAGAAAGCATTTGACTCGGTCGAAACCACAGAAATCATTCAGGCGTTGCGGAATCAGGGTGTAGACGAGCATTACGTGCGAATACTAGAGGATATCTACAATGAGTCCACAGCTAATATTGTCCTCTATAGGAGAGCAGTGAAGATGTAGCTAACTTTTCATTATTTGGGAGCATTTGCCGAATGCACCCCAGCCCATAATAATTCTGTACCGGATTTCTTTCTCGTGGTTGGGATCAGCGCAGATCACCTCACCGAAGTAGCAATATTCTTGGACTTGTTTTAGCGTTTCGTTACATTTGCTAAAGGGGGTGCCTTCGCATGTTTTTTTATGACTTTAGACGCAACTTGCCCGAAAGAAAGAATCTGTCGTCAGTACTGAGGGGTTTAGAGTTTCGGCGGCCGTTATCGGAGGCGAAGATTCTGTGTGAATGGCCAATGGCCTTCTCTGTCATTCGCTCAGAAGGCGATTAAGGAACTCTTACGCTTTCTACGGGCGACAAACTTGAGCTCTATACTATAGACTGAAAGCCTTCAGCCACAATCACTGAACTTGGACGTTTAGTGCTTCAGCGCTGTGTGCTCGAATTTTTCTTCATTCTTTCTTTTCTCTTTTTTGCCTATGTACACTTTCCCATGTGCAGGATAGCAATTTGTGCTCTAGCCAGGTTAACTTTCCTCCATTTCTTCTAAATCCTTCCTTCCTTCCTAGATTTATTCATATTTATTTTTAGTGGCACGGCTTTGCTTTGTGTATTAATCTTCTCAAGCATTTTTTGCGGGTTTTCTGCAGACCCTCTTACCTGTATAGGTCGTCTGAAAGCCTCAGGCGGCTCAAGTATTCTCCGTGTATCCGTAACTGCACGTTTTTTTAGTAAAGCTTCCTGAATCTTTCTGGAGACAATCTGTGAACAGTTTTGGCGGGAGGGTGCCCTGTGGTACTCCTTTACGGATCTGGAATTTGCTGCTCGACTTCTGGAGAGATATCCGGCCCGTGCAAACCCTTATATATGTCTTCTAGGTGTGTTATGTAGGTTTTCTCTATTCACTGGACTTTTAGAGGTTCCAGCACTGCTGCGCCGCTCACTGAATGAAACGCTTTCTCGTGGTCAATAAATGACATGTAAAGGGTTTATTACACTCTCTAGATTTCCCTGTCACTTGACTGACGACGTTGGCATGATCCATTGTTGAGCATCTTTCCTAAACCCAGCCTATTCTATGGGTTGATAAGAACCTAGGCTGTTACTTAGTCTGTTACCCATTACTTTGGTAAACAGCTTGTATACAAAGGAAACCAGATTGATGGCCCTGTAGTTCTTAAGGTCCCCGGTGTCCCCTCTTTTGTGAATCAGAATTCTGTTGGTGCTCTTCCAGGCTTAGGGCAGTGGTATAGTAATTTAAGCATCCTGAAAATAGTGCGGCATGCTTTTTTAGTGCAATATCTCCTCTATCCTCTAAATGATCACGTGGCAGTCACTGAAAACAGCGACCGCACGACGCTGTCCCCGTGGATGGTGCGCCGGGAGCACCGGCGTGACCTTACCCGATTTGACGTTAGCCGATTTGACGTGTCTTCCTGGGGAACCGCGGCCGGGTGCAAGAACCCCGGTACCATATTTGCCGCCCTGAACGCGGGCTAGCCGTGGTTACTGGGAAGGGCATTGTGGTCTTCTTCCTTGTTTTGGTGTTCCGCGGTGGGCGTTTCGCGGAGCGAATTACGCTGGCATTTTTCAGTGGCTCTCGGGATTTTTCGGTAACCTTCCTCGTAATTTGATGCGCCTTTCTAGTGGATCTGTTGTTTTAAGTGCGAATGCACTTTATAAGCGACCCTGAATTTCGTTGCACACCGTCCGTCCACATAGCAACAGCTGCGGGTGCGCGCGCTCCTCGTCTTCCTTGGCAACGGGGGAGATGGCACATACCCACGTGGGAGATTGGCCAGGAATCTCCTCGTCTTCCATGGCAACGGGGGGAGATGGGCGCGCGCTGCCTGGCCGCTGACATGGCACATACCCACGTGGGGGATTGGCCAGGAATCGGGCGTGAGAAGGGCTAATGCACCCGCCTAAAGGAGTACTGACACGAAATTTCAAAGCTGAGATCCGCTCTAGCAATCAAGTACAACGACAAACACAAATAGGTGTCTGTGAATAAATGCATCTTTTTTCTTTGAAGTTGTGTGTGTGTGTGTGTGATCTCTCTTTTCGCGAACATTACCGAACCGCGCAAATTCAACTCCTGCATTCGCACTTTCACATTCTTCCCCTCGGGGAAATGCGGGGAACTTTATAACCATTTTTTCTTCCTGTGTTCGCTTCGCTGCGCGCGAGAGCATTTCGTCCATGCAGGGGCATGTCTGGCCGTGGAGCTTCTACCCGTCGGAGCCCCTTGGCTGCTCCGCTCGAGCCCGCAAGAGATGCGGGGCCACTGGGCTCGTCGGCGAGCTCCGCCCGATCACGGACCTCTGCGAGAACCTCACGAACCGGCTGGCAGGTCTCGGGCTAGAACGCGGTGGGTCCACTCCGGCCGAGCATTGTGATTTTACGGTTCATGGGTTACGATGACGGCAAGACAGTGCCGGACTTCCTTTGTGACCTCACCGTATACAATGCGGCGTCGGGTGCCTCGGAAGAGTTCGTCGTGGCCCGCGTCCAGCCGGTTGCTCTTGAGGGTCCCCCGGTCGCTGTGGCGCCCTGCAGGCCTCCGGTCGCGTCCTGGGCGACTTCGTGGCGCGCTTCCGCGAGGAGTTCCTGCCTCCGACTACGACTACCGCATCTGCCGTAAGTTGGAGGAACGCAGCGTCCCCGCCGCGTGAGGGCCTGCTTTTTCCTGCACAACGCAATTAACATAATTTAGCCATGATCTCTTCTCATCATTTGACGTAAGAACAGACAGACTGTGTATTTGGATTTTAAAAAAGCATTTGATTCTGTGCCGCACTCGTTGCTGCTCCAAAGTTTCTTTTCTTGGCCTACATATGATGTTGTCCAGTGGATAACAGGTTATTTGCATAATCGTACCCAATGTGTCCTGCTAAACGGCTGTAAATCAGGTGCTGGAGTGTTAGTTCTGGTGTTGCGCAGGGTGTCGGTTTTAGGGCCCCTGCTTTCCTTGTATATATTAATGATATGTAACAAGTAATTGTCCTGCAAAGTACTCCTTTACGCAGACGATTGCGTTGTTTATCGCAGATATCAAAAGTCCCAAGTGACACGGACTACTTCAAAGTGATCTCGACCATATACAAACGTGGTGTGCAAAATGAAAAATGACTTTGAATATTGCAAAATGTAAGCACGTTTCCTTTACACGCAGTAGCAGCGCTGTTTTATCAAAATACACTATGGGAAGTACGCATCTTGATACAGTGCTAGATTATAAATATCTTGGCGTCTATTTTTCATCTAACCTAACCTGGAAACGTCAGATTGAACACGTGTCCTTTTCTGCCTCCCGCATGCTCAACTTTCTAAAACGCAACTTCAGTGATGCTCCTCCAAAAAGTTAAAGAACTTTTATATTTCACGAACGTAAGATCCATTGCGGAGTACGCCTGCGCCGTGTGGGACCCACAATTTGAAAATTTATGTGCACTACTAGAACGCGTCCAGAACCGCGCCGCCCGATTTGTAACTAAAAATTATAGTTTCCGCACTAGCATTACATCACTTAAAGCAGAGTTGGGCTGGCGGAAACATTAAGTAAACGTCGGTTGCATCACAAACTTGAACTACTATATCGTATTTATTTCAGTAAGACTGGTATTGATCCTAAAATTTTCTTACTACCCCGCACTTTGTATCTAAGCGTCGCGACCATGAGTGGAAAATTCGTGAAATTGATTGCCGTACTGATGTGTACAAGGGTTCTTTCTTTCCCCATTCCATTGGGGAATGGAATAAACTACCAAGTAATATTGTTAATTGTACATCTGATGCTCTGTTCCACACGTTTTTGTCGCACATGTAAATTGTCATTGTGACACTGCTTGTACATTTGACGCGCTATTGTGCAGATTTGTACCACTTATTCTCATGTCAGTTTTTTTTCTCTTTTTTCTTTTCTTCTCTTTTTTCTTTTTTCCCCATGTGGATGAATCGTATTCATGTATTTGCATATACCCCCCCCTGCTGTATTGCCTTATTGGCGCTGCAGGTAATATGAATAAATAAATAAATACATTCGAGCTATACAGGAGCTCTTCAAATGAGCTATCCCGGGTGCGTCTGACGCAGAAATAGTGAGGCACGTCTTACGACGATGCCACCCGCGCTTCCGACCTTACTTACGTGGTCGTGAGTACTCGAGCCTGGAGGAGATGGCACGATCAGGCCGGTCAATCGAGGAAGCTCTCATATCGGAGCTGAATTATGTACCCCCTCCGCCAGTAGGGGAAGCAATCGAGCCAGCTGTGCATGGAGAGACACCCTTGCTTCGCCAGAGCGAAGTGAGACTGCGGAAGACCCTGACTAGATGGTGCGGCCCATGGCGGGAACTCCCCGCAGCGATTGAGCCAGGGTTCTTGCGTTGGGAAAACAGGCCCTTTTTACTGGCAGGCTCCCCGCTCCCCGATCCGAGTCTCTCCCTTTGGGGTTGGCAACAAAATCTTCTGAACTCCAGAGGTCCTTCTCGTCCAGTTGTCGGGACGGGACGGTCGCGAGGCTACGTGCCTGACGGAGATAAAGCTGGCGGCTGTTACCAATGTGGACAGCCAGGACACATCCGTCGTGAGTGTTCCCTTGTGATAGCTGGTCGCCAAAATAGAAATAGCCATCGAGATGAGGGAATGCAGCCCGGGGCAATGATGGTGACTCAACCCGTCGCCGAGGGCCGCAAAATTGTCTGGAGGCGAGGACTGGTGTTTTTTACCCACTGCTTGCCGTGTTGAAGCGCGCGCACAGCCCATAGCACCGCATGCTTCTGTTCACGTGCTCGGAACGGATGTTAACGCATTGGTTGACACTGGCGGCAGTTTGCCACTAATTGGAGATGCAGACTTTGAACTCTGCCGAGTACGTGGTGTCAAGTTGCGCAAATGCAGCACCCGGTTGGAAGTTGCCAATGGTGCTGTGGTTGAAGTACGTGGGGCTGTGGGCTTGCACATTTCTTACGCAAGCAGAAGGTGTCGGCAGCGCTTTACGTACTGCCCTGGCTTGGCGGTGCCCATGATTTTGGGCCGGGATTTCATTGTTCGCGAGGGCCTACTTGACTTGGCGGGAGGTGGTTACAGATTAGGACATGGCGGACTTACTGGACTAGGTGGTGGACGCGCAGCCAGATCGGCTGAGGAGTGGACCTCAACGGAACAGGACTCCCAGTAAAGGTGGGGTTTAGGGGGTGCAGTGTCTTCCTGGGGAACCGTGGCCGGGTGCAAGAACCCCGGTACCACAGACGTTAGCCAATCTGGCGGGACCATAGCACAATTGTTCCGCATGCAGCTCTAAGCTACTGAACCGCTTCCACCAGCCTAACGTTGTTTGAGTTTGAAGTTGCTTCGGACGTCGGAAGGCACGGCAATACGTCTGCGTAATATAATGCCTACCTAGTAGGCCCAGAGGGGTGAATGGCGAAGGCTCCAGGTAAAGTATATAATTTACACTTTTTCTATATTTACTATTTACTTTTACTTTTACTTCTATAGTATAGAAGAAAATAAAAAAACGATGGAAACGAAAAAGATTGGTGCGTATAATAAGCGTACACGTTCCGCAATGGCACATCAATGCTTCGGGTTCACTATGCTCTAAGGATTGCTTCGGTGCACGCGTTCGTTTTCAGTATAAATGTGGTATTCATTAGAAACCTACAATGCACAATTAGGCTTACACTTGTCTCTACCTTTGCTAACCCCAAGCGACTATCTTGATGGAGAAAGATGTGCAGGCTCATGATTTATCTCGAAATCTACTGACCTAAACATGGCCTAAAATATAATTTTTGTTTTGAAGCACTTATATGTCCGTGTGTCTCCAGCGTAATTTTGGTTGTAAGCGCTGATAATCACAGTCGACCGAAACGCAAACAGAAAAATTGCTCACCAGGAAAGGTTACAATTTGATTTTCCAATTAAAAGTGCGTACTCGATACAGTTTGTACAGAGGGCAACAGACTTGTCTATAACACCGGTTTCGTACTTATAGCCTTATCTTGCCACGGCTGAAAAGCATTTGAAGAAACCCATTGTGTCATTCTAAAGTCTTAACCATGTATTTTGACCTCAATGTTTATTGTGAGAAGCTTGAGACCGCAGTTTTGAGAGGTAACTATTTGAAGTTGAACTCAGTGTTATAGACAAGGGTGTTGCGCACCGTACGACCTCTTTCTAAGTTGTTAAGAAGGTGTAGAAAATATTACACTCCTGCAAACCTCCACAGTTAACCTTACGAACGTTTCAGATAAAATTACAATAACCGCGCTCACGCTAATTTGCATTTACCAATGATTTAATTACAGTAAAATGAAGTAATTCCATCACCGGCTCCAGAAGTTACACGGACTGCTTCTTTTTCTTCTCTAACCCAGATTCACGGGTTGTTCCCACCAGCATCGCCCGCCGCAAATTTTTTGGTCACGACCTTAGCTAATTGCTATGTGGATTACCTGAGAGAGAAGGGTGGTACGAAGCACCACGCTTTCAAATTACGTTTAACACCGTCTTTACGCGTCCACTGGAAGGAGCCGGCTACGGGAAATACGCGGACACATCACGGATGCCGAAAGGGGAAAACGGTTGGATCATTACGGGCCCCTTATTCGCTCTGCTAAGTGGTCGCCAGGGTGGAATGATTCACCAATCTATACTTAGCTGTGTTCTCTCATTATCTTCCCCCGGGGATCCTCGGTAGTTACATAAGGAGAAGTAGGAACACCACTTTCACTGTTCCAAATACTTGCGCTTCGGAAGGTTTGTTGGGCTGCTATGTTCTTTGTACCTCATTCAGTGGTTGCAATTACATGGTTGACAGGACACCTCAGGGTCTGGGTCGGTATTTCTGCATGTTTTCTTCTTTGTTATGGCTGATCCTAATTGTTGCTAATTTTCATCGGGACATAAAGTTTTGAGGGTAAATTTTGCCATTATTTTGAGGCAGCACCCTGCACTTTCGAAAAAAGTCAATAGATTCGATAGCGACAATTGGGTTCACATACGTCTCCATAATCGCACCATTTCCGGTGGATTATTCACCCTGGCGTAATCACCTCGTCGTCTTCTTCATGTTTTTTTGCGCATTTTCCTCATGCACTATTTCTCTATATAATGCGCAATTAGTTAGTCAAATATTATACTTTCATTTTATATACATTTATATACATTATTACACTTATATACTTTTCATTTTTATATACATTTATATGATTTATATACATTTTTTATACATTTATACTTATTGCACCTTCCTTCCCTCCTTGTTATTTACGCAAAATGTTTGATAAAAAAAACAAGTTTCACTTTTTGCTTTTGTATCCGAAGAAATAAAAGCGATTAACTTTTTTTTTGTACTTAGGTAGCTCTTTACAATTTGAGCAGAACTTAGGGCATCAGTGCCAACAAACAGTTTATGTTTCGTGCCCTCATTGTGCGTTCATTATTGTCCAGTGGCGGCTGTTTTGCAAACACGGCTGACTGCATTTACATTTGCGTTATATCCGCACGTACTAACACCCACAAAACGGTGTCAGTGACTACAGATCCGTCTTCATTAGCTCCAACGTCAAAAAAGAAACGATGTGTCTCACTTACTCCAACTCTACCATATTTAGTATGGCTTGCCCCCAAATTCACTGAGCCAATTTCACTCATGCGAAATCGCCCATGTCAGTTTTTTACAAACGTGGTAATAATTGCGGAGTTTACTAAGAAGGACACCCCTTTCTCCAGGGACTACTGTTTAAAATCATTGTCCGTGATTATGCCTACAAACATATCAAGTGACATTTGATACAGCACGGTCATTGTTAAGCAAATACAAATAGGGAGATAATAGCCAACAAAAACCAGTGAAGGCTGCACTACCATTAAGGAATATTTATACTCGAAGCGACAATATAAAAGCGCCCCAGAAACAAAAAATGGCTTTGGTGTTACGCTAAAGCTATGTCCAAATTTACGTATATATTGCGTATTATTTAAACAAATGTTTAGTGACTGTGCACCATTCACAAAACAAATATAAACAAATCCCCGATACCATTGAGCACGGATCGTTAGTTTCTACACAAAGGTGGGAATATGGAGACGTTCATGTGAACGCAATTGTTTCCTGTGGAATCTTTTTAGATCCCCGCACGGGGGACCTTGAGTAATCTTGGTGACGGTGAGTGGCGACACCGCGTACCCGAGCCCCCATACTTAGCTGCACCTACCGTGGCTAGAAGTTGAAAGGTGAAGGGTCAAACGCCGTGAACGGTGGCCGTCGGAGCCTTGGTAAGCTCCGGCCCAATGGCTCCCTGCCTGCTACCAGGCAGAGAGCTCCGGGACCTCTTGACTACCAGGGTAGGTCAAAGGAGAAAGTACCCCGTCTCCTGATTTCCAAGTATCATATGGCATTTTCCAAACCTACCTCCCAAACGTGATCGTCCCCCCGAAAAGAGGCCGCACCGAAGCGTCATTCCCACCCTTGCTAACAATGCATTCCCAAAAGCCAGATAACTATCCGCGCTTCTGATTGTTGAATCTCTTGACAATTCAAATCCTGTCTCCTCCCAAGTCAGTGTTACTTATCACCAAATTCCTTGAAGGCATCCTTCGCAAGTCTTTCCAAGCCAAGAAACTGAGAACCGGCGAAGTTCTGGTCGAGGTGAACACTCACCAGCAAGCCACAAGCCTGCTTACCCAGAATCGCATGGCAGATCTGGACATCAGAGTCACACCCCGCCGTAGCCTCAAAAGCTCCCAGGGTGTGATTTCTGAGCCAGATCTGATAAATGAGACGGAAGCCGATCTGCTCGAAGGTCTGAAAGGCGAGGGCGTGATGGCAGTGAGGCGCATCACCATGCGGCGAGATGATAAGCAAATCATGACAAAGCATATATTCTTGACATTTGACCGTTCCACACTCCCCGAATCCATCCAAAGCGGGTTTCATTCATTGTTTCTGTCCGGCCTTACAGCCCGAACCCGCGGCGCTGTTTCAAGTGCCAACGGTTCGGGCATGGCCACCACCTCCTGTCGTGGGAAAACAACCTCTGCAAAGTGTTCATCTCAAGATCATGATGCAGATACTGCCAGGCTCAAACAATTAATGTGCAGCAAACTGTCATGGACCTCATGCTGCGTACTCCCGCACGGTGTGAAAGGTTCCAGATGAAAAAGAAAATAATCAACCTCAAAATCACTGAAAACATCACCTTCCCAGAGGCGCGGAAGAGGTTCGCCTCCTTCCCTATGGCTAGGTACGCCGAAGCAGCACGCCGGGGGGCGGAGCGGCGTCTTGTTTCGGCGGGGGACCACGAGTATCGAAAGTCGGACTTGGTCCCCGCCCCGCCCTGCCCCCCCCCCCAAGTAGTTCATCTTCCCATACTAGGTTCAATGAAGCACGAGCTACTGGAACACATTTAAAGAGACCTCGAAACTACACCACACATCCATAGGACACCTACACGTTGAAGAAGCTACCCAACTCCTCACGGGCGCACATCCTCGACGCCACCGAAAAGTCCCTGCCACGCCCCTGGTGCGCCGCGCAACCAGAGGAGGCCGTGGTGGAATGAGGACTGTAGGCGGGCGCGAGAGGCCCAGAACAAGGTGTGGGGTGTCCTTCGTCGGCAACCCCCATGTCGGCTAACCTTATTTGTGCAAACGGGCCAAAGGCGTTTGGAAAACGTGTGCGCCGTGAGGCAAAACGAGACAGTTGGCACACCTTCTTGACATCCATTAATTCATACACAGACACACACACAGTCTGGACACGTATACGCACGCTCAAAGGACAACAGACACACAGCCTGCCCTGGTTAGCACAACAGGGGACACACTGGAATACCAGGCTAACACACTTGCACAACACTTGGAACACGTGTCTAGTTCAGCACACTACACAAACACTTCCATGAACACACAAACATCTGCAGAAAAAAAGCCCTTACACGACACAGACAAATCAAAAACTTCTTACAACTCTGAATTTACTCTCTATGAGTTGAGGGCTGTCCTGAGCACGTGCAAACCTTCAGCTCCAGGCGCAGATTAGATTACATACACAATGATACAGCACCTACACCCAGACACTCTTGAAACACTGTTACACCAATACAATAAAATATGGCTTTCGGGGCACATTCCACGCTCTTGGAGGGAGGCCATAGTAGTGGATTTCCTAAAGGAAGGGAAGGACCCTTCCTCTCCCGCCAGTTATCGTCCCCATTGCTCTTACAAGCTGCCTGTGTAAGCTCTTCGAAAAGATGGTAAACACGAGGCTCGTGTACTTCTTAGAGTACAAAAATCTTCTCGAGAGCTGCCAGGGGGGGCTTTAGGGCGGGGCGATCTACGAACGATCAACTCGTTGCGCTAGAGTCATATATTAAAGATGCTTTTCCTCCATAAGCAGTACTGTATGACAGTATTCTTTGATCTTGAAAAGGCGTACGTCACTGCTTGGCGGTACGGCATCCTCAGCGATTTGAAGTCCTTTGGCATGTCGGGTAACATGATGAATACGCTTGTTAGTTACCTGTCTGAAAGAACGTTTCACGTGCGAGTTGGAGCTGCACTACTCTAGGGTTCATGTGCAGAAAAAACGGCGTGCCGCAAGGTGGTGTTTCGAGTTGCACTTTGTTTATTGTAAAAATGAATTCTCTTCAGAAGGCACTGCCACCATCTATCTCCTGTTCAATCTAGTAGACGATGTTCAACTCTCCTTCAAATCGTGTAAACTTGCCTATCTGCGAGCGCCAAGTGCAGCTTGGTGTAACAAGCTAGCCGGCTGGGCAGATAGCAACGGTTTTAAATTTAATCCAGGAAAGTGCACTTGTGTTCTGTTTTCCAAGAGGCGTGGCATTCGGCCGGATCCAGACATTCGACTCCACGGTGTCTCTATTCCTGTCAAAAAGGAACACAAGTTTTTAGGTATAATCTTTGACGAAAAGCTCACATTCATCCTACACATACAGCAACTAAAACATAAATGCCTAAAAACACTGACTATCCCGAAGGTTCTGTCGCACATCTCTTTTGGTGCTGACAAACAACTTCTGTTACGTGTTTTTACCAGCCTGATAGGTTCACGACTGGACTATGGTAGCGTTGTCTATGGGTCAGCCACTTAAAACATCCCTCAGATTGCTGTACCCTTGTGCTTCATCTAGGGCTCCGCTTGTCGTGTGGTGCCTTCCGAACTACGCCAGTTGAAAGCCTGTAGTAGAGTGCAACAAATGGAACCTACAACGTCAGCGAGCATACACAGACCTCCTTTATGCTTTTAAAATTTCATCCATGCCTCATCATCCTTTTAAATCCGTTTTTCATGATACCTCCATGACTGAGCTCCTTTAAATCGACCATCCTTCTCTGCACCCTTCTCTTACAGAGTTAGAGAGGAAGCGTCAGAGCTTGCTGTCTCCTTTTTAGACACAATCCTAAACTCTGTAACAGATTTCATTAGCAACCATGGTATCTCCGCCCTGTGTCCTACGACACATCTTTCACACATGTAGATAAAAACCGAGCTCCCACATGTGCAATTCAGCAGCACTTCTTGTATTTGCAGGAGAAGTATCATTATTCTGAATTTATACGGATGCCTCTAAGGCTTCCACCTCTGTATCCTGCGCGGTGCATGGGCCCGGTCTAAATGTCACCAGAACTCTGAATAGTCATACTAGTATCTTCACGGCAGAGAGGCTTATGGTGTACTTCTTGTTGTTAATCATATACAACAAAGCCACACCCCACAATCCGTTATCTATACAGATTCCCTCAGTGTGTGCGGGCATTGTCATCAACAAAGTCTTCAAAAAATCACGTTGTAAATCTTATCATCAAAGGTATTATGTCGGTGTATGTCCCACAAATTTGAAACTCGTCCTTTGCTGGGTCCCTGGCCACTGTGGTATAGCCGGGAACGAAGCCGCGGATCGAATGGCCGCTGCTGCTACACTCTCGAATGCAGTAGACACAACCACATTGCCCTACACCCAAGTGAAGCCACACATCAAACAACTTCGCAAAACACGGCAAACACATTGGAGTGGACAAACAGACAACAAGTTACACGTAATAAAACCACACTTAAGACCGTACACCTCCGATACACGCAACAGATACATAGAAGTCGCCTTGGATAGATTACGGATAGGGCACTAAGCACGCAACGCACCGCACCTGCTCACTGGATCTCCAAGACCTCTGTACAGCAGGTGCGGAGAGGCCCTATCCGTCATCCACATCCTCACACAATGTAAGGCACCTCGACTTACACGACGAAAACACTTCCCACAACTACACTCACGACATATTCCACCACACCCGTCATACTTCTCAGGAGACGATGCCATGTTTTCTGTTCAGCGCACCTTTGAGTTCCTATCAGAAGTTCACTTTTTACAACTCATCTCATACCACCCATAGTTTTACCCCTGGGTCTTATACACCAGCCACCTTATTATTCTTAAACCACTCTTGTTCTTCACCCTGGCCCTTTACACCAGCCGTACTCATAGTTTTTTTAACTGATTTTATTTCGTGTTCTCTCCTCATCAAATAAATTTGTGTTTGGCGCTCTTTGCCATCATCATCAATCATCATCTTTAGATGCTTCTAAAGCGCAGGGTTCTATCTATAAAAAACGGGTTCGATTTAAAAATATGTTTAAGCCTCTAACAAGCCTGCCATTAAACAAAACAATTACTGAATTATTAATTTAGGTATTTATATGCCGTTATAAGGTAGTGATATTTACCGAAAAACGTACGTATTTTGAAAGCGTTTGTTCATCCGGCCAATATCGCTGCTCTCGCGACACCTAGCCCTCCTGCCGCGCATCCAACGCAAGTTTTCGGGTGAAAACATTGTCGCGCAGGAACAAAGCACGTTACCATTTCCAAAAAAAAAAACGCCACGCGCACTCAGCCCGTCAAGTATTATTTATCAACTAATGTTATATGAAATAAGCTTTGCAGAACACAGCAATATTAAAGGAAACCTGCAACACTTTTTTCAAAATTTTTGAAATCTTAAATGCTTGCAGAACGCACTCCCCCAACACACCCGGTACTTATATTAGGTAACGCGCCGTGGTGGTTCAGTGGCTAAGGCGTTGTGCTGCTGAGCACGAAGACGCGGTTTTTAATTCCGCCGTGAGATCGACACTTCGGCACGCGTTAAGGATCCCCAGGTGGTCAAAATAAATGCGGAGTCCTCCACTACGGCAAGTCTCTTCTCCTGAGTAGTGTCGGCACGTTAAACCCCACAATACATCCGAATCAATACTTAGATTAGGTAGACGCAAAGTACCTCAGCCAAAAATGACTGCTCTATGCAAATCAGATAACTTGTAAACTCGCCCAAAATTTTTTTAACTTTTTTTCCGCTCATGACGTTCTTCAACAGCTCGAATTACGTCACTAAGGCCACGTGGCCTCTGTTGGCCGGTTTTCCTTCAATTGCAGCAATGAACTCTTTCCGATAGAACCTTTAAAAACTCCACAAAAACAAATCAGAATTGGAAGGCGCATCTGGTGCGACGAGCAAATGACACAGCGTCGCTCCCTGCTGGCGATAACTATAGCTTTCGCAGTGGCTGCAGGCGAGAAGTAAAGTGTGAAAGCGCTTATTGAAAGTTTGCAGGGTCACTTTAAAATGTAGTCTTTCATTGTTTTGTTGCAGAACAGTTTGGACAAAAACGTAACACTAAAAGCAGCCTTTACGTGCCTTAAGGTAAAGCAGTATATGTTCCACATTTTGTGTTTTTAGGGCCCTGTGAACGTGTGTGGTTCATAAGGGAAAAAGCATGGGACAGTTGAAACGCGTTTGTGTAAAAAATATGTGTAACACAATGTCATATTTTATTTCTGGTTTTTCATTTATCTCAGCATGAGGTTACAATGAGGAGAAAATTGTTTCATGGGTTCAATGTCTAGCGCACAAGCTATTAAGCGCCCACTCGTGTGGTTTCCCGCGTCTGTAATCCGTCGATGTGGCCCAGCGAATGAAGAAGGCACCGAAGGCAGAGGAGATGAAGCATTCATGGAGGCGGTGTAGAAAAGTAGACGAAAGTGTGAGGGGGAGGGCAGTATGCCGAGCCCGCGCCATACATGTGGGTGAAAACCGAGCCTTGGCGTCCTGTGGCGCTCGAGAAGGCAGACGCAAAACCAGACTTCCATGATAGCAAGCGTCGTGTTCTTTAAGTTTCCCAAAAGCACAGAACCACAACACATGCTGCGTGCTGCACGTACATTTGTCCTCAGTCCTACTCTCGTTGCGTGGCTCATCCGAACCACGCGACATTTCCACGGGAGGTTCAAACGAAATTTCCAAAAACATGGTCGGCGGCAGTGACGCGCAGGGAGAGAACCCCAGAGTTGCGCGCGCCGTCGTTGGTTTGCTTATAACGCCATCACTTCCTGAGACACCGGAGCTGGGCGCTGTGACCGAGAAGAGTGCAATTTGTGCTGAGCTCAAATTTCGCCTCAGGGAGTATTGCAAACTTCAGACGATTTTGTCCGCCATTTAATTTACTACTTACCGGAATTTGCAGGGTCGCTGTAATGTTACCATTCCAATGTCAAAAATTTTATTTGTTGTTTCTGGTTTCGTCCTTAAAAAAACTGCATGTGTACGTACTTCTCGCCGGTTGCACGCAACTGACTAATGGTCCAAGGAACACCAAAGTGTGCCAGTTTAGGCACGCTGGTGTCCGGCGCTGCGGGAAAATGGGTGCTGTGTGTGTTTGATTGATTGCAAGGTTTAACGCGCCGACGCAACGCAGGCGATGAGGCGCGCCGTAGTGGAGGGCTCCGTATTAATTACGACCACGGGGGGATCTTTAACGTGCGCCGAAATCTCGTACACACGGGCGTTTTTGCTTTTCGCCTCCATCAGAAAAGCGGCCGCCGCGGCCGGAAATCGAACCCGCGACCTCGTGCTCAGCAGCGCAACGCCTTAACCACTGAGCCACCGCGGTGGGTCCCGTGTGTGTTTAACCAAACGATTGATACACAGGCACCCACTCGTTTCCACGTCGGTCTGCGCATAGACCGTATCTCTTCCTTTCTTTGGGTTGCATTTCTGGAGGCGCTCACTACGGAATGTGTTACAGCCACTAGGAGTGCTTTTTGGTGTGCGTGTTTATTCTCGGCACATGCAACAGAACGCGCCGGCGCCGTGAATTGCGCTGCTTTTTTTTTTACCCGCGCTAAAGACTGCGTTAAAACCAACAAAAATTTATTTGCCTGCTGCAGACTCTTTACAAAAGGCCGCAAAAGGTGACAGAACACAGACGAAGGGCAGACATTACGAGCACCGCTATCGACTCCGACGTCATTTTACTAGCACAGACGCCTACACCCGGTTTTTCGCTCAATGGTTAATTTATTTCTCCTTCGGAACGATTTCGCAAAACAAACAAGGACAAAAAAGAAATAAGCGACAAGTACGAACGCACCCTTCTTGTCCTCGTCCTTGTTGCTTCTTCTTTGTGCTAATTTGTTTTGCGCAATCGTTGCCATGGATCACTCCAAACTAGGCCGGGTGATGGTGTTAATTAGGTTATTGCTTTCGAATTATTTTGCAATACTCTTCGTCAATGAACCCGGCTCGAACGCAAATCTTGATATGTGTAACATATTACCTTCGGTACACAGTATTTTTGGTAACGTGCTTTCAAACTTAGCCCTTTTGAAACTCCTAAAAAAACATTCTGCGCATGGTTTTTGGTGCAGCTTATGTGACCTCATAACGACAAAGGGCAGATCTCAGCTTTTCAATAAACAATTGCTGAAGATTCTGACACAGACAAGTAGCCAGGCCCTCTTCTCGTTCTCGGCATTTTCAATCAAATCGTTTACCTGCCTTTGCCAGTAGGTCTCGCTATCTCGATAATGCTTAAAGGGCGTACCCACATACTTCACTGGTGTTGTCGCCCAACTCACATTTTTGAAAGTGCTTGGTGTCGATAACGAAGCTCCATGCCAAAAGCCGTCATACTTTCCCCAATTGACCCGACTTCCTGTGACCTCCCCAAAGAGCTCCACAGTTGCAGCACAAACGAAATGCTCTGTTTGTGGGCGCAAAAAACCGCCGCGTTATCCGCGTAACCCAAAAGCTTAACGCCGGCTGCCTGCAGTTTGTGCACGTTAATTGCGTCGTTTCGGATGATGCTCTGGCACAAGGCCTCCATTGCAATGCACACCGGTAGTGGATTTAGGGGACATCCCTGGCACACCGAACGTTCAACACAAATAGGCGCTCGAAGGTTCTTGTTCACTATTAGCCGTGGGGTACAATTTTGATACGCCAAAGTAACACCCTGAATTAAGATATTTCCGTCACGAACATGTTTCAATAACAAAAAAAGCTCATGATACAGTCAGACCAATGCTCTCTCTAGGCCGAGCTGAAGCGCTGCAACGTTAGTGTCAGTGGCTTCACAGCACTTCAGAACGTTGCTCGCTTTATGAATGCTGGAAAATACCGTACAACCCGTAATTCCTCACGTTTGGAGCGGTGCAACTAATTCCTCCATTACTGTTTTCAACCTTCCAGCGAAAATTTTCATAAACACCTTGTAATCCACCTTTGGTAAAGATAGGGGCCTGTAAGATGTAACACTCTTTTGGTTTTTTCGCATCTTCTGTTTCCGGTATAACACGGTGTGTGAAGAAGAACAGGACGGAAAAAGAGTTCTTTTTTTAAAGGCATATTAAACACCTTAGCGGGAATGGGAACGATAAGATGCTTATTTTTTTTGTAAAAGGGTGCCCGGATTTTTTCCCTTCATTGCTGTTTTTACGTTTTCATGCGAAATTGTCTCTTCTAAGACACATTTTACATCATCACCTAATCTGGGCATACTCTCGACAAAAGCTTTCCAGAAACCTTTGATATCGGCCGTCTGAAACGCGAAGAGTTCCTGAAAGTGTTCAAAGAACACTCTTAGATTTCATGCTTCTGAGTTGTTGTGTGCCCTTTCCAGTACTTTATCTCGCATATTTGGTTACGCTTCGCGTGCGCTTTTTCGATTCCTAGGGTCTTTTTGTTGGCGTTTCACCAACAGCTCAATGCTCTGCTGTTGCCAGCACCAATGCGTTGCGATATCGGTCTTCACCTATCAGCTCAAGCTTCTGCTTACTTTGTCTAATACAGTCACTGAACACACAAGGCATTTTGGCTTCCAGAATCGTTGACTTTTTCAAGTTCGTTCATACGTATTTTATTTTATACTTTCTCGTGTCTTATCAAACCAGAACTTTCGATTGCTTTCACCTAGATGTTTTCTTTATAAAATTCTAATTTCTGAGAGATTGGTTTGTTGTCTTTTTGCTAAAATATTTTAAACTTGTCTGTGATTTAAAAGCAAATGCTTTATGTCTAGGAAGCTTGGTATTCAGTTTCCAGAGGTTAAAGGAAATTTCGTTTTTAAATGTTGCACTGCAGCAAGCACTGGTTTAAAAAAGAACCCAGCAGTACAAAAAAAAAACTTTCACATGTTCTAGTAACTCCAGCGATACGTATAACCTATCCAGTCTCGCATCACTGGACCCTTGAAAGTGGGTGTACTTCTACTCAACTACAACCGTCAATTAGCACCCGAGAGTCAAACGGCTTACTCAATCAGCTGGGACTGTGGGGAGAGGAAACACTCCATCTGCTGGAAACAGAAAACGTGATAGGGTAGACATTGCACCTTCGGGCGCCAAGTTTAAGTTGCTAAAGTAATGTGCTTGCTAAACTTGTGATGATTTCTTCGTTTTGCCCTGTGATTCCATGCTTAGCCGAAAGAAACTAGTGTGGCTTCGAAAGAGACACTGACAAATATTTATTGTACTAATGAGCAGAAGGAAGTTCTTAGGGCCTCCACCAAGCAACAGACATCCTTATTTCAAGATGGCTTGGTGCTGGCTCGCCGTCTGGGCCCATTCCACCAGTCAGTGCTGGTAAAATAGCTCGGAGCTGGTCAGCTACGCCACACACTGCTCATAGGTAAGGTTAAGGTTTGGGGTTTGACTAACAAAACACGTTGAAGAAGCGAAAATGCGCTCACCTCAAGCGCACTTGATTGGCCTTCCCCATGCCTCAAAATTCAGCCATTTTACTCTTCACCACTATCCCCCATACCTGGTGCAGCAGTTTTTTTTATTTATCTTCAAGATACGTCATAAATGTGCATGCTTTGCAGCCAAGCCCTCGGGGGACAGCTACACGCAACTAGCATGCCTGCAGCGCAATCTGAATTGCAAGCCGCCCTCCGGCTGCCAGGCATCATATGAAAGTATAAAAAAGCGGAAGCCGCTAGGAGTTTTTAGTGTGTAGGACATTTTTTGAACGTTTCCTTCAAAGCAACGTGGGTGAGCACACTTTTCCCAATGCCACAATGCAACCGGATGTTCTTGACAGCTAAGTACGCTCTGTGTATTTTTGTGTTTAAAGGTGTGTTCGCGTGTGGATGTGTGCGTTGTGTTTGTGTTCAAGGGCGCGTTTCCGTTCCCCACAGCGAAATGGTGCTCGATGCCAGGGCCGTTCGTCTGCGATGTAGGAAGATTGCAGTTTTGAGGCTCACAACAGCGTGACTTTCTCGTTACGAACTTTGTGCCCTGAAATGGTTTCATGTGGCCGTCTTGTCGAAAACATCTTAAGCCTGCTTGTGTGTAGGTGAAAACGCTTTGAAAAGAAAACCTCGATGGGACCATTAGTGTGCGGCGCCGGCACGGTCGCTTCAAATCCGCAGCATTGATGGCAACGGACCTGAAAGAAACAACCATGTTACAACGGCGCCAGTGTTGTTTTTGAAGTACTGGTGTTGAATTTGTTGAAACGCAGATTAGTTGTTTAAACACATTCTCCCTATGGAAAAATATATCTCGGGCATTGTCTTTGGTTAGCATCTATGCTCCTGCTTTTGATACCAGCATTGTCAATACGAAGCTTCATTGGTTCCGCTTGTGCCCTCTTGGGATTGCATATATACACTCATCATAGAAGTTACACGTTCTATTGGGGCCAACTTTCGAAGATGTAGTGGCGTTGTGTTTTACCTATCTTCGTTTACTATAAACGAACCTCTAGGAAATCAGTTTTTAACTGCAAGGTTTTCACCAGAAATGTTCGGTAAGAGGCAATTTAGGCAGAAAATAGAAGCAACAGAAACCGTACATTTACACCACAACGACAACCGCATAGCTCTAAGCTGTACCTGAAAGGTGCACTATGCGTCTCAAGAAATTCTGACGCTGGAGTCCAATCAGCACGGAGGAAGACCTGCCGGGGTGGCTTAGTGGCTAAGGTGTTCTGCTGCAGTGTTGTACGGAACAGCGTTCCAAAGAACGCCATTCCTGGAAGTAGTTCATTTTTGGAGGAACAGAGAAATGCAACCGTTCCATTTAGGGTCGGTGGAACAGTAACGGTAACTCATGAGTTTTTTGAAGGAACGGCAGGAAGGGAGTTCACTCTGCAAACGTTACATCACTAGGTGTTGGCTGTTTTTGATGCCAAGGGATCGAGTACAAAACTTGACAAGTCACTACGGTGTTTCTCTTCCTATAAGCTGGCCAATTTGCCAGCCCTTCAGGGGAACGTGCTTCCTCGAAGGTCAATGGCAGAAGAGTAATCACCCAGCGGGCCGGAGCTCGTGCTTGCTTCCAGGCCGGTTGAGCTTACGCGGCATTCGAAAGGGTGAATAGCGCAGCCGCGAGGATGCTTTTCAACTTTTATCGTTTGTCTGGGGACGCCAGCATGGCGGCTAGCCAATAGAATAGCGTCACTAAATTAAGCGTAGCTTATTTAGTGACGCAACGATAGAATTGTTCCCTGCCGGGGAAAGGTTGTCGATGTCCAACCGGCGCTGCGCGGGCCCTTGTGCAAGCACGGTGTCTATACATTGTCAGGGGTAATTACCGCATTAGTGAGCGGGAGCCGCATGTGCGTTGTTGTCGGGGGAGTTGCGCTCGCTGTGAGGTCATTCGAAGGGTCAGCGGCTATCAATAGAGCAGTGCGCACCGCATGGCCTCGGGATGTTGTCCTCAAGTTACTGAATACGCGTGGAGTTCGTCATGGCGCGGTCTGTCGCCGATCTTGCCGGAATGGGTCGACGGGAGTGCCAGGTCCTTTTGTATTACACGCGTCGTGTTTACAAAGAACAGGAATTTCGTCATTGTTGGCCATAATTTCGTCGCGAGCCGTATGGACAATACCTGGGAGAGGCGGCCCGAAGGTCGGCGGCCAGCAATCACAGTTGCTTTAGTTGGTCGGTTTCAACCTGTGTTATATTTTTACCTTGATGAGTACCGGGAGTTTGATTGAGAGGAAGAAAGTGGGTCACGTGATTTGTGTGTAAAAATCTTCGAGTTTTGTAATGTAATGTTAACATAACGACACTTTTTAATGTTTGAAGTGGAACAGGGACTGATTCATTTCGCAATAAGGGAACTTGTAACGGGAACTCGTTTCAAAATTTGGAAGGAACCAGGAACGAGCTTTCGTTCGTGCTTTAGAGGAACATGTACAACACTTCTGCTTAGCCCATATGGGCTCCTGTTTGATTCCCGACGGGGGCAGCTGCTTTTTTCATGGAGGTGACAAGCAAGAACTCTCTTGTGTGTATATTCCTTCGGACGTTAAAGATCTCAGGTGATCAGAATCAATCTCAAGGCCTCCACTGCGGAGCGTCTGATAGCCCATGAACGGCGTCGGCCCCTAATACCCCAGTCACACGGGCACTTTCAATCTCGATTGAAGTCAAACGCGATCGAGTTTTTCAAGCGCGCTTGACGCACTGCCGCTGCTAGATGGGCCGTTTCAATCGCGATCGATAGTGGCACTGGTGTCACTCGTGTAAGCCAGATTGCGCTAACAATGTACATGCGGCTTTCGTCTGGTAACTTCGCGCGATTGTAGGTATATGTAACTATGCCAATGTTACCGCACGCTTCTTTGGGTCAAGCTATTTGACATAATTTGTGGCGTTAGTTGAAATTGTCCCCTTCTGTGCCATTACTGAGCGGGGACGAGAGTATCGCTGCATTCGATCGATCGCGCTTGGACGCCTCGATCACGCTTGAGAACCAAGGATTGATTTCGAGTGGGATTTAGCTCGAACGCGATTGAAACTGCTGTGTAGCAACGCCCTTTCCGGATTGAGGTCTATCCGGATCTACTCAGTTATTGAAAGTGCAGGTGTGGCAGGGGTATAAAACACCCAGAATTTGACTACGAAGAGTATTAAGCGATACACAATCTAACGGTGCTTTATTATAGATATTTTGGTTATTAATGTTAAAATAAGAAATTGCACACCACCAAATATAATGCCGGTATTTATTGCCGTTGTTTACGTAAAGCGCTTCCGCGATCACTTGAATTTTATTAAAGTATGCTAATGCTACGGAGCACCTAGATACATTTCTTTCTTTCGATCAACATCGAAATATTTTAGTTCCTCTGTGTGGTCAAAAATTCTCCAACAGCAGGAAACGCACGCATGCTGTCAGCAATGCGGCATCAGTAATATCCTTGTAGGACAAGATTGTGGGATGGATGATGACATTGCAGTGTAGTTGTCCGCTGTTGGAATTGTGTTTAGCTACCTGCAACGATTTGACAACAGAGCTGTTGAGCAAATGGTTAACTTGGGATGTCTGCAGCAAAAAATACCATGAAAATGCCGAGCGCATGTGAGCCCGTTCATCGCAACGACCGCCCCGCAGTTAAATAAAAACAAGAAAATGCCGCGCGCTGGTGTGTGCGTGGCTTGCGGTGACCGCCCAGCGTCTTCGACCCACGTTTGGCAAGCAAAGAATACGCATTTAGGAAGATCGGCTAACATTGCCGCGACCACCTGGCAAATTAACGGAGTAGTGACACCAAGTTTCAAAGCGACCATACAAAAATATTGTATGGTCGGCTATAGAAAATCTTTTTTATGGTCGTCTTTAACTATTTGGCACAATAATCTGTAGACTTTTCTATGTCTGTCTAGCGATTCGTATAGCTATTTCTGTGGGTGTCTTTAGCTTCTTCTATAACCGGTTCTACGGCTGTTTTTAGCTATTGTTATCGACATTCCTTTGGGTGTCTTTAGCTTCTTCTATAGCCGGTTATATGGTTGTCTTTAGCTATTCGTATAGACATTCCTATGGGTGTCTTTAGCGTATTCTATAGCCGGTTCTGTGGTTGTCTTAGATATTCGTATCGACATTCTTATTGGTGTCTTTAGCTTTTTCAATAGCCGGTTTTATGGTTGTCTTTAGTTGTCTTTAGCTATTCGTATCGAAATCCCTATGGGTGTCTTTAGCTTCTTCTATAGCCAGTTCTATGGCTGTCTTTAGCTCTTCTTTCGATATCGCTAGGGCTATAGAAGAATCTAAAGACATCCATAGGAATGTCGATAGGAATGGCTAAAGACAGCCATATAAATGTCTAAAGATAATTGGGCCAAATAGCTAAAGACAACAATAAGGTTTTTCAATAGCCGACCATACAATATTTTTGCATGGGCTGCAGCCAGAAGAGAATCACCACTACTTGAAACACAGCGGCACCAGCAGCCGCTGCGAAATTATTACCACGCTACTATGCCGGCATAGAGCCTTGCAGATCTCTAGAACTTCTCCTGTGGCACTTAGGTTGTGTGCCTAGCTGCATTCTGTAATATATGCTCCGTGAACAGTTCAGCGATATAGGGGGAGTCCGAGGTTGCGATTGCAAACACTTCACCAGTTTTCATTCACAACAGTCTTAAACACAGGCATTCAAGGAAAGCAAAACCAAGGAGTTTATTCATCCCATTCATTACATAAAGGGCTACTATCTACGCTACTTCACCACCAGTAAACAGTTGTTCACATACCCCGATCGAAAAGCACAGCAGACGCATACCAACACTCTGGCTCACGCTTAAGTGACCCGCTCGACAGCCACATTACGCGGCACATTCCCCGCGAACGCCCGCTGAGACACAAATACCTACAGGTGCTGGGTAGTCCACAGAAAAGAGAGCACTCAGAAGTCATCCATTACACTCAGTACTCAATGCCCACCGCTGCAAGTACGGTGGCTAAAATGGAAATGCACTCTCAATAAAACAATAAAGACGGTCGCACACATTGCAATGATGAAAAAACGTTTTTCCAATTTCACTCAAATAGTTCCTTTTAGGTTTTCTCAGTTCGGGAAAAAATAATTATATTTGCCACATCATGGCGGCCAAATCTTCACTTCTGTGTACGTTGCAATGCCCATGAGGTGCAGGGTAGTTTAGAAAAGTATTCGTGAACACCAAAAAAAGTCCTGCATTTCTTGCAGTATAGTCTCTTCAGTTCGTAAGATCACTCACCCTGGAGTTTTCCGTACGATGAAATTCCTGTCACAGTACCGCAGGTATCAATTTTCGCATGACTTGAAGTTGATGTTGAATTAATCGTAACACTGTCACCAAAACACCGAAATTTACGACACCGAAAACCGACACATTTGCTTGGCGTCACACCATCTACACGAGCACATTGCAGTCGAGTCGTAAATTCCAGCACCAGGCAACACGTGCCATGCCCGCGCACATGAGCAAGGAGACGAAATGTACGAAATGGACTGAGTACATCCAGGTATAAGAAGGTCCATCGTGATAGCAAATAGTGCGGAGATACGTGCCCATCTTTCGATCTTTTTGTAAGTTGTTCATTGGTAATTATTTTTTTCAGTAAATACAAGATCGCTTAACGTTTTGTTTTCTTCATCCGAAAAATTTGTATCTGTTCTCAGTACTTAGGGAAAATTGTCTGTCACTAACATTGCTGCGCGCAGCAATACTAACACAGCGCGGGCCGCACGGCCGTGTCTTTCGGTGCCCATCGCCAAAACCAGTATGCCAAACAGAAAATAAAACAGGAAGCAGGGGTGTCCCCGCGACCTTTTCATCGCTTCCCAGAATTTCCTTACCACGCCTCCTTAGGTTCGGCGTGGGTCGCTCTCCCCCTTTCTCAATGACTAATCTGAAAGTGGGCTCCGCGGAAGAAAGAATGCGGTTGTTCGCAGCTTCCACGATATTACGGAGAGTGCATGCCGTGGGCCGCGAATTTTTTTACAATCTGCTTCGACGCTTTGAGGGCCGTTTTCAGAGGAGCCCGCTTTTTCACATTGACCGCGGCAGCGAAGGGCCGCAGAAGAAGAATTCTCCGAAATTATACGTCTTTCGGTCAACGTTCATTTGCAAGCTTTGACAGCGCGCAGTATCCAAAGTTGCAACCTGAATTTGAGCGTTAATGAGTAGCTTCTTTTTATTTTACTTTTCCCGTATTGTGGGTATAATAAGTACCTAAACTTATTGGACAAATACGCTCATATAACCGGCCGATCAACCTCATCATCGTTATCCAATCTGTGTTGTAGATGTAGCAAGGTAAATCATGAGCATATGAATTTCGCGTCATAAGTCATATTGAAACCAGCAGAAAAGATTTATGGTTGCTCGAATTATACGTTTATAGGCTTACACTTTTCGATTAGCGGCTGGAGACTTGGAGCCTTATGTTACTATGTAGTAAGCTAAAGAAGCCTTTATGAATACACGCTTGTAAGTTCAGCGCCAAACGCTTTCTTAATGCCGGCAAAATGTTGCTTAATTATCACACGTCTAAAGGTTTACAGTTATATATTGTACTGTACCCAGCCGCAGAAGCTTTTATGGCTGCCTCTGTTTAGCTTTAAAGCAAATTCTCTCCAATAGGTGGCAGAAGACAGCCGTATGGTTCCAAGTTTTAGTTTTAGAGCTAAACAACGATCCATAGCCAGCCAAATGAGCTTTTATGGCCTTTTCTCTATAGCTTTAGGACGAACTCTTTTCCATTGCAGCCAAAAGACAGCTGAATGGTTTCAAGTCTGTAGACTTAGATCGAAACAACGGCGTATAGCCAGCCGAATGAGCTTTTATGGCTTTCTCTCTATAGCTTTAGGACGAACTCTTTTCAATAGCTGGCAAAAGACAGCTGAATGGTCTTGAGTCTCTAGAGTTAGAGCTAAACAACAGCCCATAGCCAGCCAAAAGAGCATTTGTGGCTCTCTCTTTAGCTTGAGGACATACTTTTTCCAATAGCTGGCAAAAAACAGCTGAATGGTTTCAAGTCTGTAGACTTGATGCTAAACAATGGTCTATAGCCAGCCAAAAGAGTTTTGCTGCGGTTGGTCTATACAACTAAAGCCATACATATTTCTTTAGCTGGCTACAGTAATCTGAATAGCTGTGACTCTATAGACTAAACACACTAGGATGTTCTATAATCGGCTAAAGAAAATTGTATGGTTTACAGTCTTTAGTGCCAGGATATATAAAAACTTCATTAGCTCGCTACAGCATAATTTATGCCTTTTTATGGGTGACCATAGAGACCCATAGGCGGCCATAGCCCACAATACATTTTTCAATAGACGCCCATAAGGCATTTTTGTATGGGACGTGATAACTATGTAAATTCTTCATTTTTATCGGGAGATATCTGCCAACAAGTTTCCACAGAAGCCGTTCAGTATAACATATTTTAAATCTATTTTAATCCTTGCCCGCACAAGAAAGTCCACAGCGGGCCTGCATGGCATCATCTGGTACTTGCCCAGAAACTCTCGGCTTCGGGGGATCCCGTGACGTAGCCGACGCGTTGGCTGCGGTTGGCGCGTGCTGCTACACCCTGTGTACACTTCATAGTTTTGGGACTGATGTCATGCAGCCCGGCGGCGCGGGGATGGTGCAGACCTCGGACGGCCTGAGCTCGCGCATGCGCTGGCTCGCACGCGCGTCCACACGGGCAGCGCTGCGACAAAAATGGTGTCGTCAGGTTCTATCTCCTGTCATGACGGCCGCTCGACGTTCGTTTTGTCGAAACCGAAACTGACACGAATAAATGATGCTGCAAATGATTGTTTATGCTGCAATCAAACGTCCAATGTGCAATTCTCTGATTAGTGGTCTGGTAGGCCCCCGTAGTAGCGAAAAAAACGTAACACCAAATTTCCGTGTCAGTACTCCTTTAAACAAACCAAGAATATGCTGAGCGCTCGTATGTGCGTGCCTCACAGCGACCGCCCCGCGTTTCCGGCGCAGCAAGCATACGCACTTAGAGTGATTCGCCAAGATTTGCGAAAAACCACCAGCGTTCAGCGTAATCGTGGAAACTTTTGCTCGGGACGAGAAAGACTCCAGCGTGCGCTGGAACCGTGGCATATCTCGAAAATAGAAAGACACCTCATAGGGTGCGCTGCCCTAGGTGATATACAATGATTATCACTTCCAAAAAATGAAGGAAGCTCACACTAAAAGCAGTGATGATGGTCATTGCGGCAGCGGAGAAGAAGCAAATCGGCTGCAATCGTGGACCTAAACCGTCGTGATGGTCATCAAGGTTGTGTACAGCTTCGCTGCCTTCAAGTCTTGCGCGTAAGTAAGAGCTTTCTTCATTTTTTTGCACGTCTAACGCGCGCAACCAGAAGCCTAATGAGGATGCGCACATCATTGTTTGTTTATAACTAGACTTTCATTTTATGCTCTGTTTGAATTGCTTTCAGCAATATTATAAGTAATATTTGTTGTGGAATTTGAGGTTTCGGCCAACTCTTGTTGAGATGAAGGGTGGGAATCTCTCCTTGTGACACAGTCCATGTTGGTTATGTGCGCCATTGAAGCGCAAAGAGAGCTCCCATAACTGGAAGAAAGCGGGAAGAAGACATTCCGTGTGATATTTCGATCTATATCTTGTTCGCAGGACAGAAGTAATTGTATAGGATATTTTCCGCCACCTATTCTACGCCCGTGTTATTTGCATTTACTATATTTTAAAAGCGTTTCACGTTTTATTTATACATTGCAATAGTTATCCAGTGCAGGAGTGTGGTAGTTTACATCATCTCTTGCAAGCCAGGTATTCAATTCATGAGCCATACAAGGTAATGTATGAATGTGAGCTTGATATAGCTGAGGAATTATTTACAAAAATACCTGCAGGCACACCTTTCACGAATTTGCAAAAACTCCGGCAGCGATCGCGCTTTTACGGGGAAAAAAGGAGCTATTTGAAAGCAGATACAAAACTACACAAAAGGTAGTAGAGGCTTATCGTATCGGTAAACTACCGGAAATACGATTAGGCTAGCCCTCGAAAATTCTGGTTCAACATCTAGGTTATTCCGGATTAGTCTAGTTATCGCTGTAGTCGGTGTTATAATCAATGGCTGGAGGATTGCCTGCAGATTTCTAGTAGACAAAAAGGGCGACCGACTTGATTATGCCAACAACCGCCTTTTGTCGTTTACAAGTTTTGTCGTTAACTTGTGGATACTATTGTTGCAAATTATATCACATGTTTTTAGATTATAGATATTTGTTGACCTCTGCCGACACGGCTTCAGGGTGGGAATGTCAACGACAATGCAGCGTGTCTTGCCGCTAAACGAGATTGGTCGGTTGCTTGACGTGTCTAGTCAGGCTGATACATTAGGTCTGTGAGGTCTTCTATAAAGTGCCTCACGCAAAACTAATTTACAAGCTCGACTGCTTGAGCTTGCATTTTTTTCATTATTCGGTGGATAAGTGCTTACGGTAGAAATAGGAAACAGTTCGTAGAAATAAAAAACAATAGCATCAAAAGAATTTCCTGTCCTCCCGTGTTCCTCACCGAAGCGAGGTTGAGCTAATACTGCTTTTGATTTACCTGAGAGACCTTGTGGATGTGGTTCCTGAAGATGTAACCCTGACTTGCTTGCGGGTGATTACAGCCACACTGCATTACAGAAATAGCTTGCTGGTAATAATGAATGGTGTGAGCGCTGGGCAATGGTAGTAAATGGTGATGAAACAATGCATCGGGTGACGAGGAAAAAGTACCACAGTGTTTATACCTACCTAGTTCTTGAAAAATGTGTTTTATTAGTCAGTAAATAAAATATAAATAGTTACGGTCACCTCCACAAATAAGCTCCCCTGGTCTGAACACATTTTTGGCATTTGAACATCTGGCCTACGAATGCTCTGGTTCCTAAAAGATTTGGAAATGCTGTGGTTTAGCTTTTGTTAACCCCAGAGAACAGCGAAGGCTTCAATGCCCTGGCTAGGCACATTGTCCTGGTGTGGCTTCGCCATGATATGCAGCCATGTTTGCAATGGATACACGGCTTATTCATCAAGCTTTTTCTCTTCACGGCTTCTCTTAAGCCTCGCCTTCCTCCTACCGCTGGCGACACGGGTCCTGCGCACGTCTCTGTTCCCTCCTCGCCTATCTCTCGCCAAAAGGATTGCAAGCTGGGTTAGTTGTAAGGACATATTCTAGGATGAAATCAGACCAAACACAAAGGGACACTGAAGGAAATTTGTCAAGCTCGCGTTCTTGCTTGCACTGCATAGACTGGCTGAAATTAACAAGCTTTTCATCGTTTCTCTGGTTGATAAGTCGATAATTATTTTATAAAGCCAGAAAGAAGAAAAACCACCTTGCACGGTCTGTGGCGGCCGCACCAACTAGAGTCTGTGACGTCGGGAGGAGGTGCACCGTTATTGGACGATGTGCAAAATTAGCATTCAAACAAGTTTCGGTTTCGGTTCTGTAAAACAACATGCCTGACATCCGACGTTATCGTTGGATGGGCATTCTTGATATCTGTCACGTCAATTTACCAAGTAGACAGGATACACAGAAAACGTTTAATTGACGAGGACGGTGTTTCGCAGCACACATAAAGTAACAGTAAACAGTCACAGAAGTGTTCTCACGGTTTGAGTTTGCACAAAGGTCCGCTCACGTTACGGGTGATGTCTTCCTATGCGTGTGGGCCCAGACAACCGACAGTCATGTCTCGTAGTGCTTGCACGAAGTGGGTTCAGCCGACGCTGCCAACCGCCAAGGGAGCGTAGCCCTAGTTGTGATGTGTCGCAGCGTAGCCCGAGTGTCCCCGCCTGTATCTTAGTTGGTAGCCTGGAGCCGCCGACGGTGCGCTGCCGCGGGGTCTCCCTCCAGGATCGTCGCCTGGAGCTCCGGTCGGTAGGCCTGAGGCGTCGTGAGGCCCCGATGACGCTGGGGTCGGCACCAGGAGCGTAGCCTGGTCTTCTCCTCTTCTTCCTTCCCCCAGCGCTTGCCTCCTTTTCTTCTTCTTACTCACGTCTCTAAATTCACTTCAACGCTGGCACATTTCACGCCCGTCTATTGGGCACATGCCCCTTCGGGGGTTTTGACACATACCCCTTCGGGAGGTTGCTCATGACAATATCTCAGTAATCGTCGTACCGCGCTTCAGCCATGTTGGCGGCGGTAAAAGTTCTAAGATAAGCCTTTCAGTACAGCTTGGAATCGTAGCAATCACAAGCCGAGGCGGCCTACACAGTGAATGAACGCCCTCCGCGTCACCTCATACGCTCAAATGCCATGCGCTTTTCTCCCATATTTGGGGTTTGCCTCACTCATGCCCTGTTCGTGCCAGGCCAAGGGTCTGCTGATTCTGGCCTGTGCCCGCTGCCCGCAAGCAGTCGGTGCTGATGGCAACAGCATGCCAACGAGAACTCGCTAGCGCGTCAGTGTCAGTCTCCGCGAGTTCTGCGAACTCGCTCGTGGAGCAGTGAACGTTACGGCCAAAAATGGTGAACTCAGTATAGAAAACACCGGTTTAAAACCGAAAAATCAATTTATAAAAAAAGCATGTATTCTCGGGGATGCGAACTTGCGACTTGCAAAATAACACACGTAGCTCTCCAGCCCACTCGGCCATGGGCCAGCGTTGCCGTCATTGGAAATAGAAGGAAAATAATGTTGGCCAGTTTACACTTTTATTTATTTCTAGCATTGATTGACTGATTAATTGATTGATTGATTGATTGATTGATTGATTGATTGATTGATTGATTGATTGATTGACTGATTGATTGATTGATTGTAGGGTTTAACGCACCAACGCAACGCAGCCCATGAGGCGCGCCGTAGTGGAGGGCTCTGATTAATTTTGACCACCTGGGGATCTTTAACGTGAGCCGAAATGTTGTACACACGGGCGTTTTTGCTTTTCGCCTCCACCAGAAAAGCGGCCGCCGCGACCGGGAATCGAACCCGTGAACTAGCCTTCAGCAGCGCAACGCCTTAGCCACTGAGCCACAGCGGTGAGTTCTAGCATTTCAAGCAGCTTAGGTGACTATTTGTTGTATAGCGCTCGTGCGCCCTCCGAATTTCCGAAATATCTAACGTCAAGCAATTGCATTTCTTAGATAGAAGAGCGTTCTCAGATGTGTGGTCGTGCTGCTGACCGATGTGCTTGTTCCCCAGCTCAAAAGAAGTGCTTCCTGCTTCCGAGTTTTAGGCTGTACATAAAGGTTTCAGTTGATTTTATTTCCTCAGCACCTATTGACTTCACTGACTCTTCTCCCGCCCTCAAGTGGCCCTTGATTTTCCTAGTAGCGTACCAGTCAGCGAAGCGTCGCATGTGCGCTTGTGCAGCGCTTGTGTGGAGTGACCTGTACTTGGAGCTTGACACAGTGTACAAACTAACAAAATAAAGAAAGGCACATTCTTCCATTCACAAACGTGTCGTAGCTTAGTTTCAACTGAGCGAACGAACTAAACGCTGGGCCGACTGACTCTGTCGGAAGGTCGGCGAGTCGTGCAGTAGCGCAGTAAAGCCAAGTCATTTCCTCCTGAGGTCACACGAAAACGCTACAAAAAAATGGGCGTGGATGAATAGAGGAGGACAGCATTTTCGAATGGATTTTTCTACTAAAAAATTCGCGTAAATAAATGACTTCTACTAAATACTAATAAATAAAAGCTTCAATATGCCACTGTTGAGACTCTCATTAAAAAACGAATAAAAGCTTTGAAACATTCAAAGAAAGCAGTACAATGTATTTCTTTAGACTAAAACTTGTGTAATTCTGCAACATCATTAATGAACCTTCTAGTATTATTACATTGCAACCATGCAGGAAAGTTCGTCTACTAGAATTCTTACGTGATTGTACAACTGGGAAGTTAAAAATAGCTCTCCTACAACTTGTTAAACCGCAGACTACCAGGACCCCAAGACACAATCATCCGTGCGCTCTAACGCCAATACTCGCTCGTACAACGACTGTTAAAACAGTTTTTCTCACGGCCAATTTCAGAAGGAAACTAGCTGGCGGAAGGGCTCTTTGTGTGTTGTAATTTTTTTGCAAGAACTTACTATTTGCTGTCTTACTATAAAGTGCCTTGATGTCTTTTCCTTTATTCTGTGATGTACTTTGATGTATTCTGATATATTTATGTACATCCTGCTTGGTCTGTGACGATGCGAGGCTCGTTTTCGGTCATCTATCTCGCTGTTATTTTTTTGCCCCTCCTGCGTAGGCCTAAATAA
This sequence comes from Haemaphysalis longicornis, assembly GCA_013339765.2. Lineage (NCBI taxonomy): Eukaryota > Metazoa > Arthropoda > Arachnida > Ixodida > Ixodidae > Haemaphysalis > Haemaphysalis longicornis. Next base: position 13,766,113 of record CM023451.1, read on the forward strand.
GGGGCCTGCAGTATAAATAAGTAAAGTCACGAAAACAAGTAAAGTAACAAAAAATAAAGTAACACCGGCGGTGTTCATCTTCGTTTGTAGTCGACGTTTTTGAATTAGTTCCGTTCAGTCATGCCCAGTGTGAGAGCAAGGTCTCCCTATCGTATTACGTCGCATTATGCGACGCGCAGCTTGCGAAATGCTGCTGTATGTTTACGTTTTCTTCAATACAGAATTTGATGTGCATAAGCACTCCTCTTCTTCCCGCGCTTGTCGGTTCTCCGTGCGCGCTTTTAGTATGTCATTCCTTACTACTAACTCTCTCACTTCTCTGCACTTTTTAATAGAAATTTGGGGATCTTTAGCACGAAGAAAAGAAAAATGGGCGTATTATGACATGATAAGTTTTAGCTTCTCTGTTTCTTGTTAGTTTTCTGCGGATTACATTTTTTAGTACATTGGAGTGACCTCAGCTCTGGCGACGTCAAAAACTGTCATATGTTTTTTTTTACAATTTCTTTCGTCATTCTTAAGTCAAGGGCTTGGGTTGTGTTTCCTTTTTGATGGGGAACAGTCATGCGCTACAATGGCCCCTGGTGTCGTTTCGAGCAACACACGCGCAATACGCTTTCCCTGTTGCGCTTTGAATGCCAGGAAAGAAAAAAAAGAGAGTAGAAAAGCACAAAACGAAAACGATATATAAAGCTAACGACATCATTCTGTCAATTTTTATTTGCCGGAGGGCAGAACATTTGGAGGCAGAAAAAAATTCGGAAATAAAAGTTTGTTCCCCTCGTAAATAAAGATAACGCAGTTTGAAGAATAAAACCCTTTTAAAGAAACCTGCAGGCAGCAGCAGCAAACAAGCGCTTTCAGTCGGGGCATTTGGACGGAAGGTTGTGATTCTTAAAGCTTACCAGGAAACGACATCGGTGTTCGAGGTTGTAAAGAAAATGACGCGCCCGGGGCCGTTCAGGAGATGCCTCAGAAATCCTGTGACCCGGGCAATAACGGTGACTATAAATATACCAGGGCCCACACGGCAAAGTGCGCAGGGTTATGCTGCCTCTCTTCCCTCCCTAAAGGTGCTTTGAGCCCTAAAGCGAATGTGAAGCAAGACTTTTAACTGTTATTGCTGTTGACCATAATAGGCACTTCACCTATCTTACAAAACCAGGGATGTTTTTTTTGCATTTCTTTGTATGGTATAGTCAAAGCGTGGTTCGAAGTGCACGCCTCCAACGCACACGTTTCTGTTGTAATATGTGTTGACGCTTACTGGCATTTGAAGCACGAATTTATTGGGGAATAACTAAAAGCGTAAAGTTTTGATTTTATATCTGTAAATTCTTCGTTGCTGATTTACGACAAACAAAGGAGAGTGGGCATACCAAACAAAATTTATAATGCTTATGCAGCAATGAAGTTCCAGAATTAAACGTGTGTTTGCGTTACTGCTTTCTTGGCCCTACTAAGGATTTTTTGTGGTCAGTGTTAATGGAATCCGAAGGGCCTGTCTATTCCCAGCAACACGGTATAACGATTGGTTCATGCATAGGGCCTGTACTAGGCAAAAAGGGAATGTTAATCGCCTGTAGTGCATGGCACCGCTTACTGTAACAAGATGTTCCCTCTACGTTGTTGATTATTTAGTACGGATGTCTTCACCAGCAAACACTGACAACGCCATTCGTAACATTATGAAAGAGTTTTGTCGCTTGAATGTGGGGCTAGAGATCACAGACGAAAAGCCAGAAGACAGTGCCTGCAATTTCTTGACCGGTTTCTAAAAGGAGAAGACTTTCACACGGGTTGGGACGATCCCACAGCAGAGGTAAAGCGACTGGTGCGTTATGACTCTTCGCACACGAATCTGATAAACCACGTAATTGTAACTTCCTCAATTACGCAAGCCATCAAACAAGCGTGCTCGCACACAGTGAAACATTGCCCAGATCGCAATTGTACAAGGCTAAAAAAGGGCGGCTACCCGACACATCCCCTTGCATCGGTGACATACAAAATGCTGAAAAGCATGAATAACATACTGTCACAAACTCGAGCGTACGACGTCTAAAAGTACCTATAAATTTTTCATTTTTTTGTACAGCGCCTAATTCTTCGTGCAGTCGTTCGATTCATTAAGTTCGGTTCTATTCGCCCGAGACAAGGCTGGAAGTTTCTCGAACGAAGAGGCGGGAACACGATCTCACGCCGGCTGGCCGGCCAGAAAACAACAAAAAATAAAACTCCGCCGCTCCGTTTTCGTCGAAGCTTCCAGTACTTTCGAGGAGGTGCGCGTGCCTTGCCAGTGCTAAAGAGCGTCGATGATTCTAGAAGGGAGAAGAGTGAAGTTATTCGCTGACGGCGGCGGGTGCGTTGTGTATTGTGCTCTCCCTCTCCGCGCCGGCACGGTTTATAAAGGAGAGCCGCGCCTAAGAAAACCAGCTACGTTTGGACGTCGTGATTTGACACCTGCACCTGCCAGTTCGTACATCACACCATCGGCGACCCTCGCCCTGGAGGACTCCAACGTGCTCCCGGGCCTCGAATGACCGTGATCGTCTCGGACGGCCTGGCCTACAGCGAAGCCACGCTTCCCAGGTAGCCGACTCGCCTCCGACAGCGGTGCATCGTCCGGCCCGGTCGGTGAATATGCTGGGACTCTGTCTCTCATATGCATCGAACTGTCATTTTCTTTAGTTAACTGCTCCGATTCGTAATCTTCATTTGTTAACGCTCCTGTTTGTATCATTTTGTCTAATTGGACTGTTTTCTTGCATTGAATTCCATCTAAGTTGTCTGTCATTATCGATCTGCTACCTCGTGCTTGTATTTGTGACTTGCCTGTCGAAATATAAGTCTTTGTGCTGTTTTCCGTTCAGGCTCTTGCTCATTCTTGCCGCTCTAGTCGGCGAAAGCCGCCACATCAGACGGCCACCCCCTTGTCACCTGTGCCCTGCAATTCGGTGGGGGTTTGTTGGCTCTCTTGAGTCGACTCCCCATAATCTTCTGACAGTGCACCCTAATTTAAGGAAACGGGTGACACAGCCCTCTGAGAAGACCAAGGAACCACCTACGAAGCTTCTCATGACCGATATTGATGCGGTTTCTCATCGTTTAAAAAAACATGAGAACCAAGTTTAATATGCTGGTGGTGGTTTCTGCAGCAGTGAAACTAAGGGGGTTGTGCAAGACTGCAAACCGAATAAGAAAAAAAAAAGATTTCGAATGTGGTACATGGCACAGGCGCAATTTGGTAAACTGCGCAGGGGGCATTGTATGCAAGGTCGCTTTCACTTGTGGTAGGTCTTACGTGGGTCAGTGACGCCACTGTGTCAATGCAAGATTACGGGAATAACGCAACGCTTGTGCGCAGCTGGCGATAAATGGAAATTCGGCCCCACATGCTAAGAGTTGCGATAAGCGCTGTTCGCCAGATCTTGCTCCGCTCCAAATACAAGATTACCCGTGAAATCTTCGTAGCATTCGCAATGCTGTCAGAAGCAGAAGGAGATTCTGTTAGCGGCCCTTCAATCCTGCTTTCGAAGAGTGAAATACGGTTTTATAACTAAGGATTAGATTTGTCACGTCTTGCGTTTATCGATAGATTGTACTTTTTTCTAATGTGTATTTTTTATGTCATTACTATGTGACCGCCCTTCCTCTCACGATAATAAACACTTGTTAGTTTGCGCCTCCGCTCGCCTGTTCCTGTGTATTCTTCCCGTGTTGGTTGCACGTTTTCGCGTGACGCAGTGCACCTCTGCACTTTAAGATGTTAACCCGCAATAAATTCGAAGAAAGTCGCAAACATACACTGCAAAAGGGTGGGGAAGGAAGGGGTAACGCCCTATACGATCTTTCGTGGTGTAACACTGCAAGTTTAAATGTAGATATGATTTACTCAGCGGGGTCTGCCCTTCATATCCATTCTTTATGATAGTCATCTGAGAGAAGCCTTCCTTTCTCAATTAGTTCATTCACCCAGCTTTACCAAGCAGGCGCTATATCCGTGCTCCTTCCAATGTGCTGGGGTGACTACATTGTAGCTGTGGCGGGGACAGGTGGTGGCGTGCAATAGACACGCAGTCCGGCGCGTATGTTGCATGGTCCTTGATGAAATATTGGCCAAATTTTTTGTAAACGTTGATACGATAAGTGCCTCTATGTGTCAGCAAAATTTATATTCCACCATATTTTGCAATGATACCTGTTTTACAACGGTCTACTAAGGTGTAAAACGACTCTTAGACGGATGAAGGCATGGGTTTCCGAATGTGGCAATAACACGTATCTGAATTGAAAAAAATATTTAAAAAGGGAATGTTATGATAATATCTGAATATATTGAGGTTTTAGCGGTGTATCTACCTCGGAGAAACTATTCGAATTATAATAGGCAAGCACCTGCTTTATAAATTACTTGAAATTACTCGTCTGGGAGTTTCAATTATCACAGTTTTGCCCAAGACAGAAATTAGAGCTGCCCGATTTTAAAACAAAAACTTTTAATGCCGCATACAGTAATATCAGCTCCAGCAATGTATCCGAGAATGTCCGCAGAGGGTCATGAAGTGATCAAAAGTGTACCTACGGCTTTCATCGAACGGTTGGTTGCATGAAATTCCCTGCATGAAATCTGCTTAGTGAGTCAGTGAGTATAACGCTTAGTGGTGCGGAGAAAAAATAAATGAGAGAAAAGAAACAGTCTCAGTATGCATTAGAAAAAGACTAATAGTCGACTTCTTTACGTCATAATAAAAATATATTTACACCGGTGAGCTAAAAATACCATTCCAAGGTGGCCTAAAATCAGCGAAATCTACATTTTGCGAACAGCCTACCGCAGCGCACTTTGACCTGATCTCTCATTTGAATTTACGCTTTCGTTTGGCTCGTTCAACAATAGCTGCTTCAGTGGTCCACTCCGGTTGGTCAACAGTTCGAGAAATGGACTCCTTTAAATTAATTGGGGAAATTCATCGTGAGATACGCAAGACTGTGCCGTAGGTAGAGTTGGTGATCCCACATGGTGGCGAAGCAGGACAGCTTTGGACGTACACGGAACAGAAAACACACTCTATGACCGCTGACCCCATGTGAATTTCTGAGTTCCTGTACGTTTTCTCTACTTTTACAACGTTTAAAGCTGCGCTGCTTCACCCCCATGTTAAGCTGAGAGTTAGGGCCACAATATTCTAGGCTTGGTATTCTCTTAGCGTAAAGTTAGCCCAAAAGTCGAGTCCCTATTTGACGTCGTCACCACAGCTCCCTTGCGTAATGCGTGACGGCCAAGGCAGCTCATTTTTCACCGTTTTGTGGTACAACAAAAAGGCCCTGTTCTCTCACTCGCCATTCTACCTTGCAATGAATGTACGATCAATGACAAGAAGGGACACCTTGCTAGTGCACCGTGATGATAAATTCATGTCAGCGGTGTGAACGGCGTTACAACCGCCGTTTCTGATTTCCTCCCCCCTAAATTCTGCTCTCCGCTAAATTCTTTTTGTAAGCCTTTGTTAAGGGGGCGGGGAACGGGCAATACAGCCCTCTTCTTTCAGCCTAATGTCTCCCTACAAATGTGCTGCTCCGTCGGCGCGCTCGATACGATACAATGCGAGAAGAAGACGTGGGGACCAAGGGGAAACACACACGGCTAAGGCGATTTGTATGCAGATCGAAGTGCTCGTTCGCGGGCTGGCTACAAACCACGTACCGCGGAAAACGACAGTTTCGCTTAAGCCTAGCAAGGAACGTCGTCGTTGTATGCGAAATCCAACACTGTCCTAATGGTTCGCGGCTTTCGCATCTAGCTCTTATTTAGCGATTTCGTTTCGCCACGCAAAGCGTCGCATGTTTTCACTTGTGCATCTCGGTGCCCAAAGTAACTGCAGTTTTGAGAAAGTAAGTGGTGTCCATAAATACGCATAGCTCTGGCGGTACGTCAGGGCGACAAGAAAAAAATTCGCTCAACACATTTGTATGTTTTGATAACGTGAACAGAATCTGAATTTCTGAAAACTTAATCGAAGCAGGCACACAAGAACAAAGAGAAGAGATACGCAGACCAGCGCAAGTGATATATGATGAGGTATGTGCACATGTGTTAATGCATGACATAGAGGGTATTAATGTGGTGTGTTATGAATGAAAATCAGTTGTTAGTCTGCGCTGGTCGGCACCGGTCTTCTTTTTGCGTGGTGTCCTCATTTTGTGCACGCAAAGTTAACGTCATAACATATACTAGTGGCCAGAAAATGAAACGGACCAAGCAAGCGGAGCCCATTAATATCGGCGCGACTTCTCCAGCCCCAGTGCCTGCTGTCGAGCTAGCTTTGTGCGCACGCCAGACTTCCGCTACTCAATGGGTATCATATTAGTTTTCGTTATTTGCCCGCCGCGGTTGCTCAGTCGCTAAGGCGTCGTGCTGCTGAGCACGAAGTCGCGGGTTGGATTGCCGGCCGCGGCGGCCGCTTTTCTGATGGAGGCGAAAAGCAAAAACGCCTGTGTGTACAAGACTTGGGCGCACGTTGAAGATCCCCAGGTGGTCAAAATTAATCCAGAGCCCTCCACTACGGCGCGCCTCATCGCCTGAGTTGCGTCGGGCTGTACCCTACAAATAATCAATCAGTTTTCTTTATATCAGCCGCAATGCTTTGTCCGTCTCCAAAATAGCACAGAGCGACGACCTACGCGGCAGGACGAGCGAGTGGCACGCGTACGTTCGTGGCAGCGTGCGGCATGCGGTGAAGCTGTAGATCCGTGCAGTTCCGAGATGTGTTGGTGAAGCCCTCTGTTAATTCGTCAGCAATTTTAAATGCAGAGCATTTCAGTAACTCACGATGTCACCCGCCAACGTCAATAGTCCGCACCGTCGTTGTCCCTACTATATAAAAAAAATACTATCCGGCGCCCGGTTTCGATCCCTCGACCCTGCGGGTGGAACGCAATGTACATGGTGCTCTACCCACTGCACCACAAAGCCGACACAGAATTTGACGCTACGAACGCGCCTTATATCGTTGACTCATTCAAATTACTGCTGACGAGCGCTCTCTCGTCAGCAGTTGCCACAAGTGCAACAACATTAACGTAACGCAAACTACTTAACGCCGTGCGCCCACGGAAATGCTCTGCATTTGATCGTACCCCTCTCGAGGGGGATGTTTCACTGCGTCGTCTCTCGGTCGCGGGACCCGTAGCGCCATCTGGCGGAGGCGCGGCACAACTCGTAGCACTTTGAAAAGATGCGGCGCCACCCAGCTGTGTGTGTGCGTGCCGCACTTGTACAAATGGCGAGTGCATTGGCTGTCCACAGAGCAAAGCATTCGTGCAAGTAAGCCGTTGCAGTCAGTCAGTCAGTCAGTCAGTCAGTCAGTCAGTCAGTTAGTTAGTTAGCTAACCACTCCGCAAGCATTTGTGCATAACTTTCTATCGTTCATTAAATTTGCTTGGTGCCCCACACACCAACCCTGTAACGCCCTGCATGTGAACAATAATGCATGGGCGTAGGAGAAATGTTGAATTGTTTTAACATAGATGAGGGAGAGAACGGGACGGAGGAATATTTTAAAGCAGTGAAAGAGCACAAATTAAAAAAAAAAGATATACACCTAGCGAGTTCGAAAATGTCTCCCATACACCGCCATCGCAGGACCAAGACAAAAATAAAAAGCTAGGAAGTAACAAACCAACAAAAGAATACAAAAATTCGTTGAAAGTCAACAGACCATGCAACGCCCTGAATATGCAGCAAATGCATATTAACCGATGGTACCAAATATAATCGTTATAGTGTATATAAATGTCCAATTGTTGGGGATAGAAACAAACTTAGAATAAGGAAGCGGTGGAGTAACGCTTGATATCTGTTTCTTCCGTTGCGTGCTGACCGGCAACCGTTCAGTCACGCGCGAAGCTTTATCGACGAGCTGCTCCAACGCCAATCTACGGCAGAGCCAACAAACGATAATAATCGACCTCCTGGTGCACGTATGTCCACGCTATGGCCATTTTCTCAACTTCTTAAATTCACGGTGTATTTGCATGTTTTCCTTCTTAACGGAAACATCTCAAATCAGTGGCGTAATGCACGTTAAGCTATGAAGATATGCAGTGTAAATGGACCCTTAGCTTTAAATGTCATAAGCAAGGTATCAAATATTTCGCATAAAAGATTAAAGGAATTGACATGTGTGTAAAAATTAGGACTGTAGCTGAGGCTGGCAACAGAAACACATTTCTTCAGTGTGAATGGGCGTCAGCCCCACAGTAACGCTGATCCAAAAGCGAGCGAAAGAGGGGTGTTTGGCTAAAGAACATCACAGAAACTCTTATACCGCAGATATTTTTTTTTTCAATCGATTTCAGTAACATACCTGAGCCATGTGCTCCAATTGGAGCTTTGTTGCGTTATCCCCTTCGCAACCGTCACCGCCTGTACGCCATCGTCAGCTGCTATGTCACAAGATTTTGGCGTGATCACAGAAAAAGACAGCAGTAACCATCCTTTGTATGACGCAGCCATAATGGCTGAACGCTACGCGTGATAAACGCAGAGCGTATCGATGCCGCCGATTTACTTTTCAATCCAGAGCATTTCTTTAACTCACGATGTCACCCGTTCTTGGCGTCCGTAGTAGTCCGCATCGCTCGCCTCGATATGTCCGGCTCAGATGTTTCGCTATCGGCGCGATCAACATACGATAGCGCGCCCAGGCACGTTTCAAGGACACTCTCTCCCCTATCTCGGACTCAACGTGCGCTGAGGCTGCCAATTTTACTACTGACGAACGCTCTCTCGTCAGCAGTTGCCACAAGTGCAACAACATTAACTAAAGCAAACTACTTAACGTTGTGCGCCCCCGGAAATGCTCTGCATTTGATCGTGCCCCTCGTGAGGGGGATGTTTCACTGTGTCGCCATGCGAACAGTTTGCCACGCTTTAGTTTCAGTTCCGTTTCTTCCCCGCCTGCGCGTAGTACCAGGGTCGTAGTCTCTCAGTGTCTCCCCGCCACTGCTCGTCGTTCGTTCCCCTCCCCCTCTCTCGTCGCACCGCCCTCTCTTTGTAGAGAGAGAACCCTGTAGCCGTGGTGGCTTCTTTTTCGTCATTGTCGTACTCAATCAGCGCAGCAATGACTGAAACAGACAGATTTGCTTGTTTTTTTTTGTCTTGAATTCAGTCATGTGACCCACAAGCTTATTAGGATGAGTGTGGACAGGATGCAGTACGTTGGGTTCATTCTATCGGAGAGGCTTGTACTTCCCTGTTGTGTTACCGTTACGCCAGACAATAGAATGAATGAATGAATTTATTCATAAGGAAGAGGTCGAACGCCTAACGCGGAGGAAGACGAGGAAGAGGAGCGGAAGTAAACCAGCGGGCGGATTGGGTTCAACTACAAAGCGTCTCCGCCCGGCACACGGACCGCTTGATTTAAATAATTGCTATTTTATGAACGAACATAAAACCAAGGACGGGACGCTATTTTCTCCCTCCGTTATCACTGACTTGGAACAGTCAATGCTATTATTCTTTCGCTAGAACACAGTTTTAAACCTCACGGCGTGCGAAATTGCGCCTGCTGCAAATTCACGGGATTTTACGGTGGCGAGGCGGAGCAGGAGGAATCAATGTTCCTATTGAGCAGTTAGTCCTGAGGAAGAGTTCTCATTCCAGGACTCCTTGAGGCCGGCCGGATTGTAGGGCTCTCTTCACCAGCCAAAGCTTGTCGTCAGGGTCTGAGCTGGACAGTGCTCTCTTCCACTATTCAGGGGAGGGGAAGGACAGGGGGGGGAGGGGGGTAAGGCCGTGGTTTTCTATCACACCTCAACATAACATGGTAAACTTTGCCGGGAGCCTCAAAAAAGTGGCTTTGCGACGAGTACCAACCCTTCTGACAAGCCCTCCTCACAAGTGCAAAGGAACAGAAACAGCACTCCCTCACCAGAGACGGATCTGGCCATCCTGGGGTGGTAGCTGGCCACCACCTCCCATGATTGACAAACAAAACTCTGGGCACTTAGTTCCCAGCAGCTGTAGAGCACCCGTCCACTGCAGCGGTCAGAATAACGATACAGCAGAGGGTCCTAAGAATCCCTGTGTCCGGACAGACCCCTCCTTTGCAACTTGACCCTAGCAACGCTTTATGCACGCACCCTGTCTAGCGCTAGAAGCTTAGCTGTACTACTAGAGGAGCTCTCGGACATTAGGTATTATTTGATAGGGTCAAGCGAAGTTAAAAGGCAGGAAAAGGCTTCAAATAGCACATGGCATATTCTAGGCTGAAGTGGAGCCTAAGAGGAGAAAGAACACGGAGTGGGATTTGTAAACTACAAAGAAATAGCAGGGAATGTGCAGGAGTTCTTGGCATTTGCGAGAGACTCGCGGCAGTTCTGATTCAGCTAATTTAATGATAGTATAGGCCTATACTACAAAAGCCAGCCATGATGATAAAGCCGTAATCAGCTTCTGTGAGGACGTATATTCAACAATAAGGAACGGAACAATACAGCTTACGATTTTTATGGGAGACTTTAACGCCAAGGTCGGTAAGAAGCAAGAGGGAGAAAGCGAGGAAAACACGTTTTATTTATGCTCACGCTTAGGGACAGTTGAGCCGCGGAAGCGAAGCTCTGTGGGCCCGAGCCCTGTCGACCAGGGCGAACTGAGGCAGCGCGTCCGAGCGCGGGAGGGCAGACAGCCAAGAGTCAGGTGATTTGGGTAGGGAAAGAGGAAGCAAGGATTGGCAGTACCAAATGGCGTGAGAGTGTGTTCATAGTCTCCGCAGTGTGGACAAGCAGGGGTTGGAAAGAGGGATGGCGATATGTGGGTAAGAATGACGGAGTGGGGAGGGAGTGTGTTTGGATTTGTCTCCAGAGTGATGATTCAACGGGGGATAACGAAGGGTGATGGGGTGGAGGGGTGGTGCGTGAAAACCTGTGATGGAGGGTGATTTCACGGAAGGTGAGCAGTGGCTCTAGGTGATGAGGTGGGTGGGAAGCGGAGAGGGTCCTCTGTTGAGAGATCCGGTGTATCAAAGCTCGCACCGCCTCGTTGGCCTTCGCGCCGCCAAAGCTCATATGGCCAGGAGTCCACAAAAGGGAGATGGTGCGTTCAGGTGGTTAGTGGGAGCGGAGAATTTTGTGGGCGAGAGGCGAAATTATGCCCCTGTAGAAATTTCTAACGGCCATTTGTGAATCCGTTTATTTGAGGCTTATGGGTGTGTGGAGGGTAGTGGCAAGGGCGATTGGTGCTCCCTCTGCCTCGTGGGGATGGCCAGCGGGCATGGTGCTCAGATAAAGGGGGTTGGGTGTGGTTTACTGCTGCTATGACGTATCTATGGCGGGGTTGCTCTTCTGCAGCATCAACGTTTACAGTGTTCGAGGAGGGAGGGAAGTGTTGGGCATGGTATTTTGCTCACGCCAGGCGACGGTTTGTTAGATAGGTGGGGTGCATGTGTCGGGGGATGGGCAGGGGATAGAGGACCTCTGGATAGTCTGGAGGGATAGAGAGGGGCGGATTAATTTTGAGGGAGAGTAGGACTGTTCTGCGGCTGTGGGTCGGCGCAAGGAGGGATAGTTGTGCCTGTCGATGTGCTTCTATATGGCTTGTTAAAGGTGCCCGTGTGCGGGAGGGAGTTGGGAGAAGCGCTGGGGGGGGGGGGGGGCGGAGGGGCGGGCAGGTATCTGTAGCGTACTGCGATATAGTGCGCGTTGTATGGCCTCTATTGGCGTCATTTCAGTGCGGGTGACGACGCGATATGGTTGCGTATACGTGATGCGTGGGGCGAAAGGGGCGAAGGTAATCTGGAGGCGATGGTACTGCCGAGGCGGTAACGCGCGGTTGCGCGCCGTATGAGTCCTGTAGGACTCCCGACTTGCGAGGGGCAGAAAAGACTAGCGGCACTCTGTGCCTGTTGGCTACATTTTTCAAGTTGTGCGCCCCTCTGGGGATATATGTTAATACCACTGGGTGTTTGCGCTTAGGGGCGTAACCCCCGCGGGTTCCGCTGCACTTGACCCTTGCAATACTTGACCCTTGACTGGACTTGACTTTGCAGTACTTGACGCTGCACTTGATCGTTTGCACTTGACCCTTTCTGCCACTCGAAATTTGGCTAGGTTGTGCCACAAGATCCTCAAAGGATCAAACAAGGCCACAGCATGCCTAAAGAAGCATGCTGCACAGTTTGTGCATTGAGCTACTGGGTTTGTATACTCTTACCGCTTACATGCGGGAAGGTATATGTGGGCCATACTGGCCATTGTGTCAATGACTGTTTGAGGGAACACCAGGAATCAATGAAAAACAAAACAGGGTCCCATCTTCCACACCATTCTATTGCCTGTGAAAACATGCCCTGTCAGCGGCTGTTGAACGAAACAAAACTGCTGAGCAGAAGCCGCTAACAAGTCTTCCGTGAGTTGATTGAAGCCTTTTTTATCCGTAAAAACCATTTGAAACTGAGCCACCCGCCGCGGTGGCTCAGTGGCTAAGGCGTTGCGCTGCTGAGCACGAGGTCGCGAGTTCGATTCCCGGCCGCGGTGGCCGCTTTTCTGATGGAGGCGAAAAGCAAAAACGCCTGTGTGTACGAGATTTCGGCGCACGATAAAGATCCCCAGGTGGTCAAAATTAATCCGGAGCCCTCCACTACGGCACGCCTCGTCGCCTGCGTTGCGTCGGCGCGTTAAACCCCACAATCGATCGAACCATTTGAAACTATGTGAGCAAACCTTTTGTTATGTTGTACGGAAGGGAGTTTGAATTTTTGAACAGGAGATATATTGATAAAGAAAAAAAGGAAAAGGGGAAAAACTGGCTTCTTTGTGCGCGTGTGCGACATTGTTAACATATTCATTTTCGTTTTCTCAATAAAGCTAGTTTTGAGTCGGCGCCCATCCGGTCCCTTTCTTAATCTCTTGTCTCTGACGAGCATTTTTTCTACCCTAAAAAGCATTATCTAGCCCAACAACACGCTGTACTGAAGTACTATGAAAGTTGAGGATGTATGATACGGTTCAGGCTGAATCGTTGGCGATAGTTGGAGATGAGGGTGTAAGGAGGGAAAGTGCCCTTAATCTCGACAATATCGGGCGTAAGATTGCGGTGGACAAATAATGCTATTTCTGATTATTCTTGGAGTGTCTTGTGTTTTGTGCATTTGACGTTAGGTCCCGGATCTTGCAGAGCTATGATGTGGGGTGCTAATCGAACAGATTTTGGGGAAATCCCCAAGGAAATATGGGAATTCCCCACCTTGGGGAATTCCCAAAATGTGTTCGATTAACAACCGTCCTTCACTTCGAATTGTTGATCAATTCACTCTCGCGCTACAAAGGACTAGCCTTCTGGTTAGCTCAGTTGGTAGAGCGACTGCTCCGGTTAAGCAGTGGTCCCGGGTTCGAATCCTGGACCAGGACAAATTTTTCTTCGACTGCAAAATTTCTGAGAAAGCTGTAGAGCTTTCCTTTGTAGCCGTATGACTGCATTTAGGTGGATGTCAAGCTTTCCTCCAAATGTGGGGTGGTGTGGTGTGGGGGTCAATACTGCAAAATTTCTGAGAAAGCTGTATAGCTTTCCTTTGTAGCCGTATGGCTGCATTTAGGTGGATCTCAAACTTTCCTTCGCATGTGGGGTGGTGGGGTGTGGGGGTCAATACTGCAAAATTTCTGAGAAAGCTGTATAGCTTTCCTTTGTAGCCGTATGGCTGCATTTAGGTGGATGTCAAACTTTCCTTCCATTGTGGGGTGGTGTGGTGTGGGGGTCAGTGTATGTTGTGAGAAGTACGCGTTTGGACGTAAAGCCTGGGAAGTTCCTCTGGCCTATAACTAAGTGTTTAGAGGTCGATCGATTCATCATGGATAGACGGAAGTTGGGGCAGGGAGGGTTGCACATGAGAGGCATTTATTTTGGATGCTGGCTTGCATGAGGGACATTTGGGAGGAGAGGTTCTCTAATGCGTTAAGGAGGGATTTGATGGTAGAGGCTTCGGATTCTAATTGGGGTCCAAAGCTTCTATGCAAGATGTAGGTTCCCATACAAAAATATTGTATGGTCGGCTATATAAAATCCTTTTTATGGTCGGCTCTAGCTATTTGGCGCAATATTCTTTAGACGTTTCTATGGGTGTTTTTAGCGAATCGTATCGCCATTCCTATGGCTGTCTTTAGGTTCTTCTATAGCCAGTTCTGTGGTTGTTATTAGATATTCGTATCGACATTCCTATGGGTATCTTTAGGTTCTTCTATAGCCGGTTCGATGGGTGTCTTTAGCGAATCGTATCGCCATTCCTATGGGTGTCTTTAGGTTCTTCTATAGCCGGTTCTGTGGTTGTCTTTAGATATTCGTATCGACATTCCTATGGGTGTTTTTAGCTTCTTCTATAGCCGGTTCTATGGTTGTCTTTAGCTTCTTCTATAGCCGGTTCTATGGCTTTCTTTAGGTCTTCTTTCGATATCGCTATGGGTATAGAAGAAGCTAAAGACAACCATAGGAATATCCATAGAAATGGCTAAAGACAGCCATAGAAATGTCTAAAGATAATTGGGTCAAATAGCAAAAGACCACCATGAGAAGGATTTTCAATAGCCAACCATACGATATTTTTGCATGGGCTGCAGCCAGAAGAGAATCGTCACTACTTGAAACACAGCGACAGCAGCAGCCTCTGGGAAATTATTAACATGCTGTCATGACAACATATAGCCTTGCGGATCTCTAGAACTTCTCCTGTGGCACTTAGGTTGTGTGGCTATCTGCATTCTGTAATATATGCTCCATGAACACTTCAGCGATATGGGGGGAGTGCAAGGTTGCGACTGCAAACACGTCGCCAGTTTTCATTCACAAAAGGCTTAAACAAAGGCAAACAAGAAAAGCAAAACCAAGGGGTTTATTCATCCCATTCATTACATAAAGGGCTACTATCTACTCTACTTCGCCGCCAGTAAACTGTTGTTCACATACGCCAATCGAAACACACAGCACACGGATTCCAACACTCTGGCTCACGCTTACGTCATTCGCTCGACAGCCACACTACGCGGCACATTTTCCACGAACGCCCACCGAGACACATATACCTACAGGTGCTGGGTAGTCCACAGAAAAGAGAACACTCAGAAGTCGTTCATTTCACTCAGTACTCAATGCACGACGTTTCAAGTATGGTGGCTAAAATGGAAATGCATCCTTAATTAAACAATGAAGACGGTCGCACATAATGCAATAATAAAAAACGTTTTCCAAGTCCGTTCAATTAGTTCCTTGTACGTTTTCTCAGTTCGCGAAAAAATAATTATATTTGTCTCATCACCGCGGCGAAATCTTCACTTCTGTGTACATTGCAATGCCCGTGTGGTGCAGGGTTGCTTGGAAACGTATTCTTCGTGGCCCCCGCAGGAACGGGGGCCGCGAAAGTTCTTTCCAATTTGCTTCGACGCTGAGAAGGCCGTTTTCAGAGAAGCCCGCTTTTTCACTTGACCGCGGCAGCGAACGGCCGCAGAGGAAGAATTCTCCGAACTTATACGTCTTTCGGTCGACGTTCATTCGCAAGCTTTGCCGACGCACAGTATCCAAAGTTGCAACCTGAATTTGAGCGTTAATCTGTCTGTAGCTGCCTTTAATCATACTTTTCCCGTATTGTTGGTAAATTAGGGACAACGTTATTGAACAAAAACTTTCATATAACTGGCCGATGAACCTCATCATCGTTATTCAGTCTGTGTTGTAGATGTAGCTGGGTAAATCATGAGTGTATAAATTACGCGTCATAAGTCATATTGTAACCACCGGAATAGAATTTAATGGTGCGCTCGAATTATACCTTTATAGGCTAACACTTTTTTGTTAGCGGCTGGAGACTTAGAGGCTTATGTCACTATGCAGTTAGCTAAGGAAGCTTTCATGGATGCAAGCTTCTAAATTCTGTGCCAAACACCTTCCTAATTCCGGCTAAATGTTGCTTAGTTGTCACACGTCTAAAGGTTTACAGTTATATATTGCGCTGTAGCCAGCCGCAGAACCTTTTATGGGTGCCTCTCTTTAGCTTTAAGGCAGATTCTCTCTAATAGCTAGCAGAAGACGGCTGAATGGTTCCAATTAGGTAGACTTAGAGCTAGACAACGGCCTATATCCAGCCAAATGAGCTTTTATGGCTTTTTCTCTTTAGCTTTAGGAAGAATTTTTTTCAATAGCTGGCGAAAGACAGTTCAATGGTTTTGAGTCTGTAGAGTTAGAGCTAAAAATGGCCTATAGCCAGCCAAATGAGCTTTTATGGCTTTCTCTCTTGAGCTTTAGGAAAAACTCTTTTTAATAGCTGGTAAAAGACAGCTGAATGGTTTCAAGTTTGTAGATTTAAAGCTAAACAATGGTCTATAGCCAGCCAAAAGAGCTTTGTCGCGGCTGGCCTATAGAAGTAAAGCCATAGATTTTTCTTTAGCTTGCTACAGTAGCCTGAATAGCTGTGACTCTATAGACTAAACACACTAGGATGTTCTATAGTCGTCTAAAGAGAATTGTATGGTTTACATTCTTTAGTCAGGATGCATAAAAACTTCAATAGCTGGCTATAGCCTAATTTATGCACTTTTATGGGTGACCATAGGGACCCATAGGCGGCCATAGCTCACCATACACTTTTCTATAGACGCCCATAAGGCATTTTTGTATGGGTTTTGTGGCAGAAACGTCAGTGGAAAACTTTGGAATAGACAAATGCAACAGTCGAGACGCTACACTAGTGTAATTCAGAGTAAGAACCAGCCTGAGGTTCTGCTTAGCCAATAAAATTCAAATTCATTCATTCATTCATTCATTCATTCATTCATTCAGCCTGAGGTTGATGAACACATTTTCTACAAACAAAAAAATACGAAATAGACATCGCAACATCCTTATCGTGCAACAAGAAGTGACATTGACTTCATTGTAAGGGCCAGCCTAGGTAGTGTGCAAGTCGTACAGTTGTTAACTAAGATTCGTAGCAGCAAACATACGAGGCTTAAATGAAAGCTAAGGCCGAATCTCAGAAGAGCAAGTAGAAAACTCGTGGGAAATAAGAAACCCCAAACGGAGTCAGTCAGATCCAGATCGCCGCAGAAT
This sequence comes from Haemaphysalis longicornis, assembly GCA_013339765.2. Lineage (NCBI taxonomy): Eukaryota > Metazoa > Arthropoda > Arachnida > Ixodida > Ixodidae > Haemaphysalis > Haemaphysalis longicornis. Next base: position 13,783,208 of record CM023451.1, read on the forward strand.
AAAATAACTCTTCAAAACAAATTAGCGCTTCTGAACGAGCAGAACGAGGTCAATATATACAAGTTAAATGACCACCTCAACCTAGCACTGGCACAGAGTGATTCCACAGTACCTGTGGGAGATGCAACATCTAGGGAACAAACTGAAAACCTGCATAAGAAAACGAAAGAACTAATCGCGAAACGTCAGAACAGTTAAGCTTCAGGCGCGGCGGTTCAGATCGAATCGGATGAGCTGTCGAAACTGATTGACAGAACTACAAGAAAGAAAATTCGTGTATAGCATGGCAGTGCTCCAAACAACGCTGAAAATGGGGGGAAGCTTTACAGCAACGAAGTGGACGCAAGCCATAGGCAAAGACATGATGTACTTGCTCAAAGATGAGCAGGGTAATATTACGCGCGCCTTGAACGAGATAAAAAAGGTAGCAGAATGATCCTACAACACGCTGTGTGGCAGCGACGTTAAATCAGAGCGAAATAGTGAGCATGCAAACACAACTTCCGGTCTCCCACTAGTAATTAAAGAGGAAGTAGGGAAGGCTCTCAAAAGAATGAAAATAGGAAAAGCTGCAGGTTGTGGCGGCGTAACGACAAATCTATCTAGGGGGAGTACATATTGTACTAGAAATGATTGATGTACTTCTTTCGGAATGTTAAAGACGCAAAAGGTAACCATAGCATGCAAAATTGTCCACATTATTACAATGCTTTAGAAGGGAGATAACAATGACCTCAAGAATTCCAGACCTATCAGCCTACTCTCAGCGGTTTACAAGCTGTTTACCAAAGCTATAGTCAGCCGCATGGTGGCCGCCTGGATGCTCAATAACCCAGAGAGCAGGCTGGGTTTAGGAAAGGGTACTCAACCTTGGATTACATCTACGTCATCAGTCATTGATTGAAAAGTCTTGAGTGCCATAAACCTCTTTACATGGGCTTTATAGAATATAAGAAGGCGTTTCATTGCCTAGTCACCGCAGCCCTACTAGAAGCAATAAAGGACCATGGAATAGATGAGTCCTACACCAGACTTCTATAAGACATATATAGTGTGATTAAGGTTATGTCGAGAGGTGCCTTAAAAATTAGGTCGAGAGGTGCCTTAAAAATCAGCGCTGAATTTAAAAGCAGCATTCAGATATTTGCCGCGATGGTAAGCTTATGCTGACCGGCAGCGGAGGTTCGGCGCTCCTACCCAGCACTACCGGCACCGCGGTGCGGCGAGCGGCCGAAAGATGGCGCCACCTGCGCGCTAGAATCAAAACAGGCCACGGCAAATGTCTTGGTCACCGATCGCTGAAACGGCAATTATCGCCAAAAGAAAGCTCAGTATGCGAAAAAGGGGATGATAGTGTGTTGAAAAGTTGTGTAAGGGATGGTCATTCGCAGTTGTACAGATACCAGCGATGAAATATTTGCCACAATTGGCCGCTAGGGCCACCACTGGAGAGGCCGGCGCTCCGATCGTTTTGACGTCACTTGAACGATCCCCGTTCCTACCTTGCTGCGTTGTTGGCTTGCCGCGCGTGACATTTCGTTCAGGACCCGCTTAATAAGTGCATTTCCGGGCTAATTTTCGGCGGTTGAAGTTCATTATCAGTGAGTGAAGCGAAGTTTGACCTCATGGGTACTTTATAACCGTGGCAGGCTGTCCGCAAACAACTTCAGCGTGGTGGTGTTGCGCACGTATGCCACCGAACCCGGTGTAAGCGTAAGCTGCGGCTCGTTTCCCCGATCAACATTTAGCTCGGCTACGACGATCATCGAGCTAAATTTGTAGATTTCGGTGGCCGTTCCCAAGAAATAGGTAAAGGAGGAAATCATGAAGCGTTTACTGCTCGCAGAAACGCTCCGCACACAAGTCCGCCGTGCCTGCAGCCCACCGTCGGCTCCAAACGACGTAGGTCGCGACAGCAACCCCTTTTGCCGCTTTTTAAAATCACACTGATCGCGGAAAAGGAGGTCCGCATTCGCGAAAGTGGATGTTCGTATGGTGAAAAATTGTGCTGCGTAGTGTCATCAGCTGCGATTTTCAAGGCGACGCTCAAAAATCTGCTGCGATCTACGGCGACCGGCCGCGGATGTCGGGCCCGGCGCCGCCGGCCCGTTCGCGCACGGTGCGACGAGCGGCCGAACGGTGTCTACGGCGACCGGCCGCGGATGTCGGGCCCCACGCCGCCGGCCCGTTCGCGCACGGTGCGGCGAGCGGCTGAAGGGTGGCGATAACTGCGCGCAAAAATCGGCCGAGGCTAAGCCTTAAGTTCCCAACATCGGACTCCGCGCATTCGAAACCGGCGGCGAGTTACCTGTTGGAGAAGACCCTCTTCTAAAACTCCCTGCGCGCAAGCGTGTTTGTTTGGGTTCCACAAACTTCTTGGGGGCATCCAACGCTTGGTTCCCCTATTTTTAAACTCCCCATTACCCCACGACGTGTTTCGCCTCGTACGCAAACACGCCTTCTGTGAGCAATCCTGAGTTCTCGTACTTGATGCTAGGCTAGAAAAGCTCAGGCTCATTGTAAGCAGACAAAATCCCGTGTTGCAGAGGTCTTAATTAACATAGCCAAGTCTAAACCCAGAGAAATAGGCACTTCTTAAGCCAAAGTGCAGATCGTACCAGCACTTTTAAGCCTGTGCGGCGAAGCAATCCGCTCACCGGTCTCACGTAGTCATTCATTTTTTAGCACGCAATGCATGCACTACGCGTGGTGAGATCGCAACTGAGCGCCGCGCTTCTGCTGCTGTTACAAGATCTATGTCCTTGCACAAACAGTCGCGTACATGTCACGTCGCAAGTATTTCATAAAGAATTAACAGTGTACTTTTCTCGGCACCAATTGTATCGTCCTTGGCGTTAGCTGGGTGCGTACGAGCTGTCGGTGGCGACGGTAGCAACTACCCAGCCGCGGCGGTGTCGTCGGGAACAAGCGAGCCGTTGATTGCTTGCCCGGATTATTTGGTCTGTAAACAACTTTAATTTGCTACAAAACCGCGAGGAGGGGGCACAGGGCGGCGAAGGCACACGGCGGCCACAACAAAAACGTGCATTCGCATAAGCACAAAAAACGTGTTCCAGCAGACGACAGCATAACCCGCCGTCCTACAAGTGACGTCACTCGTAGGTGGCGCCAGGGTATGTCCTCGGGGCCAATACTAAGCTTGAAGTTCCGAACACCTAAGCTGACCCGTGCAACGCCGAGCCCGCTGGCTTGGGCGACATTTCTTGAGGCCGCCGCCACGCACGAACTCAGTCCATGTCTAGCGCTGCATGTCGTCGCATGAAAAATAATACATCTTGGCGTCGTCGTCGATTTGCTCGGACAGTCTTCCACGAGGAGTACTTCGCATTCCACGAGCTTCCCATAGCACAACTTGGGCGAGCTCGGCGACGCGCACCGCCGCGTCGCCGCGGTGCGCGTCGACATCGAGCACCGCGCAGTTTTCGGCACCAGTGCAAGGGAACACCATGCGCCGGCCACGAACTGAAGAGCAAAGACGTTGAACGCGCAAAGTGCGCAAAGTTAACAAACATGGCTCACACAGCTACACCCGTACGTCTCCTGCCCAAACGAATACCACCGACATCAGCAGCGCAGGATATCGTTTCCGGTTCCGAAAACGACTATATGACGTCACCCTGAACTGGCCAGATACGCCGGCCGATGTTTCGCCACGCCGAAAGCGATTTCGCTAGTTTTGCGGCCGGGACAATCAAAATCGATTCTAGATGGGATTCCGGCCTCGGATAGCTGCAAACATTTCTGTGAGGCATCTGGACAAACTAATGAAGCCAATTATCTCATTTTTAGTCGTCAAAATTTGATGTCAGTACTCCTTTAAGGTATGCAGATGACATAGTATTGGTGAGTGAGAGTGCAGAACTCCTGCAGCAATGTTTCAGGAACTACAATCAGAAAGCATGGACGGGGGGCTAAAATATAAATAAATCTAAATTATTCAAGAACAACTACGCCAGATCTGTCGTTGTCAGCTTAGCAAACAAAACGATAGAAGAAGCAAGAGAATATATCTACGTGAGACTGGTGGTTAGGGCTGACCCCAACCACGAGAGAGAAATCCCATGCAGAATAGGTACGAGTTGAGGAGGACTCTGCAAGCACTACCAACGAATGAAATGTAAGCTAACTCTGTCACACAAAAGAAAAATGTACAAACAGTGCTTACTGCTGCTGATGACATACGGAGCTGAAAGTTCGAACCTTACCAAACAACTTGAGTGCAAACAAAGGTCTTCTCAACGGGTTATGGAACGAGTAATGTTAGCTGTAACACTCAGGCATCGAGAAACAAGCGACATGGATCAGAAAAGAAACTGGACAAGATATCATAGTTCAAATAAACAAATGTACTTGGGCTGGCCTTGTAATGAGACGAAGAACCGACAACCCATAGAGAACTAGGTTAACAGAGTGGATACCAAGACATGGTTCTATAAGAAGGCGAAGGTCATTAACCCAATGGAGGGATGAAATAAAGGAATTCGGTGGTAAACAGTGGGCTCGAACAGCGCAAGACACGAGTGGTTGGAGGTCTATGGGAGGGTTCTTCGTCCTGCAGTGGACCTGAGTAGCTGATGATAATAACCATGATGATGATAATGATGATGATTGTGATGATGAATATGATGGAAGAAATAGGACGCACTTTCACCCTGGGGTTGGCAAAGCTCATAAAACATCAAAATGACGAAATCGCACACAGCCGGTTTAAGAAACCGGTTGACAGAACCGCTTTGTCTACGGCAAGCATAGGACCGAAATCAGAAAAAGCTTCCGGCCAATTCACAGTCCACTGAAAAATTACGGAATCTAGAATAGGGCCCCTGAACACAAATTATTGCACGGCATCGGTTCAAGCCGCAGGCTGCCGGCCGCTGCAAAGAACCGTGCCGCTCTCACAGCGTGAGCGCGAAGCGCCGCCGGGTCACTTAATTATTCCTCTGAAAGTAGTCGGTGCTGTCGAAAGCAATGAAATTTGCATGCAGTGACTTACTAGAGAAGGATCCGCATACGCACTCAGCTATCCTGGCAGCAGGGGCTCGTCCGGGAGGAGTCCCGCTGACAGTGGTAGCACGCGGCTGGCTTGCTCCGTTTTATTTACAAGACAAGCCATTTACTCCCTATCCGGTATATTTGAGTTTAGTTTGTGCGGCTTATCAACGTTGTCGAACTTTCATTCAATTACGCGGGGAAGTGGCACAGGTACTAGTAACCACGTTTAACCTAAACTGGGTATTTCTGAACTGATTACGCTGTTTCCCATCAGTCTAAACAGTTGTTCGGCTAGCCTTTATTCTTGCACAAGATTGCCGACATTTGTCTCAAGTATCCTGTAATGTGAGCTGCGCGAATGTGAAACTCCTGGCCTGATGAGATAAATGACTGAAAGTTTAAACTGACAATTGACTACGGAAACACGTTTATCGAAGGAACTTCGGTTAGTCGGAATTTAAAACCAACCCTTGATTTACTCATCAAGTGCAAAAATAACTAGGTACAGCGCCGTGTCGCCGAGTCCCACAGTCATGCAGTTCGATAGCTTTACTGTTCCTTACAATAAACCATGCTGTTTACGTAATTTAGTTGATTGGGTATACTCCCCTCTGGCTCACTGCAGAAGCGCTTAACATTAGGTTTGGTGGTTAAAGGTCTGGGTTGATTAGAATTTGTTAAAACACACTAGAGTCCTGGGTCGCGAATATGAAGCGCCTTTATGCCGCATTTTTCTGTAGTGCGCGCTTCTCACTTCGCTAGTCTAGTGGCTAAAGTGTCTCACTTCAATGCAGGCTGCCCGTAACGTTCGGCTGACCCCAGCGGCCGCAAGTTCTAATTGCACAGGGGACTTCTTTTTTTTTCTTGAGTGATATTATGCCATCTGACCCAAAAAAATGTAAGATTCCGAATTGAATTCGGCGCAACAACGTGAACTTCAGCGGGTAACTGCCTACAAACGGTACAAACAGCCAGTTGGTCTGAGTTCGGCTACAATGGTTGCCAGTCAACTGGAGCGGTCGCTACACCGGTCACGTCGATCGAAAACTGTATATGGCAACGAATAAAGCATGCATTATTATTTAAAGTACCGAGCTTGCACCTATGCAGAACTATATATACTATGAGCGTTTAACTCTCCATTGTTCGTAAAGTGACGTAACTGCTAGTTGTGCTGCCGACCCATGATGCGCGCATGGTCGCTAGCGATGCGACTTAAAAAGAAATTTCAAATACCTCTCCTAAATTACAGAAGCAATGAATTGTAAGAATACTTGAAATTTATATGGTCAGAAAAGATCGTTCAAGCAGGCAAAGCTAAGTAAAGACCAATGCGTTTCCTTTCACGACCCCTTTAATTCTGTTCCAGCCACAGAAAATGGAACTGCGTAAACAATTCTGCATTCAGGGGCAAAACGAAAGTGGAAAGACTTGAACGCAGTTTTATAATACGCATAGCGAGGGACACAAAATAACGATTGCTTGCCCACAAAACCTACAGCTATCAACAAAGCACAAAATAAAATGCGTTTTCTGAAATGGCTCCTTCTTTTTATTTATTTATTTATTTAGTTTGGTTACTCAACGGCAACAACTTAAGGCATTACATGGCGGATGGGCGTAGATACGCCATATGGTACATGATAATGTAGCGAAATATCACGTGCACGGTTCAATGGTCGGCTTAAAACACTGCGAATCGATGATAATGGCAGTTTCCGCAGGCAGGACATTCCCCTTTCAAGCAGTGTGCAGAAAAAAAAACGAATGCTGAAACGTACTAGTGCCGGCATGCTCAGGATACACTGCATTAAGGTGGGAGGTGCGAGAAAGCCGATGGGATTTCACGATGAGCTGGTTGTCAATGGGCGAAGAAGAAAAAAACTTGCGATAAAGGCAAACACGTGAGATCCTACGGCGGAAAACAAGAGTGGGGAGGTTAACTGGGAACTACGGAGTGCTCAGAAAGTATAAATCCTGTTTCGCGATTTTAGACACTTTCAAGAATATTTATCAAGGTGATTTCGTGGGGATCAAAGACGGCAGTAGCAAACTCAAGCTTGGGTCGGACAAAAGGGTTGTAAGCGAGTGGTTTTACAGAAGAGGGTCAAGGCAAGATTTCGCCGAGGATATCCAAGTACCGGGTTAGCGGAATTGGCTATGGTATTGATGTGATCGGAACAACCTAAATCATGAGATATGGACGCTAAAATATTTGAATGAATCGGTACTGTCAATAAAATCAGTGTTTATACTATATTTCGGTAAGACGTTTATATATTTCGTTTATAGTGTTTATAGTATATTTCGGCGATACCAAGCGACATGAGTTGAGTTTCAGAAACATTCAGGGACATCAGCCATGTGCTGCACCATGATTGGATGCGATTAAGGGCCTCTTAAAAAGCGGAAGTATGAGAACTGTTGGTGAGTTGACGATACATTACACTATCTTCTGCAAATCTAAGGATACAAGAAGAAATGTTGGGAGCAAATCATCACTATGTAGAAAGAAGAGAGATGGTTGCAGGAGAGCACCTTGTGGTACGCCTGAGACTACCGGTGATGACGACTAAGCATTAGCGTAGACGAACTGCTGTCCGCGTGTTAGAAAACCTTGAATCCAGTAGCAACACATCGGTTAAGCGACGATAATTTCAGTAGTAGGTGAGCATGGTTAATGTATTTGAAAGCTTTCTAGAACTCAATAAGTATTGCGTCGTGGGAATGGTGCTATCGAGGCATGAGTGAATATCATGAAGACAGAGAGCGAGTTGCGTAATCTCAGGACAGGTAGAGCATACATGTTTGCGTTCGTGAGCAAGATAGAAGAGTGCAACGATGTATACCTGTGTGGTCCCAACCATTAACACAGAAGAAGTTTTATGTGGGTGTAGCCAGCACTGGGTCTCCATACTAATCTTTCAGCATTGTCTTGGTTACTGTTCAGCCGCCTGGTAACAATACAAAATGTCAAAAAGTCGAAGCGTATGAAGCCCCGGTTCTCTAGTTCGAAGTAACATCAAGACGTCGACCCAAACTTTGAAGGCGCCAAAAACCTCACTTTTTAAAAAAAGCAGTCGTGACGCGCAGGAGGGACGGCGAAAGCTTGACTGTATGATCTCTCTGTTAGCGTTAGTCGACCTGTATAGGGGGAAGCGGGCGGTGTGGACGGACAACGCCTAGGAGGGAACAAGGCGAGTGAAATGAGATGCAGTCGCATCTAAAATTTACGGCCAGCTCAATCTTCCCTCCTGCGGCTTCAACAGTTCCAAATTTGTGTGAATGTTTTCGACCAATTAAATCTCCCCGTTAAGGAAACACATCTTCGTACTCTTGCCACTTAATTTTCCTTGCATTTGTAATATCACAGTCCTTTGGTAGATTCATAATTATACGAACTACGGAATCAAGGTGCCAGGCGGAGCCGAGTCGTTTTCACTCTTGCCGTTCATTTACCAACACAATCTCAAAATGAGCACAAGTGTTCGGCGCCCTAACGCAATGGCTGAGTTCTCAAAAAGCTTCTTATCAACGAACTATTGGCTTGCACCATGCATGCTAGGCATGGAGAAAATAGTAGCGGGTGACAAACCAATAGAATAGATAGTGCGCATCTATGTAGTTACCTCAAGCATTAGCCTGTCGTATGCTTGAACTCACTGAAAATTCCGATGTCTTATTACGCAACCACGCCGCGTTCTGATGGGCTCCGTTGACATTCCTCTCAGGACAACCTCAAGAAAAAGAGCTGGACAGGTCCGCAAACGCATCAGCAATTTCCCCAAAATGGTTCCGATTGGGCTACATGTGATCCACCGTTCCCGTCACTTTGCTTGCAGATTGCGAGCTATAGAAATGCTAAAATGTCTTCCTGTTGCGCATAGACATGACTCGACATCTGGCTGTGTAGTGGACCGATGGCGGTGTAGTTTGACCGATGTAATTTCAGCGCTGTGTATTAGGACCGATGTCATTTGAAGAGGGTTCCTTGTACTGGAACACCTATTTCAGGGTTCCAATTGTCCATGTTGTGTGTGCATTCGTGCAGACATTTATTCTTTAGAGTCTTTTCCGCTGCTCATCTAAACCAGTTACGAAAAATTCAGTGACCTTCTACTCTGTGAGGAAGGATGACCAGAGAAGCTGGGTACAGTCCAAGGAGTGGACGGGAGATAACACGCTTCTTTGTGATCTGTGGTTGAGAATACTTTATTTTTAGTTAGCTGAATGAAACATGAAAGGACTACAGTTTCATTCTAGCAGACAAACATAAGGGTGTCCTTTTCCCTGCCGTGAGAAGCCGATGTATCGAGAGCAGGCGGTAATTCCACAATATTTACAACTTCAGCACGTATACTACGTAAATATAAAAAGTAGCTGAAGCTCTGTGTAATTTCTATTCGTCTTTGCAGCTACTTGTCGTATTTACTGTTTTCGGAGAGTGCTGACAAAACATGAACTCAGCCGTCTTTGGCGACGTTGTTCCTCCATGCATAACCCTGTATTCGCAGTAGCGAAGAATTCTGTAAATTTTACAACTTCACTGTGAAGTAATTATGGCAGTTGAATAAAAATTTCAATGTAATTGTTTTTAAGAATATTTTTAGTAAGCAAGAATGACAGCATTTTCTATCACCATACCCGCAGTAGAAAAATGTTCTTTCTGAGGCGTTACGTGCACATACGCAGTACCGGAATCCAAGGCATACACATCTTCAAAGTAAAATGTTGATTTTTAGGAACATTTTCTAGAACTCTCTGGCAGTCTCTTTGAGGAACAACTGCATATTGTTGAAAACTGACTCATCAATAGCAGAAAATGTGGGCTTAAGAACAGGTTATTTGTATTAAAAGCCGCTTGAAAACCATAGGATTCTGCGGGGACATCATTGTCGGCAGGTATTACACGTATTAAATACTGGGAACGTATGAAGACAAGCAGAAGAGTGTCGACAGCTAGCTTGGGTCTTAACCCGAGCTAGCTGTCTATTGTGCTTCGAAAGCTTGCTTATCCTTTTCGCGCCGACATAACACAAGAGCGGGCAACATTAACAGCCGATCTGAGTTATAATCCAGATTGTAACGCGCACACAAATTTTAAGCCTACACCCAACAAAAAAGTGCGTGTCAGAATCGTACAAATACGGTAACACGCGAATTCCTTATTTATGTCCCTTCTTAACACCAGAGTTTAGAAGAGGCCTAGAGCCTACTAAAACACTTTCATACTTGCTGAAATACCATTTCTCTTTCCCGGCATTCTTAATTTACAACCACCGATTCCGTGGCTCATCCAGCCGCGCATGAGGTGTTGTTGTGAAGTATCTGTGATTTAAAAATAAGAATAAAATATTATTTATTGGGTTCATACACGTGATGCACAGATGAGTAAAAAAGACGAGGTCCCAGGACACACGGTTAAGACGTATCCTTCTGTCAAAGTGTTACCAGATGAGGTGCCAGTGTTCTTATTCGCTCGAAGTGTTTTAAAGAAAAATTCTACAGCTGGAATGCATCAAAACCTTCGAATTATGGACGAAACATGCTGATAGTGGCATTTACTAAGTAACAGGTTTGTGCGTTGCAATGGCTGTGCATTCTAATTGCCTTAAGCAGAAACGAAAGGGAGAAATATTCCAGGTCCCCCTCTTTCAAGGGTTATAAGATAAAAAATCCAGTTTCATCCGAGGAACCAAAACAACATACAATAATGAGAATCAAAAGCGTACGGACATGCAACCCTAAAACAGCGAGTAAACAAAACCTATCATACACAACCTGGCTCAACATGGAAACTATGGCGAAACAAGACGCAGGCACTGCATCGATGTAGCTTTCAGTGGAACCAACATTCTGCACAAAAAACGAAACACCTGAAAGGCGCTATCTTTTGCTAAGAAAAACAGAGGAAGCAAAAAAAGCAAAACTAGCATAAGTCTAGTCACAGTACACTCGAAGAGGTATTTGCTCCAACCGTAAAATAGTGTGTCCAGAAACGCCGAACGTCATCCAGACATTATAGCGGTGCAGTTCGGAGTTCCATTTTTCTTAGGAAAAGGCGGGACCCAACATGGGGACACTCAGCGCAGACGACGAAGTGGACGCAACGATAATGGACTTGAGTTGGCCGGTCGTTTAATTAATGACCACTTTGAACAAGCGGCCGCTTTAAACTTTGGAAAGACGACACGACACTGCTGCGCCCCGAGGGACCCTTGGCTCTCCGGGAATCATGCCGAGTTCGCCATTCCACGCCCATTGCAAGCGGCAAATCCAGTTTATCCCGCGCTGACCCAGCAATTTGTTCGTACGTTCCACAGTAGAGTGGCTCTTTCATCAAATTGGGCTCTTGGACATTCTACACGGTTTCTCGTAACAGCCAGAATGCGATTATACAAAGACGTTAGCGAAAGCAATAACGCAGCATTACTCGTAGTTTACGGCGCTGTTGTGCGTTGGTAATGTTGTCTTTCTCCTATCGTCGGAAGTAAATTGGCATTTCTAGTGTTGGAATGATAACTACGTTTCTCATCCTTTTATTCAAAACACAAAAAAACAGGTGCACAAGAAAATATAGTGTGCGTTTTATTATCGAAGAGAAGCTAGGCAATATAAAACTAAAAACCTTACGTGCGCCCTGACGCGGGCATTTTAGCTTCACCGCATCGCACTTGAGCGTCTAATCCATGCTGCCAACGAAACGGATTCTGCTGATGATCCTAAAATGCATACCAGTTGACACAAGGATGCGACCTGTATCCAGTGTTGCAATTAGCTTTTGCCTGCATCCATGTGTTCGCAAGTAAAAATAAGTACATAATCTATTTATTTATGGTTTAACGCGTCAACGCAACCCTGGCGATGAGGCGCGCCGTAGTGGAGGGCTCCGGATTATTTTGACCACCTGGGGATCTTAAACGTGCGCCAAAATCTCCTACACGCGGGCGTTCTTGCTTTCCGCCTCTACCAGAAAAGCGGCCGCCGCGGACCGGTAATAGAACTTGCGTCCTCGTGGTCAGCAGCGCAATGCCTTAGCCATTGAGCCACCGCGGCGGGCAAATACAGAATCTTTAACAGCTACAAATTACGGTAGATAATTTAAACAGTTTTTATCTGACAGTTTCTTACAAACCGCTTCCTCTGTAGCCAGTGGTGGCGCCATTCAGAATTTGTGATGCGCCAGGCATCGAGCGGCAGTACCGCAGCGAGGTTCCTTGGGTCTCCGGGCCCCCTAAGCGGACCGTCACGGAGGCTTGCTCTCCCGCGCAGAATTCCAACATGGCTTACCCCAGCCATGCGAGTGCTACGGCGACCTCCGTTGTTCCGGTTGAAGCATCGACGAATCCGCAAAAGCACTTCCGCACAGGCCAACTATCACACACTTCAACGAGGATTAGAACGCGAGCGAGAAACCCCTAGAAGCGCGGGCCTACTTTTATGCGGCTCCTGCAATGGAAGCCCTGATTTGGCTGCTCGAACGTTGAACAGCTTCTTTTGAAATAATTACGACCATTATATTCTTTAAACATAAATCGTTATAAAAGGTGGAAGATGGCAATAAACAGTGTATTTCGCTTTATTTGGGGGTCAAAATAGCAATTTTGACATGTTCTAGCGGATGAAGCTTTGCTTTGCAGTTTTCACACGCAGAGTGGCGCAAGTGTTTCCCCGTCGAGTGACATACTGTTATTTCTGAGAAAAAAATGTTTATGCTGCTGATATTGCGGTGGTCCTGAGTGGACTGCCGGGGGGCCGAGCTGCCCGGGGGAGAGCGCAGCGCAACTGTGAGGAGCATTAGGATTATTGGCAATCCCGGAAACTCCTGATGCCAGCAAAATTGCTGTACTTTTTATTTGCCTAATGGAAATTAGCAATAATTACCATTATTAGACGACAATGCAGTTTGATAAGGCGAAGTGTATTATGTTTAATAACAGACGCACAGAAGCAAGGCAAATAAGGTTGTAGTTCTTACCGACACAGAGAGTCCCCGGATTTTTAATCTGTTACAAAATTCTGAGCCTCCATTTTTCAATGTTAACAGGAGTTAAGTGTGGTACAAATGTTTTCCGTTTGAGCCTATGGTAACACGGGGTATGTGAAATGTTTTATTACGACACTAGCTGGTTCGGAACACAAGTTATCGTGTGTCAACAAACGTGCCGCGGTCACAGCTTATGGAAATGCTCCAATCATGGTGCCGCGAGTGCATCCTTCGGGCCAACAAAAAGAGTGAATGTGTTGTGTTTGCCTATGCGAAATTTAGTGAACTGTTACTTTTGTGGCGTTTTAGTTCTCTGCAGTTACCGCTAACATTTTTGTGCCTGCCTTCTATTAGTTCATAACACTTTAGTATTTCAAAAATTCAGAGCTTATGGTTCGATAACACGCCAGAGACAATACGATGTATGTAGGTGTTTTAATGTGTATTCTCGCCCCAGTTTTGCTGATGTTGATCATTTATGATGACAAAAAAAACCGCCGCCGATCTCGAGAGAGGATAGCCTTACTGGTGAAGTAAATTAGGCGAGTGATAAAGCTTGCTAAGGCAAAAGGAAGTCGCGCTGCTAGTTCATCTGTTCATAAGCCAGTGTTCTGTAGCTTTAGGCTATGGAAGTACTTTAGCAGAGAAATTGATTGGTTTAGGCTTTTAGATCCATGAGCGGGCATCATTGAGTAGTGTCAGGTGCTAAGACCCCACAGTGCTGCATTAGACACAAGGCAGCAATATTCTGAATACTGCCCATTTCTTTGCGCAAAGGTGATATAAGATAGCGGTAGGAGCACTGCTTTCGTTGACACAAATACGCTAAGGAGAATGTCACACCAGACATGAATGAGGTTGCAAAAGCACCCGTTTTGGTGTTGCTAATTAAAACGCTCATTTATTAGTAACGGCAAGAAAACATATCAAAAGACAGGGGTGCTTCTAAACTGCATTTTGACGTTTTCAAAATTTGACAGTACGTTTCGCGGACCCCATTAAAAATACTGTGTTTACAGTGCGAACAGGATCTCTAAATGCACGTGTCACAGGATCTCTAAATGCACCTGAATAAAAAACAGTTCAAATCAATATCCTAGAGTTCGTCAAGCGCACTACAGTTTGCAAATAACCTAGGCTATTCAGTGATACATTGCGCAGTGCCTTGTCGACGTCGCTGACTTGATCAATTGGACGAAAATTTACACCTAAAGAATTGCAAGGTTTCTAAAGGGAAGCTTCAGTGTCCGCACTGATTCCGTTGTACCGCAATACGCCTGCAGGGAAGCCAACTTGCTCTGAAGACGATGATGAAAGATTATGGGTGAAGTGAAAGAAAAAATGACACCATTGAAAAACAGCGCAAAAACCCGGACGTAGAGAGGGTACACAGACACGAGCGCTGTGTCTGTGTCTGTGTCTCTTTCAGCGCTCGTGTCTGTGTACGCTCTCTACGTGCGGGTTTTTTGCGCTGTTTTTCAAGGTGTCATGCATACCTAACTTGTCCAAAGTCAAGCTTTATTGTGAAACGAAAGAATGGTTTCAGTGGAGAGGAATCGAATCTGGGTCCCTTGCGTTATGAAGCCGGGATCTATGCGATCGCTTGATTTCTTTTTTTTTCTTTGTTACCGATTGCCCCATTTCGGCATGGTCGAAGCGGTTCAGAAAACTCAAACGGCCACCAAAGAATCCTTCAGGACTACAATGGCGTTGGTCTGCGTGCTCTAAGGCTGCTAGCAAAAGACTTTACGCCTAAATTCTCGTTTTGAGGTTGACGACATGAGGCCTAACGTCACATCTTGGGGCTTAACACCTCAAGCCGGTACACATTTCATTTTGTGGCCCAGAGGAGAGGCATCTACGTCATAAGGCCACACATCATGGTGATGCTTTCAATTTTGAAATTAAATGGTTGAATAAGCTTGTTTTGTCGTCTAAGGTTTACAAACGCAGTTTGGGCTGCACTCACGCAGGCACTTTATGCCCGCTAGGGATGCGCTTTTTCGGCGTTTTTTTATCAGGACTGAGAGCTAATGGCCGTTAGCTGGATTAGGAGCATGTGCCTTTTCACGTGGCATTTACGGCATTGTTGAGCGTATATACCCAACTATGGTGTGCGTTACCTCGTGTCACCAATTTAGGGGTCTCATGAATTCAAATCTATTCAAATATAGCACCTATATTCTACCTGTTGATAAATTAAAGCGACGCGTTGTATGGCTAGGCAACCGGTGGTCCCGTGTACGCCTAAAACGTGTACGGTGCAGCCCCTCTACAATGGGGAAAGCCAGGGTTTTTCGCCAAGACTGCCATGTTCCCTGCGCTTAATCGCCATCAGGGTTGGTCACCCCGAAAATTCATTCTTCGCTTTAACCGAAGAGTACGGGCAAGGCAGTTATTCTTAAGCAGATTTTTTTTCGCATTGCGTCGTTAGAATAGCTAACAAAAGTTCCCACGTTTTTCGGAATAAGTCACAATTCGTCGTAACCGAGTTCGGCTTAACAGGAGTCACTTGTGCAGGGAATAAAATTATGTCTTGGGCCGCTTCAGTTTCTAATTTACTTACATTTTCACATTTACCTTGACTACCCTCAAGGTCCCTTCTGATTTACGGAGACCATTGGGGAAATGAATTTACAGTGCAAAAATGCACATCATTGGATACAGACACAAAAACGTCCAAAAAGGAAAAATAATCAAGAAATATACCGGGCTTTACAAAAAAAGACAGGGGCTAGGTAAGATCTGGCCTAGGAATAATAAAAAAATGTGCAATAAACGAAGCTTTGAATAACGTGTTCTTTGAAATTGTAACAAATAGTTCGGGAAGGCGATTCTACTTTTTAATGAGCGGAGTTACAATATGATAAACAGTTTTTGTTTTGCAGAAAAAAGGGCAAATTTTTAGTGGTGATCAACGTGGCGTGAGGAGTGTGATAAGGTTGTCCAAACAAATCTTGAAAATGCGCATAAAACGTTTTATGGAACGCACAATCGACCGAACTTGCGGCGGAACGATAGCTCAGGGACAAACATTGTTGAGTTAAAATAGGCACACTGCCTATTCGGTGGTAGTTGGAATGAAATGAGATCACCTGTGCGGAATCGCTTGTACTCCGGCTACTAAAAGTTTGTTAGCAGGGCGGCATGCTTCCGTTTCGTACAGATAAGCGTTTTATAAAGCTGAAGTTGTAATCTAAGATATCGAAAATGATGAAAAATTGCGCTTCAAGTATCCTAGCAGGCAGTTAGCATTGTGTTATGTACGTAACTTGCCGATTGCAAAACCGATTCTCTAAAATATAAATGACTAAATACTTGTAAGAGATTGCAGCGTCAAGCGAATGTTTTTGAAGAGTAGTGTTGAAAATGTGGGCATGCTGTGTAATGCTTACATTACTTCGCCCTTGTTAATTTTAAGCGTCATCACCCGTCCACCGCACGACTGAATATACTCCGTTTACGCCTGACTGAAGCCCAACGGAATCGGGAGTGGTCATTACTTTAAAATAAGTGCCCAGTAACCTACGATAATGTAATAGAATAATCCACTGGGGAACGAACATCATTAAAATAATTACGAAAGGAGAGTACACCAAGAACGGACAACTGTGGAACCCCCGAAAGAACTGTAGACACAGACATACCTTAATGATGAACCGTTACGAAATGGAAGCGGCCAGTTAGAAATAATGTATCCCGGCTAGTGCAGTCGTATTAATTTTTAGCGTGCTAAGTTCAAAAGGAAGAGTTTACGTCAGGCATTGTTGGTCGCCTTGCTAAATGAAGAAATATACAGCCTACAGCAACACCATTAGATTGCTATAAAGGGAATGAGTAAACCACGTTTCATGTTTTCAAAATTGTGTTAGAAAAAATTAAACGTGACCAGCAGTAAGAATACATTCAATATTATTGAACGCTATTCTGTTCAATACTCCTACTGCGAGAAGTAAGAATAGTAATCCTAAATGATGACAATAATAGCTTTTGTGTGATCACTACATTTGGAGTACTTGTTACCCACAACTTGTGACTTTTATGGATACCAGTCTAGTTTTTCCGAGTTAATAGGAACAGAAATTTTTAGACATCATCTTACACAATGAGGGATTATGTACTAGTATAAAGTTGCTTTAGACAAAAGTTTTTCTTTGTAGTTGTGTAAAGTGTGTGTAATACCATGCCTGGTTCTGTTGATTTGATTATGAACACCTTTAACTGCTGTAAACTTCAAAGAGACGTGGATCCAGTCAGCACTGTTGGCGTGAAGCAAGCGCCTACAGCAAACTGTAAAACGTCAGTTGTAAGTAAAAATAACTTGAAACGTTTATACAAGGTGAGTTCCACATAATAATATTTGCTGAAACCATCTTGAGAGGTGTAAAAACGGAATGATGGTCTAAGTGTGCAGTATTTTGAGAAAATACAAATACCAGACTTGTTCATAGACCACAGGTTAAGAAAATTAGCGAATAGCTCGCAATTTCTTGTTTATCACGCGGTGTATGAAAAAGTATCACTTTTTCTACATTTCCCGTCATTTGGAAGCATGCCACACTGTAGATTGTTGAAAAACCATGGTCAAGATAATTTATAATTGACTATTGACAGAGTATACCGTACCGAAGCTACAACTGAGCTGTGAAGCGTGCCCAAGAGCAGCGCACCGGATGAATATTTACCACCTGATGATTTTAGACGCGCACCGAAAATCTCTAATATAATGCCTTTTTGTTGTCACCTGCTATTTGCTGCTTGCGGCAATACTGGCCGTTATCGAATCATCGTCCTTGGGCTCTGCAGCACAACACATTGGACACTGAGCCACTGCAGCGGGCATCCTTAGTTATTTCAAGAATTTCAAACACTTGAATAGGTTGTGAAATGCAGAGAAACAGGAGATCGTGATAGTTCCTTTCTTCCTGCTACTTGTGTATGAAGGTGATGTGCGATACCACGACACGATATTTTTGTTACGATTGGCCACGTCTAGAACGCAAAAAGCTCCACACAAACGTACCATGCGCATTTGCCACCCCAACCTATAACTCTAGTTCAGTGTATTGACGTCACCAACTTCAGCACAGATTTGACGTTGAGCTGGAGATAGCGAGCTCACGTTAGAAGGGGCGAAGTACGTACTTCAAATCTCAATTTAATTTAGGCTGAGCCGCCCATCATTGGAACATTCTTACTCAGGATCGTTTTGTGTAGGTTTTATTGGGTGCTTTCTTCAAATGTACCGAAAGATATTCACAAGTAAATCCGCATCTGATAACTTGGAATGAGGAAACCGCTTCATTCTTGCCTTGTTTCTATTACAAGTCTTGTATGTGTGTGTCATACATTGAGGAAGATACAGTTGCGACAATACGTGATGAGGCTTTAATCAATTCGTTGTTCCTTCACTTTCCGAGATAAGTTCGTCAACATGCTGTAAACACTCGCAATCAGGGCTAGAATGGCACAAAAGTATACTTACTACACACTGCCGCCTTTCAGTATCTTCGCATGAAACACGTTTCTGTCGCCTTTCTCGACGTTCAAGATATCTATATGCAGGATTTCTATAGAAGCAGTGCGGCGAATAGGACAGGAAAAGTGACGAACACGAGCACTGCCATTTCTAGGATAAGCTTTAACTTATAGGAACTCAGTATGCCAAGAAACAGGGGATGGAAACACACGTCCCTGCCGAGCAAGCATCATTGTCTAGATATACGAACAAGGCTTACATCTCCTGACATTACAAACACAAAGGTTTTCCTACTATCTTGAATAACACAAACAGATAGATATTTCCAGACTGATCAATATGCAATCTCCTGTTCTATAACTGCTACAGATGGATCGCAGAGCGGTCACAGTGGATTTTATTACCATGAGGAAGCGGGTGTCTCGACAGCACTTCGAAATGCGTGCTTATTTGCCCTTTTGCAGCAATGTCGATTGCATATATTGCAAGTATGCTCCCGTAGACACCCATTTATACATCTCCTACTCCGGGCTACCTAATCTCGTCAGCACGAAAGAATTTTATACACCACATAATATCCACATCTGACCATTTCGTGCGAAGGTATTCTGTCTTTACCTTTGGGAATGCTGTGAGCAGACTCCCGACGACCTTCTTTATTCATGTCTCACTATAGCCTATGTGAAATACTTTTGGCTTCCGTAGGCTCATTTTAAGTACCCGATATAAGTTATATCCGTGTATCTGGAGCGTATTATTTTGCTAACAGTGACTCATGCTTACGTCCTAAGTTATTGCCAATTTATTCCCTAAATAAATGTTCCGGGGTTGGGCGGGAGCACTCGAGTTCGCCCCATCCATACTCCTAGTCCCGGCGCTGTGTTTTCAAGTGAGGTGTACCAAATTGGCCCAAAGTGCAATATTAGTTTTAATTCTGGCTTCCTGAGTGTTCATTGCTTGCACTGAGCCTAGTTTTCAAACGCAACCGTGCTTATGTACTTCAGTCCTGTGCCGGAACTTTAGAGCGGAAGTGGGTGTAGCCAGCAGTAGCCACTAGTGTGTGCGGAACTATTTGTCTTCTTTCCCTTTAAGACATCTTTACTCGGCGTACCATTATAACAGCGGATAAACAGGGCTGTTAGAGCGTGATACTATGATACTATATTTATGTAAAGGGCAGTGTCGCTTGGATAGCCAAAGCACATTCGCTGTCTTCCAGGGGGTGGTTCACGCATACAAGGCAAGGTTAGACGACATGCAGAAACTAAAGAGCTAACTAGCGGCCACACCGGCATTTAGTGGCATTGAAGACAAACTACATGTTTGTTTTATTCATAGGATTTGTGGTTTCTTAGTACCCCCAGGCCTTGTCCGGAATCAAATCAAAAGCTGTCAAGAGGCGTGAAAATTCAATGCATTCGAAATTGCGCGTATTGCAGTTATAAAATCAGGTGCATGTTTTTTTTGTAGTATTGTGCGTAATGTAATGGCGATGCTTCTACCTAACGTCCTTTTTGAGTGGCTATATGACTCAGAGCAACCCGCCTCCAAAAAACCATGAAGAAATAACGCCCCCATTTGCGCGTTTGCTCAATTGCTCAATGTTTTACAACCTACAGCGCAAGCAGGAAAGAAACCTTTACCCGCTCCTTGATTTTCTTCCTCAGTAGCTAACTCGCAGGCTAGTACTCATAACTCCCTCATTCACTCACTTGATAGCACAGAGGGTTTTATTTACTAGAAATATAATCCACTACCTTCCCGGAGTCCTATGAACGCTTGTGCAGAAAAAATTTAGTATTCATTTTTAATGAGTTTAAAAGTTCGTTATTTATTTATACAATTTCTAAATTCAAACGCAATTTTCTAATTCAAGGAACCTATGGTTACGTGGCGGAATAACGATGATACGAACCATGTTTGATGAGGCGATGATTTAAAGGGCTTCAGCCATCTTGGCGAGAACACGGCTATGTCACTCGATGGTGCTTTATCTTCTTCAAAGCTGGGCACACATGGCGGCATGTGCGATTGTCCACGTCTTCGTCGCTTCCGCGTAACATTTTCCTCCCGGTCAAGGGCGACCGTCCCGGTGGAGGCCGTTTCAGGTGACGAATGCGATGAAGACAAGCGATGCGATTCAGTGAACAGTGAGGTACTCGCCGCCATGCTGGATGATAATTTCATAGATGATGCCTGGCCTAGCTATAGCGATGTCCTGAAGGTAGCCACGAAGCGTAATGTGCACTCGGAACCACATAGGACGAGAGGGCTGGGGACACGGGGTCATCGGCTCATCTCATCTGGTCTCAACTCGTCGCTGATGGACTTCATTGGCTGGGTACGGGTTGGGGTCACGGGGCGGGGGTGTGGTCGTTCGGGTGCTGGTCGCAGCGGGGCTGGGGCTATCCCACATGGGCCGCGTACCGTCGACGATCGCGTTCAGGCCGAGAATGTGCGAAGCTGGGCCAGGATGGAGTGAACCCGCACACTCGACCAAAATGTTGCATGGCGGAATAACCGAGATGAACCATGATTGATAAGGTGATGATTAAATGGGCGTAAGTCATCTTGGCGAGAGCACTACGAGAGCACTACGAGAGCAGTATGTCACTCGATGGTGCTTTATCTTTTTCGAAGCTGCGCAAACATGGCTCATGTGCGATTGTCCACTTCTTCGTCGCTTTCGCGTGACAATAAGAATGGCTAATACCAAAACACAATAATGCCCTGACAATATTTCACAGAATAAATACAAGTGAAGTTGAATTGCACTACAAAATCATTGAGTATTGTAGTGGGTTTAAAATATTTGCCCTATTAGTGCGATAACCTTCTACAAATTTCAGAGCCTTTAACCACACAGACGCGTAGGTCTCGTTATGCCCACCAGTAACGTTGTCGTGTCTTGAATTTGATTTGATATGGTGATTAAGATAGAGGTATTTACTCGTTTTCATTATTTTTTGGCGTTGTGTGGAGTGAACGACTGTACACGGCACTAAAAATGGCAGGGATATTAGCACTGATTTTGTCGACAAAAACAACGGGAGAGAATCTTACAACACGGTCAATAGCTCTCTTTACACCGTTTGCTGAAGACCCTCAAAGGGCTCATCGACAACGGCCTGGCGAATGCCGAAACGTATATTACCTTTTCAAACGCCTGACCCAGGGTACAAGCAATTTGGGTCTAAAAGCGAGAATGCTCAGGGATGGCGGGTATTCGGGAATAATGGCACTAAAGACGAAGTGCCAAAGAAGGCCGAACCAGCTCCAGCGTCCCAACAAAAGGTCGTGCACAAAGGACCGTCAAACAGAGGATAATGGGGACACACCTAGTAAAAAGGAAGGTCACAAAACGGAAGATGTAGGATCACAAGAGCCAGGTGAGCTGAGCACATTGTTGTGTTCGGCGCCCTAGGGAACAACCGCCTTTTCATGGCAGCATGGTTGTTCAGTACAAAGAATGGAACAAGGAAGAAATGTGGGCATGAGTGAACCTCGGCTCTATGCCGAAGGCTGTCTTTCGTATCCATCCCACTCGCTAGCTTTATTAGCTTCTTCTCTTTTCTTTGCGTGACTTCCACGAGTCTACTTCCATTACCCGCGTATTTTTTTTCTTGATCGAATTGAAAAGGCAGATGCAATTAGAGTGTTGAAAAAGCGTAAAAAATTTGCTTTAAAAAAAACGCCGCGCTCTCAAGACAAACCTTCTTTCTATGCACTGCAGTGAGTGCAAGAGTGAGCGTGTGTTTGAGGGAGAGAAGGTAAATATGTGAATGCACATGTTTGTGGCGAGATAGGCATTTAGATAGAGCAGTTGGTTTTGCGCGCTTCTTTATGTGCGCTTGAGATAGGAGCAATTGTTTTTGCGCTAGTAGGCGAACGGCATAAACTGAAACCTCAAAATTAAAATTTTTTGCAAACAGCTGAAACAAGCCATAGCAGAGGCACCCCTGAGCGTCGATAATTGTACAACTACTTGCGCGCGTTGAAAAAGAAAAGAAAACGCTTGTCTGTCCTACAGGGATGTCTACTAACGTACGAACACTGTTATAGCTACCGAGCACGTCAGTTTCTTCGAAACGTATAGCGAGTATGGCCGGAAAATATAAAAGGCAGTGCCTTAGAGATTCCATGCGGCGCAAGGAATATATATAATATATTTACCTGTAACGTGAGGCCGAGCAGCTACGTAAGTGCTTGAGTTTTGGTGGGCTTTCCCAGCTACAATAAAATAGAGTTTCATGTATATAGTTCTCGCTTTACTGTGGTTCGTAGCTTGTGACTTCTTGTCCACTGGCTTTCAGGCTGTCAGGTACGTGCACTTTTAAATGTTCCACATAAAGTATTTAATGGTCAGTGCTGCCTTCCATATTATCCTGCCAATGCTTCTTTTTTACCGATTCTCGTGAAATACGGATATCAACTAAATCTTATAACCAGAATTAACGTATACTGCCTCAAAGTCACCTCACGCGTAATACAATACCTTTTTCACCCCTTTTCTTGAAACGTCAGCTTTTCGTGAGCAGATCTTGCTGGTATGACGCAAGAACACTTTTGCTCTGTGCCACCTACAATGTAAAAAATGTATCTGCTCTGTTACCATTAAAGCATGACATACTTTCGTCGCACGCCGCCCAAATGTCCGGTTTGTAACAGAATTTGCGTTCCAGAATTTCCGAGGTGTGATGAAAACGCACGTGAACCTTGAATAAAATTTTAGGATTTAATTTCCTTTTCTGCTCGTAACACCAGATGTCATTTGCACAATTTGTAGAGTGTAGGCCTTTCGGAGGGAGAAGGGAATAACGTTAGGCAGAAGTTGAGTGGGAACGACATGGTCACGACAAAAATATAATTTAGTTTTCCATTTCACTGGTACGCAACCCTGGGTGCTTGCTGAAGGGTATTTTTGGGTTGGCCATAGTGCGCTGATCGGCAACACATTGGTTTTTCAGTTGGGCAATTCGAACAATTCGTTACGTAAAGAAGAAGCCGTGCCCATCACGGTCGATGTTCTTAGTTACTCTCAAAGAAATGTTCCAGCGATTGTGCGTGTCCTCAGGTGTGATCACGAGGGCAGGTGATGATGGGTAAGCAGTGCATCGGGGCATGAGTTTGAGACGCTTTTGTTTCTTACATTTCCCCTCGTTTGTCCAAACCTCGTTGCTATCTCCACAAAATAATGTTGGGCTAGTAAACTGAGTGCTGGATTGCATATCCGTTGATTTGCTGAAAAGTGCGCGATTAACATATTGCGGTTTGCCTGTATAGTTCTATCCAGAAACTAGATTGTTCAAGAACTTGCAATAAACCATGCAGCACAGTCGATGCAGCCCAGTCGGGGAAGATTATACAAAATCGAACGAGTCGCATATAGGGCTTCGCTGCATAGATAAATATTCGTAAATGTTTAAACAATTTCGGGGGAAGTTTCGGTAGTTATGATGTTCATGCTTTAAATAGAGCGCAAATCAAGTCTGACCTAGCAAGCCGTTGACTTCAAGGACCACTGGCAGAGGCTCGATCTGAAGGTTAAGTATGATGATAGGTGTATAAATATCTTGACGACACAAATTCAAGACGAACGAGACGCAATATTCAGAAACGTATACAGAAAGTTTATCGTAGAAAAAGCACAAAACATCGCGTGAAGTGAAAGGCATCATCTGAAAATGCGTATTTCTGTCGCAACGCCGTACTGAACAAAATCAATCATAAATAAGTTCTGGCAGTCCTGACAGAGAGAAAGAGTGAGGCATACCAAACATAAGCACAAGTAGCAAAAACAGCTGTCGTAGTTATGGACAGTTTTGAGTTTTGAGTAATTTTGGAGCTTCCCAAAATCTAACAGAGGTAAAAGTAAGGCCTTCCGAAATATGACTCCCGCCTGTTCGAAAGAGGCGTGTTTCCGCTCCCCACTTCCCCCCGAATTTCCCACTCGAGTGTTTTGCGCGAATTCCATCAGGACCGCGTCAAGATGAATTGTCCCGAGAAACACAGGTGAATATAATGCCACAACTCTTGCGCTTACAACACACAACATCGCGTGTCCTGCGGTGCCTTGTCACAAGCTGTCAGAGCAGTGCATCTGCTTCTAAAGGTTTGCACGAGGTTTGCATCCTCACCCGCTACACAAGAAATGCCTGTATAGCGTATAAATACTTTCCTGAATTTTTTCTAGATGCATGAAGGCTGGCTCACAGGGATCCGAAGTTAAAACAAAAGAAGTCGAAGGTTTAAACCGTGGTTATGTTTACTACTCACCAATGTGTGCCTGTCAGCCCATATTTGCTTTAAAATACTTGGAGGATCGGGACCCTAGAATGTCACGGGCGAAGCGCTGTCGGTGCGCAAGCCGTTCTGGCACGCAATTTGTCTTTGAAGAAACACAGAAAAACTATATACAGACATTTTTACATCGGAGAAGCTTTGAAGGTCTCATTGTAGTAACATAACCGGAGAAGTCGTACACTGCAAGGAGTACCCATCTTCGGTTCAACAAGTTTACAATGTGTTCAATACAGTGAAAACCGCCCAGTATGACTGATCCCTAATTTCTAGCAGCATATACATAAAAGTTTCAATCGCTTTGCATGCATCACTCTGTGAGCCCTTCGTCACGGCTGCCGGCGACTACTTCAAGTCATACGCACTTTGTCAGGCCCCTGCTTCGCAATAGTGCGCGTTGCGCAGGGTGGATTGTGGAGTACGACCGCCTGTTAAGAAAGTTCGTACTATTTCATGATGTGCAAATAGAAAAAAAAAATGATCAACTTAGAAAGACTCACCGGAACGCTCATGTATACTTACCTGCTTCGAAAGCAAAAGCCATCCGTACATACTAACAATTTGCTCACGGGTACACAGTATTTGCCCAAAGTTATGTCTGTTTTTGTTTTATTGTCCTTTGGCATGAATTACTTCGGCCGCTTATTTTTTGTGTGCGCCTTTTTCTTCGCTTCTGTATATTCACCTAGCTCCGTTGTTTACGCAAGCAGACTACCACAGCATCCCTAGAACAAATGTTCTGTGCGGCTGGTGTGTACCTGTTCAACCCACAGGCTATAACGTTCAACAAGAACTATTCTACATATTTCGCGGTTTAAATTCAAACTTTTGTGAAATTTTCAATGCGGACACAATTTGCCCCCAAAGTTCCAGATCCTTGGCCAATCTCTAAGTGTGTATGTGTCATAAAGAAAGAAAACAACGTTTGTTGTGCACTGGCAGGCACAAGCAGCCGGATAAACCTCCCGCTGTCTGCTACACTTATTTTGTCATTCGGGGCGAAGAAACTGGGATTCTTCCACGGGGATCTTTGCCGTGCGTTTCACGCATTCATCCTGGAATCAGGCCGTCTGCCGTGTTAGACATCCTTTGGCCCTTTGACATCCTTTGAGATCCTATGCGCGCCTAGCTCACTGCTTCGTCTGTACCACTTTTTTTCTTCATGTTTCTTACTTGGAATTCTGATTAAATAGTGTTCGTTTTTACTTTTTTTCTTTCTTTCTCTAATCTCCTTACTTTTACTTCTCTAGTAATCCACTGCTAGTCCGTTCTAATATTTAAATATTTTTCCCTAAAAAAATTACACAATTTCTTTCGATAAAGCGCCCAGTTCCAGCGCAATGCCCCCGAGTGGGTACGCGCTATTTCTCTGGAACCACCACCAACAACTTGCGAGGATAGCAGACTCGCCCCCTCGGAATTTTGTCTTGCTTGCGGTGAAAGTAAAATAATTCCCCCTTTCTATTTTATTGCCACGGTTTTTCTTTCATTGGGAAGGTTATCTAGGCGCACCAACTCAACCCCTCGGCCTTACGATGTCAATGCCTGTGTTCCTTTTGTTCGCGGCAACATCGCTGGGGTTCGGTAAGAGAAGGGTGGCTGCGGCGATTCGTGCATACATTTCAAGAGACTAGACACCTCTCCTGCTAACCAGTTCAAAAATTGTTTTTTCTTTTAGTGCCCTAATGATGACATTATCTTGTAATTCTTCTACAATTTTATTCTTTAATACCGTGGCCGTTTCTACACTTCAAATCTACTGACTGATTTTATAATGCTCGGTTCGAGCTTGGCGTTTTAGCACGATAAGCTAGCCCATTTCTTGGCCAATTCCCCGCTTGACCATATGCCATAAATAATTACGCAGCAACAACAACGCAGTTAGTGGAGAACTAGTCTGCTACTCTGCGGACCAGGGTTCAAGTCTCATTGTACCGCACATAAGTTTTTCATTTGTGTCTTTTTTTATTGCGCGCGCCATTTTCGTGACAAACTACAAGTACTGCACAAACAACAACCAGAACAACGGCGCCTTCTCGCATATTGAGGCACCTAAATTTTCGCCTTAAAGAGGGGAGGGATACATGGCGTGTCCTGCTTCACCCCTTTTTCTAAGCCTGTCGTCTTTGGGTTGTTTGTATAGTATGTAGGAAGTGGGTCAGCAGGACCGTGGGATTAGACCGCCTTCGGAAGTGCCGTAAGTTTTTGGGAGGACCTGCTGTGATATTTTCAATGTCCGCTAACAGGTTCGGATTCACATGTAGCCACTAGATGATGTCCATAACCATGAATGTGTGTGGGACAAAAGGACATATGCATGGCAAGCAATCGTTTGATTGAAGTACATGGAAGACCAACTGATCCTCCCGAATATTTTGAAATCATCTATGACTGCACGGGTGCAACACATAACGTTACAATGGAGGAGGCATTCATGTAGAGATTTTACACTTCCGATGATTTATTGGTCTGAACTCAGAAAGGCGAAGAGGCAGCACGGGCTGAATCGACGTTACTGACTGCGCTCAGCATTTCCTTTAAATCACTTGGCATGGTCTGATACACAAGTTGCGGACACTTATTCTTATTCATTGTGGGTTCTTATGTAGAAAAAAACTTCACCGGGAGCTTGCACTTTTCATGTTGACGAATGCATATATTAATGATGGTGCGCTAAGTTTGTTATGTCCATTCTCGATCTCACAAATAGTGTATAAAAATACCAGCACCACCCTTGACAGGCATTAAATGTGCTTTGTTCACCGAAATAGACTACTATTTGGCTGAAAAACTACGAAATAATGTAAATGAAATATGGTCAAGCCTAAAGCAATTATACGCAACTGCGCAACGTGCTTTGCTCTGAGAAAAAAGGAACGTTTTCACCGGTAGTATCTGGGTGTTACGCCTGATATATTGCAAATCAAAGGGAACATCACTTGAGGAAAGAAGCGTGCAATAACAGAGAAGCTTCAGAAATTTATTTGTTTCCTTACTTTAAAATTTTCCAATGCAAAAGCTTCGCTTCTTTTTCGTGAAACGGGTTTCTGTTATGAAGATTGAGCCGTTACTCATCAAATATTTCCAGGGCTGTTTCCCGGTTCGCTTATCAAAACAACATCATAAGTGAGCCTAACCTCATCACTTAAAAGTTCATTATTTCCTCTCCCTCTGCCTTTACACGTTCGGTTTCTACAGCAATGCTCCTACCGTATTCCCTGAGTTACAGTGCCGCAGCGGCTTCAGTAGCAACGCTGGACCGAGCGCCGCCCCTCGCGCGACAGCTCGAGCGGCATGGGGACATCCTGCGCGGCCGCACGAGTACATGACGACACGGGGTCTCGCTAAGGTCTGAAAAAGTAGAATCAGCTTTGCCGTGGCGACGAACGGTCTGACTGTACGTGGCTCCTGCCTTTAGCCCCGTCGTACCGCCCTACAACTGGTGATCCCCCGAAACACACGACTGAGGTCAATGTAGAGTCATCTCTCTCGATAACGAGGACGCAACCAGTTCACAAGAAGCCGACGAAGCAGTTTCAGCTATTACCGTTCGGATGTCGCAATTTTGGGACGACTTTATTTCTGGAAGCAGAGGTGCAATTCTAGCTGGCTTGGATCTTCTCTCAAGAAACCGCCTTCCTTCACGACGTCGGAGCCTTTCCACCGACAGCCGCAGAGGAGATCACCCATGTTCTCGCTACGTACAACTACAACCACCCACCAGTGCCTTACGACCAGCTCAGAGCGCTCTCCTGGAGCGCTCAGCTGCTTCTGAACACACGTGCATCCAGCTGCTTCTTTAGTCCGAGGAGTTCGGCCACCGCGGGGCAAGCTAACTACTTGGGCGCATGCAGCAACTTCTTTGCACGTATTTCCACCCCATGTATGACACACTGCTGCGTGAGCTTTTCCTTGCGCGCCTACCTTTCAACGTCAAAATGACTGTCTCCACTACCGCAACCATGGACCTGCAAGCACTCACCGTGCTAGCATAAAAGTAATGCAGGTCGCCATCCTCTTTTCTCAAGTGGCCGCGGTTATATCGACCACGCCTCTATCTCCTCCCCCCGCCACGAACCCAGCGGCGAGTGGGTGCGCTCTGTATCTGGCCTCGACAACTTTTGAGATCGTCTGGAGAAGATCATTGTGGCCGCTCGCACCGCCATCTTCTGTGCCGACTTCCTTGCAGACCACGCTCTTTTCGTGGACCTGAAGCAGCAGTGGTTACTAGATGTTGCAACGTTCCTCTAAGTGCAAATTGTTCCTCCGCAAGCACATTTTGCACTGGGATGAACGTTGTTCCTCTTACTGCCAAATGTGAAATTCTTAATGAACCATTCTCAGCTCAATATGACAAGTTGCCATTGCCAACTTGCCATTTTGCACTAGAACGGTCCATCGGCAACTGTAGCACAAGATGGTGCTCGTGTAGCACCATCCTGCGCTATAGTTGCTGATGCACTGTTCGGCACATTGCTTCCCGACGTCCGAAAGATAAATCGCCACCCGACTGCACTCAGCCTGTTTGTGACGCCGTCTGGCATCACAATGTCAACACTGGCCCTCCTGGTTTCTTCCGACCACGGCGACTTGCGCCCGAGAAGTTCAAATGCGCCCGTGCGGAGTTCGAACAAAGGATGCAACTGGGCACCATCTGTCCATCATGCAGTATCCAGGCATCACCACTGCAGATGGTGCGAAATAAAGCTGGTGAATGGTGCATGTGCGGGGATTACCGGTCTTTGAACAGCTAACGCCTTTTCTGACCACTATCCGCTGCCGAACCTGCAATACTTCCCCGCCACTAAGCACTATGCCACAATATTCTCTAAAAAAGACTTAGTCTGTGCAAATCATTAGATCCCTGTAACAGAAGAAAATATCCACAAAACTGCCACTAACACACGATTCGGCCTGCTTGAATTTCTGCGACTGCCATTTGGACTCCGGTACGCTGCATAAACATTGCAGCATTTTACTGATGCCGTTACGAGTGCGCTAACGCTCGTCTACGCCTACGTTGACAGATTTCATGAGAATCAGCTGGAATAAAAACGAACACAAAGGAAGAGGGGGACACACGATACGCATTCCCATCGAAGATGTACAAACTAGGACTGACCGGAGCCATTCTACGTTGACGGCGTTCTGGTAACCAGCACATCCCTGGAAGAGCATCTAATCGCCTTCCCTCTTCTTCCAGTCTCTCGCTGCTTATGCCCTCCTCATAAACTTCTCAAACAGTGAGTTTGGTGCCGCTGCTCTATTTTCTTCGTCATCGTTTGGACGACACTAGCATTTGTCCACTTCCCGCCAAGGTACACTTCACGTCAGAATGCAGGAACCTGTAATTGAAGAACGAAAACCCTTGTGCATTGCGTGCAACCTAAGTTTACCTAAATGAGGCACCTAGACCGGATAGTACGCGCAGCAACCTTTCTTATATTTATACCGTTTACATTTGCTGGTACCGATTTAAATTCGCTCAGGCCCTACCTGTACTGAAATATTACTGCATTTTGACAGTCGCAAGTCTCTTCAAATAATAGTCTTTGTATCTTCCTGTATCGAGGCATCCCGCCATTCATCACTGTGCCAAAACCAACTGCACCGGTTGTTTTTTGCCGCCTCATCCCTTTCCAACCACAACCTCACGAGATTTTCGGCGAATGGTAATTTAACCCTGCCTAAACTTCGATCTAGATGCGGTAAGCACACGGACAGTTTGTTTGCATTTGAAATGGGGAGTTCTGTTTCCAAAAAAATTAAGGAACTGAAAACACTGAAGTCTTTTAAAAGTGCTTTGCAATGCGATCTCTTCGAATAAATTTGATAACATTTTGTAATTTCTGTGCATTGACGAGGATACGAATAGCACTAATTGTAACAAAAGTTACTCAAATTGTGCACTCCGCTCTCTGCGCATTTTCAGTTCGAAATTAATATTATTACAATTATTTAGTCAAGCGTTTCTACTCTTTCTCTTTTTTAGATATGTAGTAATTGATTCTCTTGTTTCATTGTTTTAATTTTTCTAGATATTTCTACGGAAGTGTTTTTATTATATTTCTGTTTTTTCACTGGCATTTTCTGGAGCATAACATCTACAATCTTGAAACTAATAACGTACTGTTAAGATATTTATGCTAAAAACACCCTTTTAATCAAATCTCCTGTTTGCTACACTTTGTAAAATCACGTATATCAATATTGATTCAGTCTTTGGTTGCAGTCTTTGGCTTTGGCACCTCCTTCTGTATATCCTAAGCATGCACTCAACATTCTATTTATAATGAAATCTTTTGAATTGAATTGATTTTGAATTGTGCAAGTTATCTTTAGCGCATGGCCAATTCTTGACAACAAGCAATGGACAAAAGTTGTCCCGATGCATAAATCCGGCTCCAGACGAATAGGCTAGCAACTCGGCTCAGTTTTATTAACCAGCACGCTATTAGATACCAGAGCACGTAATTTATAAAGCCATCATAACATATTTTGAAATGATCTGCCTATAATTATAGCATCCCCAATAAATCATTTTGCGGAGGATTGTGTACTATACCGTGAAATAAAGGCCCTTATGGTGTTCTGGTGCTGCCGGAAGATCTTAACTGATGTTCGGAGTTGCAAATGACCCTAAAATAGAATAACTGCGAAGTAATGCGTTTTTCTGAGTCGTGGTTCCCCATGCAATTCTTCCTATGTTATCATCAATTTCCCTTTGCTATCAGTGACGTCGTATAAATAACTTGGTGTCATTCTCGTAAAAAACTTGTCACGGAAAATACACGTCACTATATTACTGTCCGTGCTAACCGGATGCTCGGGTATATCAACAAAACGTTTCAAATACTTTTACATCCATAAACTTTTACATCCATAAACACGCCACTAATCCGTATCAAACTCTAATCCACTGCTTCAGTTTGAGAGCCTTTTTAAAATCGTTGTGTATTATCAAGGCGTACATAAAGAAGCAAAATGCGTCCACCAAAGCCTACAGGTGGGCTTGTGCGGCGTCGTCCGGCAGCAACGGCCTTCACTTCTGTAAAAACACTCATTGACAGGGGTGACTGAATAGGAGGGTTAAAAAAAGACAAGCAAACAAAAGAGAAAAAGAGAGAAGACGAAAAAAAGGCAGGAAAGAAAAACGGAAAGCAAGCAACAACCGACAAACAGCACAGACGAAGACAAATAGACAAAGTTACAATAAATCAACATCGCTTTCAGCTACATGGGTGGCATTTTCCTCGTCACAAGAAAACAATTGGGCAAGAAAGAAATAGCTACCAATCACCACATACACATACATGCTACAGCATGTTTCTAATGCCAGTATAGCAGCACGCAAATGTTTCGAGCGCTGCTGAAGAGAACAATTTGGCAGGCAATTCGTTGAAGATAGCGGGAACATAATATGGCCGCGCAGTCATTCCGTTACGGGTGCGGGCCCTTGGCGTCATTTATTGAGGTATGTGCCGCCGACGCATAGGTTTAACATTGGGAGTTCGGTAATCCGTACACCAGAAATATTTTAGCACAATTTGCTTAAACAATCTATCGACTGACGGTAAAGCACTTACCTTAAATACACTGTGCGAATCCGGCACGTGTGACTTATAAAGAACACTCTCGGCTAGGTTTTTTAAAATATTGTTAACTCTCTTTTTCCAGGTAGCCGAGCAGTTGAAAAAAACAGCACATGCCATAACAAATAACACTACAACCCAAAATTTGAGCTAGTGTTTTTCGAACACAGAAAGGCAGAAACACATTTAAGTTGTACAGCTTACACGCAGTAGTTCTAAGCTTTGTACATATGTGAGCCATGTGTGTGTTTCACGAAAGATCCCCATCACAATGTACACCTAGGTATTTAACAGACTCGACAGAAAAAATGCGGCCACAGGAACAAGATGCACAATTTGATGATTGTATTGTAATGAAGCAGTGGTTCGGCACTGTTTTCTGTCGATTTCGGAAACAAATTAGCCGACTTTTTACAAGGTTCATTGTTATTAAATTTGCTTCGTACCAATCCGTTACCCTTCTGGCATCGTCTTAAAGATTTGAGAGAGCGAGAGAATAACCAGAGTTGCCAGATACCATTAGGGTGTCATCCACGTATTGCTAAATTTCCGAAGTATTAACAACCGTAGCTAAGTCATTAACACTCAACTAAAAAAGAAGAGGTGAGAAGATAGACCCTTGCGGGACACCTCTATTAAGTATGATACTATCACTCAGCACCGATCCAAGTGACACCACTTGAGAACGATCCCAAAGGTAATTTTGAGCAGAGATAGAAATGGTTCACGGAAGCCATAACGGTATACTTTAGTACAGAGTATACCATGGTTTACAGTATAAACGCTTTCTCACCAACAAGAAATACCCCAAACGAAACTTCATTCTGATCTATGCTGTTATGAAGGGTATCAGACAACTTTATAATTAACACCTGCGTGCCCGCGCCGGAGATGAACCCGTATTGATGTTCACTCAGTAACTCATGTTTTTTTACAAAGGTATTCATGACATGCAATATGTGCTTTTAAGAATTTGAGAAAAACAAGATACAACTGAAATAGGGCGGCAGTTTAAAGAGTCCTATGTTGCCGCTTTTATAGAGGGGAACCACGCGTGCGCCGTTTAGACTGTCTGGCCAAGAGCAATGTTCAATTAAGTTGTTCAGTATACACAAAATAACACCTTTTAAATAGAGAATATTTCTGCAGAGATCACCTATGTGTATGTTATCAAGCCCTAATGATTTTTTGCGGCTTAAACTACTGACTACGCAAAGGAGATCAGGCGCTGTCAAAAACGGGATAAATGCGGACGATGACAAAAGATTTGGTAGTATATTGTTACTTGCACACTGAACTAGATCGTTTTGTTCCAATGAAAACGATTCATTGAATTTGTTATTTCGTCGATACCGGGATTCTTTTATAATAAATGTGTCCTTTCAAGAGAGACAGACAGTCGGACATACATACAGACCAATCTTTTTGCGTTGGAGTAGCCCAAGAAGGACAATCGTCTTTAAAAACAAAAGGGCCGGTTTTCAGTCGTGCGCCATGGGTGGTGAGCAGAGGAACATGAGGCGTGGGCTGCGGGCGGCGTAACGGCGCATAAGCGTTCCCGGTAGGCGGGGCCGTAACTTCTGCGTATAGCGGCGCTTTCAAAGGCAATGGCTGGGGAGCAGCCGGTATTGCAGGTGAGGCTTCACCGACTTGTCGAATGATTCGACGGAGCTGTGCGACAAGCAAGGATCTTGTCATGGCGGCGATGGCAGGGATGTACAAGGCAGGAGAAAGATTTTTGGTGCCACCTCCTCACGAACCAGCTCCTTGATGCGGTATAGTGGCGACGGGTTTTAGTCGACTACCAGTCTACAGAGCAGCTTGTACCCCTCGCAAGGTCAGAGACGGCTGAGGATACTCTACCTGCCCTGGTCGTCACAACTTTCGCACAAGGTCATGACGCCTGTGACGCTTCGAAGATTTTTCGCCAGCAGCACTTAAACGCGTCCTCATCCATTCTCTTGAGAATGTGTTTGATGGTGTGTTGCCCAGGCATCGAGGTGTGCACCCGCTTGCAGAGATCTACCACATCCTCGATGCTAGCTGGTGAAGTTTTCAGCGGTCTGTGGAGCCCACTTTCCCAAGCGCTGCTCTGAAAGTAGCTTGCGCACTGCTGGGCGCCCAAATGTACACTGAAAAATTCACTTTGAATTCGGTCCAGGTTGCACGACTAGCTTCATGGTGCCAATACTATTGTTCGGCAGCTCCCGTTAAGTAGAAACTGATGTTATTGAGCTTTATGACATCGACCAACTTGTTGTGCGTGCCTACTCTCTCATAAGAACGAATCCAATCTTTGACGCCCTGGTCGTCTGGGGCCATTTAACAACGCCGGGTCACGCTTGCGGATCGCCCCGTAGCAGATGGCAGCCGATGGCGAAGGTGACGTGGGGTGTCCGGCGTCACTTGTCATGGCTGCCTTAGAGGCAGAACGCATGGTGGGACTACGGAGTTCCAAGCTTGTCGATGCACGGGGGGAAGCTTAGGTGCAGGTAGAAAATGGAAAGCGCAGACTCCACCAAAAAAAAATGTAATGCGGGTTTATTGGCTGGATGACTAATAGCAGGAAAAGAGCACTGAGATAAAGGGCCAGATGGATCGGTGGTCCAGCTGGCAGAATGTCTCCCACACTTGACGAGCTTCACCCGCCTATGGCGATGCCTCTGTCGTGGTTCACCGTGTTCGCTCGCCGTCACCTGCACAATAAGAGTGGACAATCCCCTTGAGTGAGCGTACAACAGTACTGTAGGGATCACTAACACCAATCACAAGGTCTATTCGGACATTCTTTTTGCCGCGTAGTCACGTTGCTTGTTGCCTGCCATGTTGCCTGGTCTTCGATTGTGCTCGCACAGTGGCTTCGCGAAACTTGCCCGTATTTCCAACTACATTTCTAATTATATTGGTTGGGGACGACTGCGCCATCGATGGAAAAATAACTTATCGCCATAATTGCGTGTTCGTGGATCTGATTTTTGAATCATTTTCTCTTGACGTTATAGATGGGTAGAGAAAAGTATTAAAAGCGCTGGACACTGATGAAAATATCGCTCAATCACCTCGAAGCTGAATAAAATAGATGCCAACCAAAATAAATATGATTACTGCAGTTATAGGCTTCGCAACATCAATTTGTAAACTGTAAACACGTATGAATACTTTCATGTAGATTTCAATAACCATCGCTCGTTGCAAACGAATGTTTCTAGCGTAACTAAAAATGGTTAAGGAGAAGCTTAGTTTTCTTTAGCCCCAACATTTTCTTATTACTGTGCCCCTAAAAGAATTAACGTACAAGACAGTAACCGGATGCGAGCGTGAATATTCTTCACCGTCGTGGGGAACTCAATAATGTGTTATTTGTACTTTTCGTTAGAAAATACAGAATGCGGCTGCTCGTTTCATTGCTGCAAATTACTCGCGCGCGAACGTTGCATCATCTATGGAAGCAAGTCTTATCATTCGAGAACTCTCATTCGCAAAAAAGTGTCCACCTGTGTGTATTGCAATAAATATGCACTATCACCGATATCAGGCAGGCACTTTTTCAAGAACCTCCTCATCTCCCCCGCAGTGACCACCGCTTTATGGTGGAAGTACCCAGATTCCACAGGAATCTCCGCTTTAATTGCTTCAGGACAAAAACTGCATACGACTGGAGCCAGGTTCCTGCTTCCATAGCCAGCAACCGCGATATTTCGTCATTGAGTGCAGACAGCAATATCAATGAATCTTTGATCCCGCTCCTCTCTACAACGCCCTTAAGACATGCAGAGTAATGTGATAATAATTATACTTCACCACATATGAAGGACTGACCCACTGATATTGTAGCCAGAGTCCTTTAATGCATTTCGGGTCACCAAATTCCGGCGGAAGGTTGCTATAGAACCAAAATCTTCCGCTAGGGTCGCAATCATTCGTGAGGGGGCCACAAGCTACCACCAGTGCTGGTACTACATGCCGTCGCTGCTGAAGGTTTCACGCAATTAGGCGCGTGCTGTTCGCCCTCGTTCCTTTCTTTAACGTCATTGAAGGCATCAATGCCACCATATAAAATAGATCGGACCGGAATCCAGCGTCGACGACGACTGAGAGCCTGACAGCTGTTTCCGTAGAAGCGCAAGCGTACTGATACTTACTTATTACTTGTTTAGTTCTGTGTGCGGGCATACCATGTAAACGGCAGCGTGTTTAAAATGTTCTCACACGTGGGTACTGCGCATTTTGTTGTTAGGTACTTCATGGCCAAATCACATGCATACATAGGAGACATAGAATTGGTATCTCGCATGTGTTGAAAGACGATGCTTATCATGCTCCATGCATCCTGGCTCGCCGATGGCAACAGCTGCTGCCAGACCAGCTTGAGAGTGTGTTTATATTTGCGCCATGGCCATATAACGGCTATGCTTGTGCGACAGGTACGCTTCCTATCTGTTGTAGCGCGACAAAGAATGGGAGAGGCGTTTAACGGGATAAAACACGTGCACACGGGACAGGCGTGGTCGCATTGGTTTTTATTCTCCCGCGTCTCTCTAGCTCTGCAACCCAAGTATTCAAGCTAATTGAATGGGCGAGCAAAACGTCTAAATTCAATTCTACCTAAATAGCGCGGTTGTAACAATCGAATAGTAGTGCGCGCTCATCGTTTGCTTGTGACATGGTCAAGCAGCGGCTACGCTGGCGAGCGGCCAAGCACCCTTTCCTACATTTATACCCACAAAGCTTTATATTTTATGTTCCGGTAAACAAACATCATCATAAAGGGCTTTTTCAATGTAGTTACATATTTAAAAGCGAAGCTTGAAGTAACACCTTCTAGAAAGGGCGCGGAACAAAACCGCCATTAAGCCGACTGAGTTCATGGCAGCACATGCTCAAGATTTTGTTTTGTACTGCGTACGATCCTTCACGGGTTTATATGGCCTTGTTTATCACCGGCGGAAGCAACCAATTAGGAAACTCTGGACCGCCATTCGACTGCATAGAAGTAGGAAAAAGCCTGGGCTGGACGTTGCGTGTAATCTTATAACCTAGATGAGCCTATTTTTCTTCACGTGGTCATTATTCAGGGCATCCAAGCGGTAATTTGGCTCGCGAACTCGCGGCGCTCCATTTCGCTTGGCATCCGTTCGTTCTTTAGGCAGCCACGCTGGAAAGACGCTTTTTGCAAGGTCGCTTACAAAACACAATTTATCTTGACGCCCTCTCCGACCGGAGAGATACCGAAAACGTTGCCACCATCACCATTTGAGCTTCACGATATGCGTTGCAATGTGTATAGCGTTCTGCTCTTCAGTACCTCGGGTTCTTCCACCTTTTGGTGTATTTGTACATACACCGACAATTTGTTAGAACTTAGTCCTCTATTAAATAGGCTATTTTGAACTGGCAGCAGTCACCCGTGTATGTTATTTTAGATAACATATTGAACTTGACTACTTTTATTCTGTCAATAATACTGTGGTACTGAAAACGTTTAGACGTTGCATTGCTTTAAAGACAAACAAAATCTACACAACCAGAATTCAGAAAAAATAAGAGAACAGCTGAGATTATCAGGCAGTCGCACATTCACAGGACGATGCCAGAGCGTCTCAAAAATGTGATTCATACTGATAACAAACAGGTACACATACGTGTGACGGATTATGTTGTGCAATTGTATTAAGCATTCAGATTCATAAGACCTGCATCAGGCCCACAACGTGCATTGTTTTGCATCTGGCGCGTCCTTCAAAACATTTATAAGCACTGTTTGCACCAATTCAATTTACACTAAACTCGGTATGGTGGTTTTCTCATATAACCTTAGAGACATGCATAAGAAGTATCCGCCGTATTGCCGTGTTTGATGATGAAGTGACTGGACTGGACATTGGACGTTAGCCGAGAATTACAACACCTGGTTTTATCCCAAGACGCCATAATATAATTTTGATGTTTTTGTTTATAGACGTCCAGTGCCTTTTTGTAAGACATCACTCTCGTTGTGTGGGACACTCCGAATAAATGTGCGTATTTAATCGATCTCTTTTAGCAGAGCGGGGAGAGCTGCGTCAACGCCGCTTCCGCCTCCGGATTTCACTTCTGAAGTGGACAGATCGTGTCCTCGAGAGATCGAAAATGAAATACTAATAAAAATATGTAAAATAAACATAGTGCATGCCACCCTCATTTCAAGTGATGCCCGTGTCTGCAATGCCAAGGAACGAGATATTTATAAAAGTTTATTATCAATCACACTGATATTGTCTATTGATTGTCCTTTTTACGAAGAAATCGATTCAAACACTGTAATTTCGTAATATAACTGAAAACCCCATTTTTGGCAATCGCTGCACTAAGATTTAAAAACCTCAACATACAAAGGCGCTGACATAATACAACTTGCCTAAGAAATAATTATGTCAGACGGGACACACACAAAAAACAACAACCGGCCGAATTCGATTTGTAAGCCAGAATTAAGTTTCTAAGACTCCTCAGAGCGAGCATTTTACTCTAAATTCAGGCGTGCAGTTACCAACAACTACCTAATAACTCCACTCACCATAAAGTCAGGATTCCGTCAGGTGAGCATCACTGTACTCCTCTCCGATTTATATCCTCTGGCTCTGAGTACTCCGCTCGTCCCAAAAGAAAAAAAAAAACGACTCGATAACTTAACACTCCAAATGGCTGCCACTAGCTTTCGTGTTACCAGGGGATGCTCCTAAAATTGGATAAAACTTTGTGCTTACGGCCTCAAATACAGAAGGGAGAAGCTTTCCAAAAGGCAGGGCTTGTTGTAAACTCATTGCCACGCTGGGCTTACGTATCCCTCAATGGGACATTTATTTATTTATTTATTTAGTACATACTGCAGGCCCAGTTTGGGCCCAAGCAGGAGGGGCGATACAGCGCATAAAACACACGCAAATAAACAGCACCAAGAATGTAGCCGCACATATGGGCAAACAAAATATCAAACATGGAAACAACAATACATAAAAAAACAATTACTACACAAATCAAGCAATCGGTAGTCAAATAAAAAGAACTACACATGGAAACAAGAATACGTAAAAACAGTTCACTACACAAATCAAGGAACCGCTAGTGTAAAACAAAATCACTAAATTAGATCTATGCTATGAGTAGACTGTAGTGGTGACAAAGGCAAGCTGTTTCAATTCGTTATCGTACGGGGAAAGAAGGAGTTTTTAAAAAGATTAGTTCTGGCATTATAAGGTGTGAACGATTTTTCATGTCGATGTTTTCATTTCATTCGAGTTTTTCATGAACCCCTATCAAAACGTACGCCGGCGAGCCAACGTGAAACCTACGCGTCAAGTTCGAAAGAACAAGATTAGGTTCTCGAAACTGATGCGGTTGAATCTCAACTAGCTTGTTCTAATTTGTCACTAGAAGTTTTGAATTGCCAGTAAGCCTTTCTCGACGACTTCGGCTGTCGTGTATTTAGTTTCACTGGTGTCTTTTGTTAAGGTACCAGCGATTAACTGCCTCTCGAAGTACGTCTGGAGTGTGAATGGGTGCGAACACTGGAACACAATTCATGCGGGATCATCTTTGCCTCCGCTGCTTTAAGTAGGCACGCCTTCCTCGAAATTGCGAGTAATATTGGCCGATTAGGTTCATCTCGAGCATTTGTCTTCAGCGTGTGTCTCGAGCACAATTCCTAATGACTACATACAGTGAGTAGGGGCGGAGGAGAGCCTGTAATACCATTGTGTTTAGATTATGCTACTATGGGCGAAGCCCTTTTACGGGCTCGGGCTGCAGCGTCTCCTGTTTTCTTCCTCGTTTCATGTATTCACGGTACCCAAGCACCGAGACACTCTTTTTTAATTCATCGCGCTAGGACATTTCATCTCCCTGGGCCAAAACGCGTACTAAAAGAACACACCGGGAAACTCGTTTTCCAACACATCGCAATGGAACCCCTCGTGCTTCAAAGGCACGAGGCTTTGACAGCAAAGCTGTAAACCTCTACCTCCACGCTTTCATCTAAGTGGGCAAAAACGCCAAGGTGCGAAGAATACACTGGTACACTGCAGGCTTTGCTTCTGCCCAGGCTTCCCGTTTGTGGAGATGACCCGGTTTCGTCTTTAGAGCGTGATAGGTACCTGACTCCAATCTCAAACCGTACGAACTTCCATGACCCACTTATCATCCATTCAATACAATAAGATGTTGCGCCTTAGATACTGAAAGCTTACCAAGCAATAAAAGCGAAATTTTTACTCCCTCGCTGTTTGGTATATGGCCGCTGCATCTGCGACAGTTCTGTTTCACTCCGCGTGTACCGTCCCCTCTTAACTGTATTCATATAGCCGTATGAGTTTCGCATAAAATACTATATGCTGTTACCCTATACATAGGCAGAGCCTTGCATAAAAATGCCAAAAATTGCTCTGCCGCAGCAGTTAAACTATGAATCAGAGTTACGGAAGGTCCCCTAACATCCCTTAGTCACGTGAGCTGCAGAAACCCCAACAGATTATAAGGCTCATGTCTTTGTAAAATACATACCCTCTAAGAAAAATACTGGCCTCGCTGTATCATGCGGTACTTTTAGATTCCGGAGAAAACAAGAAAATTTGATCCGGACATCGTTCTTTTCGGAACAGTTGATAATATCACCAGGCACACTGCACGTGCGGTAAAAAAGTATATATTGATAAGGGTGACCTTGTTCAGCGAAGCTGGTGTACGCGCTGAGGCTGTTCTTATTGGGTAAAGCAAATAGGTTCAACTCTTTTCGGCCTCTTCATCATGTCAGGTTGATGTGGTAAACGCCACAGCTGTGCAAAGTTCTCGCATGGTGCCTGCTTCTGTAGCCGTTGGTAGTACCAGGTCGCTCATTATCCTAGAAGATAATATAGTGGCCCCATTAGGTTGTCGCTTCTTTAGTTAGCATGCTGCATACTATTTGTAATCGCGCTATAGTTGGTTATACTAGAATAGCTATATTATTTATTATCGCACAAATGTAATTATGTATTTATTTATTTGTTCATTTATTATTATTTATTTATCCACACTGTCTGCCCATTGTTGGGCTATTACAGGAGTGGAAGGGTACAAACACTTTGGTTACGAGAATGAAAAAGTAACATTAAGTATCAAAATATGTATCAGTACATATGTATCAGTACGTGCTTAAAAAGTGTTTCGTAATTTAAGGCAGAGTGGGCCTTCCTTATCTCCAAACTAAGTCAGCAACAGCCAGTCGTGCTGTGGTAGTGTTGGTGTGCGAACTTCTCTAATACTCCGCACACCCAAGAACTGCTTTTCAGCAAGAAAATCGCTCGCCCAATTGCTTTAAAGGAGGTCTTTTGTTTCTAGCTTCCCGAAGGTACTTGGCCTCAAAAGAAACAGTTTTTTAGCTATTTTAGAGACGATAGTCTTTTTTGGCTATTAAAAATATTTGGTCCATCTGCATGTATAATGTCTGTCTCTCCCACAATTAATCCGCCAGGCTAAAGCTTGAGTGAATTGTTGAACGAGGCATATATACAGCAAAATATTGCCGAACTACTAAATTTTAAAGCACGATTTATACTTCTTATACTAGTCAACATTGTTCAGCACAAAAAAAACGTTGGGCTTCTTTGAGGCAAAACTTCATTACGCAACTGGTATTTGCAGTGTTCTTTTATAAAAATACAGGACTGTCTGATTTTTTCGTTAGAAAATAACACACACGTCGAAATGACTGTTTTAACCAAGATTTCAAAAAGCGCTCGCGCGTGAGTCTACACTTCGTTCCGGCATTCCAAGTGTTATAATGGTAGCCAAAGGTACAGTAGCTGGTGCACGAGCAGAAAACGCGGCAAAATTAAGTTCACTTCAGCAAACCCCCACAGTGTTTATTGTGCGAGGAGCCGTACGAGAGGGGAATAGCGATGGGCGTTAAAGGAAAGGAGGACTTTTACGGTGCAGAGGCAGCAGAGGAGTATCGCCTTTCGAAGATAACAGCAACGAAGATACGCGGCAACGGAAAGTGACGCCCGTAGAACGAATAAAGCAGCCTATAAAGAGTGAACCCTGCACACACTGTCTTCTTGCGGGGAAGCAACCTTTATTAATAAAGGGAATGTTGTACTTAGGGTTGTTCGTTTTCGTGTTTTATATTTTAAAACGAAAGTGTTTTATGCTGGGATACACCAAGATTTCACTGACGTCCTATCCGTCACGGAAATGACGCCAGTTCACCATTGCCGAAGCTACCGCCAGCGGGACGTCGCTCGCCAAAAACACCCACAGGACAGCCGCCCCACCCTGAAAATCATGCTCAGCTGCAGATTTCGCTGCACATTTCACTTTCGTGTTTTACCAATTCTATAAGAGAGGAATTAACCACACATTTTCTTGGTGTACTCCTGCCATTGTGCGCCATTGTTCGGCCACAGGCACCGTACTTCTAATTTAGCGAGTTGCCAATGTCCTCCTTCAGCACACTGCGAGGCAAAGGTGCGCGCAGCGAAGCCAAAAGAAAGCACCGATGAGCGTTCTGTCACCCAGTCGAGGTTCATAGGGAAGCAATGCATCGGCCGGGTTCTTTGAATCGGTCTTAAATAAGGTGTTTTATTCGGATTACGGGAGCTAAGAGAAGTATACGTGTTTTAGTACCGCTCTAGCATACGCCGTGTTCTTATAAGTGTCGATAAACAGGAGCCTCCAAGGAAATTTGCTGGTTATTTGCAGATTGCAGCCGACTGCGACGCATTATGAAGGCAAGCACTCAATGCACGAAAGAAAAGTGTGACATTTACGTGTCTATGCCGGAGATGAGCCTTCGAATGTTTCATGCCATTGCAACCTTATGCAACATGCATGAACACAAACGCACAATATTTTGTTTATTTTCTATCGCTTTCTTACGACAGCAGAAAACACAGGAGAATGTTTCCCGGAGACACATAATACGGCTTGCACATGGGAGCACAAACTTAAGCATCATACGTTTTATCTTCAAGGTTGCTGTCATGATAAGATATATCACCAAGACATGTTAGGGACTGTCAATGCGACGTAAACGTAGTTAACGTCTTACCCTGCCACCTCACTTTCCAAGATTGTTCGATATGCCGCGCTAATAGCATGGACGTCCTGGTTAACCGAGGTATCCGTTACTGGTTTTCGGTGGTTAAGGGGCGTACTCGCTACTTCTTCAAAGTACAATAGATTAATTTATTTCGAGTGACGCGCAGAAAGAGGTTACTCGTTACTGGGTACATTTGATATCACAAGCTTTAATTTCTAACTCCCTTAGTAACCAACAGGTGACGGTAACTAAAACCGTAAGTGAATTCTGGTGACTCCAATTCCATGTCAACCACCACTGATTTGCTCACCAGACTTCGAAATTGCGTACAAAATTCGCGCCAATCCACTCCGTGAATGTGGTTGGAAAGCAAAGCTGTAAATGGCACCCATAATGATTCCCAATGCGACGTCACTTAAATTCACTCACATCGCTCTACAAATAGCAAAACCAGAGAGAGGTGAAATGCACTTAACCACACCATTTATTACTTAAAAGCATGAAGCATGAACGGTGTTTGGTTGAGTTGTATTGGTGTAGCACAAGAGTGGAAACTTTTTTTATAAAATTAAAGTAAGCTCCAACCAAGTGTTAGACGATCCGTCTTCTCCGTCTCTGCGCCGCGGACGGAGGCGACGAGATTTGCGGCAGAGAAGAAGGAGGAGGAAGAAGTACTTCTGTTCATATTTCTGAACGGCCCAGAGTGCAGCCCTGGGGAGTGATTCCTTCTTCTGTGGTGCCCATATGCAGTACGCGGGGCCTGTGTTCTGTCCACCCGCTGAAGCTGGGTAGGTAGAGAGGGCCTGGACAGCAGCATCTCCCATTGCTCTTTATGGGTAGCTGACGGAAAGAGAGGTGGGTGCTCAGGGCTAAAGTCGCACACACCCGATTACGGGGTGGAGTGTTCCTACTTCTGAGCAAAATTTCCATTCAGTGTCGTAGCGATTCGGATACATTAGGTGAAGACGCGTAGGCTGTGGGAAGGAGCCCGGATTGTATGAGCCGTAGAGTAGTTTGTTGTTCTCTGGAAATAGTCAGGGTAAGGCGAAGGTACGGTATGTCTCAGAAGGCGATAATGCTGGATTATCTCCCTGAACGTGACAAGCGTGTGACTGTCCTCGTGCAGCTCCATAGCACGGGAGGTAAAAGCGCAGGCTTGTTGGGTGGGCGTA
The DNA here is from genome assembly GCA_013339765.2 of Haemaphysalis longicornis. Classification (NCBI taxonomy): domain Eukaryota; kingdom Metazoa; phylum Arthropoda; class Arachnida; order Ixodida; family Ixodidae; genus Haemaphysalis; species Haemaphysalis longicornis. The sequence goes on from CM023451.1 coordinate 13,827,807, forward strand.
TTTGTTGCCCTCTATTGAAGCGTGAGGGGGTGTCCAGATGAGCTGAATGGAACTGTTTGGGGAGTGGTATTTTAGCACGCGCAATGCAGGTCAGGACACCCAACCCTACTGGTAATCCCAGTAGGCTTGCTGGGAATCGATGACTACCCTCCGAACCCCTGGTTGAGCGAGAGCCAAGGTGATGGCTGCCTCTTCTGCTGCCGTCATTTCTTGGGTCCTAAGCGAGGTACACGCAAGGAGGTTGGTTCTGGAGGTAGCCACGATGATGGCGTATTGCTGCTCTCGATGTTTGGAGGCGTCTGTGTACATAAATGCATGATTCCCACCGAGGGTGGTGTTTAGCGGTTGAGCCCTTGATTTTCGGTAACCCTCGTCATGTGAGGGATTCATATTTCTAAGCAAAGGGAGCATCTTTAGTTTTAGTCGCCAAGAGTCTGGGCGTAACGTCAAGCGGAGTGACATTCTGGGCTGCCCAGCCAATCTGGTGAAGCTTGCGGTTACACATCGCAGTTCTGAGTCGGACCTTCTGGTTAGAAAGATAGCCTTCTATTAGCTCTTCCACCGTGTTGTGGAGCCCCGTGCTAAGCAGCCTCTGTGTGGACGCACTCATGAGAAGACCAATGGCCTGCTCGACGGCCTTTCTAATCATTACATAAAGTATCTCTATGTCTTCCTTGTTGAGAAGAAGACAAGGGGTTGACGTATGTAACTCTCGAACGGACAAAAGCTTCAATTAATTGAAAGGTACCGAATTCCTTTAGGCCTCGCTTCTTGGTGGCAACTCGCCTGATCATGTGTATGATTATATTAAATGGTGTTTTTGAGGCGCTGCAAGGAGACGTCACTCTTGGTGTTAGCCTTGAGATGTAGGCCCAGGATCTTGACGTTGGGGCTTGTAGTGATGGCCTGGCCATCAAGGAGTATTTGAATGTATTCCTTGGTTTGGCGTGAGGGCGGACGACAAGGAGCTGTGATTGTTTACGTGAACACTGGAGGCCAGAGGCTTTAGCACATTGGCGTACTAGAAGTGAGATGTCATGCATTGGTGTGAGCCTGCTTCAATTTTTGTAACTCTTAGCACATGAGCAAGGTGCGCACAAGGCCACTAGATGGACGTGAGTGGTCGCGTGACGCTTTCACGTGGCATTCAGTGAGAACGCAGGGGGTAAACCCGTAGATGTGCTTGGTGAGTACACCACCTGTCTTCTCAGTTTTCGTGTGGGCTCGTAACTAAATCGGTAAGACAACGGGAAATCGCTTTGTTAGTCTATTATTTCAAGGTTAATATTCCCGGCTGTGCCAGTAAATTCTTTTATTTGTTCGCTGGAGTTTTCTGGTGACACAAACGGTCACGAAACAACCCTTAGGGGGTAGAGGTAAAACGCTTTGCTTTAAAATGGTGAGGGTATAAATGTGCTTTTCTGTACCGACCTTATGGTTCTTTCAACAGAGTCTGTCCATCGTAAACAGCGCTTAACAACACAACAATGAGGAAGAGGGGACACAAGACGGCGCTGACTCTTAATTAAGTCTTTAATTTGAAGAAAACACGTATATATACAATAATACACCACACGTGTCTCTAAACGCCATCACTACACAGCGGTGCGCCAACAAACTTATCGTTGCCCACTTCCTCGCCCCCCACCCCCTCCCAAAAAAAACACAACCTAAGGCATCGTCTTCGAAAGGAAGGCAAATTACTTATCTTATTGCCACATAAGCATGAGTAATGGACTTCCCTTTACTTTTTCTTATATGAAACACTTCCACCAACTCTCTTTTCAACTCGTCATTGTGGTGCCAAAGAATACACGTGTCCTTATACACTGGGTTGCATTTTTCTTGACTGTTTTCCTCGTGAGACCAGTGCCAAGTGATATGTGCCAATGAATTATTCTTGAGGGAACCACAGTGCTCCATGAGCCGTACATTGACGCACCCGCCTGATTTGCCAATGTACACAATACCATATAAAAACGGCAATGGAGTATACGATGCCCGTCGAGCGGGCAACAAAAGGTGACACTTGCTTCACACTGGACCTGCTGACAGCTTTTTGTCCTGACAACTTATTTTCCACGATTTTACATATTCTCCGAACTTTATTGTGGGCCGTAAAAACAACCCGAACGCCGTAACGACCGGCTACATTTTTCAGGCCATGTCAGATACGATGCATTTAGGGGATAACAGCAATCGTTTTTTTTCCATTAATGTCGTGCAATTAAGTAAACTGCTGCGAGAAAAGCTAGGCAGGATGAAAGCAGCACGGATGATCTAAATCAATTTTCTCTCTCTTTAACATTATCGAATCAAATCAAAGTTTATTTCAACCCTGGTACAACTTCGACAATGTTCATGGTCATTCTGGCAAGACGCTGTAGGGACAGTTTGACGGGGCTAGACCACCGGTGCAGCTGCGAAAACTTTGGTCGTAAACAATACATTTCTCAGCTCAGTTTGTTGGAAAGAAAAATTATACAGAAGCAGTGTTACAATATATTGAAGAATATATCACCGTTATTTTTCGAAAACGTGGAAATCCAACCTATTCCGACCCCACACAGCCTTGCTGGTCATTCTTTAATTAATCGTAACAGTGTTTACTGGTTATCTTGCCCCCACATGTTTCAACTATACCACCGTTATCGGTCAGAATTGACTGCAGCAACATGGCAGGATTCATCTCTATCCCGCTTGTTATCTACACTTATTAAGAGAAGTGCCGGACTGACTGACTCACACTCTCATCATCGCCCAGCCAAAAGTGCTAGACCTAGAGACCTAAAATTTCGGAAGAACATTTGTGTGACGGTGCACGGGCTCACTAACGGGGGATTTAGTAGAACTACTTTGCTGACCGACAAAAAGGCGGAAAGTGTGTTTTAGTAAATTCGTGATTATTTCGCTCACTATTTCACATATAGGGGTGCTTTTTGGTGATATGTGTAGCCCTTAAGAATGTCCAAAATGTAGTTATATGTTTTCTGCCCTAACTGACACTGTTGGACCAATTCTGCATTTCGGAAAAAAAATGGCGGTTCTTGAAAAGTTCAATAATTATTGTTTCATTCATTGGCTTGTTTAATTGCTTTTGCAAAAAATGTTACTCATAGAAATGCACAAAACAAATTTTAAGAATTTTACTCTGCGATTCCGGTAAAAGGGCGAAAAGAATATTTCTGGAAGACGCATCTAAACAGCCGAAAAGGCCTAAGAGTGGACGTCACCGGCGCTTAGCCAGACTGCTGGTTCAAACTGCTTATAAATTTATGACTATACTAGCCGTAGTAACAGGCGATGCCGGTTGGGCCATTATACTATTCACACTAATGGGTATGACACGTGTTCAGTTATTTGTTATTTGCCATAATTGGCTAGCTTATCGTGAAGTGTTACACAAAATGGCGAGTATCTGCGTCTTTGAGTATCTGCTCCTGGTGAGTATCTGCTAGTCAACACGACAGTTGACTAGCGCCCCTGCCAAGTAAACCCCTCCCTTCTCTCTCCCGATCACCTGTCACGGTGTTCCTCTCCAGTCTCGTTCCTCCCAGGATAACACGGTAGAGTTTGGCTGAAGTCAATTTAAATTTCCCGCCTTTCGCTGCTCGAACTCTGCTGCCTCGATTCCAGCGCTGCTGTACAGTGGACACGTGCGTGAATCAAGGCACCCTGCTACAATGTTTTAGATGCGACGCTCAGAGCATCTCTTGTCGGCGGCCCTGTCCTTCCTGCGTGCGTCCGTTGTTATCCGCAGCGCGCGTCCGTTGTCCGCAGCAACTCTCCCGCTCTCCTCTCCGATAGCGAATAATATCTCGCGAGGGGCATTGGATTGGATTCGAATAGATTAGATTGGATTAACTTGGCTTGGCTTGGCTTGGATTGGATTGGATTGGATTGGATTAAAGTGGATTGTGTTGCGTCATAGCCGCGGCAGACGCACTGGCGCCGGCGCGTGCCCAGGTGAGAGCGTATGCGGCCGAGCGCGCTGTCACTCCGCCGGTGGGCGGCGCTGCGCGCGGTGCTGCGCATGTGCAGTACTCTCTCCCTCCGCGGTTTCCTCTCATTCGGGCGCGCTGCGCATATATAGTGTCTAGAATATAACACGGTGTGCCGCCTCCCGGCGGCCTTTCGGTCGACGGTTGCTCTCCGCTTGTGCTTGAACCCCCTCAGCGTCGCATCACACCAGGGTTCCCGCGAGGGGAGGTGGTCGTAATTTTTTAGAACCACGCTGCCCTATTCCACGAGCGTTTCAAGCGGAACAGTGGAGCCTATCTAGGCGGAACCTTTCGGTAATGTTGCCGTTTGATTTCTTAAATTTTTCCAGGAGCTCGGGCAACAGCAGGCGATGGTTTCTTTGCCGTTGATGTAGCATTTCATTTGCTAACACAAACACCAAGCATTCATATTTTTTTAATAAAGTGACACTGCAAATATAATTTTGTATTGATTTCCTGCCTAGTATTTGCGTAATTCCCTGTTACTGTTCAACAACGTTGACAAGTATGAATACTGACACCGGAATTAGACGTTTAGATTTGGCTGTGGGTAATTAAGCATGTTGCATGTATATAAGCAGTTTTACTTTGGCCGGGTGGCTGAATCGGGTCGCAGACAGAAAGACAGGCAGACATACAGACAGACCAAAAGTGTTGCGTGTAAGTAGCCCAGGAAAGACTGTCGTCTTTAAAACTCGGGGCTGCTTCAATACATGGGCTCCACCGAGGCGTGTCGTACTAATAGAAACCGTCGGGGGAGCTTGTGTTACTACAACTCTCGCTAAACCAATTATACCAAGGTGGTGCGCTCAAGCTAGTGAGTGAGTGAGTGAAAAAAGTTTTATTGAGCCGGTGAAGTGAGAGGGGTTTTCTATTCCAGGCAACCATGTTATGAGCGAGCAGCTTCGCTCTGGAGGACAAAATTGTCTGGAGATCCACATCGCTGCTAGTGACAACGTTCTTCCACAGCTCGTGGTTATGAAGGGGGATGGAAGAGGAGGGACATTGGGGCTTTTGCTTGCACTCTAATATGATTAGGAGGAGTGCCAGGTTGTAGAGAGAACTTGCATTCCACAGGATGTTGCGTTGGTAACATACGATGGAGGCGGACTGGGTGAGAGATGGTATTCTTACATGTGGGAAGTGTTATCTGCGCGAGCATGAACGATGCTCATCGGTCCCAGTTTTATGATAGATGCAAGGGTCGTACGGGAGGCACCTGGTTCTGGAAAGTGCCAACAAAATGTAAACGCTATGCAAACGCGTGAAAAATTAAGTGAATCTAAGTTCAAAGGGACGTAAACTAAAAAATCTCGTCGAACTTTTTATCTGTATGTTAGGACAAAATCCTTAAATCTATTGTCGTGCAACTAGATTGGCACCATTTGCAAGCAAAAACGAATTGGATATATCAACTGTCCGTGTAGGTATTCAGGAGATGAGTAAAAACACACCGTCTACTGGAAATACTTATTGCCTCTATAAGTGGGTGTCATGAAAAAATGTAGAACAGTCTGTAGATACCTGAGTAAGTTACATATACCAACAAAAAAACAGTTGAATATCTCAAATGGCGAGCAAAAAAAATATCTGAAAAAATATTTCACCGCATTTTACTCTCTCCGTGGTGTAATTTTTTTTTATATTTCAGCAATGTTTGAGATTTAACCTCGCAATCACAATGTACTCATAAAATCTGAGCCCATTTGAACCAGTAGTTTGAATAGGCGTAGACATCATCCGTGAGGCCTTTGCGGCTGCGGCAGGCGTTTCATTAGTAAAATAATGGCCTTTTTACGGATGTCGCAGGGAAATAATATTAACACCGGTTTTTGCATTTGTATCAGTAACACATGTTAGCAAAAATCAGTTGGATATAAAATCAGTAAAAGATTTATTAAAGAATCCTTAGGAACACCCATTTTATCACGAAATGCGGAATGACCTCCATACTGTTGTTTAGGGCGAAATCCTAAAACTACTTTTAGATATTCTTAGAGGCTAGACATATCAGCAAAAAGGACTTCAGTATATGAACGGGGGACCAAGATAATACCGAATTTACGAAAACGCAATTTCGTCCATTTCCCCAGTTACGAGTGCAATTTACAAAAATCCCGCCGTAGTGAGACCCTATTACGCAAATGTACTCACGAAATTTCAAGTCTCTAGGCCTACCAGTTTTGGGTGGGCGTTGATGAGTCTGTTTGTCAGTCAGTCAGTCAGTGAGGAACTTCTGTTTGCAGGTATAGATTGTGATTATGCTGTAATAGCTCAATACTGCTTAAAATTAAAAAAAGGACTACACAAGGAAGAGAGTGAGAAGGTGCGAAATAAATTTTTCACATATTTGTTTTTTATCACAGGCGAGTTCTGTATTGAAATGGTTTTTGTTGATGAAGTTAACTTATGCAGGTACCTAAACATTGCTGTAATGGTTTTTTATAACACCCAAGTAATAGCGACAAACCTGGTTTCGGGGAAACATGGTGTTTTTACAGATTCCTAACTAACCATGCAGCGGATTGATGTATCCCATTCGTTTTGGCTTGGAAATGAGGCCCATACATTTGCCAAAAAACTTATTTAACGATTTCGTAGTAACACACGTATAAAGAGGCCAGCGGGACTTTTTAAGTTACACCATTGCGGAAGTAAAATTCCCTTCAATTTTCCCGCATTCGCATAGCGCTCGCCATTATTTTGCGACTTTCTGAAACCACGCGCGTTCCGTAGGAGCCCATGATATTTATCGTAAAACTGTGATTGATAAGAATCCTTCAAGCCTATATACTGAGAAAACACTTTCCATAGGTAAGTAGTCGTTTGAGCACACCATCTCGGTACAATTTGTTTCAGCAGAGTTCCAATAAAGCATAATTTTAACCTTTTTGTCATCACCCCACGCACTCGGCCGGAACCCATGTATTGACAGCAGACTTGAGCTCCTAATTGTATACATCTTCACGGTTGGAAACCTAATTATGACAAGTAAGAAATAACTGAACACTTGTTATACCTATTAAGGTCATCTTTATAGTGGCCCACCACTAGTGAAAATTATAAACAGGGCCCGCTAACTTCCAGTTAGCGGAACTGAGCAGATATTCTAGTACTGGCGCTTTTTTGTATTGCCCATGCAATTTACACGCCGAACATTTTAAAATTGAAAGAGCGCTGTATGGAAGTTTTGGGGTGTTGGAGGTACTTATCAGAGGTCTCGACGCACTGCTTTCGGATACGTTTATTACAGAGCTTTGCTCCAAAAACGCGATACCGTCTAATTTCTCGACTTGTTTGTAAAAAGGGAAAGCTCATTGTTATTAAAAGGTTCAAAAATCCCCGTTCACTTGAAATTGAGGTGACGATGTTTTTTTTGTTTCTGGTGAGCGCTGAAGGCAAAGAAATTCTCGTCGTTGTGTCACGGAAAGCTAAATTATATTGCGGCTTAAAATTATTTTTCTTCTCACTGCAGCAGTCCTGCTACCGGCTATAGCACACTTTTCTCTGCATGCGCATGTATTCCGACTTTTGTGTAAGCGAACATCAGGCTAATTCACATTTTCGTTGAACTGTGGTAAATAAAAACATAGCCGTGAAACAAAAAAACCTTGGGGTAAATGTTAGCAGGTGGTTCGCAAATTAATTTACAAGTACAGAAGGGAAGCGGCAGCGCGTGTGCGCAGTTTGTTCCTGCAGGGCAACGGGTCAACCAAGAGAACATTCTTACTCCAAAACGGCAGCCGCATTGATACGGAAAAATAGCTGCAAAAGTAGTTCTCTATCTGTGGCCGAGCTCTTCGTTCCCCATGCATGCACTTGCCCTCATTCGCAGCGTCGTTAGCGGAAATGCTGGTAAGGGAAACTCCAGCAAAACCGACCGTCTGAGATACGCACATTTCCTTCAGAAGATTACCATATAAACAAAATTTCCTGGCGCAATGTCCATTAGCCTCACAAAATCCTAAATTTTTCGAAGCAACTTTCAGAAACTGTATTTCTGCTTTTCTGTTTGTGCTCTGTTGTGCAAATGCCGTGCCCTCTTTATTCCGCCAACACAAAGCCGGTGATAACCGAGCACGAGTTGTTTCGTTGTGTTTATTTTCGGGTCTTTTCAGGCCGGCAGCGGTGCTGTTGGTCGGAGGGGCGAAACTGTCGGAAGGCGTTGTCGCATTAGGTTAATTTATTGTCGCTGAGCGGCAGACTACGTGCTGTGACATTTGGGCAACGAGCTGTGGTGGGTGCTTTGCAAGCGCAGGCGATGACAGAAACGACCAAGTTGCGTAGTAGTTCACACTGAAGCCATTTTTCTTGTGTGCCGCTGCGAATATTTTCTTACTTGTGCATTTTCGTAGTGAGTAGCATCTACAGGCCTTTTATGATAAACATCAGAGTGCCCATTGATTATTTCAGGCTTCATAAGCGTGAAATTGTCTTTTATGCCAGAAACCGCATGTTTGTCGTTTTAAAGCAGGGCTAAAAAACCGTTGACGCACACCACGGAAAGTGTTGCACAACAAACACGAACGTAAGAAAAAAAGTGCTGCCACTAAATAGAATGTATGACGCTGTTATTTTATGTTGCGGAAATTGATCACGTGTCCGATGGTTGCACTTTTCAGAGAACGCCCATCAGCTTCAGGCGGAGCGAATATTTACATATATCCTTGTCCCGAAATCATTATTAGGCCTTAGACAGGCAATATTTAGAGGAGACAGAACATCAAGTATGCCGCTTTTGCCTGTCTGCTCGAGGGCTTGCCTCGCAAGCCGAAGTACCAGTGCTAGTACTTCCATCCGAGTGCCAACGGACGATCGCAACCACGACCTCCACTGGAATGCGTGAAGTGGGTAGGCACCGAAAGTTGCGAACCAATAATATGGGTACGAGACATTCGCTCGGGCCGACCATGAGTAATTTCCAGAAGGCCAAGACGGACCGAGCCTTCAAGGCCCCACAGACTACTTGTGCGAGAAGGGAAACGAAATCTCCGGTATGCATAAAATGAGATGCAAGTTCCTCAGTAGCAAAAGCGTAGAAACCAGAAGCATGTGTGGTTACCATCGATTGCTGTCTGTCCCTCTCTCCTCCGGCAGTTCATCTGGCGCCCACCGCCCTCCATTGAACACCGAATAGGAAGAAGCGCGAGGATTCCAGTCCCCCACAAGGAAAGAAGGAACAACGCTTTTCTGCGCAAAGAAAAAGGGATTAACACTTCGAACCCCCGCAGTCTGTACATCCTGGAACGGTTCTCTTTCGTCCTGCAACGTTCTTAACAGTTCTCCCAAGTTTAAAGCCCGTGCACTCGGCGTACAGTGTGCTCTTTTATAGTCATTACCAGGTTCGTTGCTTAGCAGTTTCAGTTTTTAGGATAATTTCATCAACAACCTTCAGTAAGTAATGATTTCAATGCCGTATATTAGTTCGACGGCACTTCAGACTACATATTAGGCACAAAACCCGTTACACGGCTCTCGAAAAGCTATTGATAAAAACTTTGTTTGTGGCACTAAGTTAGACTTTTCGTCAAGCTGAATTCAAAAACAATGTTTACTTTGTGTGTAATTACAAGGAAACCAACTTGTTTTCCCAAAACCAAAGACACCTTCCCGTAGGAATGAGCAGAGCCTTGGCATGCCTTTCGTCGATACGCCGGTGGTCGTTGACGTCTTATATTGGAAACTGCTGGGGCTGCGCTGACCGCTCGGACTTAAAAGGTAACGTTGTTCACTTAACATCAAGGCTAGACAGTCTGCTGGAAACTGGAAGACGCGCACAACCTTTCTTTGGAATAGCGGAGCATGAGGGACACAAACGCAATGGGCTCGCCTGTGAGGAACTGTAATTACAAAGTGTGTATTCCCGAACGACTCGAGGTCGACTGGGATTTTTCGAAACTCGAAAACTTTCAACTTAGTCACTTATGTCGAGTTTTTTTGTTTTTCCCAGAGTGAGAAGAAACGCAAGCGAGAACCACTTGTTTATACAGCAAAGTCAACAGCCAGCAACTAACGACAAGCTCTGCAACATTTTTTTGCGATTTTTAAGCCACCTTTTATAGCCGATTTATTGATTGCAGATTCGGCAAATATCAGGCAATAAAAATCAATGCCGATTCACTCCGTGAAGAAGGATGATCAGGGAAGCGAAAGTCCAAAGCGAAAGTCTGAAGCGAAAGTCCGAAGCGAAAGTCAGAATTCAGGCGTCCATCAAGGAATCATTTTCAAGAAAGCTTTGTGTTCAACCATAGTCGCCGTGAGACGGAGGGGAGAGTACTTTTATTTTGAAGACCACAAGACTTATCACGCACCCGAAGCTGCCGTTTACTAAATAGTTAAAATGGCTAACCGACAAAAACAAAAACAAACGCCATTTCCGGAGAGAGAGAGAGAGAGAGAGAGAGAGAGAGAGAGAGAGAGAGAGAGAGGAGAAGAAGAGAGAGGAGAAGAGAAAGAAGAACTTTATTTGAGCCCAAACTGGATAGAAGGAAGGGGGTGACAGGTAAAGGAAGTCACCTTAGCCTTCCCCGTTAGATGGCGGACCATGAGCCCGTGGGGCCCTAGCGGCATCTTTCCGCCAGCTAGGACCGAGTAGTGTGTGTAAGTCGGGGTTGAGAGCTCAGCAAGGGCGGCCTCTCCCAATGCTCTTTAGTCCTTGATGTTAATGCTCTATTAGGTGAACGAGGCTTCTGGTGGGCATAGCACATAGGAAGTGGTTTGGCAGGGTAGCTTTGGCCGGCAACAGACACTTTGGCAATTGTCGGAATACGTGTCTGGGTAATATCGGTTGTAGAGAACAGGGTTGGGGAAGGTGTTCGACTGTATTCGTCTCCACGCAACCTGACTGCCATCTGTTGAGGGAAGAGTGTGCTGCAGGATACTTGAGGCGGCGCAACCTGTAGTGGTGCGTAATCTCCCTGTACGTGGCCAGCCTGTCTCTGCTCCCCGTGAACGTAGGCCCGATGTCTCCGTTGAGGTCAGCCTGGTTGCCGAAATCTCGGAATGCCTCGTGAGCCAGTTCATTCCCCGGCAGGGACGAGTGCGCTGGTGTCCATACAAGACGAACATGCCTGCGTCTGTCGCCAATAAACGTCGAAAGAATTTTGGCCGCTGGCAGGATATTCGTCCCGCCAGAAAGTTTCTTATTGCCTTCTTGGAATCAGACACAAGAAATTTGGCTTCCATGCTATCTATTGCGAGCGCAATAGCCGCTTCTTCCGCCACCTCAGGGTGCGTCGTCAGGATTGTGCCCGAGGTCATTGAGTTCCCTTGCTGGTCTACCACGGCTACGGCCGCAGCCGGTCGGTCGTGATAATCCGCAGCATCCACATAGAGGACATGTGTGTTCCCGCACAACTGCCGGTGAAGTGGAGAAGCTCTGGCGGTTCTTCTGTCTTGGTGATGATCTGGGTGCATATTTCGTGGTATGGGAGAACAATGGATGTATGATCGAGTGCTGTCATCCAGAGATCATTTGATACCTTGTTGAGTAGCGAAGGGGATGCGCAGGCACCTTAGAATAGCGCGGCCAGTCTCGGTGCTCGAGGGCCTGTGCAGCTGCGCCACCCTTTGTGCTTCTACTAGCTCTTCTAGGGTATTGTGCACCCCCATTGCTTGGAGGCGCTCCGTGGATGCCGTGAGGGAAAATTTGCAAGGACCTCTTTGCGCACTGGAAAAATATGACGCCATCAAAAATGACCATTTTGTCGCAGTTTGTGTCGCGAAATGCGCATTTGTGAACACGGACCTAGCAGCCATGCTAAGTGATCTATTGAAATAAATTTGGGAGGTCGCCGACCAAAAATCAGCACGCGCTATCAGCTTCCGTTAACAAATCAGGCGCAGTAAATACAGACAATGAATGCCCTAACTTTTTTAGACAGCGTATTCTATTCGCTAATTACCGAATATCACAGTGTTCCTGTGATCTTCGGCGCCGGCGCTACCCGAGCCGCACTGGCAGCGTCGGCCGTGCCTCCACCTATATTTTTCAAAACAAGGCATTTTCTCCACTCTTACAAAATAATAAACTTCCTTGGAAGCTGTAGTGACAACATAATCCAAAATTGCTGGTAATAAAACAATAATAAAAGTATGATTGCACATAGTTATATCTGATACCTTTAGAGAAAATCGCCCGCTGCGACCTTCGATATGAGTAAGAAATTGGTGAGGTCGTTTCAGTATACAAAGGAAGTATAACTGTACTGTATATCTACTCCCTCCAATAACGTCTTGTTTCAATCATACAAACTCATAGAAAATGTGTGATGTTCGCGTATTATAAACTTTCTCGAGTCTGATTTTTTTCTACAAACCTTTCTGTCCGACTTCCGCGAATGATTTTCTTGTGTAACACAGCTGCAAACCTTTCCTCACAACATCCATGGAATCGTGACACTAATAAGCTGACGACGCCACTTTTCTTAACTAGTACATTAATGCAGTTCCACACAAGAAACCTGTAACAAAATCATACTAGAAAATCTTCCCAATAACGTATAAATGAAATTAAAAATTCTTGATAATTGGGTTCCAAACTGTGCACACCTCAACATGAAATATGTCGTACCGGAAGGTTGTGTTCACGGCCCGAGCTTTTTCTATTTTATATTACGAACTACTTCTATGTGTGTCTTGCAAAATGCGTATGTTTGTTAACGATTTGTTGTCTACCCTACAAAAAAATACTTCTTACCAAGTAAGCTAACCTTAATAGCATTGAAGAATCAAGTGACCAATTGTTTCTGGCAGATAACTCGAACAACTATCAAGTAGCCTCATTCACTCGCCGCAAAACCAACTGTTGTTGCAACAATCACGATCGTACAAAACCAGTACCGTCTCTATGTCATCTGCGGTGTTACGTTGCCGCTTATCTGACTTGAAATACTCATGTTTCTACGTTCTCTAATCGGCGTACGAAGCATTAGGATGCTTAAAGCACACCGCTCTCACAATCAAAACATGTGAAATTGGTCACCTACTGACATCTAATCAGACGAAAATTGGGATACGCCTCTGCCATAGGGAACGACATCAAACCTGTCTAACCATTGTCCCTGATTCAATAGGCGGTTGCTTTGAACTATCGTTATATTCTTACCGCATCGCTGCAGTCTGGTCCTTGAAAGTCCAGTTAGAATATTGCCGCTTTCGCTGCCGCGTCATATAGCAACCCTTTGTCGGTTTCATAAGGTATGTTATTCATCCTTAAGAAATCCAGCATCTATCATCCTGCGATGCACATTTCGCACCGCACCAGTCACCCCATTCAAGTTTCCTGCTACCACAGTAGAACGACTGCTTTTCCGCGTTCTTCTTTCCTTGTGCAGCCAATGACCGGAACGACTTCCTTACCACATCATCACAATTGCATGCCCATCAATGTCCACTGATAATGCAATGAGTCGTTTGACTCCATGAAAATCTGTGGCAAGGTTCTTTATCCTTCATATTCATAACTCTGTATGTAAAGCCCCCGAAGGGTCTAGAGTAGCCGACCGATTTTGCGGACCCGGAGGGGAACAAAAAATAGCCTAAATAAAACAGCAGGCCGAAAAATCTACGAGTCATTATTCCTATGGGACATTTGGGGCTTCTTCCTGAAAGTCCGGAATATCAGCCAAGTCAGAATTTTTGCAGCCTGAAAAAACGGTCGGCTACTGTATATGAAAAGAAGAAAGAAAGAAAGAAGAGAGGGATGGGAGGCATGGAAGGAAGGAAAAATGTGGGAATGAATGAAGGAAGGAAGGAAGGAAGGAAGGAAGGAAGGAAGGAAGGAATGAAGTGATAGGAATGGAAGGAAGGAATAGGAAAGGATGGAAGGAAGGAAGGAAGGATGAAGGAAGGAAGGATAAACTCATAATTTCGAGGACTGACACTCGGCCTAAGGCGGTGGCGGGGTGGGCTTAATAAATAGGAACACCTTCTTATTCGCAAATGGACGACGATGGCGATATCTAAGTTCCACAAGGAGGTGAACTTTTTTTTAACTGTGGTTGCGGATTGGTAGACCCATGTCTGCCAAACACGCGATGCCGCTCTGCTCGAAGTTACGACGTGACGTCCTGAGTGCGTGCCCAACATACCACGCACCTGGGACGTTGCCTTGCTGCTAGAGGTGAATTGCTGGTGGCATTTCTGGTAATGTGGACGCCGGTCGCTCCTTCTTTGGAATGTAGGTTCGCTATGTGTGAAGGAGATCATCCTTCAACGCAGCCCCAGTTCGCGCATTCTGGATAAGAACCGGGAGGCCACGTGGTAGTCCTCGAGGTAAGCGATGGTCGTTGATAAACAGTAAAAACTCGATCTAACGCAACCTGGTATTACAAATTTTCAGATCAAACGACAAATTCAGATTTCCCGGCAGGTACTTATGGCTCAATGCTTCTATGAAATCGAACTAACGAAATCAGTTCAGTGTCATTTAGAATATAACGAGGTATTTTGATAAACATACACATTTTAAAATAAGTAGGAATATTGGATGTATTTTGTCAGAACACCACGAAGATTACTCTGCCACGTCAGAACCAAAAAAATGAGGCTTCGTGTTTCCTTTTTACCGAGCTCTACCAGCATAAACTCAGCAGTCCCACGGCCCCACACTACGGCGTTCCCGCCAGCACGTTTTCCATAATCGTGAAAAAAAAGCTTGGCATTATTCATGCCACATCCTCTGGAACTGTTTCGACGAAAAATAACCTCAAGACAAGCCCGCCCGAGAAGTTTGAGGGAGCCCTGTTTACGTGATTTAATATTAATAATAATAATAATCGTTTATTATCAAGGAGTACGTACAGAAGAAAATGGGGTCGCCAAAGCCTACAGGTGGGCTTGTGCGGCGTCGCCCGGCCGCAACGGCCTTCACTTCTGCAAAAAAGACTCTTTGACAGTGGTAACTGAATAGGAAGGTAAAAAAAGGCAATCAAACAAAAGAGAAAAGATAAAAAGAAAAAAAAAGAGAAAGGAAAACTAGAGAGAAGACGGAAAATTAAAGCTAGGAAAGAAAAAAGGAAAGCAAACAACAACCGACAAACCGAAGAGATAAAGACAAACATACAAACAGAGATACAATATTTCAACATGGGTTTCAGCTACATGGATGGCATTTTCCTCATCACAAGAAAACAATTAGAGAACAAAGAAATAGCTAACAATCATCACGTACACATGCACACTTCAGCATATTTCCAATGCCAGCGTAGCAGCACGCAAGCGTTTCCGTGTTGTTGAAGAGAACAATTCGTCAGGCAATTCGTTGAAGATAGCAGGAACATAATATGGCCGCGCAGCCATTCCGTAATGCGTACGGACCCTTGGCGTCATATATGGAGGTATGTGCCGGAGAGGTATAGGTTTAACATTGGGAGTCCGGTAATACGTACACCAGAAATATTTTAGCACGACGATTTGCTTAAACAATGTATCGAATGACGGTAAACCACTTGCCTTAAATACACTGTCCGAATCCGGCACGTGTGACTTATAAAGAACACTCTTTGCAATGTTTTTTAAAATACCTTTAACCCTCTTTTTCCAGGTAGCGGAGCAGTTGAAAAAACAGCACATGCCATAACGAAGAACACTATAACCCAAAGTTTGAGCTAGTATTTTTCGAACAGAGAAAGGCAGAAACACATTTAAGTTATACAGCATACATGCAATAGTTCTAAGCTTTTTACATATGTGAGCCATGTGTGTGTTCCACGAAAGATCCCCATCAAAATGTACACCTAGGTATTTAACAGACTCGACACAGAAAATACGGGCACAGGAACAAGATGCACAATTTGATGAGTGTATTGTAATGAAGCAGTCGTTCGGCACTGTTTTCCGTCGATTTCGGAAACAAACAAGCCGACTTTTTACAGGGTTGATTGTTATTAAATTTGCTTCAAACCAATCGGCTACCCTTCTGGTATCGTCTTGAAGATTTGAGAGAGCGAGAGAATAACCAGAGTTGCCAGATACCAGCAGGGTGTCATCAGCGTATTGATCGATTTTCGAAGTTTTAACAACAGTAGCTAAGTCATTAACATACAAATTAAAAAGAAGAGGTGACAAGATAGACCCTTGCGGGACACCTCTCTTAAGTCTGATACTATCACTCAGCAGTGACCCAAGTGAGACCACTTGAGAACGATCCCGAAGGTAATTTTGAAGCAGAGATAGAAATGGTCCGCGGAAGCCATAACGGTATAATTTAGTACAGAGTATACCATGGTTCACAGTATTAAACGCTTTCTTAACATCAAGAAATAACCCAAACGAAACCTCATTCTGATCTATGCTGTTATGAAGGGTATCAGACAACTTTTCAAGTAACACCTGCGTGCCCGCGCCGGAGATGAACCCGTATTGATGTTCATTCAGTAACTCATGTTTTTTTACAAAGGTATTCATGACATGCAATATGTGCTTTTCAAGAATTTGAGAAAAACAAGATACAACTGAAATAGGGCGGTAGTTCAAAGGGTCCTTTTTTTTTGCCTCTTTTATAGAGGGGAACCACACGTGCGCACTTTAGACTGTCTGGCCAAGAGCAATGTTCAATTATGTTGTTCAGTATGAACAAAAGAACACCTTTTAAATATCCAATATTTCTGCAGAGATCACCTATGTGTATGTTATCAAGCCCTAATGATTTGTTGCGGCTTAAACTACTGACTATGCAAAGGAGATCAGGCTCTGTCAAGAGCGGGATAAATGCGGACGATGGCACAAAATTTGGTAATGTATTGTTACTTGCACTCTGCACTGGATCGTTTTGTTCCAATGAAAACGATTCATTGAATTGGTTGGCCAGGTCGGAAGTAGCGGAACCAAAGTTGCGTTCTATTGTGCTTTTAGTAGACAGGCGTTCCTTACCTCGTAATTGATTTGCTAAGGACCAAGTTTTAGTCATATTGCGACTAGACGCTTTGAACTGTTCGCTACAGAATTGCCACTTTGACAAACGAATCTGCGCGGTCACTCTATTTCTCAACGTACGGAACTCGTCGCGCATCGCTGTGTTGTCAGGGGCTCGGCGACATCTTGCCCAAAGCATATTTTTTTCTTTTATCAGTGCCAAAACACCAGGGGTAAGCCATTGATGCTCAGCCCTCCGTTTTTTTATTACTACCGTTTTCTTACAGGCCTCCTTCATCTGGCCTAACGTGCGAACAAAATTGTCATATGCAGTGGCGTTGTTATATCTAGAATGAAAGCATTCCAGTAAAAGCTAGCAATTTGTTGTCAAAACTTCTTTTTATCTAAGATGGTGACAGTATGAGAATGATCCGTTTGTAAAGAGTTGGATTGGTTAACTGACCTACTATGAAGTAGTGATCTGCTAGTTTCTGCATAATTACAGCCCCGACCGCACAAGAAAGGTCGGATGCTCGCACGTTGATATGAACAATACATGTACGGGTGAGATTATCTTTTAGGAACTCCTCCCTTGTGGGTTCCCAGATAAGAGGCTCTATACCGAATTCGGAAAGGGCGTTCAAGTATTGTTCAACAGCTGACCGCTCGCTTCGGAGCAGGTCGATGTTGAAATCCCCGATTATGCACAAGTTGCCTGAGCTGAAAGTTTTTTTGCACACCTCCCGCAGTTCTTCTATAAAACAAAGCGCAATTTCGGAGGGAGGGCGATAAACAACTAGTAAACAGATTACAACATCATTTTTGGTTATCTCAAAAGCCAGAGCTTCTGCCTATGAAAATACAATGTTAATATTCGAAACTAACAAACTGTGCTTAATGAACACGGCAAGGCCACCACCCCTGCTGTTTTTTCGGGTGAGGAAGTGTTTGCTGTAACCAGGAAGACAGAAGGTGCTGGACAGGTCGTCGTCAGTGATATTAATTTCAGTGAGTGCAAAAACGTCAACCGTGTTTCAGAGAAGGTTCGAGAGTAGGGCAAATTCATCCCAATGTTTTCGAATGCTCCGAATATTTACGTGAAGAACAGTGCATGAGCTGGAACATAATGGTTGGAAAGCCTTGAGAAAGTCATCGACATTTTGAAATGACATTTTTTTTTCTGCCTGAGATTAGTACTTATAGCACGCTAAGTATCCTGTACAGCTTGCCTGGTTTCAGATGTGTGCAGATGATGGTTGTGTAGGGTCCCCTCGAACGGCTTGAACAGACAATTTTTGGGCCACAGGTTAGGATCCTGAAGGCGCTGGAATGCCTCGTCTTCCAAAGCAACGTGGAAAGACGAATATGAGAATATGACAGCCAAAAACATTCCGCTCATCCAGATTGTGCTACAACAAAAATTGCTGTTTCGCGCATCTGCTATGGTGCGACACTTCAGGCAAGCGGCAGCTGGCTAATTATTTTCACCGGGGAGTTTAATCCATTGCGCAATCATCGGAAGGTGAGCGCCGCGGCCGATGCAATTACGATGTAGTGGTAAGTACTGGGAAGCCCCTCCCTATAGACATCGAATTTTTGGAATGAACTGGTGGTAAAATGGCAGCCTCAGTTCACGAAGTTCCCCATTTAACAGAATAACTCGTGGTTTCCGGTGACGTCATGAGATGGCATTTCGACAGCACCAAATTATGTCACTAAAACAAAAGTCAAACGAAAGAAAAGGCCATGAAGATCGCTGATGTATAGGGCCAGGGTGATTATGCAGGGTTTGTCAGGAGCTCTAAAAACATGACGTCTGTTAAAAACTGAAAAACCCGCTTTAAAAAACACTAGATTGTCGGCCATTAAATATGGTGGGCGTACCAGGATTCGTTGTCTGTATAGGTCACGAAATTGCTTGCGTCGTGTGGAGTCTAGTGCCTTTCATGTAATTAAGGTGTGAACTACAAATAGGGCCTCTCCACACCGGCCGCACAGTGGTCTTGAAGCCCCAGTGAGCAGATACGAGTGTTGCATATGTGCGCCCTATCTGCAGTCTGGCAAGGTGACTTATGTGTATCTGTTGCATGTCCGCTTGTACATTTTCTCAAGTGTGGTTTCACTATCTGTAATTTGTTGCCCATCTGTTCACTCAAGTTTGCTTGCCATGTTTTACGAAGGTGTTGTCTGATGCGTGGTTTGAGCTCAGTGTACGGTACTGTTATGTCCACTATGTACTGAGTGCAGCAGCAGCGGGCGTGCATCCGCAAGCTCATTTCCAGCGATCCAAGTGTGTCCTGGGACCCAGCAAAGGACCAGTTTACGTTTTGTGTCTATGCAGACATGATGGTAATTAAAACGAGATGGACTATAGGGTTTTTCTGGGTTTGTATATGACACTGTGCTTACAAGCTTAAGGAATCTCTATTATTCATAGACTTTGATCAGCACAAGACACAATAGTGGATGTTTTGGAAGCATCAGTGTAAAGTTCAGCGCATGGGTTTTTACAGTGCAGGGACAGGAAGTGCTGCAGCATTGCAGCTTTTGGTACCCTTTATAAAATTTTATAAAAGATAAATATGCGTACATATCATATGCTTTCATATACATAGATACACACACATACATACATACATGCATACATACATAGATACATGCATGCATAAAAAAACATATGCGTTTCATGCAGGCACATTGCAGTTTTGTACCTTGGCTTGAACTATCCCATATATCTCATCAAGAGCTTCCGTAAGACGTCCACAGACCCCTTGAACTATGCCTTCCCTTCCCATTATTTAGTTTATAGCGACTGGAAACGAGTGTATACTTGTTGTTATGCGGCTTTTTGGGGCTGTGGCTCTTGCTTTTTGTGAATTCTATGGAGGTTTGGACGGCGGCACCATTCCTTGCGCTGCGAAGCAGACAATAAACCGTCCTACGTTCATGTCCTTATCGGACGTCCTCATAGTACCGAACGGATCGGGCTCCTTAGACATTACACCCGTTGTGGGTGCTCTTTGCTGCATCTCTTTGTTGCATGTGGCCTTGCCGATGGCGTCGGCAGGGCCACAGGTAGCAGAGGCGCTAAGGCGGCGGTTGGAGCCTCGCGCCCTCGGGTGCCCAGGGGTCGGGGAAGGAGACACGCAAGTAACAGCACCGCCTCTCGCGGTGTGCGTGGCCGCAGCAACATCTGCTGGCTAACCCTGCGGTGTAGTAGCGGGATGGGCTGCCTCAAGCAACCCAGAAGGGGGTGGGAGCGCGATGAGATCAGTTTCGCTGAACTGTTGTCCCGGAGCTCCCTGCCTGGTAAACAGACAGGGAGCCCGACCACCGGAGCTAGTCCAAGACTCGGACGGCCACCGTTCGGGGTTTCTCACCTTCCACCGTTACAGCTTATGTTGGGGGTCCGTGGCGTCGCTAGTCACCGTCCCCATGATTCCTATTGTGTAAGCACTCATTGTGTCCGTGCGGGGTTACCTGCATTGTTAATGAATTTATTTGCAGTATTAACTGTAACAGCAACACTGCGTAAGTTCCTACCGAACCTCGGTGTTTTATCTCGTTGAGGAATAGGAATGTAACGGGAATATTAAGCAGTCAAGCTCCTTTCAGGGATAATAACAACCTGTTTTTTGGTAATGCAACCGCGGTGAAAATTTCTTTCCCGCAATTTTATTGGAAAGAATGCAGTCAGTCGATATCGGAAGACGATATAGAAAGAGGGGAGTTCTGCTCCGTTGGAACAAATGCGCTCGAATCGCTACTGTGAACAACGTGCTAACACTCTTGGCACTGCCATTTCAAACTGCATGATGGTCGGGTTTGTTGGGGTTCCAACAATAGAGCTTGTCTCCCCTTTTAACCTAATCGTTATACAAACATTCCGGGCCGCAACTATACGCTGTAATTATTCTGTGCAGTCGCTTCATTTTCTGTGAATTTGATCGCCCCTCCGCTATTTGATTTAAGTAGTAAGATGTTTTGGCTGATAAAACTGTATGTTAGGTTCTGGGTAGTTTTAACTTAAAGAATCTTTGATCGTATCAGTGAAGTTTGTATTTACCAATTCAGTTTTGTGCTTTCCCTATTTTGTTTCGGTGGTGAGAGAAAGTTTTAGAGAGTTTTTTTGTAGGAAATTCAACCAAAAAGGTGCAGAATCAATTTTTATGTACTCGGACCTATATGTTCATGTAAGGTAACAGTATTTGTTCAAGTACTGTGCGCGTATTTTTTGAGTAAGTAGCTCATTGTACAAATAGATAGAACCTATGCTCGCTCATGGTGGAAGCCAGAGACAAAGTTTTTGCACTAGCGCTCATTTTCTACAGCCAAAAGGATACGGCGGACCAGCATCTAGTTGAGACAAGTTGTATGAATTTTGAAGCTAAATATTTCTTAGTGAAACCCACGGCATCCTGTAAAAAAAAATTAACGTAATTCCCCCTAGACCGGTTGGTCGACCGAAAAGCTCTGACAAGAGCACTGGAACACCGAGTGGGCGTGAAACCTGGCTTCTAATCTGTCGAAATTGTTACTTGAAGATCGCTGAAGGTTCTAGATAAGACAATGCACTTATAGATCATGAAGAAGGAGTACAAAAGTGTACGTCTGCCTCATAAACCACCTATCGGTATACATTTAGATCGTTCGTAGAAGCGTTTACTTAGGGCGCAAAAAATCGTCGCATGGGTACGTTCTTCGTTTGTGACTTGGGTCTTCGAATGATTGACGATCGATTGGACTCATTTTCATAGGAGGTTGGACGAAGTCTTAGGGAACGTTTTGACCAACGTTTGAAGAAATTTTGATTATAGAATGTTTTCTCGCGTAACTTAACTACCTTTAGGCATGCATAATAAATGTTTTTATATTGATTGCGGACAGAGGTTATATCTTAGATTCTAGCCTATTTGTGAAGTACCGCAATCAATTCACCTTTTCAAGGCTGGCCGCAGTCACTATGGGTACCGATAGGTGGCGGTAAGAGGGAGTACTTTGTGCGTGTTCCGATCATCTGCCTGCGGCTATTTGTCGAGAGGACCACGAGTTGAGTAACAAGAAAGGGTCTGTTCAGGCAAAGAATAAGCAATGTGTGGGCGAGCTCTATTCCAGAACCAGTTAATTTCTCCGCAGGTTCACTTCCAGGAACTTTGTTTCCCAGAAACAGCCATTTCTGTCGCGAGCCTCGTTATTCGGTCCACATCCTGTGGCAGATTCTTTCTTCTTTGATGTTAGGAAACTGTGATTAGACTTTTTGGTGCTTTAACAGTGTCAGACTTCCCTGCTCCCTTCAATTTTGTGATGCGGGCTCATACTACTCGCTGAAAAAATTGGCTCCAATCCACGCTGTGAAGATGGTGGCAAAGCTAAGCTCTAAAGGACACCCACAACAATTGGTATTAAACAATGGTAATTAGACACCCACTTTGTCTAATTACCCATGCCCCTTCAGTGGAATTCACACACGTGGCTCTACAAGAAGTGAAACCAGAGATTCTGCGAGCCGTTACCCAGCCCTCTCGAGGGTGGCGTCCCGAACGCCGGAGCGTCGGCCACGGCTGGGATAGAGCGGCGGACGCCACCGCTATACCACGGCCATGAATCGGGAGAAGCAAACGGAGAGGAGCGTCCTTCGAAACGTGAGGCAGCGGAACATATCTATCCTGATGTGCTAGCTGGGGCAAACACCACCCTGCGACACAAGGCAGACACCCGAAACAATTCGGCATGTGAGCTTAGTGATTCTCATTTATACTGATTTAAACTAGTTAGTTTAGTAAGTTCGAGAATTGCGAGAAAGCTGAAGGAAATTTTACAATTGCTATTCATCAAAACCAGTTGCTACTTCCGCCTTCTATAATACAGCTTAAAACACAACCGGATTGGGATTCACGAATTTAGAAATAGGAGTCCTATTCATGGCAAGCAGTGGGCAAAAGCTAGCGTTACTGTAGCGGAGAGATGACTGTATGTGGTTTGTACATTTTGGTTTTCCGGTTTTGGGAAAGCAATCCTTAACGTATCTTTGCCGTACTACCAATTAATTCCTTCTGGCGCAGGTTACGCGGGAGAGGTGCTGTAGAAGAAGTTAATGAAGCCACGCGAAGGCACCACGCAATGGACTCGGAGCTGCACCAAAACAGGCCCAAAAGAACCGTCACTAAACAGACGAGAAAGCACACCGGCGACACCACCTCCCTCGAGCAGGCACTTCCGCGCGGGGAACGCTGGGTAAATTCGCTGGGCAAGCAGAACTAAAACGCAGAAAGTTCGTTACAAGAACCTCACATTTCAGCTGGTTATAAAGCGAAGACTCGTGGATCCCCTTACGCCCTTTATTTCGCCTTCTGGTAAAAGTGCGCTCGGTACTCCGTCACGCAAAATTGCACGTGTTTTATGGGACGCCCGTCAATAAAATTTAGAACCTCCAGTTCACAATTTTATCGCGAGTACAATTCTCCAATTCCGATTACCTTGTCCCAACTACGGGCTAATTCATGGACGGTAATGCCGTCATAATCTTCGGATTCCCAATTTTCATTCCTCGCAGGACATTTTTAACCTGGCCTTTGGTTACTGTAAGAGCATGTTCAACGAGGGCCATTTCTTCAAAACTGTTAACGGTATCATAATAACATGCGTACAGATTTCAGTTACATTTGCCCGCTGTGCCTAATTGACCCTCCAAGTGAAGTTACGCTTCCGTTTTCCTCCTGAGTGCGTACATTAGGTTTCTAATAATGGACAGTTTTCTCTTAGCGGTCTTGAAAACTGCCCCTCTGTAAGTGTTTCTGCAATTTTCGTCTACGTGGAGGCAAGAATGACCGCAATCGTGCTCTTGGCAATTAATTTGACGGCTCCGTCAATTCTAAGCGATTTTTCGCATTTGATGGCACCAGTTGCCTTCGTGTTTGAACTACGTTGTTTGCTCAGAGAGTTTATAATAACCGCAGTTAGGATCCGACCACCCTACAGTCACAGCTGTCTGAAGAATAATTGTAACTAAATCAGCGTTCAGTAGATCTACACTGCGGTCATCCTCCCTTAAGTACGCGGATTTGTTCCAAACTAGCAGCCGGAAATCTGCCTCATCGGCTTTTATTAACGGCGAGCAATATGTGTTTCATGGCACCGGCCCCTCTCTTTCAAATGGTAGGTGCAATAAAATTTCACTCCTAACAACCGTGGGATCGGTTTACAACAACCGATCAATCAGCCTTACAATCACCTCCACATCCTGCACAATACAGTATTTGCAGTTACAATATCAGAAATTTTATTTTTAAATGTAGAGCATTTCTTTAACTCACGATGGCACCCGTTGTTGGCGTCCGTAGTTGTCCGCATCGCTCGCCTCGACTTGCCCGGCTCAGACGTTTCGCTATCAGCGCGATCAACATTCGATAGCGCGCCCAGGGACGTTTCAAGGACACTCTCTCCCCTCTCTCGGACTCAACGTGCGCCGAGGCTGCCAATTTTACTGCTGACGAGCGCTCTCTCGTCAGCAGTTGCCACAAGTGCATCAACATTAACGTAACGCAAACTACTTAACGTCGTGCGCCCCCGGAAATGCGCTGCATTTGATCGTGCCCCTCGCGAGGGGGATGTTTCACTGCGTCGCCATGCGAACAGTTTGCCACACTTTAGTTTCCGTTCCGTATCTCCCCGCCGCGGCCGTGGAGAGAAGGCGGCCGGCCGCAACTCTCGCCACCGCGGCGCTGCGGTTGCGAGTTGCGCTAGGAAAGCGAGCGTCGTCTGCTAGTGGGGAGCGGAACGCGTTCCGCTCGGCATCTCCGGTCTTCGCCACTTCTGGCTGCGCACTGCCAAAGAAAAAACTTTTTTCTTTCCCTGGTCGGGCCTTCCCTGCCTGTTTCCTAATACAGCGTTGGTGGGAGAACGGGGTCATTATTTTGTGGTTATTTCTTCGTTCGAAGCTAATGTTTGCGTCTACTTAGCAGTAATTCCGTGTTGGCATCTGCCATCCCTCCACCCCCTCAATTGCTTACCCACGCACCGACGTATATTTCAAATTTATACCGGAAATTTTCCAGCCTTCAGGTAAATATTTGGTCCATCTATGTGAATGTTAGCGTGTCGCGTAGCCACTATACCATCACGGTACCCTCAGTCTAATCCACCAGAGATTATCTCCTCGGAATCATTAATTGTGATTGCATCTACCGTCTCCCGACCATCTTATCTGTTAGCTGTTGGCAATGGTATTGGTTAGTTCTTTTAAAATTACGCTGTGACTTTTTTAGGAGTGAGGACCTTTTTGTTACCCACACTGGTTTAAATGCTTGTTTGGAAGTACTCACATTAAGGTAAACTTCGCATGGACTTGATAGATGGATTACAAAGATTTTTAAACTGTTCCTCAGAAGCTGCGGCTGGTAGTGTTCTTTGAGACCACTTTTCTAAACAGCCTCCTATTACCTGTTTACGACCATTTTGTCTTGCTTTTTCATAGTGTAACCAAGCTTATCCATTGTACGACACAAAAAATCGGCGCGTATCTGCTCATTACTCTGCAAATGTCGCCGAAAGACGGTAGTCGTCTGGCGCCAATGCCAATTAAATTACTTCCTTCCATCTCCCGCTCACCTCTCATGCTGTTGCTGTACCGCCTCGCTTCTCCCAAGATAAACACACTAGCGCTTTGCTGAAGTCAATTGAAATTTAGCGCATTCCACTGCCCCGGGCCGATTGTCTCGATGCCAACGCTGCCGTACGGCGGAGGCACGCGTGAATCTAGGCTTCCTACTTCACGTGCATTCCAAGCTGATCATGAAAACTATCTAGTGGAACCTTTCGTTACTGTTGCCGCTTTATTTTTTATAACGCCGCTAAGAAATCGAGAGTGACATCTTTTGTATTTTTCTGGACCTATTTTTTTTGCATGAGCCATCCGGGTGTTCTTAGTAAATTAAACACTGCGAATGTTAGTTATACAATAATGTATTGCCCAAGATATGCGTAATATTTAGTTTCAGCTCGACAATGTTGAAAAATATGAACATTGCCACCGGACTAAGAGTGTAGATATGGCTTTTGATATTTAAACCTATTGCGCAGAATCAGCGTTAACTTCGTCCGGTCGGCTGAATCGAGTGACAGACAGACAGGCAGACAGACACACAGTCCAAAATTTTCGTGTTGAAGTAGCCAAGTAAAAAAAGAAGACCTTTCACGTGGGAAGATTATGCGTGGGAAGCATAATGTCCCTTAGGGGCAATCCTTACCATGCTGCCATCGTTACCCCGGACTTTTCTCTAGACATATATCAGATTACATCCCGCTGGCTATCCTAGTATAACATGAGGGCAGCTAGTCATGTTCTGTCATATATACTACCCAGGGGTGAATCTTATCCCGAAGCTGAGGTGGAATGCAAGTTAAGTGCCCTGAAATACTATCTCAGTAGTTCAAGCATCGGGTCGATAGATATATCCCCGAGGTGGGGCATTGTTGGATAATTGAGAGCCACATGGAAAGTTAGGCGGAAAGTGGGCCAGAGTCTCATCACTTCCGAGGTCGCATAATGCAAGCTACTAATTGAGAGAAAACTTCTAATAAATGGACCATGTCCAAACCCATCGGAGCGCGTTTGAAAGAAAAAAAAACTATGTAATCGATTGTTTAACATACTCTTGAAACAATGAAACTCCACTGAGAAATTTCTAGTGTAGAAGGGTAGAAGCGTAGAAACTACGAGAAGCAGCATTATTACAAAAAGTTTTTGCCTATTTTGGCAAAGACAGTGGTTAATGCAAGCGTCCAAAAGACGAATAAAAACATTCAAACTATAGGAGCTGGTGTGCAATTTTGCTGTAGCAAAATGTTTTCTTTCTCAACTGGTTCCAACGCCTAATTCATCACAGACCACAGAAAATTTTGCCTTCCAATCAGCTTTCTAGAAGGTTCACTCGAGCTAACATGCATATTCAAGACATTAATTGTATTGGAGGACATATCAGAAACTCGCGGGATTAGGCAACCGACCACTAAGTGCTCTCGCGCTTGATTGCCTATGCAAAATTAATACATCAAATATTCAGCAAGATTAATTAATGCTGTTCTACGGAACTTTTCATGCCTTAAGAGCATACACATATAACTTGCTGCATTGTTTGAAATGGCATTGTGATGACTTGGAACGTGGATACTTGCCCGTTTTAAATTAGGCACTGCAGACATGAAGCATTTGAAAATAAATCTGCTATTTAATCAGGCAACATTTGCGGGGCTCTTCTCAAAATCGGTCCGCGCCTTTAATGGGACAAAAAAACGTTTATAGTGAGCCCAAATCATCGCTTATGTGAGTTTGAGTAAAAGAAAAGTTCTACACAAACCACCACAGTGCAAGTCCCAATTCTTCACTCGTTCCTTGACAACTGGACACGGCGAAAATATCGCACTTACCACTGGGTAATCTGGCACGCAGAAAGTGCTCGTTCAACCGCCGCTGGTCTTCGCTAAGGATAGCGCAAAGCAAGAAACTACCTCCAGGAACGACGATGGACTTGCAATATAGCAGCCGAACGTACCTCATGAATTTCAAAGCAGTGCGCACCAATTAGTGTACTTTCAGGCGGCGTAAAGCAGAGAGTGTGACTATACTGGCTCAAAAAATATTAACCCTTTTTAGTAGGCCGAGTTTATAAGGCACCACACGGGGAGTAGGCACGGTAAGGAGTTCTATGCACGCAACTTAGGGGACGTTCAGCGCTACGGGTGCCTTCATCAATCAAGTTCCGCCATTTGGCGCGTTGAGCCCTGCACGCAAGCTTCAACGTAAGACATGGTGAACGCCACGCCAGTTCTCTCGAGCTCATGTAGCGAACGGTTCATTAGGTTCAGGTTATCGACTAGTCAGCCGCTCAGTGAGAGGAGGCGGAGCAGTTCAGCAGCTGGCCGCTTTCCTTGACTTGTTTCTGGACTCATTACGAAAGCAAAGATGAAAAGGGAAAAAATGTTTTTAAAAACAATTTTTTCCAAGGGAAGAATGGGAGAACAAAGAAAAAGGGACTAATACCGGGAACAATAAAGTACAAGTAATGTGTTTGCGTTTGCCCTGGATCCGAGAGGCACGATGAAGCAAGTTTTGGGATTGAGAGGGCAAGGACGAAAATGGCATTGATTGATCGATCGATTGATTGATCGATCGGTCGATTGATTCACTAATTGATTGATTGGTTGGTTGGTTTTTTGGTTGGTTGGTTGGTTGGTTGGTTTGTTGGTTGGTTCATTGGTTGGTTGCTTGGTTGATTTATTTATTTATTTATAATTTTTATTTATTTATTTATTTATTTATTTATTTATTTATTTATTTATTTATTTATTTATTTATTTATTGTTTTATTTAAAATACCTTACAGGCCCGGTTTAATTTCTCGTTGGTTCAATTTAGGTGTCTTGGCTGATGTGCGGTTTGTATGGGGTGGCTGGGTTTTGCGGCCTAAATTTGGAAGCTAGCGCACTGTTTGTCTTCTTTGTCCAACTTGTAGCTAGTCTTGCGCTGCGATTTCAAAGCCCACTGCACTCAAACTTCCTCCTGAAGAAGGTAAAAGACTGCAATATACAAAGCATAGCAGCTAAACTACGGGCATCCTCGGGCACGTATTTTCTCTTTAAAAATGGGAGATTTTGAAAGAGAAATGGACGAGGGTGAGGTACGGCCAGTCTGAAGTGTTGCGCCACCCGGTCCAGCCGGCGACCGAACGGCCGAACGTGGCCGGCCGGCCTGGGCAAACGTGCGCGTAACGTCTCGTCGTCGCCGCAGCCCTAGCAGAAGGGCGCCCAGCGTAGCTCGACCGGTACTCCTGGCTGGCCGTAAAAAAAAACGCAGGTACCGGCCGCAATGTCACTTCCGCTTCATGCTGTTGGCGCGATCCGCCGGCAGGTGCCCCGTCGCTTGCGGCGGAGCTTTTGTGAACTCCTATAACTGCAGTACAACGCCGTTGATACGTTCTCGGTTTGTACGATTTCCCGGCAAGTACGCTTTCAAATGGGAACACTAAAAATACCTCAGTACGTTTCTTACGGGATAGTACTTTTTTGGATACTATTTTTCTCCATCGCGTTTTTTTAACCGTATCAAGCAGGTTCCACTGCAGCTAATAACGCATTTCACTCGGCTACCAGTTATGTCCCAGTATTTAGTGGTACGTAGTCTACGCACCAAGTAAACTTGACCAGGGTGACATTTAAGTCAGTTTGCCCGTACCTCTTTGCTATGTACCAACTTGCCAAAACCACTACTCTGCTGAAGGGACCAAATATGTACAGTGAGTGGCCAATGGTAAAAAAATAATGTCTATTTCAACGATTTAACGCCGCTGAGGACTTTTCTCCGTTGTGCGCTACCAGCGTGGTTACCAGCAGGGTTTCCAGGTTGCCAGCAAGGTACAAGCAATGTAGGAATTTACAGGGACGGTCAAATTGCGGTACTGCCGACATTATCCCACCGATGATATAGATGTTTGAGAGTCATAGCGATAAAGCTAGTACTACTGGCGTGCAGAGCCGGCTGGATCGCTTGTGGTGGTTACATCGGTGTAAGACGCGTATGTGATGCACTGGAATATGCTACTCTGCTTGAGTATTGGGCCTCATAGAAAATGGCCACTCCCGGAGTTGAGTGCTGGAAGATACGCTTCTGTGGCCATGGGATGGGATCTCGCGTTTTGTTGCTCAAGGACCGGTAGCCGTAACGTTGAGGCTATGATGTGCCAACCAGCGCAAAACTCATCATACATCAGTCGAAAGGTGTAAGTCAGCATAGCTAGACATCACAACGTAACGATAGCATAACGCCCGGAAAATCCCCCGGTAGTTTGTAGAAAGACTTATCTAATACAACCCTGCGGTTCTGTGGTCGCGTGGCACCGATGGTTTCAGACACACCTGGCTCCTGACGTCACGTTGTGCCCACAATGGGTTTATTTTAAAGAAGATATTTCTTGGTCTAAGAAACAGCAAAATTTCGGTCGTATGTATGTATGTCGGTCTCTCTGCCTCTGAATTCAGCCTTCCGACCAAAAGTTGAAGCACTACTTGAACGCGTCGTTAATATAGGCAAACTTTTCCGAAACCAGTAAATCGGGGAACGCACTTTATACGTATCAACATTGTCGAGAAAAAGCCAAAACCTTAGGCATATTTGAAGCAAAGCATCATTACGTAAGTGGCATTTGCAGTTGGGTTATAGTTTTGTTTTAATTGGGTTTTATTTGTGTGTTTTAACTGAGTCTGGATGGCGTGGCTTCGTTACAAATTCCACAGCAATTAAAGATTGTAATAAATCTCGGGTGACGAGTGGAACGCGCCAAAATGAAATTCACTTTAGCAAGCGCCTCCCCGTGTTTTCCGCGAGACGGCAAAACAGGAGCGGAAGAGCGGGACAGCTGGGCGGAAGCGGGAAGAGAGGCATTTACATGGCAGGGGTGCCAGAAGACTATCGTCTTTAAGCGAACTAAGTAGCATATTGAGTATTTACGCATCCCAACATTTTCTTTGGCATTCCATTCCCGTTCGTCATTTCAAACAAACTTTGAACTGTCCTGCAACATCATATAACCAGGCTAGCTTTGTTAACGGTACAGCACATGGTCGGCGTGCTTAACTGAAATAAATTTTGAAATAATTGTGTCTACCGTTTTTAGTAACCCTACTGATACCTTCACTGGGCGATCAATTTATCCTAGACAAATATAAATAATTGATTGATTTTACCATGCACCATCTTGAGCAAACTTGAACAAACTATTAACGTATTTGCCCCGTGTTGTGCAAAAAACTAAAATCTGGTTGCTAATAAAGGGGTCTTAAATTTGTGAAGCATGCCACAAATTTTAGTATACTTTTTACCGAACGACTATGCTCCTGATATATGATGCATTCTTAGGGCTATGAATTTTTTATATTAATTTTACTGTGAAGGTGCATGTTCGGAAGGTTACTGAATCGTTTTGGCAGCAAGAAATTGTCCCCCATACATGATTGAAGACTCTCCAGCAACATGACAGCAATAAGGCCGGGATGGGCATCTGTCAGGGGAGGGAGGGGTGCAGGGGCGGGGGGGATTGAGCATAACGGGTTGCCTACAAAGCAAGCACCGGTATTAATAAATGAACCTTGGGGCCAATAAGAAACTCCAAAAAAAACACAGCAGAACGACTCCTTTTCATCTATTTTCTCTAAGATAAGACGTATAGCTTCCCTCGTGTATTTGCTTGTGCCCTCACTCTCTTGTTGCTTTTGTCGAGCAGCGTGCTTCTCATACAAACATGCAATGCAACTCGCCCTACACACAGTTCTATGTGATGCGACCATAAATTACGCTAATGGGAAAGTCCGTTACTGCAGTGGTCGGCCATCGTTTGTATGCGCTGTCGCATCCCCGAGCCGAGTACAAGCAAACAAGGATACTGGCATAATTTATTCCTCCTTATCTCTAAGCAGGAGGGGTCAGGTCAAAAAGTCAGAGTAACTGCGTGCAGGCAAAACATTGAGAACGAGACAGAGTTGCGAGGGAAAGCTACTTTTGTGATGCTAATAAAGATGCGGAACGAGAAAGTTTGATAATTATGGTAATCCTGTCATCATATGTGGCGGCTCGGTTGCTCTTTTCAGAGAAATTCTATAGGATTCAGTGGTACATTCTACGCGAACCTTATGAATGACCATCGCTCTTCGCTACGTTAATGGAGGAAACGAGGCGAGAAAATTCGTACGTGGAAACAGACTTTTTTTTTATCGCAGTGAGATTTCTCTATTGTACCACCATTTCCGAGAGGTGTGACAGCCGGTATATACCCCCACCAGCATTTTATTGTGTAGCTAGTACCTCGCGTTCAGCAGTTTCACTGCAGAAATATCAAAAGGAATCTTACACTCATCGAAGTACAAAACACTCGCTGACGTTGAGATGTTTCGGCGTTTCTAGTGATTGCTTGATTACAGTGATGTTCTAAGCATTTCGGATCTGCACTTTCAATTTCAAGTATCAGCGCTTGTATAACCGGATAACCGACGAAACTAGTTCCAGAAATTGCTGTAACCTGCGATCCATTCATTCCATCAGGAACAGTCCATGCCCTGCTAGTTTGCTCTGATTCATCTGTGACAATACCAAGTTTTATCATTTCTCATCATTGCAAGAACAAAAATAAGGTGGTTGAAAAGCTTCAAATTTCACGCGCAGTGGAAAGTTTTGTCCGCTCCTATGTTAAATGTACATGGCTGCAAATCGGTGTACACCTAATTGTAAATGATGCGTCCAAAATGAAGTTGCACAACTAGTCACCGCGACGGCGCTTGAACAAACCACGAGTACCACGGGTAGCACCACCTGGTTCCCGGCGGTCGCTTCGGAGTTCTGTTAGTGCTAGCTGCTACACACCGTAATATATGGGTAGCCTTTAACGCGCTTCTTAGCCTTTTAATGAATAGATAGCATGAATCCAAAAAATGACATCCGAGCTTTAAACAGCAGTCATTTCGTTTTCGGCACATCTCGGTTGGGCAGCGTTAGATATGTGCGGAGCATAACGTTCGGATCTGAACAGCGAATCTATAATCAGCGACGAATTCAGGTGTTGAGTTTTAAAAGGTATCCGCAGAAATCACCGTGATAGCTGAGAAGGCGCGCATGGAATGCAGTTCCAAACAACCTCATCACAAAGAAAAAAATTTACCCGTGTTCTGGAGTCGTTGTAGCAAAGATATTGCAATACTTTTTCTATAACAACCTACCACACCCCAAGAAGCTCAACGACATTTCGGGCCCGAGGAGCAACGTCACAACAATGCTTCTTTCAAACTGTGCGACATTTATTTCCCCACATCAGCTTTTCTGGTGGATTCAGGCAAAAGAGCTTATGGTTATTCATTGCCCTTACCGCTTGTTCTCCATGTAATAAGCCATTTAAAAGCAGTTCTTACACTTTTCTGCTAGGAAAAGCTAACACTGCTAAACGACCATGAACCAGAGGTGTTAACATATTTATCAACCCAAACAATTGGAATGTTGTTCCCAATGTCTCTACGTTTCCACGGGTGTTTTATCTTCGCCTTTCGCCCTTCTGATGCCTTTCGCTCGTTCTCGGGTATGACTACCCGCATTTCGACGTACCGGATGACACGAATATTCGGGACTCGTTTTTTCTTCTACAGTTGTGCGGGGAGTCGTTGTCAGTTGAAATGGCTCATGTTAGGGAATGTGGGTCTGTACCATGGTTCTAGGCAGCGTTTGACAAACGGCTCGTGGTTGCCAAGCCCGGAGAAAACTTCTTACAGCGATATCTCTGCCCATATGTCTCTGACAGCCAGCGAACCGCTTGCTTACACTTACTGCACTGGTATTGCTATTCAGTCTTTGTTTTTTGTGCCGTCTAGTTGCTCTCGCACTCAGCGAAAGAGTTTATCTGCCGCCGTGTGTTTCGCCTTTCCTCATCAATGTTGGCGGCTCCGGTTTTGCTGGAGTCGTTCAAATTCCGTCTGTCAACTTCAACCAGCCGTCTCATCTGTGGCCACCCAAAGGGATTTGGCGCCATGGATCTTTAGTTTTGTCGAAGTATCGCGCCCACGGCTTTGAAGGGACTGCTCACCAAGGAATGAATGAAATCATATGTTGCTAAAATGGAAGGGGAAAATTGCAAGCAGGCGCGTAGTTTGTGTAACCTTAGCGTGGAACTGGAAAGAATACTGGTGTGGGGGTGTGGGCAATGGGGAAACACAGCTAGGCAGGAAAGGGACAAGAGAAAGAAGCGGAGGATACGTATACATATGTGCAAGAATAGTAAGTACATGTGTGCAAAGTATACACACGCTAGATACTCAACACTATATATTCAACACTAAACACTAAATGGTAAGAACACTAGAACGCTAAAAAAGAACGCACTGACACACAAACAAACACGCTCAGTTCATTTTATCCAGGGAGAAAGTAGAGAGCAAAGAGGAGTCCCGAGGCGTTCAATGAACAACTGTCACATGGAAGGTAGCGCACACATTTTAGGTACAGTCCAGGAGAGGGGCTACAGCGTCGCCACTTCAGTTATATAAGCCTACACGCACTTGTTCAGTAGCGTGACTCTTCCGCCTCAGTGCCATGTCTGTGTGCCTCCGCATCTTTCCATCCTTTCTTTGTTACCACGGCTGAAAAGCGTGACACACCACCTTTGTTAGAGCTATCAGCTTAACAGCACTTCGCTAGTCACTACTTCTGTCATTCTGATGCTAAACTTACTCTTTTATGCTGCAGTACATGTTCTTAGACAAAAATTTTGAGTCCGTTAACTATCCTCGACTTTAGTCTGTCAAACGTCCGTGAACGTCCCGTATGCAGGAGGATTTGTGTTCAACTCCCAGAAAGAGCCAAATTTACCGAATTTCTATTTAACTCAGGTCATCTGTTCATTGAAGCTTCCCTTAGAAGTATGCCGTCGTCCCGAATACCCACCTTCCGGTTTTTTTCCCGTTTAGAAGTGAACTATTTTTTTGTGCTGTGCTAGGGGGATTTAAACTAACTAGGCTTTGGCCTTGAAAATTATTAGCAATCGTAATGTACCGCTAAATGCGGTATTC
Organism: Haemaphysalis longicornis; assembly: GCA_013339765.2. Lineage (NCBI taxonomy): Eukaryota > Metazoa > Arthropoda > Arachnida > Ixodida > Ixodidae > Haemaphysalis > Haemaphysalis longicornis. The sequence goes on from CM023451.1 coordinate 13,862,258, forward strand.
GTTAAAAAGTTTAGTGATCAATTTCTTGGCATGGCAGTAGTAGAAACGGCCACAGACATAGCCGATGCCCCACGAACACGGTGCGGCTTGGGCCACTGCGCCCGCACGCCGAAGAAAAAAAAACACCGGCGTGCGTCATCTGCTCCGTTCGAGTCCGATTCTAAACGGCGGCGACAACGGAGATGTTCTAAACGGTGGCCTCAACAGAGATGTTATTAATCGCACTCTCATTGAACTCGAGGCAATACTTGGCGTTCGCTGAGGTAGAGTTTGTAACGTGAAACACAGTCATGTGTTTCACAGTCGTGCTTAGCATGGACAAGTACCGCCATCCCGCGGAGCCCGACGTAACGAATGCCGGCGCACTCACACAGATGCATGGAGGAGAAAAGGGGTGCCTTATCTGCGGGCCGTGCGCACAACGTCACCTAGCACAAGACGCTTGTCCACAGATATGGCTCCGCACACTTGGTTGCCTGCAGGTATTCCACGCCTTTGAATACCATCTATACGGTGAATTCGCGGTTTTCTTTATTACGGAGTGAGTTTGAGTGATCATTTAAATAGGCGTAGCAGTTTGAGATTTCTGGAGCCAAAAAATCCTTCCTACATCCTGTACAAACTCTCTACATCCCGCAGTTTGCGTATATTGTCGCGTAAAACTTTATGGACAGTCACTTATGGTAAGAAATACGCTTGGAGCTGAAAATCAAAATTAGCGTCTAAGTCTTCCGGACGCTCGCTGCAACTTCAGCGTACTTCAGCTGTCAGAACGTATACTTGCAATTTACTGTTACTTTATGATTCTCTTCAGGAGCCCTGGTTGAGCAAATAGGCCGCGACGAGCTAGTACTGCAGCCTGCAAGACTTCGGCGAGCAGCTATCACGTAACACAAATGGCTTGGTACAAATAGCCTCCTGCATATCAGTAACACCTAATATTTTTGCTAAAAAACAATACCGGAACTGTCGGAGTCTCTTCGAAGACAAGTTTTTATATAAAGCGTACCCTGTATCATAACGGACCGAACATAAACTGGCGGGCAGCGGTTGGTGCCGTGATTTGAAATGCTGTACCTGTCAGAGTCCATTCCGGGCGACTGGTTCCCATCCTTCGATTCGCAACTCTTCTTCTTGTGACAGAATTCCGGCGTGCATACTGGGAAGTCACTAGCAGATTTCCTTGTTCAAATAACAGTAGCGTGCCACGGTGGCGCCATGTAACATCAGCTCGAAGTTGGCCAACTGCGCAGAAGCGGCAATTGTAAACTTCACAGCGTAGAAGCGAAGCCAGAACTGTATAAACTGTTTGCAAATGCCCGTAGCTGTATTTCAAACCGTAACAGGGCCTTCAACAACGGCTTCAACAGCCATAAGGTGTGCCTCGAATGACAAAATAACTTTACAATCACACACTACTTGATGTTTTGAGCACATCTACCCCGATTGCTATCATCAAAATTTCAATCTGCTGAATAAAAACCATGTGGTTCTTCACGGTATTTCCCTCATAAGAAAAACCGAAAGCTGAGGAATAGCAACTACGAACGAAACGTATTCTAACTTTTTCATGGAGAGAACTTCATTTTTGATAGGGAAAGTGACTTCTAATAAAAAACAGTGAACTTTTGGTGTGAAAATACTTTTCCTATAAGAAAAAAAATTGACACTTTTGGTTAAAAAAATATGAGGTGGTCACTTAAGGTTACCACCATGCAGGAAGGGTCTACGAGCCACTTTCGGAGAACAGCCGCGAAACAGTCCTTGTTTCCCCTCAGGCAGTCTATTTGCATGTTTCACGCATTCATTTTCGTCATGAAGGCTGGGGTTTTGCACTGCACATACCGCACCTGTATATAGCGCCAATCTGCACTGCACTCAGGTGACCACCAACTTCAGTGACACGGCGCTCTGTACCAATGATTGCAGCACTTCATTTCTAGCTTGCTTAATATTGTAACGTGGCGGCAGAGCCAATGACTCGAACGATGGTTGAAGGATGAGCAACAATCTATTTACAGAATTTGGAATGCGGCCATAACCGCGCGCGCTGGGACCCAGCCACTTCTTCGTCGCCCTCGTCGTCTCCTCTGATGAGCCATTGCAGTATGGGGCATTGGCCGCCTAGGTGTCCCGTGACAATATTAGCTACTCAAACAGCATGCTGTCCCATGGTGTCAACTCAGCAAGGACAAGACCTAATGTACAAAAAAATTCAAGAAAAAGTGGTTCCCTGGGTGACCACCGTGCCGGAAAGAGATAACAGCAGAGCTGTTTAAGCCTGTAGATCCGTCGTCCACCGTTATCAAAAAACGAAAATGAAATACTCAGCGCACGTGAGCTTGCGCCGCGTGGGCAGCGCCCGCTGTCAGCCAGCTCGGCCTTACAGAACACTCCGCCCAGTGTGCGTGCGTGATCTCTACGTTCGCGCCTCAAGTTGGGAGCACGGTACGCCGAGGTGGCCAAGCCGGTTGCAGCGGGTTCTAGACGTGCCGCGGTGGCCCAGTGGCTCAGGCATTGCGCTGCTGAGCACGAGGTCGCGGGTTCGATTCCTGGCCGCGGCGGCCCCTGTTTTGATGGAGGCAAAAAGCAAAAACGCCCGTGTGTAAGAGATTTTGGCGCACGCTAAAGATCCCCAGGTTGTCAAAATTAATCCGGAGCCCTCCACTACGGCGCGCCTCATCGCCTGCGTTGCGTCGGCGCGTTAAACCGTACAATCAATCAAATCAAGCAGTGGGTTCTAGCACTTGATAACGCTATTCGCTTGATAGATATGAAAGCCCGCGTATAAACGATCTGCGTCTGCCAGTCATGAAGAGCTTTTACCGACACTTTCAGAAATCCATGTGAGGTGCAACAGCCGGGTAACCAACGACGGAAGAGGGGCCGCCAGCTCTGCTGTTGCTCCAGCCTTACACAACTAGGTGCAAGCTGCGGCAATTTTTTGAAGCATTGGAGCCCGGTGACCTCGCCCAATTTTCGCAATAAGGCTTACGGAACGTTTTAAAAAATGGCATACAAATAAACAAATTTCTACCATAAAAAACAAACGTAATCAGAAAGTGGTTTTCTAAGCCAACCAATAAATGGGTATACTTGGTTCAGAAACCCCTCGAGCTCGACGTGAAACGGCATTGCAAGTGCCGGTCAAAATAAATTTATAACCAGAGGAAAGATCCACAAATTTTGTCAACTCCTCCTGGTCGACTTGAAAATTGCGAAAACAAATAGCTGCGCCATAGAAATACCAGCATAATAAAACAATTCAAGTCCGTTGTGGCTCCTCAGGGGATCTGAAAAGGTGCCCCATGTGATCACATCTCCGACGGTGCCCCAACCGCTACTACTGGCGTTGGCATAGAGGAGGTAACGAACTTCCGCTGGCACAAGAACGCCGCGGATTGGCCACGCTGGCATTGTCCACCGGGCAGCACCCGATAACGGCACTCTTAAGTTAGCCAACTTGCAGAGCAACTACCCGACGGGGTCTGTCCGTTTAGCGGTTTTTAAATACGATGGTCTTTCCCGGGCTATTTCAGCGCAAAGCATGCCTGTCTTCCTCTCTGTCTTGATCTGTCACTCAATTCAGCAACCCGAATTGGTGAAAGAATTGTGGAACACAAAATACACCTCTGCAGAAGTGTTCACAACAACTAAAACTTCTTGAATTGCTCATACATCTTCACATTATTCGCACAAAAGGAAACTTCAGGCATACTGATGCAAAAGATGAGCCGATAAAAAAGGTCCATCGTTTTTGTAATTAAGAATACATGCGTGGGCTTGTTTTAGAAGCACAGATCAAAATAAACTGCGTGCTAAAATGGTCTAGAAGAGGAGCGAGGTAAAAACGCACAACGGTGTCACCTCGTGCTGTTTCATGCAAAACAAAAACCAAAGGTAGCTGTGTGCGCTACTCAAATACATTGCGCTTGAACAGTTCGAATGTAGAAGAGTTGAACTGAATTAAGAAAACGTCTATGCCATTCTTCCTGTAGGGTGTGACATAGGTAGTAAAAGCCTAAGAGGAGGCAGAAAGAAGGTGGAGTTAGGTGGCAGAGGCGCTAGAGCCCTATCCGTCTTGGACAGCCTTTGCGACGATGCAAGAGAATGCGCGGCGAATCTGTTTTTACCCCTGCATCTTCGTTACGTTGGTACACGCATGCCTCGACGTGAGTTCGAGCTCGAGGTGGTAAAACTCGTAGTTGCCGATCAATTCAGAATCACTTTATCATCAAGAAACAATTCCTATTTGCCAATATTTTCGTCAGTTTGAGTAAAAATTTTCCTCTCATCACCTTAGAAGCGATCGCATAGATCCCAGCGTTTCGATACGTGGTATTCAATTGCTTGAGTTTGGAGGAGCTTGTTCGTGGTCACTGTTAATTTGAAACTGAACATAACATACAAAGAATGGTCGAGAATAATGTGCAACACACAATTCTGACTAGGAACTAAATATAACGAGCATAGCACGCACATACGTACGTTGAAACATTCGAATACTCAAAAAAATACGGCTACCCGACTGCACTTATGAGACCACTTCATTCGATAATTACAAAGCGTCGATGAACTTCACACATTGAAAGAGAATCGTAATCTCGGGGGGTTGAAGTTTGCAAACGCATTTGTTGCAGGCACGAATGGCCCAACTTGTAGAAGAGAAGCCTTTGTCGCCTCAACACAAAAAGGGGAAGGTGTGCATCATCATTATTCCCCGAACTGCTCTGCCATGGGAGCGAGCTTGCTGTATTGTTAAGAAATCGGCAAAACAATATGTGCGCTTTTGAAGGACACGATTTGGTAGTGACGAGAGAGGGGCTGATGTATCGCCCAAACGTACCTCAGTTTGTGCTTGAGCGTTCCCGCTGCTCTTCTCCTCGCATCTCTTCTCCCATCAAAATGAGCTGGCAGCTGTACAGATTGCTGGCTTAACTTACGACCTCGGAAACCACTTTTCCAGAACTGTGGAAGCATCCAAAATCATAAAATGGCCACGCAAAAAACGAGGACTCATTGCAACATAAACCACAACAACACATGAACTGTTCGGAAAGTAAACATTCTTTTTATTTTTCGAACAAGAAGTGAAAACTGACAGAGCCAGTATGCGCCAGTTGCAGTGAGCTTTGTGCTGCCGGATTGACAGTTTTTGCTGAAGCACAAGTCTTTTACGTTCCTAGCGGTCAGAAAACCTTTGATACACTTTTTGCATTCACATTAAGAAAACACGGAAAATGTTTTTGTCCTTTGAAAGATTGCCAGCGTGCCGATGTTTTCGATATACTTTTCTGGTATTCAAGTAGCGTTTTTTCCGGTACCGCCGGGTAGGCGCTCGGTTTTTATTGATGACATAAATCAAAACACGAACGTTTCTGTGCCGGCCACGAAGCACCTTTTTGCGTTGGTTGTGTGTCGCAGGCTGTAAGATAATATAAAGAAATAAAATAAATAACATTACGAAACACCGCCTTGTGACACTGCCTTTTCATTCTTCAGAGATCCGAAATGGCGTGGGCCGCAGGGCTTCCAGGAATGCTTTTATTGTCGCAGAACGGCCCCTGGTCCAGGTTTGCTTTCTTATGAAAACAGCTGTTGGGCGGAGGCGGCTTGTAGTATTAATAACTTCTTGTTCTATAAATTACACATAGCGTAATGGGCATATTTCATTGTACCAAATACCTTCTTGTCAATGTGATATTTATTTACTGTGAACTCGAGGTAACTTCATTAGGTCTGTTTTAGATGTAGAAGAAACCAGCTGAACATGAAAACAAGGGACTATGTGTTAACAAATGTTACAGGGACACTGCTGTGTCTCTGTCAGCCAGCAGTGTCCCTGTCACTTTTTTGCTAACACTTAGTCTTTTGTTTCCACGTTCAGCTGGTTTCTTCTAAACTCAATATGCACCAACTAGCCCAGCAACAAACTCTCCTGTATTCATTCAGTCTTTCATTTATTCGTTTGATTGTTCGCTATACTAAATACCTCCATAAAATATTCAGGTTTGCTGTTCAACTGTGTTCACCGTTTCAGTAAAGGTGTTTACACCAAGGGGATAAAGAACACGCTAATTTTGCCCGTCTTGTTAGGGCCAATGAATTTGTCTGCAGGGGAGTGTAAATAGAGAAAACAATATTACATCTCAACTTTGATTAATTTTGGGGTAAAGCACACACCTGCAAAATGAATAAGTAAAGAGCGCGCGGAACGAAATGGGAAAAGTAATTATGGGGGGAGGTGGGTCTCGTAATATTAAGAAAACACTTACTCCAAATATTTACAGGCTAGGGAGACTGCAATGTACGCAACAAACGCGTAGGCTGCATAGAGGGAAATATTTATTGTAACTATGGCTGCAACGTTTTATTGCGGTGGCGTCCCTAGGGTTCTTCGGCAACCTTCCGAAGGAAGTAGGATTCCGGAGCTGCAGTGCTATTCAGCCGTCCTTTTGAGGCATCCACGGACACATCATCACTGCCAAAAAGAAAACAACATTGGAGGGAGCCTTGAGCGAGAGCTCGCTGGCTGCTTTATTCGGACGCAGTGATAAGGGAAGTGTAGAAAGGAGGGCGCATACCGGAATGCCTACCACTAATACAAGTGCGGCATAAAAAGAGAACATATGTGATTTCACAACTCGTTCGTCCATGGCAGTGAAATTTATAATGGCAGTCTTCGAATGAGATATTACGATTGAGGGGGCGGAACTCCACAGGTCCACCAAATTCTCTTCAAGAAACCACCCACCACCCCGATAGAACTGATCTGGACCACAGACCACACCGTTGTGGGGATAACGATGGGACCAGCGCTAAGGCTCGAGAACTAAGTATCCCAGCGCTTCTCGCCCTCCTCCGCTCACACTGTGCCATATCGGCGTAAGGTAGCGTCCTCAGCTATGACGACTTGGTCACATACCGTCGGTCTCGCCCAGCGCGCGTTTCTCTCAGCTCACGCCAGCCTTATTAACAGCCAGGAACGCATGTGGCGACTCGTCCTCCGTGTCGTACAGTATGCACCATATCTTTCCCTCTCCCAACTGCCCTGCTTGCGGAGCTGTAGCCACCGTGTCCTACATCATGTGGGCGTGTCCTAATGATCCCTTCCCCACCATAGGGTGTGACGAGCAGTGGGAGGATGCGCCGTGTGGCTCCTTCCACTAAAACAAAAAAATGTGGCAATAAAACCAAAAATTCCGCAGTCGTATTCGTCATGTGCGCTTGCTTAACCAGCATCATCTTCCCTAAAGGGGGACCATCCAGAAATACATATACATACAGAAACATGCGTTGAAGGAGAATTTTTGACCATGTTTTCTCTCCTCCCTTCCCACGTTTGCTCTCCACCCGGTCACTGTGTCGAAACACAGCAACAGAAAAGGTCTTATGTCCCGCTTTGTAAACCTCGCTTTCTAAATGTTTGGGGTTTACGTTGCAGCGGATTGTTTCAAACCCGAACTGTACCCCGCTGGAGGTGCGCCTATGGTTGTATGCATTCACGGCCGTCTAGCTTGGGCTTCTGTCGTTATTACCAGCGCTTTTATTCCCAAATTACATGCCCATGACCCCTTGCTAAGTTAAACATCTAAGTTAGAATTTATGTCTTCAGCAGTTGCTTGAGGAGCACAAAAAGAGCAAGAGCAGAACTTCTTGGTTTGTAGCCATGTGTGTGTTTACGTTCAAGTAACCGTATATGCCGTCAGCTAAAAACTGTTGTGGAATAATATCTCAGTAAGACATGTGATGGGCCACTTGGAAACTGTAAAGGCCAGATGTAAAATATATTTTCACAATTGCAAAGTGGACATTTTCACCAAAACGCAGAGACCACCTACATTGGTTTGTTCTTGTAGCCAGCCATGCTACCTGGTACTTCTTCGTAAATAAACAGTGGAACCGGTGCTGTTCGACCGATTCCCGAAAATAAGGATTGAGATATTTTGCCACTCATTAGTTCCTAGTGCACCAAAGCTACCTAAATCGATATCACGCATTTGCGACAAATAGATCAGAGAAAGCGAAATACTGTTTGCCGCAAAACGCACAATGAGTGTGCAAAGGTATCGGCAACATACCAATGAAGTAAAGCTTACGTTTTCTTTTGGTATATTCCTGATTTTTGTCTCTCGACCATTGGCAATAAAACATTTAATGTCGTAAGAACAAATTCTGCCCTGCTCACGTAACACGAATAACGAACTGTAGCCAGAAAAAAGAAATGCAATTCAAAAAGCAATAAATCATACACCGCAATATTGAGCATTACGCACCAGTGGGTGTACATCAATGTATAACTTGTAATGTCCAAAACGTTTCAGCAAGGACGACGACGAAACGACATGGACACGCACTACTTTTTCACGGTCCTCTATGTTTAAACGTTTACCTCAGAGCTTTACACGCTGATTCGTGGATGGCTCCTTAAGGGTTTTTAGAAAGTGGGCATCTTGAGACGAGCTCCAACCATCTGAGGACTTCGTGATTGCTAATAGTAAAAATGTACTGTTACAGTTTCGAATACTGCTGGGAAGGAGAAGTAGTTGTCGTTGATTAGAAATTCGCTTTTGTATGTGTAATTCTATTTCGGTCGTTCACACTGACACTGCTTTGCGTAACGCTGTAATAATAATAACGTCTGCGGGGAAAGTGCTGAAGAAATGTGGCGAAACAAAAAAGCACCTAAAGTAGTGTCAATCTCTTTAGGTCTGGAAATCACCAAGGACTTGCGATAAGATATTGGCTAAGATATTGGAAGCGGGAATAACTGCGGAGAAAAACTTTGTTTTTGGTAATCCACGTACGTTTTCTGGAGTTCACAGTCAGAACTCGGCATCAAATTACCATGGGTGTTCTTTACGCGGTGACCACCGAATTTCGTCCACTAAGCCCTTGACGCACCTCCATCAAAAGAGAGATTCATTGCCGCATTTTGATCCGCACTCATCTCTCTAAAATTCGCTCAGACCTGTCAATTAATAAAGGCAGACACTTATACAATATATGCGGCTCCGCAGGCTTACGCTTTTAAAAATATTCCCGGTGTTTTAATTCCGAAGAACTTCCGTGTTCGTCATCTTCTCGGGCCGGCGTTTTACCCCTGGAGCGAGGCTATCAATTTTTTTATTGGATAATTTTTTTCCTCCGCCTGTACAGTGGCCCCTGCGGACCCGTGCGTCGCGTTCTACGCGGACACTTAAGTACCCCGATCAGCCAACAACCTAATTAGACAGAAAACCTCGAGCACATGACAGCGTGTACTTCGCTGCGACGGCCATGCCTTCCCGGTACTAGGCGCCGGTCCTAACGTTAGCGCAGTGGCTTTAGCGAAACACAAATATCCCGAGCACACGTGAGCGCGCCGCTCGCGGCCCCCGCACTGGTGTCGTTCCGGCTTGCGTGTGGACTTTCGCCTGATGTGGAGCTCCCACCTTCGTCGTCGTCGTTGTGCAGATACGGGCGCGCCACGGGGTCCGCGGCACCAAAGATGATGACGGCTAATCTGTCAAGCCTTCCCTTCACAATCAACACGTGGAGACCACCGCAGGATCAGCTGACGAAGAAGTGGAGCTCTACCGAGGCCACGACGCGCTGCAAGGGGATTTCTCCTATGCAGCTGTGCTGTCAGAAGACGATGACTATAGGGATGACGACGATTGCCAATGAATAAATCACTGCACTTATTCAATGGTCTTTTCTTTACAGTGCCGTTCAAAACGCCTTGGCACTGCTGGAGTGCGGCTGCACCCTGTGTTATGGGTTCCGCTGTCAGTGGGGGGAAGAGGGTCGACCCGCAGCTCTGCTGGTTCCCAGGCTTGCTGCACTAGTGCAAGTTGTGCCAATTTTTAACGCGTAGCATTCTTGGCCAAATATACCCCCAGCCAGGATCGTATAACACCATGCATTTCCTGAATAACGCGGGTTTCTGCAAAGGTACACCTTTATTCGTTATAACAGCGCAAATGGAGATCATTGCGCGAAACAAAGTTTTCATAAACCAGAAGGTAAGGAAAATATAAAAAATAGCGAAAATGCCAAAGCCTGTAACGCGCTGCATTTAAACGAAACAGTTTGGCGGAACTAACACCTGCAATCGTTATAATAGCGTAAATGGAGATGACTGCTCGGACAGAATATAGAGAAGCAAAATATTTGGCTGTAAAATATTTGGCTGCATTCGTGTGGGTAAGAGAAATTGCTTAACCTCTCACCGCTTGATAGCATTTTCTTCTAGTCACGTTTTAAAGCGTCCTACACAGTCTCTTTCCTGGACTCCTCCAATCAGTATGCTTAAAAGAACAGCCCTACAGCAGTTATAGTAGAAGGACTTCTTCTGCGAGCATAAGTCCTACTTGAACATTTTAAGGCAGAATGCATCAGCTGTTACAAACGAAGAGCTCGTAAATGCATAAAAAGCAATGGTGCCGCCGGAGAAGAAACCAAAATAACTTAGTAAGCTAACACATCAGGCAAAAAAGCTAACACATCAAGGAAAAAATATTAATTACATTTATAGAGGAAGCAGTGTTTACGGGAGTTATGAAACCAGTACAGTGGCGTAGATATATTAGATATTGCTGTAAAAGAGAAATGACTTGCAAATAACACTGCGAAATACAGAAGTGGTATTCTTCTAACGATAAACGCAGCTTGAGTGTTGCCTTCTTCAGTAGGGATCGCATCCTCCAATACCAGTGAGGCAACGCTACATCGCTAAGGTCATGCCCGTAAGGCTAACGGCGTTCCAACTAGCATTCACTCACTTGGAATGGGTCTGGCAACATTGGTGCAGCACTTCGCCATAGAGCACCCCGTGTATTGTAGATGCCTTCGCCCTGTAGAGGTGAAAACGCGCTTTTAATAACGTGTCTAATACCTGTGCTACACGGCATTTCAAAGGACCTCCGAAGGCCGTTGAACCAATTGTCTATCGAGTGTCCCATTGTAAATGCACAGGGCGCACTTGCAGGCGAGCGTTCAATTGTCAATTGAAAGTCGCCGTGTAGCACAAGGCATTAGCTGATTATGAATATCTAACATCTTGACCTGCACTTGACTAACATCTTGTACCTGCACAGCAGGGCTGATGGCATGCTAAATCGTGTCGTAAGTTGGCAGTACTCATGTATATTAGCTTTAAATTACCGCTGCTGACTAAAACTTATGAGAGTAAAAAATGAGCGACAGGCAGTTACTAGTGCTGATAAAGCGAGTAAACGTATTATTGAGAAGTTCGGAGCGAAAACCAAGGTTGACGTGGTGTGAAAGGGACTTGGGAGAAACGCCGTGCGCAATGCCTTTAAAGCGAGAGCAAGGCGTGCACATGGGGCCGAGTCGTAAGTTCTCGATGGAGGCGGATGAGATGCACAAGCCTTCCTGGAGGCCTATCGAAGAATATTTCAATAAGTATTTTTGTTGTCTCAGGGTACACGCCAGCACTCGTTTGACGCACATAACCTTTCCTTTCATCCATATCTTTTTCGGGCATGGTGGCCACGGAACACCCAGAAGAATGAGAGGCTGACAGCTTCGCATTAAAATACCTTGGGTTGCTATTTCAAATTTGTGTCGCATTTGCGGTATTCACTAAAGAAATAACCATTTTATAGCTCAATACGATGTGTGTCAAATAAGAAATTGTCGCGTCTCTCAGCTTACGTACCTGGGGCAGGTGGCAGTCTCGTTGGTACTGCTCATGGTTTGGTTACGCCCCCACAATTCAACCTCTGCGGGGATTTGGAGAGAGAGGCGTACTGGTCACAGGTGGTGATGGGGCCTCAGTGGTCTCTAGAAGTCCCGAGAGGCTGACGCAACTTAGCATATTGAGTAAGAGGTATTCTAAAAACACTGTTAGCCAAGGAACTGTCTCCACAATGGAAACGTTTTTCGTAGGCCAAATGCGAAAGACGGCTTCATCGTGGGGTTCCAGTTACGGACAACACACGAGAAAATGTGGCTGTACAGATGCCCGAGCATGGCTGCCAATTCTACAATTTTGTGCCATTGATGTGTGACCGAATCACTACCACAGCAGAAGTAATTAGCCTTAGATTATATGCGTGACATTCTTGGCTAGCCTGGTCCACCGTATGTTGCAAGGCATAATAACATTATTCAACAGAAACTGAGAACATTTCGGCGACGAAATTAAGGGATCGCGTCTTACCTGCTTTGAAGGAGAAATGCGATACTTAAAATCTAAGGTGGAACCAAAAAATATTATGCCGCCCTTTGGGGATATTTCGCTAAATTTGTTTAACATAGAGGTTACTTGCCATATCCAGGGTATTCTGCTGCGCATTTTGTACTTGTTATGAACAGTGGAACATTTTCTGCCCTAGATTTGCCCGCAGGGATTTTCTTGTGGATTATGTGGCGGCCCTACGGGCTTCCCTTGGGCAGTTCTACGATCTATAAGTGCAGCATGCGCTTAGGCTTTTGATTTACTATAGAGAAGCCTTCAGCGGAAAAACTACCAGCATGAGTCCTGGCGCTGCTCTAGAAGGGATCATGTGATGAGTCACGGTGCTTTGGTGGTCTGTCAAGGCGGCAAGGCACGGTGACAGAAGTCGGTGAAAATGATTCGCATGCCTTGGATGGAATAAGGCTGCCAATAGCCATGGCTGCAAAGTCAGTTCGTACCCCGCATTTCACAGTCATGTTCTTCAACCGAAAAACTGATGATGCAAAGCAAAGACGGCATTCGTGAAAGAATAAAAGAAGTTGAATACAGCACACATAAATATTTAATGAAGTCCGCAATGACCAAGACAGCTGATTTATGAAATCCAAGCACCATGCGTTCAAATAAAGACCTGAGTAACTATTCTTGCAAATCTAGCAGCCCACATCACAAAACATTCAGATTCCCGAGCCATGGCCTTGTATTGTGGAAGGAGAGAACGCTGATGTTCGTATGATGTCAGTAAAAAAACTTTTAGACAAGTCTTCTTCCACCGTCTTTTAAAGGCGCACGTCGGAAGAGAAACATCACCTGCCACTGTCCAAGAAGTAAGGAGGGAAGGAAAGAAGGAAGATAGGAAGGAAGCATGGCAAGCAAGAACGGAAAGGTATAGGAAAGGAAGAGAGCTTAATCAGGTGTGAGGTGAGGCTCTCGTTGGGATGATGATGACGACGTGGCGGGAACATATTGCCGCGAACCATGTATATTGTTTGTTTTTACTGCCCGGGCCACGCCCGCCTGTGTTATCTGCGTTCCAAGCAAAGCGCGTCTTCCATTCTTTATTTTTATGCCGCACGGGCTATCACATTCAGATAAGCAAACTGTTTCGCACTAACGTCGCTAGCCCAGAATAACCGTCTGTGATCTACAATGTTCTGGATGTGAATCGACGGTTCCGGAAACACTTCGCAGCCGAAAGATAAAAGCCTGCAGAGCAGATGCCTCGGCATTCGACTCTGCGACGCTCGCCGACTCAAGTCACTTTGTTGACCGCTGCTTCGCCGCCTCTGTATTCTTTTGAGTTGTTAGGGGAGCACACGTTCATTCCAATAAACTTGTTTCTCCTTCAAGACAACTGCGTCGTCCTTGGCTTCGTGACATCTGGTGGAGGTGCTGGGTACGCACCCTTCATGAGCTCTAGAACCTCTGGAAGCCGCCAAGCCAGTTCAACAACAGCCAGCCCCGGACTGCAAGGCCTCCCGCCCGAGTTTGGTCTCCTGCCAGGCGGACCTAAAATAACGACCGCTGCAGCCACCGCCGTTGTGCAAGAAGCAACATCACCAATCGTCTAGAGCAGCCACGGGAATCGCCATCCTTCTGAAAGCCCCATCAGAAGATCCAGAAGAATGGTTGGAGAAACTGGAGCGCGTTCGGATCTTCAACAGGTGGGACGACGCAGAAACGTTCCGGCATGTTTTCTTGACTCGAACGCAGCACCCCAACGAAGGGGTCATGATCTTCGTCGAGGAGATGAAGCGACTTTTTCGCCGTGCGGACCCAGAAATTACGGAGAAAAAGAAACTACGAGCTTCTGATGCGAGGTGTGAAGCAAGAGCTCTTCGCCTGCCTTGTTCGCAACCCCCCTAAGACCGTGTCAGAATTCGCGTCTGAGGCCGCAGCCATGGATAAGACGCTCGAAATCCGAAAAAGACAGTACGACCGCCCAATCAATGCGCAGGTTTCGGAGACGATTGGTGCCAGCGCTATTAACTCCGACTCACTACGCGACACCATCCGTGCAGTGGTAAGGGAGGGGCTGCGGAAACGTTTCCCTACAACGACGCCACAAACACAAGTCGCTTCCCTGACTGACGTGATCCGAAAAGAAGTACATCAGGCTTTGGGAACTTCTATGCCGTCCGAAGCACCCCGCGAGCCAGAGGCTATGACCTACTCCGAGGCTGTTCGTCGACCCCGCCCTATTCCAACACGTCGTGAAGAGGCCCCACCGTACCGCCACCCAATGTCGCCCGCTCGACCCCCTGTAACCCGAAATAAGGCCCCAAAGAAGACCGAGGTGTGGAGAACGCCTGATAATCGCCCGCTGTGTTACCACTGCGGAGAGGCCCGACCACATCTACCGTCGCTGCCCATACAAGAGACTCGGACTTCGTGGTTTCTCCATCGACGCACTACGACCCCGACCCGGCCAGCACCTATCTGAGATTGAAGAATACCTGTACAACACCAACCGTGGACCAGCCCGTTTCAACCGTTCGCCGTCGCCCTACCCGTACCAGTCGCCGGACCGCCGTAGCAGTGCTGACTTCGCACGTGGAAGGTCCCCCAGCCCAAGCGGGGGAAACTAAAGGCAGCAAATTCTGGAGGTGAAGTTGCACAACGGCGGAAAAACGAAAACCCTCCAACGACGCAACGATTCGTTGAAGACTGTGACTCACGACATGCCTCATCCCGACGACCCGACCTAACCCTGACGTGACTCCCGAACACGGCCACAAGGCGCGAAGCAAACCCGACATGACCGAGCCTGCACCTGAGAAGAAGACGACGACGACGACGCACAGTGCCCGACCGTCAACACGCACAAGCCGAGATGCGACGCCCCGACGCAACCGGAACTCGAGAAAGGTGGCGTCCGACGTAGAGGTGTGCATTGACGGCTTTTATGTAGTCGCCCTCGTAGACACGGGAGCCGACTGCTCAGTAATGAGCCGACCATTTGCGTCTAAGCTGAAGAAAGCTATGACCAGATGGGACGGTCCGCACATACGCACAGCAGGAGGCCACCTCGTGACGCCAAGTGGAACGTGCACTTCCCGCGTTACCACAGACGGCACGACGTACCATGCCGCGTTCGTTGCTTTGCCTCTCTGCTCCCGCGACGTGATTCTCGGAATGGCCTTTTTGACGGACAACGGCGCAGTACTTTATCTGCAGACCAAGTCTATAACTTTTTTCTCCGATCACTCCATGACGCCAGAACCCAACCCCGAACACCGTGCAGCTGTAAGGATCACTGATGATCATGTCACCCTGCCACCCCGCGAAAGATTGATGATCACCGTCTACTGTGAAGGTGCTGCTGCTGACGTCGACAGCTATGGTGGAGAGTGATCGAAGGTTGCTTCTCGACCGCGGTGTCTCGTTCGTAAAAGGCATTGAGCACTTTAAGCAACGCCAATCTCACGTTTTGGTCCCTAATTTCACCGAAGAGCAGCAGCATTTAAACAAGGGAGCTGCAATTGCGTTCCTCGAAGAAACGCAAGAAGCAAGTAACGTGATCGCGGTCGCCGACTTTGAACGCACACCCGATGACACCTTCAAGCTTCCGCAGCCCTTCGACGTGAATCCGGCGCTACCGCAAGAACAACGGAACAAATTATTGGCTTTGCTGCGTCGCTACAGCGAGTGTTTTTCGTCGAGTTCAAAATTACGTCAGACACCCCTAGCGAAGCACCGTATTATAACTGAAGATGGAGCCCGACCTACCCGACAGTCACCATACCGCGTCTCTCCCCACGAACGGGAAGCCATCGAAACTCAAGTCGACGAAATGCTCAGCGACGACATTATACAGCCATCGAAAAGCCCCTGGGCTGCGCCGGTCGTACTCGTAAAGAAAAAAGATGGCACATTAAGGTTCTGCGTTGACTACCGGCGACTAAACAAACTAACCAAAAAGGACGTGTATCCCCTGCCACGAATCGACGACGCCCTTGACCACCTCTGCCATGCCAAGTACTTCTCATCGATGGATTTGAAGACCGGCTACTGGCAAATTGAAGTGGACGAGAGAGACCGAGAGAAACTGCGTTTATAACCCCGGACGGCCTATACGAGTTCAAGGTGATGCCTTTTGGGCTGTGCATGGCGCCAGCAACGTTTCAAAGAGTCATGGACACTGTGCTAGCTGGCCTGAAGTGGCACACCTTGCCTCCTATACCTCGACGACGTTGTGGAATTCGCCCGGAATTTCGACGAACATCTTTCAAAGTTGGAGTATGTACTCGAGGCCATTCGTACATCGGGGTTAACGCTGAAGCCTGAAAAGTGTCGTTTCGCGTATGAGGAGCTGAAGTTCTTGGGCCACGTCGTCAACGCCGCGGGAGTCCTACCTGACCCGGCAAAAACTTCGGCCATTGCGAACTTCCCAAGGCCGAAAGACAAGAAGGGCGTGCGAAGATTTCTCGGACTGTGCGCATACTACCGGCGCTTCGTCGCAAACTTCGCCCGCATTGCAGAGCCACTCACACGGTTGACGAACGATAGCACGCCTTTTAGCTGCGAAAACGACCAAGAAAAGGCATTCTGCGAGCTGCAAAAACGCCTGCAAAGCCCTCCCGCGCTCGCTCATTTCGACGAAAACGCCGAAACAGAAGTGCACACCGACGCCAGCGATATAGGCGTGGGTGCCGTTCTCGTCCAAAAGCAAAACTGGTAGCGAAAAAGTAATCGCCTTTGCCAGCCGTGGTCCTGTCGAAGGAGGAGAAAAATTATTCAGCCTCTGAAAAAGAGTGTCTCGCATCGTATGGGCCATTTCAAAATTTCGCCCATACGTGTATGGAAGACCATTCAAGGTTGTGACAGAGCACCATGCGCTGTGTTGGCTCGCCAATTTGAAGGACCCCTCTGGCCGTCTTGGTAGATCGAGCTTACGCCTGCAAGAATTCGACGTTACAGTAGTCTATAAATCCGAGAGAAAACACTCCGACGCCGGCTGCCTGTCCCATGCCCCCGTCGACCCACCACCACAAGACTCCGATGCAGACAGCGCGTTCTTCGGAGTCGTGACTGAGCGCGACCTGGCCGCCCAGCAGCGTGCCGACCCTGATCTACGCGTCATGATCGACTACCTCCAGGGATGCAACGTCGCCGTGCCCAGGGCCTTCAAACGCAATTTACCTGCATTCAGCCTGAAAAACTCCGTCCTCGTGAAGAAGAATTTCAGCCCCGGAATGAGAGCAAATTATCTTCTTGTGATCCCGGCAGATCTTCGTGACGAATTTTGGAAGCGTGCCTCGACGACCCGTCTTCCGGACATCTCGGCACAGCTCGCACAATTGGTAAAATCAAGGCGAAGTACTACTGGCCCCGCCGTGCATGCGACGTCAACCACTACGTTCGGAGTTGCCGTGACTGCCAGCGACGAAAAACGCCGCCGACAAGACCCGCCGGCTTTCTGCAACCGATCGGCGTCCCGTCGAGGCCCTTTCAGTAGATTGGAATGGACCTTCTAGGCCCGTTCCCTACGTCACAATCACACAACAAGTGGATTGACGTGGCGACAGACTATATGACGCGCTACGCAGAAACCTGCCGCTCTTCCGAGGGGCAGTGCACAGGAAGTCGCAAAGTTCTTCATAAGCCAAGTTGCTACTGCGACATGGAGCCCCGGAAGTCCTAATCACGGACCGCGGAACGGCCTTTACCGCGGACCTGATGCAAGGAATATTACGCTACAGCAACACGGATCACAGAAGAACGACGGCGTATCACCCCCAAACGAACGGACTAACAGAACGTCTGAACACGACAATCGCAGATATGCTGTCAATGTACGTTGATGTTGAACATAAGACTTGGGACGAAGTGCTCCCGTTTGTCACGTTTGCGTACAACACGGCTATCCAGGAGACGACGCAGCTGACGCCATTCGATCTTGTCTACGGAAGACGGCCAACTACGATCCTCGACGCCATGCTTCCGCACGTAGAAGACGACGACCTCAACAGCGACGTCCAAGGATACCTTCAGCGTGCGGAGGAGGCCCGCCAGCTGGCTCGAGTTCGTACAACGCGCCAGCAGCTCGTGGATGCCGGGCGCTACAACCTCCGACGCTGAGACGCCGCGTACCACCCACGGGACCGTGTTTGGGTTTGGACTCCCATCCGACGACGCGGACTCAGTGAGAAGCTTCTGCGACAATATTTCGGACCATACCAAATTCTACGACGTGTCGGCCAACTTACCTACGAGGCGATCCCCGATGGTGATTCCGGAACATCACGACGACGCACGCGGCCCGAAGTCGTCCACGTGGTTCGCTTGAAACCTTGCTATGCAAGATGACGGACTTTTTTTGTTGTTGTTGTTTGTTCGGACTGTCTTTTATTTTAGCATCGGGTCGATGCACTCTTAGAGGGGGGGGGGGGGTAATGCCGCGAACCATGTATATTGTTTGTTTTTACTGCCGGGCCATGCCCGGCTGTTTTATCTGCGTTCCAAGCAAAGCGCGTCTTCCATTCTTTATTTTTATGCCGCACGGGCTATCACATTCTGATAAGCAAACTGTTTCGCGCTAACGTCGCTAGCCCAGAATAATCGTCTGTGATCTACAATGTTCTGGATGTGAATCGACGGTTCCAGAAACACTCGCGCCGAAAGATAAAAGCCTGCAGAGCAGACGCCTCGGCATTCGATTCTGCGACGCTCGCCGACGCAAGTCACTTTGTTGACCGCTGCTTCGCCGCCTCTGTATTCTTTTGAGTTGTTAGGGGAGCACAAGTTCGCTCCAATAAACTTGTCTCTCCTTCAAGACAACTGCGTCGTCCTTGGCTTCGTGACAATATCCATGCAGTACTCGTGGCGCGAATGCGGGCGGCGGGGATTGCCCTTAGTGTGGTTGCGCGGAGAAGACAGAAGTGGCAAGCCTAACGAGGGGCTGACGTGGGCCAATATCAAGTGGCCACTACCGAACAGCGGGAGGGCCATGCTGGAACGGGGTAGAACGCCAGGAGGAATGGACGGAGCAGGTTCGAGGAGCGCGACGTCCATGTGAAAGACTCGAAGTTCGTTGAGTTTTCGGGACCCGAGCTATAGAGGGGTCTATATGGAGCCTTGGCATTCTGGAGCCGAGGCGCGACTTCTGGCTCGTGGAGGCGCGCAACGTTGGCGAGCTCCGCCCGTGGACGACCCGCCGCCTGCTGCCCGTCAGCGACGGGCAGTGCACTGTTGCCTCCTGCCCGCTGCTACGGAGCGCTCGATCGTGAAGGAGTGCCGAGCAGACCGTTGTCTACGAGAACAACGGTACGCCTTAGTCGTTGACGTTTCGGGCACGCGGGACGACGTCATAGTATCCCCGCGACATCTCTCTTCGAATCGTCACTAGAAGTCAGGACGCCTTGCGGACAGCACCTCATCGCCCTGAAGCTTTGGTGGGGACACCTGTTTTTATAAGTGAAGAGCACTTTAGGGGCTTGCCTTGTCGTCGTAGCTCGCTCACGGGACCCAAGTAGAGCCACACGGCGTACCGCCCGTAGCGGCTTCCGTCGCAGCGTAACCAAAAGGCTTCGAAAGCCAAGCGGTTTTTACAGTCATAAAGCGTTCGAAAGTCGTGACACACTGGCGCTTGTCATACAGCTCTCCCTTACTAGCGCAAAAAGAACTGTAGGCATATTTGAGACAAAATATACCTAATTAACCGCAGCGCCCGCGTTTATTCAGTTAAAAACGCTGGTTGGGTAGGTTTCTACAAGAGTACGTGAAAAAGTGACACTGCAACGCCGGAACGTAAGGGAGGAGAAGCAAGCACAAAAAGAACGGAACTCCGCTGGCGCTGTTTCAGGAAGGGGGCGCGCGAGCACTGCGAAGCCGGGAAATTTGAATTCCATTGTGTTGTAGCCGTGAGCAGATAACTGCGCTACAGCCTATTATGATGAATCACTGCTCTACACTTCCGACAGCTTTCACATTGAGTGGAACGGCTGTAATTGTTTTCCTTTAGAACTAGTATTTTTCAGTGTCGTGTACGTGTCGGTTAACTTTGAGCTGTAATTGCCTGCTGTGTGTGTAGTTCTTGAAAAAGATATGTTTCTGTGTTCAATTTCCAAGTGGTCTCATCTAATTCTTGGCCTTGTGGCAAGTCCGAATAGCCACTGAATACAGGAAAGGAACCTGCGACGGGTATTCCCCCACACCAGGGTACTGTCAGGTTTGCTACCGAACACACGGGGATGGGGAACAATTGAACTGAAAGGGAAAGAAGGATGGCTTCTGGTGTTTACCGCGCGGATACTTAATGGCACACCATTGAAAAAGCAGACCAGAAAGCGGGAGTGGTTGCAGGACCTTCGTCGGTCACGACTTATTTCTGGAGGACTGCTATGTAATAAGGTATGGTGCAGATAAACTATTGGGTGGAACAGCAAGGCATTGATGGCTAAATGAGTGTCGTTACCGAGATGGCAATCCCCTGTATGGTGTTTTGAGCCGCCAGTCGTGCTCAAAGGTAATAGCAAACTCCGTAGCCTATTTACAAACCAGCTCATGGACAACCACGGCAAACTTGGCTAGGTTATCCGGGAACGAGTAATCAGCTCTTGCTACAACAAGGCCTAGACCGTGGTGTGTGTTCAAAAAACGTTCTCGCAGGAGTCTTCCCTTGGTGTTGCGTGCCGCTTTCATAAAAAAACAGCCACACGTCAAGGAGCATAAAGGGCGGGCTGGAGCCATCTGGTTTGCCATTTGCAAACACTAGATGTCTTAACGTGAATTCCGACGCCAATGTCAGCTCCTCTAGCTTATCCTTGAGCCGCTGAACAGTGGGTCCTTGTGTGCTCGGTAACAACGTCCGTGACATCTTAAGGAAGCTTAAGTGGGCGAGGTGCCCACTTGGCTACATTCGCATTTTTGCAAATTGAGGCAATGAAAAAGTTGCTGGAGCTCAATTTGTTCGTCGCAGATTAGTGAGTTCTTATATAAGAATGACGTTACGTGTGGTTGAGTGGAGCCGACGTACCGCTGCTGAAATTCTGAACCGAGTAATGCACTTGTATCTATTCGGTTATTCCCAACTGGGGTGGTTTCCATCATGCAAAATAACAGACATGAAAATCGGTAATTTTGATCCATGACTCAAAGTTGCGATTCTTGCAAAAGCATTGAGCGTGCACCTACCAGACCTTCCTTTTGTCGGTTTTGCGATGACCGGACAGCCCCTGATGAAGCACCGAACGAAACTCTGACCTTGGCACAGGTGCCGCACAATGGACGAAAGAAGTACACAGTGTCCTTCTGTACCGCGGAGCGCTTAACACCAGGTTGGTACCAAAACTGCGTGCGTCGACGGAAGTCGCGTCGATAACTAGGCGGCAAGCCCAACTTTCTGGTAAATGATCTGTACCTACCAATGTTGTGGTCGTGTCTTAAAAACTATAGTGAATTTGGCCGCTTGGACGAGTTGATCATTACGCTGAGTTTCATTATGGGTTAAGTTAGAGTAAGCATGTAAACAATCGATAATTCAGGCCTGCCTTCAATATATCACCTTGAATTGCGGGAGTATAACTTGAGAAAGCCGCTGTAACTCTTGGATCGTTTTACACTATCCCGCAGCAATTATATGACAATTAGTCGCTACGTCGACACTAATGCACCGCCGAGTTTTGTTTTCATTGAAAGCTAAAGTACTTCACAGAAAAATGGGAAATGTTGTGAGATCCCTATTGGCTCGTGGTACGTGGGCTTTTACCCTGACATTTAACTCCAGTACTTCAAAGAATTATTCAGCTATGAACCTATGAAGTATGAAGTGTTCGGACATTATGAGCAAACGTGGTTTGGTTCGAGCTTTCTTTGGACTGGTCCCATGTCAACAAAACCCTGTACAGCTACCCTGGTAAGCCACATTCACAGAGTATTTTTATTTGCATTTATCTTGTTCTTTTTCTTGATCTTGTTCTTACCCAAGCGAACTAACATCTAAATTATTCTTGCCAGCATAGCCATCTGTTTCCCTACTATCACGACAAATTCACCGATACAAGAAACAAGGACAATGAATTTCTTAAATCCTTCCCACTATGGTGGGCGAACTAGAGCATAATTCAAACATTCCAGTTGTGTTGCCTTTCGCCATTCTGCCTTTTCTCTGGCATTTACAGGTTGTTTGCGGGTGTCGCTGTTTTTGAGCGTGGTTTTAGCGCCTCTGTAAATTTTGATTAGCTCAACATAAAGCAGATACCTAGGCCACAATTTTAAAACCTAAACCACACATTACTGCTCATGTTCCACCTTTTTCCCCAATTTTACAGTCGGTGCAGCACTCTTACCACCATCGGCGCTCATTAAAGATGCCCAGGTGGTCGAAATTAATCCGGAGCCCTCATCGCCTGCGTTGCGTCGGCGCGTTAAACCCTACAATGAATCAATCAGCACTCTTACCACCAAAGTGTCCTATAGCACGCGTTAGGATGTCGCAGTTTCTAATTCTTTATTTTAAAATGTCACATTTTACTCACACGCATGAAATGTCAGTACATCACTCAGCCCGTGTACCACAATTTAGGCTGAGTACCACATCACCTTTAGACATTTCGAGAACGTGCGAAAACACTGTACGAGGTTCGTAAGACGCGTTATTGACAAATTATATTGCATAGTTGTCTGAGTTCATGAGCCCTACAATTCTGAACTTTCCACCTCTCATCAGCACTCACCAGACTTTAAAGTCGCCTAACTAATTCGTATTTATAGCACCAGACAACGTACTTAATAACGGCTTGCGGTGTACTAACCACACTACGAGCTTCCTGATAAAAGAGTTCTATTGATTCCCGGGAATTTGAGATAGTCCGTGATGTTTATTGTTTTCCTTCTTGCCACATTTACACAACTCTCAAATAGGTGTGACGCACGCAAAACACTACTGCGAATATTTTATATCTGCCGCTCTTCCGGCGGCTTAAAAGCTCCCCTAAGAGCCGCAGGTTTGAAAAGGACGCTATGTAGATTAACATCTCTTTACAGGGACTAGCGGACGTTTAGGATTTAGAAGCGTTTTATGGTAACTTTGCTACAAGCTTACCTGCTTCAACAGAACTCGCAACTTTACCTCAAATAACAGGCGCACTTCGAAAGCAAGTTGTTCCAGAATTTCAATCCAGTTTCTACCGCAGGCGTCGGTGGTGCAGAAGCCTGTTGTTGACACAATCGTTCTATGGAGGGAAGGAGGGAATAAGGGCCTCACGGGTGGGTTGAGCGTTTTCCGACTGAGGTAAACACTTTGTGTCTGAGTGCGGGCGTTCCTTTAAGACAATTTTAGTGCCCTTCCGCAACTCGCTGCGGAGTGGTTTCTTCGGGGTGCAGTTACGCGTTTGTGGTTTGTTGGAAGCACCGCTGGGTTCTTGTACCCCAAGCAAACTATTATGTGAGTGCCGTGTCCCGGCCGGTACACTTTAAAAACACACCACACGCAGTCGCCCGAAATGAGCGCGTCTACTGAAGATCTTACTCTGTGCTCTCTAGCGGCAAGAACGCTTCTTCCGG
The DNA here is from genome assembly GCA_013339765.2 of Haemaphysalis longicornis. Taxonomy (NCBI): domain Eukaryota; kingdom Metazoa; phylum Arthropoda; class Arachnida; order Ixodida; family Ixodidae; genus Haemaphysalis; species Haemaphysalis longicornis. The sequence goes on from CM023451.1 coordinate 13,885,950, forward strand.
AAGTGAGCCATTCAACCAACGATGCGGAAAATGCATTTAAAGTACGCGGTCTGACCTCTTCTCTTTGGCAGTCAGTGGCTGCTCAGCGGCTGCAGAGTGCCGCCCTGATTGTGACTACAGCTTTGAGATCCACCCACGACCGTATTTTTGGGAAGCATGCAAAAACAAAAAGTCATATACGAGATAACACAGCAGCGCAAAGATCTACACGTGTCGGTAGGCATTACGTTGCCCTTTACAGTTGCGCATCTGATACCCTAATGTGTATCTTTGGAGTGTACATCCCCAATTTTGAGCTCTTTCTGAGCCTATCACTGTGCCCCCGTACCAGTTCCTTATCATATGTGAAAATATTTTTTTTCTCTCCCACACTAAACTCGTTAATAGCAAAAGGTATTCGTTCGCTCAAATAAATCGTACCGAAGAAGTTAGATCCGAAATAGAACACGAAGCAGAGCACACTTCTCTGCATCGGGACGATAGCCAGGATGACCTGTCAGCGGTATTTTCCCACGGGTGTTTCATTGCTTTCCGCTTTTTGTCGCAGATATGGTGCATGGAGAGAGAGCAAGCTGAATGAATTCGCACATGGCAGTACATTTCCGAACTAACAATTCTGATTTCGCAAACGCCAACCCGAAATCACTTTCGGTTAACCTTTACCTGAGGAGGTAACATCACGCATTTCAACAAAATCAACAGACTTAAGGTTTAGCTAATCCGCAGGCAAGGAAGACAACAAGCGAGCTTAGAAATCGCAATTGCCAAAAATAGGCGCAGTTTTTTTCAATTGCCATAATTTGTATGATTGAAATGAGATGTCTGTGCTCTTGTATATAAGAGCATTCGGTGAGTTTTTCTCGTTTCATACGTGCTTAGAGATAATGGAACCGATTGGGCTTGTATAGCGGAAGAACTACGCATGGAAGACCTAAACCAAGGCTGCCAATAGCGGGGACGATAACTCTAATGACAGGGATTCTTTAATGATGACTATTATGAACGGCGCGTACCCAGCGGGAGATTTAACAGCTAGTTTTTCTTCATGGCCAGCTCTCCGTGTACGCAATTGTGGGAATAAAGATCCGTTGTCCAGAGTGACACAACCCCAAAACAAGGTGTGTCGTACTTTCCAGAAACACAAGACAATATGATTAGATTAGCCTCAGAAAGAACGGTTTTCTTTCCTTTTTCTGTTTGCGAAAATATCGAAATAATGCCTTGTGTGCACGTTATATATGTATGATATCCGGGCAAGGTACCAGAGGCACATAGAGTCGGTGAGGCTCCTCAGGGTTATGAAAACACGAAAACCATATCAACTGCTTCCGTTGTGATAAAATGTGTTATCTTTCTTCACATGGAAACAAGGTGGACTCTTTGGCTTTGCCGCCGCACGGTCCACTAATCCGTTTGCCTTCGCAATGCAGGAGCTCGACCCTACCATCGTTCAATTTCTGGTTCCTGCTGTGCTGGCTGCCTCATCGAATGTTCCAGCGTACCGCGAGTGACTCAGCACCGGGAATGACACCGTCCTTCTCATGCGTGCTGGAAACGCTTCCGGCTGTCCTGTTGCGCCGCCGGCCGATCACGGGATCACCGACGTCATCATCGTATCACTACCGTCATCGGCCAGTTCAGCGACAACATCTATAAATTGAATATGCATCAGCCATTTGGGACCCTTACCAGGCTTACATATTATACAACATCAAATCACTTCAAAACCGCGCAGTTCGCTTCATCTTTTCAGACTACTCCCGTCATTCCAGTGTCACAGAGTTGAAAATTGGTGCAGAACTGCTCGACTTGTCGCAACAACGCACAGCTGCAAGTTTATCACTTTTTCTCAAACTTTATCGCCACCCATCGTTTCATGACGATTTCTTTTCTTCACCAGTTTCCATTCTTCCCAGACACGACCATCCTTTCAAAGTGAAGCGTTTACCATGTCATACATTGCACTATTCTCGGTCATTTGCTCCACGTACAATCATTGACTGGAACGCATTGCCATCACACTTAGCCACCGTCATTGATGCTGTTAAATTTATTCAACTAATACTCGCGGAAGTTGTGAATTGAAAAAAAAAACTATCGCGTTTCGTTGTATAACTTCTTAGAGATAGTTCTTTTTCAAAAACATTTTGTTTGTTGTTGCTTCTACTCAGCTTATGTTTCACGCGTTAGTTCGAGCTAACATTACATTTATCATATTTGTGTTCTCGCATGCGTTGTCCTTTTTATGTTCTATTTTTCCCACTGTATATCTTTTTGTTCGTATGTTTGTTTCTGCAGCACTGACTACCCCATAAGTAATACCCTCCTGCGTGAGGGCCTTTAGGGGTACTTTGAATAATAATATAAATAAATAAATTGTTAGCAACCACCCGTCAAACTTTGTGGGCTCTGTGGCTGTGCCATCGCACGGGCCACTAACCCGCTCGTCGTCGCAATGCAGGTTAGTGTATCTCATGACCTATTCACTAAAAAAAAACCAGCGAATATTTTTTGATACAGCTACTGAGCCCACATTGCTGTTGTGCCCTTGCCATTCAAATTCCGAATGTCGCCCGTGCTCTCTTGCTTCTGTCGGGGGACGTGGAGTCCTACCCCGGCTATACCTCTCTCCCTGACAACTCCCGACCTAAAGACCCTCAACCCACTAACCTTATGCTTTCCTAATTGTAAAAGTTATCTGCAGGTCAGTCTACACTGCTCGCGGAAGTGCAAGTACTTAAAGCTGAGCTACTAACAACAAACAAAGCCATGGCTGATCTAACTAAACGTACTACGGATCTTTAAGTTTACAACCAAGGTCTTGTCTGTTAGGAAGGATATCGAAGCAATTAATGGTAACACCGTAGAAATGGCCGTCAAATCTACTACATGGAGGCACAGGTTGACGACGTTGAAAATTGTTCCAGAAGAAATAACCCGCATCTATTACGGCCTCCCTGACCCGAACCCGTCCGAAAAATTAGCAGATGCCGAGGAAATATATAATAACCAGTGTTGCGACGATCTAAGCTTGACTATTGACCCTAAACTAATAGAACGTGCTCATCGCCTTCGTCGGCACCGGCATGATGATCAGCGTCCTATATTATCCAAATTCACTTTGTTTAAATCCAAAGAGGAAATTTTGTCGAATGGACGTAAAGTGAAAGGTACAAAATGCAGTATTCGGGAGATCTTTCCGAATCCGTCCGCAAAGCTCGAAAACACCTTGTCATATTTCCCGTACCAAATCCGAAGCCTTCTCTCTGATGTACAAGACCTTGTTTCTTGGTAAAAATTATACGTTTTCGACGAAACATGCCAAACTGTAAACAAAATTTTATAGCAATCGCCCCTTCGTCCAATGGAAACAGAACGTGTTAATGTTACACCACCCGAAACTAGCTTTTTCTTCTCTGTAATCTTCACTAATATACGTGGCTTCCTTTCAAAATGCGACGCAGTATCAAATCTTGTATAGACATCGGACAGCAATATACTGGTTTTGACAGAAACGTGGTTGAGAAATGACGTCACATATAGTGAAGTTCTAGCCGAATTGTCAGATTTAGTTGTTTTCCGGAAAGACAGGTAACAAACACGTGGCGGGGGCGTACTCATTGCTTTCCACGAGCAGTTATCCTGTTAGCTGATAAATATTCACTGTAAGCCAGACATTCTGTGGTTAGTCTGCCGCGCTGTACCGGAGGCAGTTCTACCAGGTGTGTGCTATGGGCTTCCGGACCTAGGTTTTGCGCAAGATCTAAACGTTACACTCAACCACCTAACTAGTAAATATTCTACCGCTAATGAATATCCTACTTTTTGGAGGACTTCAATTTTCCCGACATCGATTGGAATGGCGCCAACCAAGTAATAACGGGCCACTCCATAACAAAATAATTCATTAACGTCTGTGTACATTTTCACTTAACAGAGCTAATAACAGAACCTACACGTATTTCTGGTAAATTCTTCCAATATTTGGGACCTGATACTGACAACTAAGCTAATCACATATTACACACCTTCCTGGGATTAGCGGCCACAAAGATATTTATGCTTTTTTTAAATTCATCCCGGAACTACGCAAATCACACAGTACAACTATATGTCTATACGACAAGGGGAATTGCAATGCAACAGTCACTGAACTAGAAAGCATTGCTACCTCATTTTGGAACAACCTTTAGTGAACGATTAGTGAATGATAAGTGGTTAGTTTTGAAGATAAAAATAAGGAGCCTAACAAAAAAATTTATTGCCAGTGCTACCTTCCGTTGTAATCACAAAGACCATAGTTTCCCTAAACTTTTAAAGCGGCTTGAAAATATTAAAAAAATGACTTTTTCGTGTAGCTAAACGCGCAGCAACCGCCAGCGCATGGGGTAGGTATAAAAGAGCCGAAACCTTTTACTTAAAATGCCGATTCGAACCTCAAAAAGAACCTTTTTTCATTCTGATGTTAGCGAAAATTTAGTGAATAACCAAGGAAGTTTTGAGACGTGATTAACCCTACGAAAGTGCAAGGTATTATTTTGAATAATCCTTTGGGCAGGGAAGTTAGCGATTCTGAATATGCAGAATTATTCAACGCAGCATTCGCTGCCGTGTTCACAAACGAAACTAATAGTCCCATTTCGATTTTTCCGTTTAGCATCGTCTCCCCAATGCCCGTTTTGATTTCATCGCTGCCGGAGTAATACCGTTATTCGACAAACTAAAACTCTCTTCTTCAGCGGGATCATGTATTATTAACTCAAAATTTCTGAAAAATGCCAAACACATACCTGCCATATATGTGTCACTGTTGTTCTGTCAGTCATTATCGACAGGTAACCTACCAATCAATTGGAAATTAGGAAAGGCTCCTTCCAGTCTTCACTGTAGGTGATAGATCATGTCCACTCAATTATCGCGCCATTTCCTTAACAAGCGTGCCTTGAAAGCTCATGGAACACGTCATTTACACCGAAATCATGCATATTTTTGGATTCTAATATCTTTTTCATCCCGCACAGCACGGATTTAGAAAAAAAAGTTCTTGTGAAACCCAACTCGCCCTTTTCGTTCATGACCTGCACACTAACCTGCAAACAGAGTGACGCCATCCTTCTTGACTTTGCAAAAGCATTGTACAAAGTACACCCACAACCGCCTTATGTTAAAACTTTCGAAATTAAACTTAGACCCTAAAGTTTTCACTTGGATTCGAGACTTTCTGGCTAATCGTTCCCAGCTTGTTACTGTTAATGAGCATAGCTCTTACCCTGTGCCAGTAACATCAGGCGTCCAGCAATGATCTGTTTTCGACACCCTTATTGTTTCTAATATTCATCAATGAGCTACATTTCCATGTATGCAGCCATATTCGTATGTTTGCAGACGATTGGGTAATATACCGTACCGTAATTAACTTATCAGCTCAAGTTGCATTGCAAGATGATATTAGCCATGTGCTTAACTGGTGCAATCATTGGCTCATGACACTGAACCCTAATAAAATGAAGTCCCTCTCTTCACCATCACCGCAGCCCCTCACCTGTTCTTATCAAATCGTTAACGTTGCATTGGAAAATGTCATCAATTATGAGTACTTGGGAGTCAGTTTGAGCAACGATTTATCATGGCGCACATATTACCAACAGCGTATCCATCGGCTCACAAATGGCTTGGTTTTTTAAAACGACACATACGTCATGCACCCTTTCATGTAAAACTGCTAGCCTACAAATCTTTAATTCGCACCCAACCTGAATACGCATCGCCTATCTGGAGCCCTCATCAAGCATACTTAACCGACGCACTAGGATCACTCCAGAATCGAGCGCCTAGATTCAGTTATTGCTCATAATCGTACAACGTGAGTGTTTCATCTTTTAAACAAGGATCTTATCCTGTAAACATTAATATTCGTCGCCGAGTTGCCAGCCTCATTTTGTTCCACAAGTTCAACAGTCCACTCGGTCACCCGCCCTATATCTTGCCTCCTGCCCGCATATCTCACCACACCACTCATTCTTTTCATGTCGCCCGGCCACGTGCCCGTACCACGACATCTGACGCTTCGTTCGTTTTTCGCGCAGCCTCCGAATGAAATTGCCTTTCCGCTGATCTTGCCACCAGTAATGTGCCACTCAACATTCACACAAGACGTCATTCGCTTCTTTTCAATTTTAATACTCAAGAGTTCCTTTTTCTACGTCTGGTTCTCGCTTTGTCTCTTTTTTTCTGTTTTTCTGTCGGCAAGGTGTTACGGATGTTAATATTTATACTGATACTGCATATGTATTCTTTTCCTTTCTGTAGTGGTTACCCCTGTTCGTACTTATACCCATCCTGCATATGTATTGCATTAGTTGTATCTGTTTTTCACCCCTCATTTATTACCCCTCCAGAGGGTCTTTAAAATAAAAAGTGATGTGATGTCATGTGATGAGACGTTTCAGTTCAGCACCGATGCGTCATTATCAGTGCCAATTTTGTATGGCTACATTCGCGTATTAACGGAAACGTTTGTAAGGGTTATGTATACTGCACCACATTTATTCTGCGCGTTTGTGTCGGAATGTGTCGGAATGTGTATACCCTGTAATAGGACAAACCAGTGCCTATAACGGGGGGCTCATTTTGATGGTATTCTCAGGAGCCTTTTCACAATAACCACTCAACACGAAAAATGGTTTCTTGGGATCAAACACGGAGAAGCGAATATGCAGGAATCTGCATAATCGTGATTCGTACGTGTTTCGATCATGGTGGGCTCTCTGAATGAGTGAATCTGCAAATGCACGCAGTACAAAACAAATTATGCCTCGGAATGGTATCTGTTAGGTGGCAGCGTGTAGTGTCGGAATGCAAGCTTGTGCGTTTTGCCAGGAACATGCTTTTATGTATCTTTGGTGTTTAAGTTTTTGCATTGGGCGAATTATAACTGGCAGCGATTTTTTTTCCTGGAGGTTACAACAGAAGGACAAACTTGTATAAAAATTGTGGCCCTTGAACAACCTCCCCAGCCAGGATTGGTGACCTGAAGCTGTTCTGATCAAGAAACGTTTGCCCCCATGGCGATGCAATTTCCTGCCTTTCTTTGGAACTCGACATGAGAAGCCTGTTCGGCCGCTGTCCGCCTTAACGACAATCCCAAGTTTACAAGCGTTAATCTTGAAAGTGCTTCTGGGGCCGGGGCTACCCCACCGAGCGCATTTATAGTGCCGCTTCAAAGTTGTAAAGGGACGCGTATTTTCGGCAGACTTCTCTCTACAGGTGGTTTTCTGTGTGTGACATCGCGCAGATGGCAGGCATGCATATAGGCAAAATAAATATCTGCTTCTTTGTAGTTCAGATACCAATTTTTTGTAACAAAATATTGCAGCTCTGTTTTAATCCGTCTACAAATACTAACCTCCACGATGTAGTTGAGGAACTTGGGTGTTTGTTGAACAAGTAATAAATTATTGCCGATGAACTGGTCGTTTTGTCGGTGACGCTGCTTCTTCAAACGCCGACTGGCAAGCGCATTTAGTCTTTATGCTTTAATTTTTGCGAGACCCTCACGTGGCGCAACCCCATGCGAGAGCCTGGACGACGCCGGGCGCTCCTCACGAGACGCACGTACACGTGCGCTCAGTATATTCTTGGTATTTTTTCTGTTTATGGACAGGATTACCAAGAACGTAAATATGTGTACTGTTAAGAGCCGTTGTGGGGCGTTTGGCGAGGGTTGACATTAAGGACAGAAAACCAAAACCTTAATAGTGACAACTGATTTTTCGTCACAGCAACATTTTTCTCGCAGCACCTAAGGGTGTCACAGGCCGGGTCGACCATAGAGGATAGTTAGTGGATTGCTAAATCATAAGTGGATTCCATAGCTCTAAAGTTTGGCGCGTCGGGAGGAACAAATAGCTGACAAAATAGCCGACATAACAACGAGAAGAAAAAATGGAATACTGAGTTTAAACAAAGTAAAGGCAAGGTTTTTTTGCTGCAGTTCTCGAAGCAAGGCCCCAGGAATGTGAGTCGAGCACGTTTCCCGACAAGAAACGTGTGTTACAGACATGCACTGAGGCAACAACCTAAATGCATGATCGCACAGCGCTGCCCCAACAGATACGACCCGAGAAAAGCGAATTGTGGCAAAGACCCGCGATGATATTAGGCCTAATGTTAAGCTTTGAGCTGTAACCTAATCACCCAATAACGGCAGCATTAGGTACACTGTGTATGCCGCTGCTTGAACAGTCGTAAGTCTCGGCGCGGGGGAGCACAAGTTCAAGACCCAGCAAACGCCTAACAAAGGCGATCGCCACATCTCTAATTGTAATTAATTGTAAGAAAGAAAAGAAAAAGACGCAACCTAAAGGAAGATCATAATACTTATAGGATGAGTTAGCCAATGAATGGTCAAATCATCCGGATTCGCAACATTACATGAAGTTTCCACTTGCCCCCATAATTTTTCTCAGTTCTCGCGGATGACATGTGGCGCTGAGGAGATTTGGATTGTCCAATAATCTCTTCGCACATATGTCAAGTTTGTTCCTGAATTACTCAAAGCTCCTTTTGTTCTGCAACCGTTTCTGAAGCAGTGGAGATGTCGTGAGGAAGCTTTCAACCTCTTACTGATGATATCCGTGCAAAAAACGCACTGCAGGAAAGCCAAATTTCTCTGGGTGTGATGATGATCGGGGTGAAGTTTAGACAAATTAAAACGCTTCCTTGCAAGCTTCGCCACAGCTCCCTCAGGCCAGCTACGCTAAAGCTTGGTGCACAGCCGATGGAGGAAGGAGCTGACGCAGGCGTAGAACGACGCGGCGCGTGTAGGTTAAACGTCATGTTCTAAAGACAACATCGACAGCCAGTTTCCCACAGCTTGGTGTACGAGGAAAATGACGCAGCTCTGAATAGTGTATCGCTGTTAACCGGAAGTCGTTACGTCAAGCTGCGTTTGAAGTTGGGGACATTGTGCCTAACTGTCAAAATAAGATGATTTAACACCTTGAACCGCCAGCCACTCGAAAAAGTGCTCACTGCGAGCCAAGCAGCATGAATCAATTCACAACGTAAACGCCAAACCCAAACGTAAGATATACGGAGTGCATACGCGAACGTTACTGCGGTTATTCTGAAAAAGTAGTGCAGACCTCCAGACTGGCACATTCTCCGAGTGTGTGATTGGCCAACCAAGGAATCTATCACGAGAAAGCTTCACGTTCATGCATCGTCGTCGTTTAACGGAAGGGTGTATGATTTTTCAACGCACGTGGCAGAGTGCACCCAAGCCCTCGAATACAAATGACGCATGTAAGCGCCCTTGTCATGCCCCCTCTCATCAGAAAGGTCCTGTTTGCTCTCTAACAATTTATCGATTTTATGGGCACATTTCTACTCAGGAAGAATGCGATTATTAGCGCCTGATCTCCTAGAATGGCAGAGAATGCTGCAGTGCATGTAGCTGTGCAATTGCAAACAATAATTGCAACAAAGTTACCACCGGCAGTACATCGCAGCACGCTCCTCGTAGCAGTACATCGTAGCACAACTAGCGGAAGCTGCGGGCTGATAGAAGAACTGTGTAATCAAATGACTTGTCAAGTTGAGCAATATTTAATACGTAGTGTCGACCAGGGCCACTTTGTTCAAAAATGAGCCAAGGGAGTTCCTTCGTACGTCATGATATAGCGACAGGAACTTTAGGCACGCGAAAAATCCAGGTTTTAGGCGCCTATAGTAGGCACTGAGATGTGCCATTTAAGCATATATAAGCACCAAATTCTCCCGTTTAGGCATACATGGGCTCAATTCCCTTTTGCTTCAGAAGCAGATTTTAGCACCAATCTTTGACTTGCAGAGAAATCGCAGACACATAATGTGCTGCGAGAATGTAATGTTATTTTTTTACATTACATAAGCAGCAGCAGATCTATTATTTTAAATTTACATAAAATACATGGTGATTCAACACCAACCGGCAATATTGAAAGCCATGAAAAGCCACACAAATCTCAATGATTTGCTGCTTGAATTTTTATCCCCTTTCAATCGATAATTGTGCTGGAAAAACAACGCTCAACGTCCACTGAAGTTGGGGGAACGTTCTTGTACTTGGGGACGCTACATGATCTACTTTCATTTGGAATATCACAATGTTTGCCACGCAGAACATCCTGCTGTCATTTTAGCACGTGGAATCTAGTGAAGGGAAGTGAAAGAGACTTTATTGATCGCCAGCAACAGGCGTAATATCTCCACTACGCCCGGGCGTAGTCACTCGTCAGTCCTGGTGGCATTCTAGTTAGCAACACTTTCGCTGCTCACTGCGGGGGCGGACACCCTTGTCCCCAAAATGAGGGCGCCGGCCCGCAGCTTTCTCTCCGGTGCTGCTGTCCGAGAGCCGTTAGGACCTGCTGGACGGCTGAGAGTTGAAGGAATCCAGAAATGTTTTGTCAGGCAGATTTATTCACGCCGTCCTTCGGGGATGGTGGCGGATCTGTCCCTGACCTTCCAGACGAGCTCAGCACTCATAAACAAAGGGGTGCCAAATCTCTCAGCTGATGAAATGCTTGATGCTAAGAATGCGAAATAAGCACACGAATGCACCCTGTAGAGTTGAAGTGTAGCGTGGGGCAAATACTTTGGGCTGCGACGCATTTGTCAATTGCAAAGCTGTTGATAAAACTGGAGTGTTTATGGTATAGTTTTCCGCCCTTAGCCGAGTTGTTTAAGGGGTAACAACGGGCTCTGGTTGAAGAGGCACAATCAGTTACTGCTGCCTGAAGACACAACAGCGCTTCGAAGAACGATCCGCGTGGCTGTCGACGTGAGCTCACATAGGCGTACGGAGGCTGCGAGGGGCCCTAGCCGGACGTTTCTCCGTTTCATCTGATTTACGAGGTACACTTTCTGGCCAAGACTGGCTTAGGTCAGAAGGATTCGTTGACGGAGCAGAACGAGCTCCTCAGCTCTTCACAACACAGATGAATACCATGGATAGTACAGGAAAGTGCAATACTTCTGTAGAAATATACTGACCTATTCTGTTCTGCAGAACCGGATGACTTTAGAAGCTGCAGGAATAACACCATTAACTAAGAATGCGCTTTATACCGATTATTAACATTCGGCAGCATGTAAGCTTCTATGGAAATATTTATGCGAGGTTCCCAGATGCCCTTATAGATTACCCGGCCGCGGCCGATGACGGGTGTCACGACTAGGCTACTTGTGAAGTGCTGAGATCCCCTTTTCTAAGCTCCGTTTCTGGTTCCTTCTTCGTGCTACGCGTACTGCTTCGTGCCAGCTGGTGGTGTACGTGGGATCGGCGGCTGACACTGCACCAGTTTGTGACATCACCCTAACAGTTGGTGTCTGATATCTGCACGTGGTTTCCTGCAAATAGCGTCTTTGAGCTTGAGCGACATGTGTGCGGCTGTGCCGCGCTCATTTTTTGTTTGCTGTCTTTTTATTCCGTTAGCAATAGATATGGCACGTGGGCAGAAGTTTTCCCCGTTGGTCCGTATACACAGCACGTCAGAAGGACATAGAACGAAAGGTTTGCGCGGACCGGGGTGACGTCAGTGAGCTTGGCTGTGGTGTCGCTGCGCAAGGGTTTCTGGCGGCACGGCCGAGGTTGCGAGTTCGGGGTGCTGGCGGCTTGGGCACGGTATGGGCTTCTCATCGTGTTTGGCACGACGCGCGGAATTTTCTCGCAAACGGCGTGAAACAAATGCCCCGTTGCGGGCTTCTGAAGCGAGAACAGTCCTGCTGCAGAACATCGACTCAAAAAATCCAGAACAGGCATATATTACACAAAAAAGGCATTTTAGGCGCCAAAAATTCCATATTGTCATAATAGGCACAAAAAGGCTCATATAGCAAAAATAGGCACTATAGGCCCAACAAACTATTGCTTAAAATGCTCCCCCTCCCATAGTTCGGGCTTATATGTTAAACAGGCTTGATTCGGACTCAAGATAAAAAAAGGCATTTTGCCTATAGTTCCGGTCTCTACGAGTCAGAAACCAACTAGCCAGCAACAAGGTCCTACTGAGTTATGTCTGCTTATGTGTTTTTAAAGCGAAAGTCTGGCAATGCCTAACAATAACTTCTTAGCCGGTACGTTGTACTTCCATGAATTCCTCGTTTTGTTTCCGTGCTTCTTTGGGCGAATTAGCACTATGGGTGTTGCCGCTACAGCGTGTTTGCGTTCTTTTTACATTTGTTTTATGGTGTTTTCAAACGAAATACTTCTAAAAGTCACGGTGGTCATAGACGCCGCAGCTTTAGTTGAATCAGAGTTTTGCGCGGCTGTTATTACATGTCCTACTCAGGTCGGTGATGTTGATGTTTCACTCGCACGCAGCGTTTTAGCTGTCGTCCTTCCCTATGGACGCATGTAAATAGCGCGCTAGTGATCCACTGAGGTGGTTTACTTAAGACCCGAGTTCAAATCTTGCAAAAAGCTCAAAAGTGTTTTTTATGTACTCCTCATAGCGGTGGCCATTTTCCGTGCCGGACAACTACCGCAGGAACAACAAGGACAATTTGTTGCAAAATAAAGCACACAATCTTTCGGCCTAGAAGGCTTCCCCATTTTTATGTTCGGCTCGGAAAGGATGACTGAAGAGAATAGGTGACCAGGAAGTGTTTAACTAGCAGAGCAACTTGAATTTGCCATCTTCAAGTGTACGTCTAGGATGCGGCCAATATTTCATGAGTGGGGCTCCGCATATTTCGCACCCGCGGCTGTCACATCCCTAGGAGTCGTGGCAATTATCGTGCTAATTTGCGGCTTGACGTCTAGGGACTGAGAAAGAAAAACAATTCTTCTAGATGCAGAGCATCCTGTTCACTCGCCTTGTCCCTCCGCCGTCGTCGTCGTCGGCGTTGTCCGCCCCTCCCCCATTCTCCTCAGGCGCTCCAGCTGAGCTCTCCGCCGCTCACCCCCTATCCTCTGCCGATAAGCGAACACTCTCTCGCGAGGGGCATTGGATTGGATTCGATTGGATTGGCTTGGATTGAAGTGGATTGGCTTGGCTTGGATTGGCTTGGATTGGATTGGATTGGATTGGATTGGATTGGATTAAGTGGGATTGTGTTGGATTGTTGCGTCATAGCCGCGGCTCTCCTCTCCGATAGCGAACACTCTCTCGCGAAGGGGCATTTGATTGATTCGATTAGGATTGGCTTGGCTTGGATTGGATTGGCTTGGCTTGGGTTGGATTGGATTTGGATTGGATTGGATTAAAGTGGATTGTGTTGGATTGTGTTGCCCTCATAGCCGCGGCAACGTTTGCGTCATAGCGCTGGCAGGGGGTTCACGGCAACGTTTTCACGCGATGGGAGAATCAACCTAACGGAAACAACAACGGAACCCCCTATGCGTCGCATCTACACAGGGGTTCCCGCGAGGGGAGGTGCGCGTTTTTTTTATGGTGTACGGTTAGAGGAACGGTGTGTGTAAGGGCAGGAGCGCCATAGTTAACAGCTTAGGTGAACTCTGCGAGAAAGGAAATAGGCGACTGCTACTAAAAATTAGGAGAAATTTCAAGCTTTTCATATTTCTTGTCGCTAACTCTTAGTGAGTGCTGAACATGAGAAAGTTGCAAAGACTTGACACAAAAAACGAAACAACAAGCAAACTATACCTTTCTGTGACATAGCCGGGTGTCTTGCTCAGGTATGCCGATGCGATGGTACGGTAAATAAAAATTAGCAAAAAATTTGTTAGAATATATTTAAATTTTAAATTTTTTATCAGATCAGAAACAATACCAGTGGAAAGAACATGATTTGGTATACGACATATTACCTTGTAAATGAAGTCAAAGGCAGCTTTCTTTAGGTTTTGAATAATGTGGTCAATCTCACAAAAATTTGTTTTAATACTCTTAATTAGCTTCTCTATTTTGTCGGGAGCAGCAGGATAAAGGAACATATAATTATAAAGGCTGCAAGATGCACAAGTTTTAGACCTTTTATTGCTATCTAATTCTTTGGCACCGAAAGCAAAAACGCCCGTGTATACGAGATTTCGTCGCACAATAAATATCCCCAGGTGGTCAAAATTAATCCGGAGCCCTCCACTACGGCGCGCGTCATCGCCTGCGTTGCGTCGCGCGTTAAACCCTACAATCAATCAAAAAAAATTCTGGGTTTAAGTAGCCCAAGAAAGACTATCGTCTTTAAACCGGTGTTCAAGACGAAGAATGGCGAAAGAGAGAGGTGTATGGGACCTAGATATGAAAGCAGAAAGAGAAGGCCCGGGAACACTGAGTAAGAAACTATTTCATATTTGCCGCGCTTTCGAGGCGCTTTTTCAAAGAAAGTGCTACGAGTTGTGCCGCGCCTCCGCCAGATGGCGCCACGGGTCCCGCGACCGAGAAGAGACGCAGTGAAACATCCCCCTCGCGAGGGGCACGATCAAATGCAGAGCATTTCCGGGGGCGCACGGCGTTAAGTAGTTTGCGTTACGTTAATGTTGTTGCACTTGTGGCAACTGCTGACGAGAGAGCGCTCGTCAGCAGTAATTTGAATGAGTCAAGGGTGTAAGGCGCGTCCGTAGCCTCCCATTCTGTGTCGGCTTTGTGGCGCAGTGGGTAGAGCACCATGTACATTGCGTTCCGCCCGCCGGGTCGAGGGATCGAAACCGGGCGCCGGATAGTATTTTTTTTATATAGTAGGGAGGGGTGCGGTGCGGACTACGGACGTCAACGCGGATGACATGGTGAGTTACTGAAATGCTCTGCATTTAAAAGTGTCTCTAAAATTCGTCGGCAAGATCCTTGCGGCAAAGTGCTTGACCCGACAAGTGTAGAGTGATGGGCTAGTTTTTACGTTGACATTCTTGATGCACAGCGCACTACATCAGGACACATGGTCAGTAGCATGCAGGGACTAAATAGTATGCTCATTGCATTTGGACTGCAGAAAAATACGCAGAGCAATCAGACAAAAATGTGTAAATGAACCGCCTATGGAACACCACATCAATGTAGAAAAGCTAGTGGCGACAGGGCATGGTGCATTTCAGTGCAAGCAGTGTGGGTGCAAACCACTCTACGACGAGTGCAGTGGGATAGGTAATGCTCGTCACGGAGACACCTGAGAAATTATCGAGGCCTTCGAAGTCCACCGGCTGAGCAATAGCTGTATTAGCATGCTGTCTTTATTGTTCAGACAAAGATATACAATTTCTGGCAAACCGTCATCGAGATGAGAATACATACTTCGAATGCAGGCGTTTTGTTTCCGGTTATTTGTTTGTATTTTGTATATATACCCTTTCAATAAACCCCTTCAGTTGTAAGTCAGCGCTGTTTCCGTGTCCCTGCCACTGTCGTTTTGTTGTGCGCTCTGCATCATGGATGTTTGCCCAGAGACTGATATTGCATACCGTAAAGCGGTTTGCGACCTGACTAACAGATCTTGAGGTGCACGCAATGTTTCTGGCGGGTCATATAGAATGTAAAAAAATGTTGATGCAGTGGAAAAGCGCTACATGTTTAGTCAGCTCCTAGTTTGTTAGGAATTATTTTCCTTCAGGTTGATGTTAAATGCTCGCCAATTATTGTTACAAAACCTTAAGGAGGCATTTCAAGCCCCTTTTTTGTATTGTCGGGGTGCCAATAAAAGCAAATTTCAGTTTCTAAATATATGTGCCTTCATTGTAGGTTATTAAAAAAAAATTGCAAGTATGAACATAGAGATTCATTTTGTGATTCCAGAGCCCCTTTGCTGTCAAACTCAGCTGTGTGCCGCATTCGCAATATCACCCATTTTAGTGAGGCCAAGTGGCTATGGTGGTGGCACGGGTATCTACTATTCTTGTAACCAACTGTAAATTGAGGGAAAAAATACATATTGCAAACTTTGGAACGATTACACGAAACAAGTAATTTCTTTCATGGTTGCAGTTTTCATTCAAGCTTCAGACTTTATACATGAGTGACGGACTTCACACATGAGTGAAAACATATCAATGTTTTCGAGAACAATCATAAACGCCCAACGTTCTGTCAAAGAGATACTACAGTGAAGAAAATTGGCGAAAACGCTCCTCCAATTGTGCTCTCAGAGGAGAACATTGTAAAGCTGCCACTAACATGTGCTAGTTCATTCTTCACAAGCGCATTTAGGGTGGTCCAATTTTTTACTCGTGAAGTCTACATCACGAAACTTTAAATTGAAAGCTTGAAGTTCTTGCTTCTTTATTTTTGTGTTCACTTTTTTATCGTGTTGCGAACAATCTAGATGGTTTCTGGACGTGTACTCCAAAGCGGAGTGATGACGAATCGAAAACTCGAGCTAAAGTTTTCAATTGCCGGGCTGTCGTTCCCAGACTTTGGTGTTTTCGCTGTCGACCCCTTTTCTTCATTGAGCACCGTGCTCCTGAGAGAAGCCTTACATTTTTTTTCGGGTGTTCTTTGTCTTGTTCTGTCACAGACTGTTTGATAGTGCTGGAGGCAACATGTTTTGTAAAAAAACAGCGTTCGTTGGAGTATCAATGCCGAATAGTTCTGATCTGATGTTCGAGCGCTCTGACATTTTTTTTGGCTTCACAGAAAAATTTTATTCCCTGAAACACACTACAGAGCAAACATAATTTCATTTGAAAGATTTCCGATGACATTGTTTGAGCTGTTGCCATTTGCGGGGCCCTTTAGGTGAATGTTTGTAATTATAACAAAGCACGCTTCACAAATTTTACAGCAGAAAAAAGAAACACTTGCGAATGTTGTATGGACCGAAATTGTGCCTAAAACCCTGAATGCACAGTATTTGTATTATATACGTTGTACTCTTCGATTCAAATCATTTTTCATTAATTATCATGTATTGTAATCTGAGCTCAAATAATCTATATTCGCCAATTTTTCAGATGATTCATATCAGCCATCGCGGTGGGTGTTCTTCGAGGTTCCAAATTGATATATAGCCATAAAGTTTCTATTTTTTTGGTCATAAGTTTCAATTTTTGCATGTGAATCAATTTAATCTAAAGAAGCTCAATAAAAATAATAATACGCTATAAGGTGCGGAATTTAATTTCTTCCGTGACACGAAGTTTCAGACATATTGGCGCAATTGTTTGTTAGTTAGAGAAAATATTACACCTAAAAGAGTTCCAAAAAGTCACTACTTTTTCCTTACCGAAACCCTTATTCGTCAGCAGAAACATTTGCCATTTCGTCCGACTGGCAACATTGGCCGTTGTGCTTAATGCCACGTTGTCGTGTCCATCTACACCTCCAGAATGCGGACGCTGGGCATTTATATTGGGAATATATTCTCTTGTCTCCTTTGAATACCTGCCGTGGGCGGTCTTGTTCAAGTACAGAAACTTTGGGTTTGCAGTGATGCAGTGTTAGGCGCATTGATTTGTTGGGTATTCCCGTTCCTTGCCTGAAAGCCTCGACACATTCTGCATGTTTCGTAGCCATTGTCGCTGCTTTATTATTGTGGAGGGGGCTCAAGGCTAAATATAACCGCAGATCACTGTGTCACTGTCCTGCCGTTTTCAACGTAAAGGGCGGAAACTGTATCCCACCATTGCATGAAATTTTAGCTCCAAGTCTGACAACGCGTGAACGCGGGCAGGTAAACAGCGGGCGAGCGTATCTCAGAGTCCACACTAAGTTAAAGGCAAAACTGAAAATGGAAAGTGGTAGAAATGACTGGTCAACTTCTAAGTTAATCACGTAATGCTTAGGATCATCGGGTTGTTGCCCGTAGAGTCACTCTTTGGAGCCGGGGAAAAAAAACTTTTATTGTTACCTCCTAAACCCTGTTCTAAACTTTTGTTTTCAGTGTAAGGTACACACAGCTAAGTATTACCACACAGGACATCACATCCTGAGTTGACCCAACGTCAACCAGCGGCAGAAATCTATCAATACTAAATTTAACATGTGCAGTTAAAAAGTTACATTTCCCGAAAGCGACAAGACCAGTCATGGCGCTGCTTAGCTTTTGTGCGGGTGAGCATTACTGCTGGGCGAAGTCCGCATTGCTCTTTCAATGCTGACCAAACATTTAACGTGGCTTTCGTCGATACCAATGACTTCAGTAGGAAAGGGGCTGTCATACTGGAGAAAGTTCAGGCGCAGTTAGGTAAGTTGTAAGTATGAAATATAGTTTCCTTTTGAGTTCGTCCCTCAATGTACATTCGCTGGTACCACGGTCGCCAGTGAGGTTCAGACGAGAGGGCCGTAGGTGCGGCCGTATCTTTTGAGCTGCCAGAGGCGGGCGTCGAGATGTCGAAGGGGTTCGATTGTTGATGGCCTCCAGCGGCAAGGAGGCGAATGCTTCGGTGCGGCAGAACTGGAAGGTTCTAGGCAGAACTGATTTACAGAAGAAATATTACAATATATACATATAATGGGGTAACTCGTTACAACTCTCGGGGTAAGCGAATGTACACATACTTGCAAACGATACTGACCTGAAGTAGTGACCTGAAACAAAAGCGCTGAAAGAAAATCACTGAGAATGTTCCGAAAGAATATAACTCGGCGTACCCCATGTCGCGTAGCGCCTGTGAGACGCAAGAACACGGCCCCCGGCAATGGGGCTCTTGCTATTTTTAGGGTTTCAGCAGCGCACCTGCTGGCGTTACCCCGTTAACATGATGCCCGACAGATATCCAGACTGACATAAGGGGTGAGATGACGTCCTGAAGCCCGGATTGGTTCGCGCAAAACAACAAAACCCAACAAAAAATAACAGCCCAACTTCGAATGGTACTGCCCGGCTTACCCGTCTTTACGGCGCGCCGCGATGAAGAGAATATGACACCGGGCTGACTGAGGTACTTCAGCATCACGAGCTGCTGCGCGTCGTCCTCGGCCCCAGCGGTCCGAGCCCGTAGAAAAAAGTCCGCAGCGGGATTATCATACTCCTAATACAAAGTCTGAAAAGGCCACATTATAAGAAGTACAGGCGGTCACAGAATAAACCGGACCAAGGGAGCGTGTGTGCAAACTATCGGCGCGACACCTTCCGGCCCAGCGCCTGCTGTCGAGATAGCGGAGGGCGCATGCGTGTCCCTCCCTAGAGTTTGTGCATGTCAGTTTCCTTGATTTCGGCTGCAGCACTTTGAGCCTCTCCAATGCGACGCACGGCGGCACCTCGCGCGGCGCGCCTACCGACCGGGCGTGATGCATGTCAGCAACCGGCAGCGTGCGCCATGCGCTGATGCCGCGTAACTGTGCGTTCATCTGAGAATGTTCGTTCCGGCGCTTTTTATCATTTATTGCCCGAAACGCAAACTGGCGTTGAAGAAAGGCTGCGATAAAGATTCACCATGACTGAACCAGTGCTGGTCGTTATGCGAAAACACACGTTGATAGAACTAAAACAGTAATGTTTTTTTTTTAATTTCGAGTTTTTCCCGTGCGGCATATGAGAAGCGGTTTAAAGATGGGAGGGGGGAAGAAAGTAGGAAGGAAAGAGTTTATTCGCTTCGGAAAAATAGAACGAAATACACAACTGTCAGTGTGAGTGAATTGCTATCGAAAAGCAATGAGGCGTTTGCTTCCATGTCACCCATTGGACAGTGATAGCTATGAAGCGTATAAAGCCCGTAACTCGTCCTGCACGGCCATATTCGTGAAGAATGCCGTCCCGCGTCCCATCGAGCAACGGAGGCACATCGTGCGACTTTTCATCGAAGGGACTACTCAGTGGGAAAGTTGCCACCTCACCGGGAGGTCTAGGACTTCTGTAAGCCGCATTATCCAGGCTTACCGCGATGATCAGGGCAGACTCATTGACGCAGAGAGCAGCGGGCGGCCTAAAGTAATCAGTGAGGAACAGGAACTACTGATTGTCGCAGCCGCTGTGGCAGGTCCCCTCCTGTCTGCAAAAGAAATTCGAGAGGAGCGCTCATTGAATGTCTCTTGCGAGACAATTCGAAGACGACTGAAGAAGGCGGGACTCGGGAGTTGCGTGGCAGCGCAGAAACCGCGCGTGACGGACCGCCAGAGGCTGGAAAGGCTGGAGTTCGCCCGGGCGGTGGAGCGGTGGACAACGGACGAGTGGAAGGAAGTTATATTCACAGACGAATCGACTTTCTCCACTCGCTGGATTCAACAGCGGCGTGTGTGGCGTCCGACGAGCTGCAGGAACGAAATTAAACTGTGAAACGTAGCTGGTAATGTGCATTCTAGATGATACATAAACCACTATAGCGCAAGAGGTCAAATTGGGAGCACGTTTTAATGTGAGAATTGCTGAGCATTCCTTCGGGGGTCCCGAGTGCAACGCTAAGCGTAATTGTTAAGGCTAGCAATGCATAACTGCCTGTTAATAACTATATTTCGGAGCAACCGATATACAATGTCCCTGTAAATTTTATTCAGCTGGGTTCATTTGAAACGTTTTAATCGTAGTTTTATAAGCACCGTTTGTTAAGCGTTTCTTGTCGCTTTTTTTTTACGAAGGTAACCCGCATCGGCTAACGGGGCTTTTGTGATTCCCGATGTGGAAAGAGGATGAAATTGATGTATAGTTTTATACAGGATACTGTTCGCCTACGTGGCAGTGGGGGTGCAGCCTCTCGCTAAAAAAATGTGCCAGTAATTTCAATCGATATAAACTGTCAAACACGGCGAATGTACTTTCATTGATGTAGCTAGTATACCCTCCGAACATCTTCAGAGATATCTTTCCTCGGAGATATCTTTCCTGAATGTATTTCTGTATTTAGCCCGATGGTATTTAGATACCAGCCCGGCTACATCCAAAGCGTCCTTTCCAGTGGGAGGTGCTCCGTCAGCGTATGGGGCCCAATGAGTGCGGACGGCCTGGGACCCCTCGTCAGAATTTGTGGGCCATTCAATGCTTCTTAGTACTGTAACATCAATTAGACAAGTCTGCTCCCCTACGTCCTGGACGGGTGCTTCATCCTGCAACAGGACCGAAGCCCTGTCTTCACAGCACGAGCCGTGAGCTCACTGCTCGAGGACCACGCGGTGCGACAGCTGCGGTGGCCTCCGTGCGGGGCAGACCTAAATCCGATAGAAAATGTGTGGGGGATTATGAAGATGAATCTCGGCAAACGAAATGACTGCGGTCGCACGGCGGACGAGTTGTGGCAGGCAGTGGAAGATGAATGGGGACGCCTGCGCCCCCGTCCCGAAATCATAAAGTCGCTTTATGAGTCGCTCCCCCGACGCATTCGTGAAGTTATCGAAAAAGACGGAAACTTCACACACAAGTAATAAGGGGAACCACTCTGACAATCACCGATGTCTTTTTTTTTTGTTCCTACCCAAATAAAAACCCTTCGCTGTATTCAGTTCTTGCTATCAACTGTGTTGTTCGCATAACGACCAGCACTGGTTTAGTCATGTGTGAATCTTTATCACAGCCTTTCTTCAACGCCGGTTTGCGTTCCAGTCATTAAAATGATAAAAAGAGCGCCCAACAAACATTCTCAGATGAACGCACAGTTACGCGGCATCCGCGCATGGCGCACGCTGCCGGCTGCTGCCAAGCATCACGCGCACTCGGTAGGCGAGCCGCGCAAGGCGCCGCCGCGCGTCGCATTCGAGAGGAACGGAGTGCTGCAGCCGCAGTAAAGGAAACTGACATGCACAAATATAGGGAGGGACACGCATGCGCCCTCCGCTATCTCGACAGCAGGCGCTGGGCCGGATGGTGTCGCACCGATAGCTATCGCGCGCCGCTCGCTTGGTCCGGTTTACTCTGTGGACGCCTGTACCTATATACTCCTCAATTGTTACCTATTCTACCTATTATATTTCAAAATCTTTTAGCCGCTGCCTAAGTGCGGACGTTGCAAGCAATAACAGCATTGTCGCCATCAAAACGTCCGCATTTTTGGTCTTCTCAAGTCCAATCAGTACTTAAAGCGTACCCCACATAAGTGGTTCGTGGGGTGAACATATTGAAGTTTTGTTTGCCGGTTTATTATTATTTCAGTTCACCTTTCGCCAGCCTGCAACAACAAAGATCTTTGTGAATTGACTCAGTTTGCTTGGTTACCTCCGGTACATAAAACCATGGTAGATAAAACAGGGCCTGAAACCTTTACTAGGATGATTACACTCCACGGCTATTACTGGATGAAATCTCAACGCATACAACCTAAAAACATTCAGTCTGAGGCAACAGCAAATGCTCTGGAGTAATCTATTCATGCATCCATGCAAGACCTAAAAATGTATTCCCAAAAACATATAATGTTTTCGCCTGCAGAGCTATCACCGTAAAGGATTTGGGTCGGCTAACCTTAAATAAACTAACTTTACCCGAAGAATTGCAAAAAGGTAGACAACTGGTGCGTTTTATGAAAACCGCACACAGTTTTTCCCGGACTATAACTCACAAAAAGACAAAGCTATTGGTAAGTACGTTGACTCGCGCGCGGAAAATTCGCCCTGTTTCTTCTACTCTGGCGATTTTCTCTACGCAAAAATATTTATTCTCTGAAAATTTTTTTTGTTTCTTCCCTAAATCTTTTGCACTAATATTCTGTTAAGTTCCTTCGTGTAAAAATTTATTTCGGAACAATCTACGGTACTGAGATCCGGCACAAACTTTGTTTTGTACCGGATGCTCTTGGTGCCAAAAATGTTGCACTAGTTACTACAAAATTAAAAATTATTAGGTCTGTTAATGACAAACCATTCTGCTTACTTTAATACACTTACCACAACAGTGTTGTCCAGAATGCCCAGATTGATAGAAAGTTTCAACTAGGGCCTCAAAAGTAGTAATTAATATTCCCGTAAATTTCAAGCCAGTCTACCTACGTTAAATTACCTTCCATTATATAAGCTGTTTCTAAAGATCCATCTTCATTTCAGCGAAGCCTAATAGACTCATCGTAAAATTCTGAAAATATACGACTTTTTCAGACGATTTAAACACGGATTTTCTGATATGAACGAATGCAGTAAAATCGTTTAGTCTTGAAAGATATTTAGAGTCCTGCAGTGTGTTCATACTTACTTCCCGAAAATTTTCACTGCGGATATGAGGAAATGCCGAGCCGCCCTTCGTCTGCAGACGCACAGAAAGCGGTCAAACGGGAAGGGCGTTTCGGGAACGGGCGCACACGGGACGGGCTGAACGGGAAAGGCATTGGGAATTCGTCCAAGCGGGACGGGTTCAAACGGGAATTCGTTTTTTTCGGGCTACACCCTACCGTAAAGGCTTTGATAATACCGGTTACAACATTCCCCTGCGTACGGGATTACTGATTTTTACTCTTAATTACAAACCTTCTAAAAATTCATGATTTCGTCACAAGATGATACACTAAATGAGATGATACACACATTCACACGGTGCAAAACAAGTCATATTCACATTTCTGAAGAAGAAGAAGAAGAAGACTATTTTTCAGCAGACTTTGTTACAATCCCTGCTGAAGTGGCAGGAGCTAAAGGCATTGAGTGCCTGACGAGGGCTCCTGACCCGCTAGAGTCCACAACAGAGGAGTTCACAGTAGAGAACATGTTCAAATTAAATATGCGTGCTTAGCAATAAGATGTTAACTTCCTCTTCTACTAGTCTCAAAAACTCTGTTAAACTCGTGGTATGAGTTATTGGGTTGCCTAAAAAATTTCAATACCTCATTGCTAATGGAAAGAAAGCATACTTAAAACAGTCTACGTTGAATCGGTATTCTATTCGCCTTTGTATATGTTTTAGTCTGGTTAGCCTTGTTCCATAAACAGATATACAGTTTGAGGCCGATAAATTGAGGTGACCGTGAATGAGTTGAAACAAAAATTTCAATCTAATTGTGTTGCTTAGATTATCGAGGGTGAATACGCGAGCTTCTTTAAATAGCTCTGTCGGACAGTCGCTCATTTTATATTGGTTAAAGATAAACCTTACCGCTTTTCTTTGGACACCTTGAAACTTATTGATTAATTTTTTATTAACCGCATTAGCGGCCGTGATGCGCGACAGCATTGTTGTCAGGTGAAGTTGCGCTCGCTGTGAGGTCATTCTAAGTGTCGCCGGCTAACAATAGATCTGAACGCGCCGCAGTGTTTTGGGATGTTGTACTGCTCAAACTTACAGAGTAGGCGTGCAGTTCGTCTCTGCGCGGTCTGTCGGCGATGTTGCGGCATTGGTCGACGGGAGTTCGAGATCCTTTTAAATGCAGAGCATTTCTTTAACTCACGATGTCACCCGGCGTTGTCGGCGTTGGCGTGCCTCGGCGTCCGCAACAGCCGTTCCAGGTGCGCCCTCTCCCCCACTCCTCCTCGCCTGCTCTCCGCTGCTCCTCGCGTGTTCTCTTGCGCTCGTCGGCGGTCGCAGTTGATAAGCGATGGAAGCAAGACCTTCAACTAGTACCTCGACGCAATCCAACATCAGCGCCGAAGCACCAGTTCAAGACGTCGTACCATCGTCTTCGTCGACGGCGGCAGAAGACAAGGCGGCGAGGCGGCGGGCTGCCGACGCCGAGCGCAAACGTCGTAAGCGCGCTGCCGACGCCGAACTTCGTGCACGCGAAACCGCGGCCAGGCATCAACGTCGACAAGCGGATCCCGAGCAGCGTGCACGAGAAGCAGCGGCCAGGCGTCAGCGTCGAGAAGCGGACCCTTCGAGTCGATAGCAAGACACAGCTTCGAAACGTCAGCGTCGGGCCGCGAACCCGGCCGTACGGCAACGAGAGGCGGCGGCGAGCAAGCGTCGTCGCCTGGAGGCCGCCGCCGTCCCGGAACCCGCCGTCGCGGAAGCCGTCGGGCAACGTCAACGGGACTTTGGGGGTGCCGACGCGCGCTTCAACCCCACTATGCTCTGCATTTACACGTGTCCCTCGCGCGGGGGCATGCGACGGAGGTTTTTCTTTATTGCATCCGTCGTGTTGACAAAGCACATAAATTTTGCCATTGTTGGGCATAATTTCGTCGCGCCCCATATCGACAATACCTGAGAGAGGCCGCCCGAAGGTCGACTGCCAGACTTCAGAGTTGCTTAATGAAGAGTGTTTGTGAAAATCTTTGCCACAAGTATTGTGGATTTGTTTTGTTTTAGGGGCGAAGCTCCTTAGGGCGTGGGTCTGTCCATCCTCGACATATGTATGTAGCCACCTCTAGTTTAGTTCTTGGATTGTTTACTAGATGGCGGTACTTGTATATGATGAAAAGATGCGCTTGGATTGTTTACTAGATGGCGTGGCTACCTCTAGTTTAGTTCTTGGATTGTTTACTAGATGGCGGGGAGCGTTGTAATAAAATTCGTTCGCTGTTGGCGCGCGCTCGGAGTCGCCCGATGGATAAGGCTCCAGATGTGCGAGCCCGCGAGGCAGAAGCGCTCCGCGAAGCTGCGTGACGCCGCCGCCAAGATCCTGCCGTACGAGAGTGGGAGGCCGAAGCGTGTCGTCTGGCTGCGCGACGACGCCGCCAAGATCCCAGCGTTCGAGAACGAGAGGCCCAAGCGTCACGGCAACGGCGCGAGGACCCTGCCGTACGCGAAGCGGCACGGCTGCGGCGCGAAGAGGATCTCCAAAACGTCAGAGAACGGGAAGCGGCGAGAAAGCGCGCGTATCGGCAGGCAGACCCCGATGCAGTGAGAGCTCGTGAGGCGTCTGCAAAACGCATCAGGCGAGCTCAGCCCCAAGGTGCCGACGCGCGGTTTAAGCGAGAATTTCTAGACGTTACGTTCGGACACAGATGTAGTGGGCGAACTTTGGCTGAAGAGTCACGGTTTTACCGATGATTTCCCCTCAGGAGCTTCGCCCACTCATCATCATTCACCACGTGGATATGCTGTGAATTTTTTTTTCGTTTCTGCATGCGGGCAATGATATGCCCGCCTGTATTTGTGTCTTTCTGCGTGCAATAATAGTTAGTTGCAAGCCTGCACCTGTCCTTGTGTACTTCTCTCTGTGTGGTGTCTCCTTTAGCGCAGCTTACACCTTTTGATAATGTGCACCAACTCGCCCAACAACAGTCCGTCTAAAGTACTTACTTGCCTAGGCTTGTGGGGTGAATGTCACCTGAAATAGAGTTACACATTTTATTTAAAAGGTAACTTAGCTTTGTTTTAAAACAGTAAAAGATTAAAGATATTCTGGACGCGTTTACGTTGTTATCTTCACTCAGGAGTTTTTATTCGCCACTGCTATCATTATCGAGCGGTATTTTTTCGGCATGCGGGCCCCACTGGCCAAAGTGAATGTCATCTATGGCTAAGGTCGTTCGCGTTGAACGACATTAAAACCGTATGTATTAATCCTTTCGACGCGGTTTCTTGCGCAAAATTTGAATTATGTTTCTGCATGTGAGTAGCTTTCTATTTGCACATGTGAAGCGGACTAACCTTACAGCGCATTTGTAAGACCAAAGCGGAAAGCGCTCGGCTGCTATAAGTGCTATATGTGTTGCACTTATAGCAGCCGAGTACCAAAATTGCAGTTACACATATCTGGAGTTTGTCCAGTGCTCCCTGAAAAAAATTCGTCCAGGAGCGCTTCTTTGGGTTCTTTTTATCTGCATCTGTTGTCGGTGTTCATATTCGTATAATATACGTAGTTTATTGTGAGTTTTAAATTTCGGAATTATTTCACCTTAGGAGTATACGACACCTTCTTTTAATTTAGAAAATGAAATGTAACGGTAACGTAACGACACGTTCCAATGTTCGAAGTGGAACTGGAACAGGTTCCTTTCACAATAGAGGAACTTGTAACGCGAACTCCTTGCAAAATTGGGAAGGAATGCGGAACGAGCTTTCGTTCCTATTTTAGAGGAACGTGTACAACAGTGTTTGTAACCCCTCAAGAAGAACCAGGGAGTCCTTTTGTATCGAAGTCATTGTTTCTTTTTCACTTTCCTTTAGCTTACCTCTCCCGGTCGTCCTGGGGCTGTTAGTGACTTGGTGTATCCTCTGCATCTTGCCACACCGCATCCATTGGTGCCGCTTGTGTCTTACATGTGCCACGTTGCGAAGAAAACCATTCCTAAATTTATTCTCTATCGGCGTGGTTGTTTCTTTTCTGCCTTTCTGTCGCCATTTCAGGGGTTTCATGCGATCTCTTACTTTAGGTAACATAAACACGTGTGAACGCGCCAGAAACGTGGTAGCTTTTTTTTCTTCCCCTTCAGATGACCTGCGGCTATCGGTTTGTTGCGATTTCTTATGGTCGGATATTTTAACGGCCTCATTCCTCATTCTCCCTGTGTGATAACCAATGGTGAAGCCTTCAACAGTGTTTTCCGCTTGGTCTAGTCTCTCTTTATTCAGACGAATTTCACTTTGCTCTGAGCAGTTATCGTCCGTTAGATGGTATGAAGTATTTGCGGGATAGCACCCAAGACAGCCCTTATCTATTGGCAACATATATTGCAAATTGAATGCTTGATTGTAGTGGCATCTGTGATGTGAGGGGGGTGGGGGGGAGGGCAAGATTGTTGTTTTCATTCGGTGTTCCCATATTTTCCCTATCTTTATCTTCCTCTTTTCGGTGCTGTCGGAGCTATGATGGACGCTATGCCAACTTGTCGGCTAGTTCTGGAATGAGTGATTTTCATTTGCAGTTTACCTTTGGCCGATATTACCCTGCCTTCAAAATCAAAGGCGTCAAACATCTCCGATTCCAGCTTTTCAATGTCTCCAATATTTTCTATTTCTCGGTTAATCTTGTCCAGGCAATCGTTGTGGTCGGTCAAAATGCGTAACAGATCAGTTAACTCACATATATGTGATAGCCAGATGCGTACGATGTCTTCAACCTGGCCTATCACATCTTTAAGTCGCTCCTGGACGATCCGCCATCTTTCAATGAGGGCTTCCGTGGTCCAGTGCAGCGTCACGGGCGCCAATAGTCTCCCGATCAGACTGACGGGGCACAAGAAGACGTCGTCGTACGGGGAGTTACGCAGTCGTGAAAGCACATTTCATAAGTCGGCAAAGGTGCAGCACGAATGGGTCCAGCTCGTTTCTTCTTCTTTAGCTAGCCCAAACTTTCTCAACGGGTTCGGTGGAACGGCAGCTTCATTTTTGTTCCCCTTAGGTGAGAAGACGGTCGAAGGTAAGGCGAATCCGCTCGGTGTGGCTCACCTCTGGAGGTCCCTTGGTCCCGGGATGCTTGCGCGAATGTTACGAAAAGGGAAAGCCGTTCTTCAGTGTTTATTGGCGCCATTCATTCATTTCATTCATTCATTTATTCATTCATATTTTATTGCGTGTCCAATACACCATACAGGCTCTTACATTGGTACACGAGTCAGATAGTAAAATGTGATAAAGTGAAAATTAAAAACATCCCCAATTTAATATAGCTACAAGCAAATGCCGATATCGCGGTCACAGATTTATCAGTGAAATGACCAAGTGTGGAAGGCAGACCCGCAAGTCATGGCATTAGAAACAAATTTCTTAAGGTACGAGTAAAAACATTTTCAGGCATGAAGAGATCAATAACTGTTGACATACGATTGCACAGAATTTGCAGCCGTTCAGCAGGTGACTTGCTATGTGGCTACTGGGGGCAAATAATGTACAATCGCGCGTGAATCGCTGAGGGACATGTAGATTGACGCTGTGCAGTAAATTGGGAGCGTCAAAATGACCATTTAGTATCTTATAGAAAAACATGGCGTCACCGTAATATCGGCGACTTTCTAGGTCGGTGATGCCTATTATATTTAAAAGAGAATGGTATTCATAATAAATCTTACGTTCGAAATATCTGTAACAGATAACTCTGACCAGGCGCTTATGGACTGATTCTATTAGGTGGGAATACGGTTTTCTGAGCTGGTTCCGAACAACGGATCCAAATTCCAAACGCGATCTCACCAAAAAACAAAACAAGGGGGGGATGGTATCCGGGCATTTGAAATTGCGTGTGAGGCGCGAAATTACACCCAGTAGTTTAAAACCGGTGTTACGAAGGGACGCAACATGCGGTTTGAAATTAATACGACTATCAATAAGTATTCCTGAATCTTTGATAACGTTTACGCGAAAAATAGCTTCGTTGCCCACCTTGTAAGAAAACAACACTTGCGCGTTCTACCTCGACAGACAGACAGACAGACAATGAACTTTATTGTTCTACCTCGACAGAGTAATTATTTTGGTTTTAGACGTGTTTAGAGATAAACAATTTTTTATACACCACTGCGAAATGGCACAAATATTCTTCTGCAGGTTTACACAGTCCTCTGTTGACTGATGATGATGATGATGATGATGGTTGGGTTTTTATGGCGCGAGGCGGACTAAGGGCAAAGAGCGCCAGAGAAAAGTTTATTTAATGAAGTGAAGTGGTTACCACAAAAAGGTAGGTAAAAAAACAAAAAAAAAAACGTGTCAACCGAACATAGTAAAATCACTTAAAGATAATAGTGATGGCTGGTGTATAGGGCCAGATTTGATTATGCGTGATAGGAAATGAGGTTTAAAAACTTAACGTCTGACAAATAATCAAACACACGTTTCACAGAAACACTGGCATCGTCACCTAGAAACAGCGATGGATGTAGTGGGATATGTTGTCTGTAGAGTTCTCTGAAGTGTTTGTGTCGTGTTGTGTGAAGTGCCTTACATTGTATGAGGATGTGGATCACGGATAGGGCCTCTCCGCACCTGCTGCACAGAGGTCTTGGAGACGCAGTGAGAAGGTGCGAGTGCGTTGTATGTGTGTGCCCTATCCGTAATCTGGCCAAGGCGACTTCCGAGTATCTATTGCGTGTGTCGGTGGTGTATGGTCCCAAGTGAGGTTTTATTACGTGTAACTTGTTGTCTGTTTGTTCACTCCAGTGTGTTTGCCATGTTTTGCGAAGTTGTTGTCGGATGTGTGATTTCACGTCGGTGTAGGGTAATGTGGTTATGTCTACTGTATTCAAGAGTGTAGCAGCAGCAGCCATTCGGTCCGCTGCTTCGTTCCCGGCTATACCACAGTGGCCAGGGACCCAGCAAAGAACCAGTTCAAATTTGCGTACATACACAGACATAATACCCTTGACGATCAGATTGTCAACGTGGTTTTTCGAAGGCATTGTTGACGACAATGCCCGCACAACACTGAGTGAATCTGTACAGATAATGGATTGTAGGATGTGGCTTTGAAGTATATGATTAACAACAAGAAGTACACCATAAGCCTCTGCCGTAAAGATGCTAGTTAACTGTTCAGAGTTTTAGTTACATTAAGGCCGGGCCCCATGCGCAGCGCAGGACACAGAGGTGGAAGTCTTAGAGGCATCCGTATAAAATTCAGAACACTGATACTTCTCCTGCAATACAAGAAGTTGCTGCTGAATTGCACATGTGGGAGCTCGGTTTTTTTCTACACGTGTAAAAGATATGTCGCATGACACAGGGCGGAGATGCCATGGTGCTATGAAATCTGTTACAGATGTTTGGATGGTGTCTAAAAAGGAGACAGCAAGCTCTGACGGTTCCTCTCTAAATCTGTAAGGGAAGTGCGCAGAGAACGATGGTCGATTTAAAAGAAGTTCACTGATGGATCTATCATGAAAAACCGATTTAAAAGGATGGTGAGGCATGGATGAAATTTTAAAAGCATAAAGGAGGTCTGTGTATGCTCGCTGACGTTGTAGGTTTCATTTGTCGCACTCGACATACAGACTTTCAACTGGACTAGTTCGGAAGGCGCCCCACGCCAAGCGGAGCCCTTGATGAAGCACAGGGTCCAGCATTCTGAGGGATGTTTTACTTGCTGACCCATAAACAACACTACCATAGTCCAATCGTGAACCTATGAAGCTGGTAAAAACACGTAAAAGAAGTTTTTTGTCTGTACCAAAAGAGACGTGCGACAGAACCTTCAGGATATTCATTGTTTTTAGGCATTTATGTTTTAGTTGTTTTAATGTGTGGGATAAATGTAAGCTTTTCGTCAAAGGTTATGCCTAAAAACTTGTGTTCCTTTTTGAGAGGAGTCAAGACACCATTGAGTTGAATGTCAGGATCCGGCCGGATACCACGCCTCTTGGAAAACAAGACACAAGTGCACTTCCGTGGATTAATTTAAAACCGTTGCTGTCTGCCCAACCAGCTAGCTTGTTAACACCAAGCTGCACTTGGCGCTCGCAGACAGACAGGTTACAAGATATAAGGATAATTGTACGTCGTCTACATAAATTGAGCAGGAAATCGATGGTGGTAGCGCCTTCCGAAGAGAATTCATTTTTACAATAAACAAAGTGCCACTGAAAACTCCAACTTGCGGCACGCCGTTTTCCTGCACATGAACCCTACAAAGTTCAGTTCCAACTCGCACGCAAAACGTTCTTTCAGACAGGTAACTGGCAAGTGTGTTCATCATGTGACCCGACATGCCAAAGGACTTCAAGTCGCTAAGGATGCCGTACCGCCAACCAGTATCGTACGCCTTTTCAAGATCAAAGAAGACTGTCATACAGTACTGCCTGTGAGAGGAAAGCATCCTTGATATAGACGCTAATGCAACGAGTTGAATCGTTGGTAGATCGCCCCGCCCTAAAGCCTGCCTGGCAGCTCTCGAGAAGACCATTCTACTCTAAGAAGTACACAAGTCTCCTGTTATCATCTTCTCGAAAGAGCTTACACAGGCAGCTTGTCAGGCCAATGGGGCGATAACTGGCAGGAGAGGAAGGGTCCTTCCCTTCCTTAGAAAAAACCACTACTATGGCCTCCCTCCAAGAGCATGGAAAGTGCCCCAAAGAAAATATTTTATTGTAGAGGTGAAGAAGTGTTTCGAAGCGTGTCTGCATGTAAGTGTTGTATCATTGTGTATGAAATCCTGTCTGCACCTGGAGCTGAAGGTTTACAAGTACCGAGTGCGACCTTCAGCTCATGAAGGGAAAAGGGGGTGTTATAGGATGATGTCGACTTATTACTGTATGCGCAAGGACTTCTTCTCACATGATGCTTGTGTTTTATGTAAGTGTTGGTGTAATGTGCTGAGCTGGACACGTGTTCGGAGTGTTGTGCAAGCGTGTTGGCCTGGTCTTCGAATGTGTCCCCTGTTGTGCTAACCAGGGGCAGGCTGTGTGTCTGTTGGCCCTTTTAGCTTTGCTATTCGTGTCCAGACTTTGTGAGTGTCGGTGTATGAGTTGATGGAAGTGAGGAAGGCGCGCCAACTCTCCCTTTTTCGCCTCACGACGCACACGCTTCCCAAGAGCCTTTGCCTGTTTAAAAGAAATAGATTATCTGGCGTGGGGTACCGGCTGAAGTACACCCACGCCTTGTTCTGGGCCTCTCGCCCGCCTACAGTCCTCGTTCCACCAGGGCCTCCTTGGGTTGCGGGACGCACTGGAGGCCTGGGGCATGGACTTTTCCGGCGGCGTCGAGTATGTGTGCCGTGACGAGTTGGGCTGCGTCCTCCACGTGTAGGTGTTTGATGGTTGTGTGGTGTAGATTAGATGTTTCCTGTGAATGTACTCCAGTTTGCTTTTGATTCATTAAACCTGTTCTGGAAAGATGGACTGCATGGGCCTTTACCTATGTACTTAGGGAAGGTGGGAAAGTGGTCACTACCATATGGGTCCGTGCCCACGCCCCACTCAAGACATGGAAAGAGAATTGCAGAACCATAGCCAAGTCAAGATGCGAGTATGTATTGTGTCCTAAGTATGGTATGTAGGCTGTTTTTTGTTGAAAAGGCATGCTCCTGAAGATGTAAGGAATTTCTCTATCAGGCGACCTCGGGCATCCTTCTAGGAGGAAGCCCCAAAGAGAGTTGTGCGCATTAAGGTCGCCTCTTAGAATGTATGGTTCGTGCAGCTGGTCGACCAGCGCCTCGAAGTCAGAGCTTGAAAGTGCATGATCAGGAGGAATGTGAATGGAGCATACCGTTATCAACCTATGAAATATTATCGTACGGATTGCTACAGCCTCGAGGACGGTATTCAAGGTGACAGGGTGGCAGGCTAAGGATTTCCGGGCGACAATTGCCACACCTCCTGAAGAGTGTGTGCAGCCAACCCTGTCCTTTCTGAATACCATGTAACTATTTAGGAAATTTGTTTGTTTAGAATTGAGGTGGGCTTCCTGGAGACACATGATACTTGGCTGACTGGCATGCAGAATCTCATACACATCGTCAAGATTTTTAGGAGGCCTCTGCAGTTCCATTGGATGATTTTTTCTGTTCCGATTATTTAAATTGAAGAATAACTGGAGTGTGTGTGTGTGTTTGTTCATGTTTCGTCTTTCGGGGCTGTTATTTTAGGATTTCTAGGCCTTTCTGTCGGCTTCGACATCGGAGGCCGCTTCTTGCGCTGCGTTGCAGGGAGGAACGGCGCGACATCCATCTCCTCGTCGGATGCCAGAAGGGTGCCCGGCGGACCAGGCCCCTCGGACGTGGCCCCCTTTTGGGAGCCCTTCGTTTGAGCCGCCACCGCCGAGGGCGTCCGGGACACCAAAGGTGGCACGGGAGGTGCGGTGGCGGTGGGAGCCGATGCGGGGCACCCGATGTCCATCCGGTCGGCACCCTCCAACGCACTTGAGGACGGGGAGGCAGAGACGGGAGCGGCACCGGTCCCTACAGAAGAGGTTGTCACCACAACCGCTGTTGCCTCAGCAAGTGGCGTGGCGACGGATTGGGCTGCCTGAGGCACCCCAGGGGGGGGGGGGCGGGAGAGGGAGCAGGTCAGACTTGCTGAACTGCGTGTCTGTGGACACCAGACGCCGCTCGCTCCGCCCCCCGGCGAGCAGCGTCGGCGTACCTCCCCAGGGGGAAAGAGGCGAACCTCTTTCGCGCTTCTGCGAAGGTGATGTTCTCAGTGACCTTCACATTAATGATCGCCTTCTCCTGCTTAAACGTCTCGCACTTTCGAGAGTTGGCGGCATGGGGTCTCTGGCAGTTTGCGCAGGTGAGGGTTGATGATGGACAATTATCAGATGGATGATCATGCTAAGCGCACTTTGCGCAGGTCAGGCGACCACGGCAGGAGTTGGTTCCGTGAACGAACCGCTGGCACTTAAAGCAGCTGCGCGGGTTTGAAATGTAAGGACGAATGGAGCATCGGATGAACCCTGCGTTGATATGGTCAGGAAGTGAGGAGCAGTTGAAGGTCAGGATAATATGTTTCGTGGGGATTATCTTATCATCTCTACGCATCGTGATGCGGTGCACGGCTGTGACACCCTGATCCTTTAGATCTTCCAGAATGTCGGCATCCGTCTCGTTAAGAAGATCTGCCTCAGAGATCACACCCTGCGAGCTATTTAGGCTGCGGTGGGGTGTGACCCTGATGTCCAGATCGACCATTTTCGTCTGACCAAGAAGTGTGGCTGCCTGCTGCTGGTTTTTTACTTCAACAAGGACTTCACCTGTGCGTTGTTTTTTGGCATTATAGGTTTTCCCAATTATTTCATCAAGGTATTTTTTAATCAAAAATACTGATCGTGAAGCAAGAGGGCGGGCTGTGTCAAGAGATTCGATAACAAGGAAACGAGAGTATTTGTCTGGCTTTGGGAAGCTCATGCTTGGAAGTGGAGGGAAAGATACTTCGGTGCGGCCCCTTTTCAGGGACCGATCATGTTTGGAGGGGGGTTTTGAATTTTCCATACAGCATAGAAAAAAAGCAGGGGACGGGGGTACTTTCTTCTCAAACTTTACCCTGATAGCCTGAGAGGTCCCGGAGCTCCCTCCCTGGTAAACAGACAGGGAGCCAATCCGCCGGAGCTTGACCTGGGCTCCGACGGCCACCGTTTGATGCTTCTACCCTTCACTTTAAACACATCACCACGGTAGGTTACAGTTTATGTTGAGGGCTCGGGGTCCGCGGTGTCGCCAACACCGTCACCATAATACTCAAGGTGCCCCGTGCGGGGCCTCTGTTGACTGAACTTTTGAAAATATCTTCATATCATCCGCGAACAGAGGTACTTTTCCATAATTTACACAATTGACAAAAATTTTATAAAAACAAGAAACAACACTGGGCCCAATACCGACCCTTGCAGCACTCCGGAGGTCGGAACAAAGGGTATTGACAAAATATCATGAACACGGACATAACTTTCGCACCTTGATAAATAACTGAGCATCCATTTACAGAGCACGGGACAGAAGCCATAGCCTTTTAGCTTTCGTATGAGTAATTTATGATGGACTCTGTCGAATGCCTTTGATAGATCAAAGTAAATTCAGTCCACCTGACCTCTGTTTGAGACCAAAGGGGACAAGTGGGTCAGGAAGGAACAGAGGTTAGTTTCAACAGATCGCCCTCTCACAAAGCCGTGCTGTTGAGTTGTTAACAGTTTGAACAGGTGAGCAGAGAAGCGCCTGCACACAATTCTTTCATAAACCTTCGAAAAGCCACAAAGCAAAGAAATCGGGCGGTAGTTGGACGGGTTACAAGCATCACCTGTTTTAAAAAATGGGGCGACAATGCCTTTTTTCCAAGGTTCTGGAAAGACACCAGTGTTGAACGAAAGATTAAAAAGTTCCCCGCATTTCCCCGAGGGGACGAATGTGAAAGTGCGAATGCACGAGTTGAATTTGCGCGGTTCGGTAATGTTCGCGAAAGACAGATCACACACACACACACAAAACTACAAAGAAAGAAAGATGCATTTATTCACAGGCACCTATTTGTGTTGTCGTTGTACTTGTTTGCTAGAGCGGATCTCAGCTTTGAAATTTCGTGTCAGTACTCCTTTAAGCGGGTGCATTAGCCCTTCTCACGCCCGATTCCTGGCCAATCCCCCACGTGGGTATGTGCCATGTCAGCGGCCAGGCAGCGCGCGCCCATCTCCCCCCGTTGCCAAGGAAGACGAGGAGATTTCTGGCCAATCCCCCACGTGGGTATGTGCCATGTCAGCGGCCAGGCAGCGCGCGCCCATCTCCCCCGTTGCCAAGGAAGACGAGGAGCGCGCGCACCCGCAGCTGTTGCTAAGCGGACGGCGGCGGACGCTTCAGGCTCGCTTAAGAAGTGCATTCGCACTTAAAACATACGCCAATGCAGGGGCGATAAGCGAGCAACATCCTTTGCTGATGAACAGCGGGATTTCATCAGCTCCCGCAGACCGTTTACGTCTCAGCTTGTTTATCGCCGCTATAACGTCAGAGACGGTAATAGTGAAAAGGGAGCATGAATCAGTACTGGGGTTTGGATCTGTATCTCCTGCACGCAAATCAGGGCAACCTCGTGCGCTAAGTGGCAAATAACATTCGCTAAAAAAGGACGAAAATGTGTCTGCGACTTCCTTCGGTGAGGACAGATGGCGGGTTCCAGAATCAGTGCGCACGCGCAAAGAGATGCCTTGCAAAGATTGGCGCGTGTGGTCGTGCACATATTTCCAAAAAGACTTTGGATCGGAGTGCAAGTCATGCTCCGCTCGTCTTTCGTTCATAGCTTTATCACGTTGCGTTAGCTTTTTTACCAGAGAACGAAACGCCCTGAACTTGGCGTACCAAACAGTCAACGCAGTGTTCTTGAAACGACGGTGAAACATTTCCTTCTTGCGCAATGCTGTTTTTAATTCTTTAGAAAACCATATGGGGAAATGGCCGGAAATAAACTGCCTTTTCGGGATGTGCTGATCAATTGCCTCCTTAATAAGCGTGGACAGTTCTGTCGCTGCTTTGTCGGCATCGCTTGCAGCATAAACTTCAGACCAAGTGTACGACTCAACGTGTTTGTAGAGATTAAAATAATTGCCTTTTGTGTAACAATAGATAAGCTTGGAGGTTAGTACACGTTATAAAAAGTTGCGTTAAAGGTGACCACGAAAGGCGGTTGGAAGGAATCAATATTGACAAGAGATTCCGTTACAGCTTCCAAATTGCAAATACAAAATTTTGATAGCATGATGTCAAGGGTCTTACCAGCCACATTTTTAAAATTATTTTATTGAATCAAGCCACAAAAATTGATAAAAGTCAAGAACCAAGAGGCCTTGCTGGCCGTCACACAATCACAGTCATCTGTAGT
This sequence comes from Haemaphysalis longicornis, assembly GCA_013339765.2. Lineage (NCBI taxonomy): Eukaryota > Metazoa > Arthropoda > Arachnida > Ixodida > Ixodidae > Haemaphysalis > Haemaphysalis longicornis. Next base: position 13,922,837 of record CM023451.1, read on the forward strand.
ACCAAGCAACCAGTCAACCTTGGGAAGGTTGTAATCACCATAGAGTTGCACATGATGTTTACTGAAGTCAACTATATCAGATAGTGTGCTAAAATGTGTAATAAAAGATGAGCTGTCGAATTTGGGGGGAAAATAATAGTTACCTATGAGGTAACTGCACCGGTTAGCCTGGATCTCGACCCAGACACGTGCCTACGTTTAGCCTTTACCGCGCCTGAGACGGCTATAAGGACACCTCCTCCGAACATCTGTCTTGTAGCTTCGTAGTTACGATCACGACGGAACAGAGTATAGCGATCTGTAAAATATTGGGAGTCGGATAGGTCTTGGCATAGCCATGTCTCCGTTAGGCAAATTATGTCAAAGCAGGAAGCTACAACAATGGCAAAAAATTTCCTGGCCTTAGCACGTAGGTCTCTGACATTTGGACAATAGACCGATATTGCTGATTTAGAGTCCATGACTGGCATTTTCGGCTTCTGCAACACCGGACTCATCAAGTTTACCGAAGAATTGGTTGAATATTGAGCCCTCGGGCCAAACATCGGGGGAGTTCATAGCGGTAAATGCCTCGTCATCGCCAGAAAGGTGAAACGAGGCGTGAAACTAGGACAGGTGAAACGAGGACAGGTTTTAATAAGTCTTTAACATCTTCAATCGACGTTCTGGGATCAAGCTTAGAGACGAAGAGAGCTTTGGAAATGGGTTTTCGTGGTACAGCCTTTACCTTGGACAAATTGGAAGTTCCAGATGACGGCGTTGCTCGAAGTCGGTACTTCACCACCTTGAAACCGTCTTCCGTAATGACCGTCGGCGAAGTGCCACCACCACAACCGCTGGCAATGTCACTTCTTGCACAACCGTTAGCGCCGTCGACAACGACATCCGGGCGGTCACTATCGACGCTGGCGTTCTTTGATGATGGTGCCTGACGGTGCTTGTTGACGTTATGTTGGCGTATTCGATTCGACGCACCAGCGCTGTCTGCGTTGGAGGGGTGTGGATACGATGCAGTCACCCTACCAGCCGCAACTACTTTCGATAAGGGGCGTGAAGCCGGTGGAGGCAAAGGTGGAAAGTTACCGCGAAGTTGCAGCAGCTCTGAGCGCAGGTGGCTGTTTTCAGCTTTCAGGCATTTAACTTCAGTTTCCAACAAATCCAGCCTGTTTAGGATGGTCGAGAGCTCACTGATGTGGTTGAGGGTACTTAACGTTCCAATTTCAGCCGAGTTGCTTGTTGGGTGCACTTCTGATGAATCAAATTCGGTCCCTTTGTCCGCTGATGGCGATACGGACGAGCGCCTTGCGCACGATGAACACTTGTACGTGCTTTGGCCGGACTCCATGAAGAAATTATAATCATCCGGGCAAACATTTATACATTTGCAGTGAAAGCGTCGTTCGCAACTCAAACACTGCAAGAATTGCTGCTTGGCGTAAAAGCGAGCGGCGCAAGAGCCACACCCATCCTTCGGCGAAGCGTTCCTTGAAGCCGTGTTATCTTCCGCTGTAGCCATCGGTTCTTTAGGCATGTTGGCAAGCGAGCGCGTGAGCATGCGTCCGCTCTCATTCAGTGCGCAGCGCTGAGAGAGAGAGAAAATGACATTTATTTGTGTCCGGCGTGCAGGGGCGGGTCAGGCCACGCAGGGCTTCATCGCCCCCTATCGGGAGGCTAACCTCGGGGAACTCTAGGCCAGTCTCCAGCTTTGGCTACTTGGCGAGCCCGCTTCCTCCCGCTAGGGGATGGAGGGTCTCCCGTTCTCGCCTGCTGGGCAAGGGCGCCCTCAAGCCGCTGGACGGCGATGAGCTGTTCCTTCGGGTTGGAGGAACTAACGTAGTCCACCATGTCCGGTGGCAGTGGGTCCGACACTGCACTGTAGTCACTCGCACCACACCCCCACATAATGTGGGCCAGAGTTGCAGGTGCGTCCGCGCACACACTGCACAGCACTTCCCCGTAGAGTTCGGGACACATGTGCCGAGCCAGGGCCGGTGTGAGGACTGTCCTCGTCTGCAATTGTCGTAGCAGCACCCCCTCTCTTCTGTTCAATCTTGGCTGGGGCGGGGGTTGTTGCGCCCTTTTCACTCTATGCCATGCCAATGTCGTTAGCCTGGAGAGAGCTACGCAAAGCCGCGCACGGTAGACCAAATGCAGCGTTCCGAACACATGCGCGTGCTTCTCGCAGTCTTCGTGCGTGCGAACGTGCCACTTCCTTCTCGCTGCCTCTGTCATCATCATCACCAAGTTGGCGGCAAATTACAAATCTGCAACAAAAGTAATTTGAGGTCATTTTGGGAGAAAATTCCTCAAGCATTTGTTTTTTCCCTCAACGGAGAACGCCGCAGATAAATTACGCTGGTTGTTCCGGTTTAACCTATGCGAAAAATACGGCTGGTTTCCCGATTGATGGATTGATCGATTGTGGGGTTTAACGCGCCGACGCAACGCAGGCGATGAGGCGCGCCGGAGTGGGGCTGGGTTCCCGCCGAAGCATAAATTTACAATGCATTCCGTAAATGAACACACGAAAGTCTCAGTAAAAGACGGCCAGGGTAAGTGCAAAAATAAAACGTGACCATCTATGAAAATTATGGCCATATGGCGACTTTTCCAATCTTGAATGGTTCAATAAAGTGAAGAAAAAAAATTAAAATTGACTGAATAGCAATTTACGGAATAACTAGAGGATGGATGAAAAATGACAAGGTATGTGTATTATTTTATGCAGATACGTTGGCATTTCCCTTTTGAATGTATTGCTCGGAATGTGGAAGAGGAAACAATAAAAGTTTGCAAATTTGAGAAGTGTTTTTATTCTGGTACAACATAAAAACAACACAATATAAAGAACGTACTCCTAATTCTGGAACTCGTTTAAAATTTCAGTACCCGCTGTACAGGCTGTTTACATTGTCGTCTTTTTGGCAATATCGTGACTTAGACCGGTCATACTAAACTTGGCATTGATGCAGTCACCCTTTGTTCTCCTTTGTTCTAACAACACGTAGTGCACCAACACGACCAGAACCACTAGCAAACTTGCACAGCAACGCACACACTCGGATACAGAAGGGAGGACATAAAGTGAATGCGCCAAGCTTGGTTTTTATATCAATGCCGAATAATGGATTGAAACTAAGGAGCACTACAAATGCTGGGGTGTTTTCTAGGCATGAAGGCCACGCGAACATACACTGCAGAAGTTGTGGGCTAATGCTAAAAACTTACAAGAAATCGACGCAAAAATAACTAAGTGATCACTGGTTTCAGGGCTTGAGCATATATTACAAAAGTGCTTATCAGAACGCTCTACATGTCCGATTCATTCCCGTATTTGGGGCTTATCGCAAAGGTCTGTCTAAACAGTCTTACTTCCCTTTTCAGCGGCAGCAGCGTTGTATGTATAAAGATACGCAAAGTCCTTGGAAGGCCATTCTCGTAAAAAGATGACAGACGTGCGACATTTATCCCAGAATCACTGTTCGTGCTTGCAGTCAAACCTGCAGGATACTGTAAACGCGGCGCACCAGGGTACTTTCTTCTGAAGGTCCTTAATCAGTGAGTGTCCAACAAACAAATTCGTCTGTATCCAACAAACCAACTGTCGTGCGCGAAGCAGGCAATGAAGATCAAGTTTCAGTTGCTGCCGCTCCTTGATTTTGCCGTGGAAGAAACGACCCGCATTTAGAAAAACGAAGCGTGACTAGAAACGGCAATAACAAAGTGTTGTGAGATACTTTGGCTGCCATATTCAAGAATGCAATGGTCGCTTGTCGTCATCAAAAACAGAAATATTTAGGGTAACCACTTTTTTCCAACTCTTCTGATCTTTAAAAAAAAAGCAAAAACGAATCTTAATTACCACTCGATTCTCGCACCTATCGCCGACGAGAGTGAACGGCCAGCGGTCCCACAATTATTAGTAGTCAGAGGAAGACAAATGTTCTTTATAGGACATGATGCAAGCAGAGACATCTTGGGCGGAATTTCGAGTTGTGTCTGGAAAATGTTCATATCTAGTCCATTTTGGTTGTGAAGTAGTCGCAATTGGCAGGACCCTGACCAAACAATTTGTGCTTTCCATCTGGTGGCCTGCATTCACCCAAACAGGGTGACTCAAAACCGGCACTTTGAAACAGACTTGACCTCGACATCAATGAGCATTCCGCCCCTAATTTGCGACGCAGGTGCTTTTCTGTGGCAAAGGCAGGAAACATTCAGCTGGTAGCAAAGGCAAGGTGTTAGTGCTACTTCTGGGTGGCAGCGGCGTCAATGAAAAGCCCCGTGACACCCACGCAAAATCAGGGGAAATCTGGATGAATCAACATTTATTTGAGAAAGAGGGTGTTGGTACACGGACGCAATCCGCCCACTACGTCCTGGATGTTGCGAGCCTGCACTGAATTCAGGGCTCATTGCATCAGGAAGTATTGAACAGCCAGTTGCAGGTTGTCTATCTAGTGTCTGCTGGATTCCCGTGTTGTGCAAAATGTAAAATCACAAGCAGAAAGACGGAAAACCCGAACACTTGAAGATGTTAAGACACATACAGAAACAGTACCTGTTCTCAAGAAAACAGCATAGTAAAGGGGGTACCGAATCAAATTCTAACAAACAGAAAGGACTACATGTGTTTCCGCAACCACTACGAAAAAAACACCGCAGAGGTCCAACGAGCTGCCAGCTTTCCGTTCCAGAAGTCAGCGTACTGATCGATTTCAAGTGGCCGCGGCAGCTTGGTGGCTTTCTCTCGGTTGCTTTTACTATAGAGTGAGCGTAGGCATTTCCTCTCCTGTGCTCGCAATAAACTTCCGTGGCATCTCACTTCTGCGATTTCACCAGAATGTGCTTACGTTTCAAATCTGCTGAAGCTTTCTTGTGTAGGCAGCTACGTTCCAACGTGGTACGGTTCGGTACTCGCTGTTATTGGCTTAATCAATCACGGCAACACAGACGTTTTTGTGATAGTTGTAATGTGTCAGCCTCCCCAGGCTGACATGGATTGGGATTCTGACCCGCCACGGTTGGTCACTGCCTAAGGCGTTGTCTGCTGAGCCCAAGAACGCGGGCTACCTCCCGGCCGCCGTGGCTGCTTTGCTGATGGAGGCGAAAAGAAAAATGCCTGTCTGTTGATGTTTCGGTGCAAGTTAAAGATACCGAGGTTGTCAGAATTATTTTTCGCCCTTTACCACGACGGGCGTGTTTGCGCGGTAGGGCTAATCGCCACTTCCCATAAATCGGGACTTAGCTGCCAAAAAAATACATTCATCGCCAACACGTCTGTGCAGTTTACTTATGTTGCGGCAGCAACTAAGTGTAGGGAAAAACTAAATAAATAAATAAATAAATAAATAAATAAATAAATAAATAAATAAATAATTATAAATAAATAAATAAATGATCAAACTGACTCTTTCAAGCTTCAGAATGTGTCCTTCTATCTGACCGATAGAGCGAAAACGTGGTTTTATATTCATCCACAACACCGAAAGCTCTACCACTGAACTGCGTCGAATTTTTGGCGCAGCCTCCACATTGTATTTCTCACGTGACGTTTTGGTAGGTTGAGCTTGTGAATTTCGGGGCGTGGTCATTGAGGCGGCGAAACCTTGAGTGGGTCGGAGGGAAGCGACGTTAGCGGGCTTGACAAGGTGGGTGGCGCCGCCGCCTTTGCGACCGTTTATCGACGGTGAGTCTTTGCCTGCCGCTCGCCGTAGGAAAACTTGCATAGAATTGCTCTTTGGAACTTTAGACTTTGCAAGCTTGCAAATGATTGGCATGCCTCTCGCAGTCTACATAGCGGTCTCAACGCTGCCTTGGTTAAGGTTACGAATGGTTAGAATTAGAAGAAGTCTGAGTATTCATCACACTGGTTCAACGTGTTTTTTAGCAAGCGCAGATCCGGGCACGAGTCTGTCATGCCATTGATTCAGAGTCCACACGTGGAGACACACCACCGGACCACATGACGAAGAAGGGAAGGTCTACGGAGACTAGTACGCGCTAAACGAGGATTAAACCTACGCGGTTGTGCCATCCGACTGCGATGATAAAACAAACGCCTACGATTATTAAAGACGATAGTCTTTCTTGGGCTACTTAAACGCAGAAAGTTTGGTCTGTCTGTATGTCTGTCTGATCATCTGTCTGTCTGTGACTAGATTCAGCCACCCGGCCAAAGCAAATTGTACACTGCGCAATAATCATTTATACTCACAGCCAAATTTGAGCGTCTAAGCCTGGTTTATATGTTCATACTTGTCAACTTTGTTGAACATGATCAAGACATTACGCAAATATAAGACCGAAAATTGATACACAAGGGTTATTTACAGTGTTCCTTTATTAGAAAATTCGTGGATGCTTGGTTTTTCGATAGGAGATGATATTCTACATCTACTTCAGAAAACCAATCGCCGCCTGCTGTTGCCCGAGCCACCTACTGGCGGCATATGAAAAATCACGCGGCAAGAACAACGAAAGGCTCCACTAGCTAGGTTCCACGTTCTGCTTGGAACGCACGTGAAGCACGGCCACGCGGTTCTCTAAACCTTGAAGTCGGCCGCCTCGATTCACGCGCGTCTCCGCCGTACTGCAGCGCTGGCATCGAGAAACAAGGCCTGTAGCAGTGGAACGCGGTAAATTCAAATCGCCTTGAGGCAAACCTTTAGTGTGTTTACCTTGGGATGAGCTGCGACGGAACACGAACAGCATGACAGGTGAGCGGGAACGCAGAGGGGAACATTTCCTTGGCAAATGTCTACAAAGACTGTCGTCTTTTGACGACATTTGCAACGAAAAGAGCAGATACGCGGCCATTTTTTCTGAATAAAACACTGTACATTTCTTTATTGATATTTACTTTACATTGCAGTCAATAATGGCTTTGCACTGCTGGAATAGGGCTGCTCCCTCGCTCCTGGGTTCCGTTGACAGTGTTGGGAGAACAGAGGTCGAACCCAGCTCTGCCGTTAACGGTGCACCTAGAACCACTTGGCGCGCTTTCACCATTAGTGCAAGTTTTGGCAAATATTTTGCTCACCCAGTTCAAACCGTAATGATATTTAAAAAAAAAAAAGATTGGCAGGGCATTTTTAATAGAATTAGTATCAGTTGTTTGTAATACAGTCAAATGGCGAGTTAACAAAGTTGAGGGGAGTCGAGAATTATTTCGTTAAATCGAAACTTCGCTAAATCTAGTTAAGAAATTCTTAGTCCCCTAATTCAGTACATTTGATTATATACGTTATCGATATCCAGCAAGCTTACACGGCGTCGTATTTGCGAAGCGTAAATGCCCCGAAAATAAAATTGCTACCAGCGAATATGAAGAGAAACTACGAGAATTTTTACCCAGAGAAGAACGGCCCCGGGGGAAAACAAATTTTTTTTCCCACCAAAGAAGTCAGTGAGTTATGTTTGCGTGCGCTTTGTAATCAATGACACCGTGGATTTCACGTAAGTGTGTATATAGTGCGTTCATCGCGTGTTCCGTATCCTCGTGCGTTAAGACAAGCATTCGCAGCAGATCAAGGTCTTCGATCACTTGACCTGGTTTGTGCCCGAAAGTTTCTATATTTTGAATGTCTTCGTCCGCGTCTTCAGCCGCCACTTCCTCCACGCTACCTACAACCAGCAAGATAGCTCCGTCGTCCAACACTTCCGTATTGACTGCTGTTGTGTCAGCGTTCACGTAGTCGGAAACTCTTATCCCGAAGGGCGCTCATCCACTGAACGACGGTGCTCTGAGGCACCTAACGCTACTGGACGGGACTCCGGGGGCTCCATTTCCGACACGCTCGTCACAAGATTTATCGGTGCGCTTGGTTGCACGCTCCACTTCCGTGGACCCAAGATGCCTTGTTAGACGTACTATACGCTTAACAACTTAACCTGAACAAACACAACATCAGTCCTAAAACAAAACGATGTAATAGACATGGGAACTCTTCGCTAAACGTCGGCGAACAAATTACACAAAGCACAACCTGCGAACAAAACTTTTTTTTATTTTTGGTGCCATCTAGTAAATCCAACTCGAACTGACAACTCCCATGTTACGTCGGGCAGTTTTACAAAAGCGGGATAAAGGTTGTCCGCGATGTTATCTTTGGGGCGCCATTAATCAATTTTGAATCGTTCTCTACATAATAGGCCAAAAGGTAGCTCTTTTTGAGCTGAATTTTAAAGAGAGGGTTCATTAAACCGGGACATGTCATGATATTGGTGTCGTTATTTCGAAAGAGTAAAAGCGTTGGCCTCTATGGGCATCTGAGGGGAAATCGGGATATCTTCGTGAAGTCGGGACCTTTGTAAAATCGAGATTTCGCTGTAGATACCAAATTATCAGTAATACAAAAACCCTTTTATTACGCCATAAAAACGCCGCAATGCTGGTGGAGCAGAATATTTATTTGTAATAAAATATTTGTGATATTGACGTATTTAGAATTCAATTGGGAGCTGCTGTCATCACGTAAAAGAAAATTGCGATTAAAACTTTTATATTTAATATTTAATAATAAAACTGGAATCAACAAGGACATGTATTTACAGACGCCATATTATTTGTCAAATCGAATTGACCATTCCTTTAAACTGAGGGAATACCGTCCCAGGACTGGAATTTTCGCAAATTTATTTTTTGTCAAAACGATACATGAGTGGAATGGGCTCTCAAATGTACAAGTGTCTGCTGTGAATGAAAACTTGTTTTTTTCGAACCTGTAACCCTCCTGATATAACGCCTTCGGGCGCTGCAGGTATATGTTCAATAAAGAATAAAGAATAAAGAGTCATAACACCGGTCAATATTCAATAATTGTTTGTGATCACTGTTTCTAAGGTTTCGTTCAGTTGTAGAATGAGAGGCTGTTAACCAATTGGTCTGCCCAAGCATATCTATGTTTTCCAATACCTACAATTCGCAAACAATTGAACGATGGAACAATCTAGAGCTATCTCTCCGGTGTTTGCCCGCTGAACTGTTCCTGAAAGACTTGCCTTTACATGTTCCCTGATACCATGAATTTTAGGTGGTTTTTCCTGTGTATATGTGTGATGTAACATTTGTGTTAGACGTTTAAATTTTACAGTGTTTATTATTAGGTGTCTGTCGTGTATATGTATTTCATGTAACTTTTCCACTCATGTAACAGCTACATCTCTTGTTGAGACAGCAGTATTTGTAAACAAATAAAATTACAGCCTTCAAAAATTTTCCTTGCTCCAAAAGTAAAGAAATGATATGGCCACGGAGAACTTTCCGATCACGCTTCTGGAAATATTCTCACGATATATGCACATCTCCCATAGCCGTACAACTTAAAGAAATCAACTTCAGGTCCTTGTAAAATAAAAAAAAGAAACCACCTCAGCCAATGCTGGCGGCGTTCTACGCAATAGTGAAACTCTTCCGCACGACGTAGGATTCAACGAAGTCACTGCACATCACTTCACGTCATCTTTGCGTTCAGAATCACGGCCACCAGAAACCAAAGAAACAATATTGACCCGATCCTGGTAATATTTATGCAAAAATGTATACTGTCCCCCAAACAATATCGGTTTCTCCGTAAGAGTAAACGGCAAGCTAAAGTCGTGCCATTTCCACATCCTGAGTGCGCTTAGCGAATAGCTTACCCAAAGGAGTTCAAATAATACAGAATTCGTCCCTCAATGAGCTTTCAGCCTCTCTGCGGAAATAAAAAGAACTGAAAAGCGTTTTGTGTCTTAGGAACCAGAACAGTAGCAAGACACAAAATTGCAAAGCAGAAAAGAAGTGTAGTTTGTTTGTCCAGAACGCCATGTGAGGATTTGTTGATCACTGCCCTGGAGGCCAGTAGTTGCTGGGCGTCCAAGTGAGCGCTGGTCATGAAGTTACCCACAGCTCGGAAAAGGGAATAGTAGAGAGAGGGAGTCGTATTTAGAAAAACTGATTGATTGATTGTAGGGTTTAACGCGCCGACGCAACGCAGGCAATAAGGTGCGCCGTAGTGGAGGGCTCCGGATTAATTAACGTGCGGCAAAATCTGGTACACACGGGTGTTTTTGCTTTTCGCCTCCATCAGAAAAGCATCCACCGTGGTAGGAAATTGAACCCGCGACTTCGTGCTCAGTAGGGCAATGGCTTAGCCACTGAGCCACCGCGTAAGGTGATTTAGAACTGCTCCAAACGAAAATATTGCGATCATGACAGGGAACCACACAAAGAATCCATATTAAAAATTTAGCGATCGAGAACAAGAAAAACCGTGAAAATTTTAGGATGTTTGCAAAAGTGTCACTGGTTAGCATGAAGTTATAGAATTCGCTTTTTGTTACATTACTGTCTCCAATTTTCATTTCTCTAGGAATGCTACAAACTGATTAAACCCCAGATTCTCTAATATTTATTGCAAATTACAATATATTGGCAGAACTGCTTCATCGAAACATGCGTTTGCAGGCCTTCCAAGCCAGTAATATATTTTTATTATTTTAGCATTCGAAAAAAAAATAGAGTCATGTATCGAAACAGGCTCCGATTACGAACGTAGGCAGAAGATACAAAACAGCGTAATTACCACGTAGGGTTTGTATCTCATTTACTAGAAGCACACAGAAACTTTCGCGTGGCTCTTTTAAAAAATCAAAATCTTTGCACAGGTAGCGATAAATAATATGTTCAAGTCCGTTTTATACGGATTACGCATTTCCTTCCTCTTGTTCTAAAACACCATCTATGGATTGCAATATAGAATTTTAAGAGTGTCCTTTTTTGTGGGTATTTACCTTAAGCCAAAATATGGACGAACTGCAGCTTTAAAGACGATAGTCTTTCTAAGGCTACTCAACACCAATACTTTTGCGCTATCCATTTGCAAGTATACCTGTCTGTCTGTCTGTCTGTCTGTCTGTCTGTCTGTCTGTCTGTCTGTCTGTCTGTCTGTCTGTCTGTCTGTCTTGTCTGTCTGTCGATTTGGCTTTCCGACAAAAAGGTAAAAGCATACTGGAATAATAGGTTTGTATAGGCAAAACCTCGCCAAACCGCTAAATCTGAAAACATGTAAACACATGTCAACAGTGTTGAGCAAAACAAAAATCGGCATATTGGAGACAACACATCAATGCAGTAGTTGTACTCGCAGTATTCTTTCATTTAAAGATACATATGTGTGTGATATTCGCGACAGCAAAAATAATTGGCCTCAAAACAATATTTGGCCTATAACTACAAAAAGAGCTTGTGGTCCTGGTGATGGTGTGTCAAGTTAAACCATAACGAATCATTCCAAAGGGCGGCTCGAGCCGCGGAGCATGGAATATTGAATTGCCTTCAGCACCTCTCCACCACATTTATTGTGCGAGGAGTGAAGAGGGAGGAAAAGAGAGGAATTTTTTGTGAGAGAGAGAGAGAATCAACTTTACTGAGCTCGAAAATTCGATGGAGCGCGCAGGTTCGGGGTGGTTCCCTATTCACGGGACCCATATGTCTCCAGCACCTCCTGGCCCCTGGCCGTCAGTGCTAGGTGAGTTGGCAGGGCGGGGCTGGACAACAAGGTCTCCCATCGCTCGGGGGGTTGGGGATTGGGGGTGTTGGGGGTACGGGAGGTGGGGGGTTCTTGAGGTCTTTGCACTCGGCTATGATGTGCGCCAGAGCGCCTCTTTCCGTTTTGCAGAAAGGGCATAGTGTGTCGTGCTGCGCCGGGTACATTCGGTGTTACAGAACGGGATGCGCTAGCGATCACTCCAGCGTGCGCGACAGGATCGTTTGCTGTTGCCTCGTTAACTGTGGGTGCGTTTCGGGAAGTTTGCACCTCGCGTTTCAGTACATCTGAGTAATGTCTTTAAAGCTCATCACGGGATACGGCAGCTCAGCCCGGATGGACAGTTCTCGGGCGTGGTGGTCGGCGAGGGCGTTGCCTTTAACTTTCGAGTGAGCCGGTACCCACACGAGCTCGATGGCTCGTCCCGGAGGCTTGTGCTTGGAGACAATGGCTCGCGCAGCGGTAGAGATCACTCCCTTTCGGAAGCTTCCGTAGGCTGACTTCGAATCTGTGACCACGGTGTCCGCGCTCGGTTGCACGAGTGCGAGTGCCACGGCTGCTTCTTCCGCAACCGCTTGGTTTGTCGTCCTCAGCGAAGCGCTGACGATCAGCTTGCCGATGGACGTGGCTACAGCCGTTGCTCGGTCGTCGTGTTTTCTGAGCGAGGCGTCCGCGTAGAGTACCCTAGGGTTCTCATCCAGCTGTCGAGCCAGGGCCTTGGCTCGCGCGGTCCGCCTGCCTTCGTTCTGCCCCGGTTACATGTTCCTGGGGAGTTGCTTGGTTTTAATGGCTTCTTTCCACTGCTCGGGAAGGGCTGCCTTGGTTGGCAGAGGTTCTATCTGCCATCCTGTTTTCAGCAGGACGACGCGGCCGTGCTCCGTTTGGCTTAGCGGTACCCTTTGGTTGGACAGGTGAGCCTCGATCAGGTCCTCCACCGTGTTGTGGGCCCCCATGTCCAGTAGTTTCTGCGTGGACGAGTAGATCGGCAGGCCCATTGCCTGATTCAGCAGCAGACTACGGGCTTTCGACCACGTCTGCTGCACAGAGAGCGGATACAGGGCCAAATTTTTTTTGCTTTTCGCCTCTATATGAAAAGCGCCCACCAAGCCTGGAATCCAATACGGTTACTTGAGCTCAGCAGCGCAATGGCTCAGTCACTTAGAGACCACGGCGGGCAGAGGGAATTTTAGATGGGTTGAAGAAAGTTCAATGTTTAGACTTCTAGCAAACAAAATATCCAAACTCACATTTCTCTCACTTTTCTCGTAGCTGCAAAAAGAGAAAAGCTCGCGGTTTTCATGGGTGAATTAGGCGTTACCCATTCTTTTTATTTATTGAAGACAAACTATCCACCTGCTCGTATTGCCTAATATCCGCTTATGGCTTGTTCATAGAATTATAGTCTCACACCCCTCCAATATCACGGTTTTCTCTCAGCAGCTAACAATACAATTTTTGCAAGCTTTCAAGAGTATAATGGCCCCAACAAGATTTCCATGGTTTCCGCGCCCTACTTGCATTTTCTAAATGACTTTCCTTGCTTCTAAAGGAACTTCCGTGCTTGGTCAGCCTTTAAAGGCTCAGGATAGGTTTTTGGCGCCAAAGAATAGACAGCGCTTTCCACTTTCTCGGGTGGTACTTTTCCTCCTTCCTCGGGGTCATCTGACGATATCTTGAAGATTTGGTAGGGGAAGGGGATTCGTAATGAAATTAAGGATCAGAGAAATCCGCAGCCACCGCGGAACGCCCTCTTCCGTCTTTTCCCCACCAGGCTTTTCTTTGCGGGACATTTTTGTAGCAAACGCCGGGGCCTGCGTTTTCTCCAAACCTCGTGCTTTTCCTCAATCGTGTTTTTCTCTAATCTATCTGAGATCTGCTTTTTTGTTGGGCATCCCATTTTTTATACATCTTGGACGAGTAGGCTTTGTATCTGCCGCAGTTTGAATGGTCGTTGACGTTACATTATAGCAGACCCGTTTTTCGGCCGCCTGTTTAGTAGTCTTGTGATAGGGCCAAGCTGACGCTTACATCCAGCATCAAGCCTGATGAGCAAACTATGTAGATTTGTTTCGTAAGAAGTTCATATCGGTAGCTTAACACATTTTTAGTCTGATCATTTCTATAGTATTTAGTTTTTTTCCAAGGTTCACTCGGCGGGAGGGTAACTGTGTTCTTTGTGTTGTATTTTCGGACCTGTGACGGGCCTTATTACAAAAGTCAGAACTGTTAATAACAACGCGTGGACGCAGGACCATAGGTACATGCAGCGAAGACTGCTAGTAGCCAGCGGTGTTAATAGCGAAATTAGGAACGTTCTCTGCAGCAGCCACGCATATGAAAGCTATGTTGATGTTTCTTTTTTTCTTAGCTGGCCGAGGGCACCTTGGTTGGTTTCATTTGGTGTGAAAGTAAAGATACTAAGGCGCAATAATATGAATGGTGGTTACTTTCTTAAAAATGGCGCGCAATGCATCGAGCCATCCTCCATTTCTTGCTAGTTCGCATGCTTGGGCATGCGTGCTACAGCTTCATGGCGCTTATAATGAAAGTCTGTGCTGAAGAATCACTCAAATTGTCAGCCAAACGTAATATCACACATCGGCCTTGGCCGCTGCTTCGGTGCGGGAATTTTCAGGTAGAACCGCGCCCGCCAAAAGCAAGTCCGGCTTCATATATAGCGATTTGCCCAGCGCAGCCCGCGTCAATGAATGCCGGCGCGAGGAAAAATTGCTCTTTAGGGAAGGCACTCACGGTCAGGTGGTCCTAAATGTAATCCCCAACCACCCTAGTTTTGCTGCAGTCACAGGAATGAGAGTGACAGACCCAGAAAAAGAGGAAAAAACAGCGACGGCAAGTGTAAAAAACGCGTACACAGCTGTGAAATGGGAATCAAATGCAGCGCAAGTCCGTTTGGCGGCGTGGGAAAGCACTGAAAAAGCCGAAAATGGAATAACAATACATGCATATTATAATGTAGAATTTATTAACTTGTTCTAAGATAAACGTTTAGATCGCAGGGGCGAGTATTTGAGCTGGTATCGTAGGAGACTAAATTTGCGGCGAGAAAATGCGCAAACAGGATCGTTATCTTTGGATAATGTAATTGACTGGTATGTGTGACGCCCAGGTTCGCAAAGATTTTGGTTTTAGAAACTGCAGCGTTATGTTTAAAATATTGGTGTCGTTGATACAGGCGAACGACTAAACCACTCATGCATGCTCTAGAGTAGTAGCACTCGTGCGTGTTTAAGAGAGTCGGATTTAAAGTTCCACTCGCCGACCGCCTTCGATGGCTGCGATAATTTTTCCAACGCTAGCAGCCAACTTTATTCAAAGGAGGCTACTCGATCGATGCCACGTTTCCGGTGGCTAATTCAATCATTTAGAATGAATGCACGAGTAAGTCCACCGAGACCGTATTCCCGAAGGAAAAGTAAGATATGGCGGGCTTTGGTTCACTATTTGAACAGGCGAAGCAGTATTTTATAACAAATAGCTGTTCCTTTTAAAATTAACGTCCTTTCTTCAGCTTCCGAGAGAGATAGGCAAGCTGCGCAGAATGATAAAGCACACAACTTGGGCGAAATCTCTATACGAGACATAACACCATTGGCGGAGAGCAGGGTTGGGCGAGTTGGTAATGCATCTTTTACTACAGCGCAGAAAATGCTAGGACAGAAGGAAACGTTTATTGCAGAAACATGTCGTATTTATAAATGCGCGCGCACACGCATACGAGGTAAACAGTCAGCTGAATAAGTAGAGATAGGACATTTACCAAAACAGTGATACAAAAACACAAGATCGCCAGAACCCCCACCCTCATCCTTCGCCCTCGCACTGTGCACGTGTTGTGTTCTTTACGATTGCTGACAAGGTAACGTCAAGGTTGTTGCGCCCAAGTAAATAATCAAGTTGCTTGGTAGACAGTGCTATAAAAGGCACGCTGCCGCATTGTTCGCCTACCCTTACGATTTCTGTAGACTCCAGGATTCCCCTTTTCATCTGGTCAGAATAACGCCGAATGGCTAGGGATCGGTTAAATTTTATGGTGCACTTTCCGGCAGGGACCTTGCAATTTCGGCAGAGTATTCCTAAATGCTTTTTCAAACTCTGTGGACCTTTTTATTATGTTGTCACAGCCTTGCGTTTAGAGACCTGCTCGTCTGGCCCACGTACGTTTTCTCACGGGACAACGGAATCTCGTAGATTACCGATGTCGTGCATGTGGTGAACTTCGTTCTGCCCTTACAAAAATGGTTATGGAGATTGAATTGAAAGTCAATTGACTTTACTCAGTACAATGTGTTGACAGTCAATTGACTTTGAATAGAAATTTTGTATTGAGTTATCGTTGAAAATTGGCCGCCGTGTTTCAATTGAAACTCAACGCTGTGTTTCAATTGAAAGTCCATTGACTATAGTCAACATGTCTGTTGATTTCCAATTGACTTGCTGTTGACTCTCAATACAATTTTCCTGTTGAGTTCCTGTTGTGATGTATCAATTGAAAGTCTATTGAGAAAAGTCAGTG
This sequence comes from Haemaphysalis longicornis, assembly GCA_013339765.2. Lineage (NCBI taxonomy): Eukaryota > Metazoa > Arthropoda > Arachnida > Ixodida > Ixodidae > Haemaphysalis > Haemaphysalis longicornis. The sequence continues at coordinate 13,938,899 of CM023451.1, forward strand.
GAGTTCCAGTTGAGTCTGTGTTGACTATCTATTGATTCTCCTGTTGAGTTCCTGTTGAGAAATGTCAAATGAAAACCTATTGAGCATATTCAAGACAGCCCTTTTGATTTTATTTTAGTCTTTTATCAAGTTATTTCAACAATGCCTCGTAAAGTTCAGTTGACTGTACTAAATATATAGTGAGTCTGCTTCAATAATGCAAAAAATCAAGGTGTGCATTGAGCAGGTGAAATAGTGAGGTGTTTCATGGCAACGCTTGCTTTACTGCTCACGAAAGCAGCACGGGAGGACTCGAGCCTTGCAGGGTCCACTTGTCTATTTGACTGTCTAGCCTGCAAAATACAAGAAACAGACTTGTTTGTTTCCACCTGTATAGTACAAAATGATCGCGTCCCTTCTTATTAAGCATGCTGGTCTACGTAGCTTGCTATCTTATATATTAGATGGTTTGTATTTTTGGAAAGCAAGGCAAGGAGACAGCAGTTCAACAAATGTATAAGCTTGTTTCAGGTTTTAATTAAGCTAACCACATCAATTAATTCTACAATGCGTAGGGAGTGGAACGCTTTTACTTGAATGCCTTCCGCATTAAAGCACCTGAAATCTAGAGGAACGACTATGCCCGGAGGGAGCAACAAAATCACCCGCATGGGCTAGTTATCGTGTCTTCCACATCTTTGAGGCCCAAAAGAAATCCGCTTAGGTCTATCAAGACTGGCTGAGCCTCTACCAAACCTGTCCAAAAGTATACCTGCCAACCTGTGATTTTGTTTTGTGAAATTTCAATGCTGGAAATGTCAAAACAAAATTAGATAACTGTCAACTTGCATGACCTGGTTTACAAAATTGTAGCCTTGATTAAAAAAAACTAGTGTCAGATGGTACTGTAAACTAAAGTTACTACAACAGGCAATCATTGCAAATGGCTTTATGAATGAATGAGCGCATAATACTTTGTGCTTACCGACTAGTGGAAAAAAATTACATGAACCGTGAAAGAAAAAAAAACTTGCCAGAAAGAACGTGACAGAAAAAAATACGTAAGTTGAATTTCGCAGTCTTTCACAGTCTTGTAACGCTGAAGTATGGTGTGTGCCTTGCAGTACGTATAACAAACAAGTAGCACTAAGCAGCAGCTTGAAGGGATCATATGAGATATGGGTATATCCACATTTTTGCCTTAATCGTAACAATGCCAGAGGAGTGTCCCAGTACAACAAGGTCGTGATGCCAGTTTACACACAACGAGAACACGAAACAGTGTTGTTTGGTGAGAGGAGAAAAAAGCAGAGTTGCTGTAAATGAGAAAAAATGTAAAAGCTTTTTTTTCCCTTTGCTTGGCAAGATTTTCTATACAGCAGCAGCACTAAAACAGTACAGTGATACCGTTCCGACCATTCATTTGGGTAATTCCTAGAGGCAGAACATTTGTCACAGCAGATCGACTAAGCCCTCGTGGAATGCCGGTGTAGCATCAGTCAGTGGCACGTCTGATGCCACGTTCAGCCAAAATGTTATCAGTGATTTTGCTATTACTCACGCCACATTCAGCCCAACTTATTCAAAACTGCTCCGAGAAAGGCAATCAGCAGGTTGTGATTATAAGCAATGGCAAATTTCAATTTATGCTAGCCAGTCGAGCAAGTGCTTAGTCAAAACCGGTATTCATCAGTTTGAAAGTTTGACGCCTGTGCATGTTCTAGCGCAAGCTGCCTAGCACCTCAGACAAAAATTGGCAAATGAGAAATTCCCAGAAAGATACGTGGAGAGAATTGGCACTTTGTGGTAAAAGACTAATATATAACAGTGTGCAGTCTGTTTCCAACTACTCCTTACGCAGCGCATTTTTTCTTCATTGGTTTTGAAACCAAAGTGTCTGCTTGCCTTTAGGGTGTCAAGGTAACGCATCAGACTTGTGTAAAGATGCTTTGCGTTCAAACCCTAGCTTCTGCGGATACACAGTCTCTATTTTTCAAAAGTAATAAATGAATTTGTTATATTCTTGGGCATTATTTCTTTAGCTGGAATGAAGTACGTTTTAGGCCACATTTGTCACCTGAGTCACGGCTCTGCACTCAGGGAACGCACTTTCTCCAAACAATCGTTCAAATTAGGAAGCAAATATATTGCCGGCAGCCAACACTTTAGCTTGTAAGTATATCTACCGTCATGTCTCCTAACTGGTTGAACACACTATACTGTTTGTGACTGGTAGATCTGCCTCTCAGCCTAGCGCTGTCAGGTGTGTTTGTATAGCGCAGTATTCGTGCGTCTGTTATTGATCCGACAGGCACTTGTTCGATTCGACCTCCTTCATTTTTTTTTTCATTTTTGTTAACTTCGTTCGTCAAACATTTTATTTACCTTAATCATGGTGTTCTTTCTTTTTTTATGACACTTCGTACCAGTCAATACAGGGCTGCTGCTCCGTTCTTGAGCGGCACTGCGTCTAGAATTTTATTCATTCGTCACTTGCCTTCAAAGGTTTTGTTAGACCTTTAGCTTAAGATACATAAAAATATATTACACGCGAAAGCAATACAGCAGCGCGTAAGACAGTAAACTACCGATTGATGTCAAAATGTGTGCCGGTACAATACCCCCTTCAATTTGTTACACTTACGTACAGTATTTTTGAAAAGCTGAAGTCAAATCGTACCCTTTAGGTCGATCTCGAGACGGCATGCATAAAAACACTGTTTATAAAGCGACAAATAACCAAGTCGTGAGTATAACCATTCAGGTAGGCCTGCGCAATGTTAGTCATGATGAAATGTACAGGAGCGCTCGGAAAGAATGAACTTACCTTATAACAATGTCGCTCCCAGCGGGGCTCCCAGCGTGGTGAATTTGACGGATTCCAAAGCGTGGCTAACAGGGATGGTAACACCTCACTTCGCAAGCTTCTTCACCATACGATCACAGCGCACAAACATAACACTACACACAAAGGATGTTCACCGGCGGTAGAAGAGCGCATACGATGGCTTTTCCTTGAATAAATTCGATGTATCGCCAGCTGCACTGCAATGTCTGACCTTCGATGCTGGTTGAAAAGATTCGCACACGGCACATAAATCGCCAACAACACGAGCAAAGTTGTAAATTTGCACAGAACAGTGAGAAAGACCGCAACGCGATGGCGCCCGCACATCCGGGATTGCGATTCGAACAAGCGACATTGGCTTGGTTTCAAGTCGGTTTGCGATGGCTATGCCACAGCTACGCATTCTTGTGAAAACTGAGCGTGAAAACATTGACACGAGACATCAAAAAAACCTACGGTGGCTTGTGTGTCCTATGTTAATATTTACAATCATTTTTTATGGAATTATTAACAACCCCTCTAGCAGCAGTAATATTATGTTGCAGATAACCGAAGTCCGCCGATGTCGCGATGTTGGCTGTCAGCGCCACTGGCGGCAGTGGCAACGCCGTGTACTGGACATTCGTGACAGCGCGGTCACTTTAGCTTAGCGTGGGAGGGTGGCAGAGGAACCAAAAGAACTGGTTATCGCCGGGTGTGGATATAGTGTACTAGAATTGGGAAGTGTGTCGTCCGCGGCGCCGAACAATGGGAGCGGAGGGGTCACTGCCGCGATGAAAATCGCGGCGGGCCGGTAGGGGCGCCACCAGCAAGAGGAATGCTACGGCGGCTGCAACAGCTACGGCGGCCGGCCTATCGATACGTTGCAGTGGCGCTCGCATGTTTCGTTATAGGTGCGTTGTGGTTAAAATTCCAACCGTTCTTTAGAACCTACGACTAATAATGTGCTCGTCGTGGGCTAGTGTATCGTGAATCAGGGAGACGGCGGAACGACGGCGGGACAAGGGCGACCGCACGTGCTTTGTGCCCAACTGTAACAGCGGCGATCGGTCGTGCTAAGAAGCGCGATCCCTGTTTCGAGTTCCGGCTGCCGCCGATAAACGCGAAGCACTGTCACGAGTTATCCACAGAGCCGACAGAGACCTCGACAACGCACGTGCGTTTGCTATCTGCACTTTGAGTCGCAGTTCATTGATCGGACAGCCAAGACAACTATTAGTGGTAGAGGTGTTGAGATTCATCAAGAGATATTACTCGAGACCAACTGCAACTAATATAATAATTCAGCGCTCAGCATCGTTCCTGGTTTACCGATCGACATTAAAATTTACCTAAAAAAGGCGGAAAGGTGTCGAATATTTGTGAACAGCATGTTCCCGCACGCGAGCATAACCGGAAAAACAAAACCAAGCAACACCATTTGCGCATGCACTTGCTTCCATTTACCGTGTTCTTTTTTTTTAACTTGCGGCAATGTACGAAATTGACCCGTATGTTTACTTATGTCAACACACTATGCTGATTATTGTTTCTGCGTGTCACTCAATTTTGTTAACACTGGTAGATTTCATCATGGTGCATGCAAACAGTTAATGCCTGTGGCTTTTTTGCTGTTTATGCTGCTACTGTTATTTTATACCTTTTGTCTCGTGTATGCACAGCGAAGCGCACGTCCTCCCCCCTCCGCCCCCCCCCCCCCCCCTGAAAAAATTAAGCCGAGGGTCCTGGGCATCCCACGGACTATAGGGACGTAACCACCAAGGACAAAATGCAAGTCGTCCACTTGTTAAGTTCTTTATTATTATTACTACTACTACTAATACTTCAGCCCAGGTGCATGCAAGGGCGCTAGCTTCGCCTGACATCGAATAATTATTTTGCAGTCTCTCAGCTGACTAGCTTTAATGTATTCTCTCGACACGACAATCTGGCACTTAACAATTTCCGTAGAAATAAATGAGCATAATATTAAGAAGGAAATTCCTTTCTTTGAATATTACTTCTAATAGCTTGCGTTTGCTTGTAATGTAATGTTGTAATGTAATTGCAAAGTTTATATGGTTTTTCTTTGTCTCGATGAACACAGTCTAAGGGCTAGCGTCAGAACTTAAGCTGCTTCCCAATTGCGCGCGCCGTTTCAAGCAGCCGAAATGCGCCCGCCGCGGCCTGCCGCCGCGGACAACGCGACGCGGTCCGCCTCAGCGGTGAGTGCTCCGCGCGCCATGGGATGGCACTGCATGTAAGAGGGAAGCTGTTCGGAGCGGGTTGGGAGAGGAGGGTTTCATCGCTGAGGCGATCCATTTTGCGCCCGCGCACGACACACTTCCCAATTCTAGTACACTATAGTGTGGAGGTTGATGGCACGTCTTTTCTGTCCGGGCGCCCGCTTCGGCGAACGGCAGCAGGAAAGAGGACGGAAGAATTCTGGAAAGTCCAATCCTTGAAAACAGCTTTAAAGTTCTTGATGTGCTTGCGGGCACAGGATATTTGCGAGGCGCTTGTGTTTGAGAAACGTAGTCCGCGGACGTGTTGACATCTTTAAAAGACATGCTTTCGTTAGCGAGAGAGCGGTTCGGAGTGTAACAAGCGGCACGCCAGCCCACTAATTTCTTCGGTTTCTTTTTTTTCTTTTTTTTTTTTGTAGTGGCGTGAAGCAGTGTCAGGCTCGTTCTTTCTTTTTGTGACCCTGTGCAGTAAAGATGAGTTGCTAATCAGCGCTTCAGTTTGTCTTTCTTCATTTTTTTTTTCTTCGTTTGTTCTTTCAGTTCGTTTGAGCGGCGGCGCCTTGGACTGGCGCACAGAGTTCTTTTGCCGTGAAAGAACTGTCTTCACTTGTTTTAATAGAGCGTAGATACGCGTTTGCTCCTTGTGGGATTCTCTGCATTCCACATTGCTGTTCTACTGTTGTTATCATAGGCAGTTCACGGTATCCTCAAGGAAAGTTAATGTATGACGGGGAATAGAACTCGCGTCCTTGGGCTCAGACCACGGCGGGGTGTGCGAGTGATAACTGGAGTAATGAAGTTCACGTGTGAACGACGATGAGGCCAAGCCTGCGTTCGCTTGATTTGAAGGCTTGTTTTAAATGGTCACTGTGTACAAAAATTAAGTTGTTCTTTTTTCGACGTGTAGGGATTTACACCAAAGTTTTGCTGTTTTTTTAGTATTTATAGGCACAATTTCGTCACTGGAATATTCTTGTGCGTTTGGGTTTGTGAGATAAGTATTCATTTCTACAAAACAGCGCTGTTAGTATCGTGCCTCCACAGAAAAACACTGAATCATCGCACTAGGATGCGATGTCACATATGCCTTTTGTAGATGTAGCAGATAAAATCGCGTTTTAAATGTACCTCCTTCCCACCTCCCCTTCCCGGAACACAAGGTATCACAGCATTGTATGTGTGAAAAAAGGTAGGGGGACTGACTACTTTTTTTTTGTCCCCAGAACTTGGACCCGAGATGTGTAGACGGGTAGAAGAACGATATGGTGCTTTCAGCAGCCCAGCTACAATATATGGTCTCAAGATGTGGGCGTCCTGGCCCTGAAGATTGTTGCGGATATATTGCCTTCGAGCTGTGCTTTATTCTATTCTACGCCCCTGGGTTCAGTATTTCGGCGCACGTTAAATATCCCAAGGTGGTAAAAATAATCCGGAGTCTTCCAATACTGCGCGCCTCATCGCCTCTTTAGCGTCGGCGCGTTAAACCTTATGATCATCATCATCAATTGTGACAAACAAGACTAAAAAAGCCAACGTGGTGGGTCTTTTAGGTGAACCATGCGTTTACAAGGTTTATATCGCTCTGAGCTCCAAGAAAGTAGCTTCTTAGCATTAGGGATTCCATTTGTTGCCTGCTCAAGGTTATTTTTGTCTTACACAGGTGCGTCACTTAGTGCTTGACACCTGTTGTTTTTCTGGACATATGTGACGGTTTAACTGAGGTTAGTGCCCTCACTCATAGTTTTACTGAACCTCAAAATTCAATTTTTACTTGCGATCTATTTGTTGTTCTTTTTTTGGTGACTGCTTCATGGTTGGTTGTGTTTCTGCCGCTTTTTCATTCTGAGAGGCTTACAAATCTTGTAGCCCTTGCACACTTTCCTGGAGCTAAACAAACTATGGTATATTTGTTGTGTACAAAACTTCATTTGTGTGGAAGTCGGACCATTTTCAACACTGAACACCTGAGTTGAGAAGGCGGTACGCGGTGATCAATATAATAAAAAATAAATATCACTTTATGCGCAGAAAATGCAAGCGTCGGTCCAGGTCATAGCCACCGGACGTAATTCGCCCCCGATCATTATCTTACATGCGCCATGGTCGACACCTGTGTGTTGGGCCAGAAATAAAGGTAACTGAAACGCTGAAAATAAAACTCCTACTTTACTTGCGTATTGTAGTATACCTAACAGGAAGATAACACCAGAGAGAGAGAGAAAAAAAACGTTTATTGAAACGGCAGGGGCCAGAGACATTACTACAAAAAAGAAGGCAACAATAGTTGCGTTATATAGACTATACCTGTAATACGACACCTAAAGAACCATTAAAGCTTAAAAAAATTGAACAGGCCCCAGACAGTTCCTGACTTGCCGTGTAAATGCAGCTTTTTAGCGGTGACTTGACTCATACCCAGCAACTTATGCATATTACGGATTCTTTGTGCCTTTCGAAGAAACGTTAACCGCGCTTATGGCGACGTTCGCCAAATTTGACTGTCTTATATTTAATGGTAAAGGGATATACCACTATGGGAGGATGGAAACAGGCTAGTTTTATATGCCCCAGCGCTGAATTCGTTGCTAATTTTGCAGCTGATACAAATTTACAGTCAGCGTTTCATTAATGGGTGCGCTTATGACAACTCACTTAGTATGTAACCAATTTTTTCTTTCGGTAATGAAAGCGACTGGTGCCACACTGGCACGAATTCCCAATCTAAAAAAAAATCCACACGAATGAGGCGATCAAGATTCCAGAAAAGAGATTAAACTGGTGGTTGGATGTTCTATGAAGAAGTCGTCGGGCGCCTAAAATTGATATACTAAGCCCTTTTATTGCGCTTGTTGGTGAATCCCCAGAATAATTGCGTTCCAAGAATGAGTAGGTGAATTCACACCTGAGGGCAGTCAATACTTAATTTCTCTATTTCAGTTTCAGTTTAATGTTGCTGCTGAAATCTTACATAGAATAAATAACTGTAAAAGGTGCCTCAGGCATAGACTGGTAAGAAACTTCCTAAAAGTAAGTCCATACAAAAAAGATACATAAAGAGGGTAACGGCAGCAAACATTTAACAAACAGAAACAAAGGAAGTGTCAAAACAATTGTCACACAAAAGAGTAAATTAATATGAATATTATCCCCATTATAAAAGAAAAAGGTACATAATGTGGACATTCATCAGCACATGCAAGTATAACATCAACACTTCTTTTGCCAAAATGATCTGGCGAAACTGTCTCTTAAATAAATGAATTGATGAAGATGATTTTGTGGTAGGGGTACTGAATTCCTGAATAAGGTTGCCAGGAAACTTGCAGTCAGCTTGCTGTTGTTATTTCTATCTTTTGGTAAACGATTGTTAGTATGTTGCGACAATCAGTTGGAGCAAAATTAGGGGTTTGGGTTTTTGATATTAACGAAATGAGTAAATTTTCTTGAAAACGTTTGTACGCTAGCACGCAACGGGAATATTTAGTTAAGTCATTAAATTAAAAAATAATGAACGTATAGAGCCATCAACACATTCAATAAAAAATGGGTGTAAGTCATTATTTTTAAAACCGTTTTTTGTGTGCTGTAAAGGTGCCAACTGAGGTTTATGTGTTGCCCCTAGACGAAATGCTATATGGCATTTAGGTATAAGGGAATGCAAAGTAAGGTGAAACAATAGGCGTACTTTAAAATGGGGTATGGCTCTGACCATATTTTAATTCTTAGACCATAGCCCACATAACGGTTTAACAAAGATAGTGATTTGTAACGTTCAAATGGCTGTCGAGTCCTACGCTGACAAATGTGGCATGGTCAAGAGCAAGAAGCAAATTCGGACCAAAGATTATGCGTGGCGTCGCCGAACAGTTTTTAGCGCGCATAAAAAATCACAAAGTATGATTTAGTACCATTGATATTAAGCACATTATCACTGCACCAGTGAAAGATCTTTGCTTTAGCAGCATTGCGGTGAAATATTAGCGAATCCAAACACGTGTTAGAAGAACGAATTGTCCGGTAATCAGCGTATAAAATACAACTACAATGTTTAAAAAGGTGTGGTAAGTCCTTGTGCACAGGGGAAATAAAACGAGTCCCAAATTGACCCTTGTAGAACCCCAATATCAGTTAGTCTGGTAGAACACTGAGTATCACAAATAGAGATCGCATGTTCTTTATCACCTAAGTAACTGCGAATTATTCAAAGTGCTCGGACACATACACGTATATTTATTAGTTTAGCAAAACTTAGGTCGAGATTTATTGAATTGAACGGTTTAGCAAAAACAGTAAACACGGCACCAGCAAATTAACATTCGTCAACGGCTGTGTCCACATGATCAGTTAAAGTAATGGGAGCTAATTCATTAAATTAAACAGCTAGAGAACAAAATTATTTCGATGACAAAATACTAAATATTGAGATGTAGGTGGTTAAACGTAAAACCGACAATTTTTCAATTAATTCGCTGTGGAATGATAAAATGGCAATGGGGCGGTAGTTCACGAGTGAAGGTGTACCACTAATATGATGAGCTATGAGCTTCACACGAGAAGAATTAAACTTATGTAAACAAGCACCCGTGTTTGTTAGTGTAAGAATGGTAACACGCGATTTTTGGGAAACTGTATAGAGAAAGAAAGTGTGTGGCAGACGAAGATACGCCTCGTTATTGAGAAGGGGGCGACGTTGCTTATCAGAATATGAAGAATTGACGAACCGTTAGCTACGGCTGACGGGGTATTTACATTTGTGCTCTAAATTGAATAGGAGTTGCTTTATTCAAAAACTAGTTAATTATTTTTCACTATCTTTTTTCATTGTCAACAGCCCGGCCAACTTATTCTTCATAGTGCTCTTTCTTACCGTTTTTATGAGGCTATAGAAAATACTGGATTAGCACTTGTAGCGGGCCACTAGGGTTAGATCGAAGATTGCATTTCGTTTTGTTTTTATAAAGATATCTTTCCTGCCCACGCGTTTAACAAACATATGGTGAGATATGTAGGGAATCAAACCCTTTGTGCTTGGGGTTATTGTGGTTGACTCAGAAATAGCGTTAGTAGTTATGTTACAAGGCATTGCAAAAGCGATTTCAGGATCATTTTGCGGCGTAATGAGACATAAATCGGAATTGGCAGCTGTGTTAACAAATGCAAGACTTTCATTATTGGTTCGTTTGAAAGGTGCATTCAGAGTTTTGAGCTTACATTGTATGCGCTCAAATCTTGGGTTTTGAAATAAAATGAAAGCAATGAAACCATTTCCAGGAGTTACCAAGATGGTGGACATAGCGTAATCAATTATAGTGCCCTGTCCGGTAATATTCCGTCGAGTCGGTATAGTTAAAAGTGATTCGAGATCATTCCCTCTCAAAATATCTGTGTAACCAGCATGTGATAAACTGAGAAGTCTAAGATACTGGTGTTGACGTCGCCCATGCTAATCTTTTTTTGTCGTTTAAGGGAGAACGTGGGCAAAACCTGGTTTATTTCTAAACAAAAATCAGTTATTGATGACGAAGGCGAACGATAAATACACCGGACAATCAAGATGAAAGTATCAATATCGAGAAATCACTCGTCAAGCTCATTCCGCATCGACTCGCAATTTACTTGAATAAATAATGAGTCCTGACGTCTGGAATATTTTAATTCAATGGAAATGAAAATAACTGCGCCGCCATAACAGCTGTCACTGCGGCGGCTGTATTCTGCTGTATAAGATGAAAATGGGTATACGCCGCTATCAGCTTCACTGAGCCACCTTTTACTGACACGTATGTTCGAGAAGTGGTGATTAAGCGATGCTAGGAAGTTATTTTTGATATCGCTATGTTGTCGTAAGCTCCGTGCATAAATATGCACAAGAGACCAGCAATGGGGTTTCAGATACGAATCAATGATAGGGCGGTGTAAAGTATGAAGCCATAATCGGAGCGTTTGGCACAAAATACCATTCGAAAAAAGATCGGACAAAGCAAATAGGAAGGTCAGCTTCCGAGTGAATGTGGGGAACTCGGTTGCCCTCAGATTTTCTAGCGTTGATTTGGTAGTTCTAAGTGGACAGGAAGCCTTATCATCTTGCTTTCTTGAGAGCTAAGTCCTGAGAAAATGGCTTGTTGTCGTCGGGTCTTAGGTGATCATTATTGAAGACGTGCTGCTAATAATTTGGAGTGAAACCAAGACAACTAATGTGCACCCTAGCCGTACAAGCCTTCGCAAGAAATTCGGTTTTCTTAGCGCGTGAGCAAAACCTTGCAATGATGTTTTGATGACCAGATTTAATGGGAAGACGATGCGCTTTGTCTACATCGACTGGTTTCTATTGTAACTGCTGCTTATCAGCAGCAGCAGTTACAATGGAAACGCAGTTTTCATCTTTAGAAATCAGCACGCCTCTGATTTAAATATTGTTGATTCTAGATTATTTGCTCCATATTGGCAATTCCTTTCCTCATGGCTTCGATTCCAGGTTTAAAGGGCTTGTTTGAGGCTAACAAAAGGGCTTGCTGGGTGCCCGTCATGTCGACGAAGTCATAAGGCATGCTCAAGACACAATCCATGACAGTAATTTTGTTGCGCAGGATAGTGTTATCCAGTCCACCTACCAGCAATTTTCTTTTTGCGTCGGCAACAAGTTTCTCGACACTTTCGTTCAATCTCTCGTGAAAGTGCTCCTCGAGAACATCGAGCCGCTCATCTAATTCGGAATTTGTCAAAAAAATGATAGAGACCAGCAAGCTTGCAAAACTACAAAGTAAGCAAGGCTAATAGGACATCAGAAGCAGGTGCTACGGAGGCAAATATTCTTATGCTATCTCCATAAAAATAAGCACCCTCCTGTGGAACGCAGAACGAATGACTTAAAAAGCGCACACTTGGAACGGGACCGCTGGCGCTGTGATGATGCTGGCCAGCCTACGAGAGCTTTCAAAGTCGCGATGTCCTGGCGCAGGCCTTCTGAATGGGATCTGTCGGCACGCAGCCGAGCTTCGAAACACCCTCAGCAGAACCGTTCAGTCACACGTGCAGTATGGGGAATCAAATGGCTTCGACGGCGTGTGATATCTCAGGGCCGCAGGTTTTCAGTTGAATGCAGAAGAATGGCTTAAAAAGCGCACAATTGTACTGCAGCCGCTGCCGCTGCTGAGGTAGCACAGTAATTTATATGTCGATCCTCAGAGTCTTCACGGTCCGCCGGCATCCCCAACCAAAAAAAAGGATGGAGCTGGGCTGTTTCTGAATTCCCAATTCGCACTTACGCCATTTAAAAGCCGGCGATAGCGCGCTTGAGCCTGCTCAAAAGATGGGGTTAGATCTCCATACCCTCGCTTCGCAACTTTCTCAAGCCTAGTATTGCCACCGCACTGCGAAGTTTGGTGTTACTGGAGGACGGCAGTTCCTATTAGTCAGCGCGAATCGCAAATTTTTAATGTCGGCCTTTTCTTTAGTCATTTTTTGTCGCGAGGCATGAACATGCAGTCATTACAATACCGTCCTTCAGCGGGCGTCAAGTTTTTCATCATCAAAACATGCGCTTTTTTTATACTGGCTATAATATATTCTAGCTCCCCGCTGGCTGACGCGTCACACGAAAACTTGAAAAAAAAAGCTTAACGAAGTAGGCCAACACAGCGTTCATAAATGTCTAGGTTGCCGCAAGCCTGGTTACTCAAGCAGCCCCTCAGGGCAGGCGTGAATAATTTGTTGCATCAGTAACATGGTGGAGATGTTTCGACGCTGCTTCTAGCAGAAAGGTGGCACGCCTAGCAACAGTTTACGGTGCGGCTATTAATCAAGCATTTTATTACGTCTCGTCGCACAGCTCCAGTGGGCCCTGTGACGTTGCTTGGTTGTTTCTTCACCAGAAGCTCAGTGCGCCAGCATTTTTGCTGTAGGCGTTACCATAAACTGTATCACGTGCTGTTTATTTTGTGAAACGTCATTGAGAACCAGATGCACTACTTCTAGCTTTTGCCGATCTCGGAGCGTAGAATGTACCACTAATTTCAGCTGAGCGAACCGAACGACCATGTTGTGACGAAAGACGAACAATAGGTCACCGCGAAAGCAATCCTGTCTAGGGTTCACAAAATAATTCCCATTTTTTTTGTAGTATGGCTTTTCAAATTGCTCCAAATTTGGTACTGCTTTAACCGTATTAATTAGGAGTTTTGTATCTCTCCCCGTGGGGGTTTCGCTATTTACATAATATAGTTCTTTCCGAGATACGCCATCTGCCAAAAACACCGGAAGAATTGTTTTTGTAAAATACATTCATGAACGAATATAAAGACACTTGCGTGTGCTGTGTACCGATTGATTTATATGGCCTAAAAGAGACTTCCTATCTTTGAAGAGCCAGTAGAACGAAGCCAAAAATAATGAGGTCCACAATGTTGTGGTGCTTTCCTTTTTATAGTGTGAGTAGATATGTAAAGCGACTAAATGGCTTTTCTAAAGTAACAAAGATACCATAAATAAATTTTACCGTTGGGACTGCGTTAGTCATAGTGATGGTTGCTCTGAGTTCAAAAACACAAGCTATAAAGCCGCACGAGATACAGGAAACAACTGCCATCACTCGGCCGCACAACAATTGAACCTAACGTGGAAACAAAGGTGCATTACCTCCCAAACTCCCAGCGCTTGCAGTAGGGAGTTTCCTGCTTACAGACTTTGCTGTGTGCAGAACGTTAGAGACAAAATGCCCAAAAATATATTCGTGAGTGTTCTCAGGATTTAATAAGGGGGTTAGTGATGCAAGATCAATTAAAATGTAACTTTTTTTCAATTTTCGCGGTTTCGGCTAGTCTCGTTTGTACAGAAAACGTTTTAACGGGGAAAGAGTCTTTCCCGCGGAAAAGTTATTGAGATAGACCGGCTTATACGAGCAACCTTCGCAGCTTTGCGCCATTCTGCATCCTAAAGAAATTATTCAAGCGGAAGTACGGCAGACTTATACTGAACAAAATATATGAATAAAAATTGTGTCGAAACAAATGAATAAAGTAGACGGAATGGTGAACCCTACAGGTTATACTGTTTAGTGTTTGTTTTGCTCCTGATTTTTCTTAATTTTTCTACTCGGTGCATTTTTGTCGAAAAAGTGAGGAAAGCCTAAATACAGTAGAACAGAAGTACCTGGGCGCTTTCCGAACACTGAACAGCTGGCTTCGAAATAAAAATGACCCTTGTTATAACCGTGAAGTTATACCAAAGCTTTGAGCAACGGCACATTGAAAGCACCGTGAGTGAACGAAGTCCACTCGAAAAAATCTATGCGCAAAATGTCGACGCACTGCTGTTTTACACCGGAGCTATTATCGCTAGTATTGCGTGTGTCCTCTTTCCCCGAAGAACAAAAAAAAATGTCTTGATCACTTATCGCGAATGCTCACCAGACAACAGGTGTATTTATTGCTTATCCGAATTTACCGTTAGGACGGCTGTTAATTTCTTCGAGTTTTCATTTACATTCATAACAGGCTATTTCAAACAGAATTTGAAATAAATAGATGGTATTTGTCTGGTGTCAATACATGAACACCTACGGAAGGAGTATAGTTAAAGGAACCGCTTGTTTTTTGAAACCATCCGAAGAAAATATATATATGTATTTTTTTCTGCATGCATATTTTTTCTCCACTTTCTTTCTTTCTTTCCAAATTCTTGATCTGTTTCAATGACCTACCACATCCTCCTCTTTGCTTTCCGAGGTTTTCTTGACTGTCAACCCTTATTTCTGTGTTATTTTTCAACGAGCCCCTCATTTCCTATTCTGATTCGCTACATGCATAGCGAGGGCCTCTGTCCTGGCAGTCTTAGTGCCATAGGAAGCTTAAGAGGGTTTAACGCTGGTCGACCACTCTCGACATGTCATGGACACTGGGGTCACGGCCCGGGGGTTAAAAAGAAGGTCCCCTTCACCCCGAGTAGTCCGAGTGGCGCTGCTACCACGCCCAAGCACTGGAAACCAAAAGTACCTGAACATAAATAACCCAGAAAGTGGAGGGGAAAAATCGCCCCGCCGGTAGCGTAGTGGTTATAGCACCAGAGCGGTATTCTGGAGGTCGTGGGTTCAGATCCACCCGGCGGCATTTTTTCTCCACTTTCTTTCTTTCTTTGCAAATTCTTTATCTGTTTCAATTAGCTACCACATCCTCCCCTTGCCTTTCCGAGGTTCTTGACTGCCAACCCTTATTTCTGTGTTTATGTATATATATATATATATATTATATATAATATATATATATATATATATTATATATATATATATATATATAGATATATATATATATATATATGTCCTTATTTGCCAGCACGACTGTAGTATTCCGCCTACATCAGTGCACTTGTCAAAATTTCGCAGCTAAGTTGAACACGTTACATAATTCCAGTGTGCTGTCCATACGGGGCTTCCACGATAGGAGTGTGGTTGCAGAAAATGGTTGTAACCTTTCTTATGTAAACTGACCAGCAACAACGTACGTGACTGTACCCCGTAAGAAACTTCCCGCCAACAGGAATCTAGTATTACGAGAAGTTTCATTTACTTTTTGTGTTAGGTGGGTAACAGTCGACTTGCGAAGGATGTGAAGTTCTTGCCTGATCTCAGTGCGCTTTTCTGGGAATGATTCAAACAGCCTGCATGTTAGTCCGCTACAATAAATCTGTAGACCTTCCAATCATTATCCGTAAACACAGAGACATGGTCACTGCCTTTATCTAAAAATATTAAAAAGCGCCACAATTTCCTCGCCTTGGCAGCGTCACAGGCTTCCTATTTTTCTCTTACTTACCCGCCAGTATCGGCATTTCTTCGTTACCATCCCATTTCTTTCCTGTTTTGCCATCCGCTATGGCTGCGCGCCTCATCCTACAGCACGCACTGGTGCCGTCAAAAGTAAGTGTAACTACGGTCTCGCAAATTTACAGGAATTTCGTCTTCCAAAAACTGCTTACTACATTCGTGTACGTCCAAATGAGTCCTCTATAACCGGAAAAGCTTGCATTTAACCTAATGGTTGTCGTAAAGCCAGTAAGACAAATATTTTATGATGTTCACAGGCGCTCCTCGCAATTACCCATCGGCAACTGTACCAGCAGCCACTGGAGTGACAAGACTTGTCTAGGCACAGGCAGCTGGTCGCCTGTACTTTAGCTTGTCGCCTACTTTGAAGCGTCGCCAGCATTGCGGAGGTAGCTGTCTCAACAGCCGAAGGCAACTTGTGTTCTCTTCACCCTTTGGTAGGGCGCTTCTGTGGCGCCCTTTATTTTTACAGAGCGACAAAAAATTGAACAGAGTGGCGTGAGAACTTCCTGGATATGTCCATCTATTTTACAAGCAATAAAAACAAGGACAGACTATCACGAGCCAGTCATGCTAGTTGAACTGCAGAGACGATTCTCCTGCGCACGGTGTGGCGGCTGCAACCTTCGCAAAGGTTGCACCCTCGAATGGCGTTCATATTATCTACGGGCTCCGTCTTTTCGCACACAATTGATGTTATACTCATAAATATTTACTGGTGGGTTTTTTTACCTCGGAGCCCAGTAGCTCGTGCACCCCAAATAAAAGTGCGCATACGACGAAGAAGCCTTATTGCAATCTTTGAAGCTCACGTAGATAACACGCTTCGGATAGGGCAGATTTGCCATCACTATTTTCCGACTTTTCTAAAACTCAGCCCTTCCAATGTGCCCAGAAATATTCATCCTCGTCCTTCCAAACGAATTAAGAAAGGACATATCTCTCCCTTTGATACTTTGCTTTCCACGCATGTGATTCGCTCAGATTAAGACCACCTAGTCAGCATGACCAGGCATATTCAAGAGAGAAAGAAAAGCTGAAGTAGCTATATTTACTACTTCTGTGGCAGATGCTGGTTATTCGTGGTGGCATTCTAAGAGTTTCTTGTTGTGAGTCATAAAATTGGGCATAAAGAAAACGTACCATAACGGATAATGGCACTAATTGTCCACCAAGACAACCGGTGCATACCCCGTAAAAAGTGCTTTCACGGGTTTTTTAAAGATAAATTTTGTGCGCATACACCGCAACAAACGCGCTCCGATATTCTTTTAACCACTCGGCGGAAAAAGCTCGTCAATACAAAGCGCAGAAGAAACAAACAAAACACCTACTGTTGATGTCAAGAGTTATTTCGATAGATTTATCATATGGCGGAGTACGAGAGCTTGTTCCCCATCCTTCTCAGCTTCACGAGAGTGAGCTCCACTTCTGCTAAAGTGTCGCAAACCACTCAGACTAAGTATCCGGCATAAGTTTCACTGCGACTACGACATCATTCCTTAATGTCCGTGATCAAGGCGAAATTTCAGTAGCGCTCGCTGTTGACGATGCAGGTCCACCTACGAAACGTCGGCATATCTTTAACATCAGCAGTAATAGTTCCAAATAAGTCGCTTTGATCTCATCACCATAGAACTTCACAAATACTATAGTTCTTGTCACTCACGGTGGACACACAGCAAAGATAACTGCAAGTACTACTCGTCAATAACATATATGGGTAGCGACAAAATATCGAGACGTTGTGAAACGGTATGTCACATTTATTGCGCGCGTGCACGTGAGGGAGGATTTATAATATAATAATAATCAGTTCATCAATCAATCAATTCTTTATTTACGTGCCCAGGAACAGCCGGGGAGCCTTGGTGCTGGCGAACGAAGAAAAACAAAAAGCACAACCAACATACCAGCAGACACCTCACGAGTAATACAATTTTGTACAACGCTGCTTAGGCATAAAGAAATACAAGGTGTCGTACACTCAGATGTACATTCAACCCCACACAACCACACACATGCGCACACACCAACACAAGTACAGCATCTTGCCGTAAGGCATGAGAAACAACACGTACATACATACTATTACAAAAATATACATATACATACATGCATAAATGATAACAATGTTAAGTTGTGCGAAAGCGGAGTCACTCAAAATAGAATTATGCGAAAAGCAGGGAATCTGATGAATATAAATGTGGAAAAGACAAGTGAATTGAAAAAGAAAAAAAGAATTGCTTTGTCACAATTTCGACACTCAAGTGACCGCGCATGACAATGGATAAAATAAATATCACTTATCTGACAAGCTCACAGACGTGTTTGAGGAACAGAGTTGGCGAATAATAAATATATCTAGATATTCAGAGTAGGGATTGTGTGTACACTGTAATCAAAACATGGGGTACTAGCCATGCAGACATTGGGAATAAATATTGTATCGTATCATCTGGTATATTTTTGCCGCACATTAAGTGCAATATGGTGCAGCAACCCACCACACGACACTTTGCGGTGAAGGTGTTGTAATAGAAAAAGCACATCCACCTCAGTGCGCCCGGACGTTAAGCTTCGTAGCATCGGCAGAAGAGATGATCCCGAATTATGATTGTTACGAGTAGCAAAGTGAGGGTTAACGATAGATATAAACTTTTTCTGGACACTTTCAATAACACAGTGTGTTTTGCATGTGCTATTCTTCACCACAGAGGCATATTCTAGCTGGGGACGACAAACAGGCGTGTACAGCTCGAGAAGACAGCCCGGCTCCTTGAACTCTTCCATAGGTGACATACAACTTCAAGGGATCGAAGGGCCTGCCTAGTGATAGCGGGAATAGGCTCGGAAGAGTTGAACCTGCTGTCGAAATGTAACCCGAGATATTTATTTTTCACCGCCCGTGGTAGAGCTAACCCTTAATGTTATAAGACTACACTACACTGTCATTTTTTCTTGCGCATGTCATAACCTTAGTTTTAGAGCAGTCATGAGAAGTTTGTTGCGTGAGCACCTAGATGAAAAAGCTGGTATCGCTCGTTGGAGAATAGAACAGCTATTACTGTTTGATATAGCCCTAAATATTTAGATATAATGAGCATTTAAGAGATAATGACAACAATGAAATACTGACGACAAGTTATAGAGATAAAAAAGAAGTGGCTCAGGACAGAGCCACTTACCATTTTCAGCTATAAAAAAAATGGCGGGCCAATTTGGACGTTCCTGCAAACCTGGGTACTGTGGCACCCCCATCAGTATGCGCAACGAAACTGACGGGCAAAAGGCGGTTCTAAGGTAGAAACTGCTCTTTTCCACTAGCTTACGATAATCAAAATGATTTCGTCGTTGCTCATACCAATCGTAATAAATACCACCCCCCCCCCGATTCATCCTTCCCATTACCAATCAATGCTTGATTTTTCAGCTCTTTACGGATCTTCTGTCGCGGCTTTGCGAGATTACTCAGCATTCCGGAATCAGGCTCACGATTCGTTGCTCACATTTGTTGGTTTGTTGTAATTGGAATTTATTATATTATGCGCGGGTGTCGTGTGCTCGTGCGGCGTCGTTATGATTGTATTCACCACATAAAATACGAAAAGGAGGCCTTTTCGTCTCTAGTGACAAGCTCAAAATGGCGCAAAGCATGCACGGAACACGAATGTACACAAGAAATGTGGAACGAAAACAAACTGCGAACAAGGAGTCACGAGTATAATTTTGTAAATCTTGGTAAGCTGACACAGAAGACGATAGGCGATCCCATTTTAAGGACATGCAAGGAAATCTGCTTTGGTTTTATGCTGTTTAGAGCTACGGTATCGTATACGTTGGCTAGAAAAAAAAATGTGATCGCAATGGCGCTTTTTATTCAATATGTCCAGTATGGACCACAATAAGGTATCAAAGTAGAGGTCCGACTACCCTCGTTTTGGAATAATATATGCGCTTCTTTTTGCGGGGCACTGAACAAACCAAAAACATTATTAGCAGTAATAAAGCCATCATTGTGAAATTTCGTGCACTATTCAAAATATACTTAGAATATATTTTGGCTCATCCTGTCAACATCATGCTGTCCTATTTTATGCGCTACAAATAAAGCAGTGTTTCTTTGTTCTCTACTTCTTTCACTTCACATGGATGCATGTGTTATTTCCCTCCTCTAATGTCATGGTCTCCTGCAGCGTAACACGTCTTTCCGGGGCACCACCACTTGCTTGACCAGCCTTCAGAGGTGTGGACGTATCTGACGAGTAAAAGCAGCATCAGAAGACTGCCTTCGACCACAACTTTTCCTCTTAATTTAAGTTTAAGGCTTCCTTCTCTGTGCAAGCTATAATGTGTGCTTTTCTGCTACCGCGGGTTTCGCTGTGCTGTGAGTTCTGATACGGCGTTGTTGGCAGGTGCGGTCGTAGTGAAGGCGCTGCACAGCGGACGACCACGGGGGCGCCGGCGTAATGCGCTCCCTTAAATCAGTCGCCACTCGGAAACGGCACGGGGGACAGTTTTACACCCCCACGCATACCCCGCTTGTTTCGTCGGCTGGACCCTCAATTTGTCACCCCTCCGACCCAGGAAGCCATTCAAGAACTGTGTGGACTGGTCGTTTCAGACGAGAGTGCGGCGCATCGCGCCCATAAAACGCTTCCTAGCTCCTCAACGCCTCTTACTTGCCAGTTTATGTGCCGACGTGTCCCGGGACGCCTGTAAGAGAAGGTGCACTGCCGTTACTGCACGTTGAATTTATTTCTTGGTCTTCGAAGAAATGAACTGCAAACATGTGTGCCACAAGACTATGTTTATTGTTTTGGGACACACAATTTTGTTTTCATACTACAAAAAAGCAGCCCACGTAAGCACAGGAAAAAATATCAGAAGAGAAAATGCGAGTATGCTCATGTGGAGTCGTCTGAAGTTTTCTTCTTATCTAACCTAAAAACGCACCCAAGTGAAGTGAAATATTTACAACCATTTATATGGTAGGCGTGTACACATCTGCGGCATCTGAGAAATATATCTTTTGTGAGTAATTAAAAAGTGAAGTTAGCTGATTTTCGAATACTTTTTTTGATGCCAGTATAGGCCGCGTGGCATGGCTTGATTACACTTCAAGGCGCCGGCAACAAACACGAATGCTTATCAATAACATTCCGTGCGTGTAGTAGTTTTGAGAACATTTTTTATAGCCAGTAACGATGGAGTCAGCTTTGCTGATTGGCACGATTTTCTTTTCTCATGGGGTAATGTCGCGCAATGGCCGCTCGTGCATGTATTTAGTATATTCTGTAACAGGTTGCAAAAACATGTATGCTGTTCTAGTGCCTTGCCTTCAAGGTTACTGAAGCGCTTCGTGCAACACCCTAGTTGTTGCTTAGAGTTATGTGCCTAGATTCCAGACCTGTCTGAGTTCTCCTCACCGAAGAAAGATGGCATGTAGCATCCTAATGTACTTTTACTCGCACACACGGTTCCCTTAGGCGTATGAGCCAAAAAGTTAAATAGGCAAGGTATTTTAATTGAAACGAAGGGTGTACATAAATTTAAAAAGTTTTTTTAATAACCTGAATGCTTCCCAAATATACCACTACTTCTGAAATCATCACGTCCAGCAATCTTCCTGCCTAACTGTCTCTACACCGAAAATTCCAAAGAATTTTCTTTGCTGAGAGTAAAAATTGTATCGTTTGGGGGCCATAAAATGCGTGTCTGGGTTAGTTAGCCTGTATCTTCGCTCAGTAATAAGTGGTGGTCGTTGGCCGGGACTGGTAAAATGGCCACGCGTAAGAAAGCCACAGGCCAAGTCACACGGAAAGACTACCACGATAACGCCTTGATGATGATGATGTTCGGGTGTTAGTGGCGCAAGGACCACTAGGGCGAAAAGCGCCACGAAAGGGGTTAGATAACTGAGGTGAATACGTGAAATACAAAAAGTGGCTAGCAAAAACGAAAGTGAGATAAACACAGAAAATGAGGATGCCTGGCGTAAAGGGTCAGGTTGTGATCACGTGTGATAAGGAATGAGGTGCAGAAATGTAACATCTGATAAGAAATTAGACATGTTTGAGAAACAGCATAGATTGTCCCCTAAAAGTAGGTAGGGTGCATGGAAATGTGTTGTCTGTGCAGTTCTTTGAAGTGTTTGTGTCGTGATGTACTGAGTGCCTTGCATGCAATTACCATATGAGCAACGAATAGGCCCTCCCCAAAAGTTGTTTTATGTGTGGCTAGAGGTCGGTGTAGGCTACTGTTTTAGAATGGTGGTTTGGGTTAGTTGGTGGTGCAAACTGAAATTCGAAGCAGCGCAAAAAGATGGGGACAAGGAAACGACGACACAAGGCGCTGACTAACAACTGGTTGGTTTATTGCGCGGGTTGCGAAATATACCCAGAAAACAAGGCGAGATAAAAAAGAAGGAAGCACGAAAAAGAGCACGAAAAAAAGAAGTGCATCGAACATTGCACACAAAATACAAGATTGATACACGTGCATTGATTAAATGGTAGCAACACTGATAAGAGACGTGGCCAGAGGCACGAGGCAAGGAAGACATCCTGAACAGTCAAGCTTTTTTTATGAATCTAGATAGCGCCTTTTCCTTTTTTAGTAATTCAATGGACGGCTTACTCACACAATCGCCGCCTGCCTTGTGACTTGTGGCTTCATAGATCTCACGCTCACGCTGACCCTTATACGTTCTTGCAACACGGGTATCGTGGAATCTGGGCGAGCAGCCGTGGTCGTGACAATGTGTGGCAAGATTTGCTGCCAGTACCCGTTTTCAGTTGTGTTATGGATGCTCAGCGGAGACGATCGTTGAGACAGCGCCGGTCTGACCGATATAGGTCCTTCCCGCAAGGCAAGGGGAACTTCATACACAAGGAGCACCTACATTCTATATACGGTTTTGTGTGGGCCTATTTCGCAAAAGGTGGCCCCTTGGCTCATTTGTGTGTCGTCCGTTTCCTTGTCCCGTCTTTTTGCGCTGTTTCGAATTTCAGTAGGCTACTGTTGTTATGTCCACCGTGTTTATGGCAGCAGCAGCAGCATCAGCAACCCTTTCGTCAGCCCCGTCATTTGCTGCAACCCCAGAGTTACCCAGCAGATTGTTACTGCAATAATGTAGGCAAATGCTGTCATAATCGTCCTGAAAAGAATGTTCATAATGTTCTTTTTGGATTTCCTTTGGATTGATAACGCGGGCAACGACCCTACGTGAATCAGTATAATGATAGATTTAGGAAATTGACATTCCAGAATGTGATTTACAGCAACAAA
The DNA here is from genome assembly GCA_013339765.2 of Haemaphysalis longicornis. Lineage (NCBI taxonomy): Eukaryota > Metazoa > Arthropoda > Arachnida > Ixodida > Ixodidae > Haemaphysalis > Haemaphysalis longicornis. The sequence goes on from CM023451.1 coordinate 13,962,057, forward strand.
AATTTATACGCCTCCTCTGAGTAAATGCTTCAATTTGCATTCATGGCCTTAGAAACAGTAAAACTAGGCCCGTCCACAGCCCATGACATCCTGGAGGCAATTTTAGAGGCATCGCTGTAAATTCTGTACACTGGTACTTCTCCTGCATTGGCAGAAAGTGTTGCAGAATCGCATTTCTTGGTATCCTTGTTGTTGTCCTTTTCGATGAAAGACAGATCCAACGACACAGGGCGAAGGCTGCCATTGTGCAGTAGAACCAATCCAAGAGGACTTGAAGGTGTAAAAACAAGACATCAAGTAAATCTGCTTCCTTTCCCTCTCTCTTTGTGAGAAGAGAACAGAAATGGATTGGCGATTTAAAAAGAGCTGCTATGTGGACATGTCCAAAAAACGTTTCAAGCGATGGCTATCCATTTAAGAGATTTTAGATAGGTGTAGCATGTCAACGTACGTTCGCTAGTGCTCTACGCCTTATTTGTCGCATTCTACGTACAGGCTTTGGAATGGGCTTGTATGGAAAGCAACACACTGGTCGAGAATGTTTAGTGCTGTTTTTTTACTGACCCATAAACCACACTCCCATAGTCCAATACGCCCCACCAAGCTGGCAAAATAACGGAAGTTGTTTGTGCGTCCCATAAAACTGCTACAAGAGTATTTTAAGAATGTTGTTTCTTTAAGGTATTTATTTTTATGCTGTTTTATTTTAGGAATCATTGTGAGGTTCTCGTCCATAACAACACCTAGAAGCGCGTGCTCCTTTATTGCAGGAATTGTATCGCCGTTGAGTCTATGCCGGGGCTGACCCGGATCCCGCGCCTCTTCGAAAACACGGACGCATGTACTTTTTGCAGGGCTAAGTTTAACACCGTTTTCACCTGCCCAGCGAGCAAGTTTGTTTACCCCAAGCTGTATCTGACGTTCACATATGGACATTTTACAAGATTTAAGCAATATTTGTACATCTTCAACATACATCGGAACGTGCGATTGATAGTGGCAATGCCTTGCGAACCTATAAACAAGGTCCAGCTCAAAAAGGCACCTTCACGCACGCTAGTATCCTGCACGTGAACGTTTGTTAGTGCCAACCCAACTCATGCACGAAATGTTTGTTTACACATTTAACTACAAAGAGTGTTCGACATGGTACCTGATATACCGAAGATGGTAAGTCTCTAAGAATGCCATACAACCTTGCAGTATCACATGCCGCTTCAATGTGGAAAAATACGTCATGCATTATTGCTCATATACGTAAGCATCTTTAATGTGGGAATCTATAGCAACCAGGTGACCAATTCTCTAAGGAAACGGGGCGTGCCACTTGCCCCTCGTTTTGAAACGGCGGCTGTGTGCAAAATGTCCCGCCTTGCGTCATCCCGAAAAGTACAGCGGAGCAGTCGCTCATGGCCCGTGACCTACTTATTATGCCGTTTTATACGGTTTGAAAGACAAAATGCCGTAATTTATTACGTCAACTGTCAATCAACCGAACGCCAAAAGGCGGGTGGAAACAATGCGGGGGGACGTGCGTCGTTTCAAATGGTGCTCGCTTCACGGCGAAAGCGTCCGTTAAATCCTGCCCTGGGCACAGGCGGCTCCGTTCGCGCCTTGTCGTGGGCTAATTGTTTTTACCTCTGTTTTTTTTTGGTAAAATTCGAATCTCGTTTGCGCCTAATAGTTCAGCGACGTACCTTAGCGTGATTTCAATGAACATTTCACGCGCTGTCGCCGATGGATGTATCCGTCTATCAACTCCTACGCCCTAATAATTACGCGGGCGCACAGAACAAACATATGCCGCATATTTTTCCGCCAGGCGCACTTGGGGTGCACCAGTGCGCCAGTACGCGGCTGTACCAGGACGGGCAGCACGCTGTAAATCGAACGCTGCCGTAAACCGTGCCTAAAGCCGTGTATCTCGACATGGAGGTGCACCTGCCTCTTCGTTAGCAGCGCAGCAATCTCCGCAAGCTCCAAGACGACAAATGCAATGGCCAAGGTGACAACACACCCCGGGCGAAGATTCGCCTGAGCGACGAGGAGTTTTCGCGCTAATTTTGCCTTTCCAAGAGCGCGGTGAGCACTCTCTGAGGCGAGTTGCGGCTCCGTCTCGAACATCAACGGGCAATGTTCCCTATAGTCTAAGGTGTGTAACCCTTAATGGAGGTCAAATTTTCGAATTTTTGTACCCTATAATTTATAAGGTACAAAAGGAACCTATATCTTTGTAACCTTTATATATGTATCCACGTAAAGGTGTTACTTTTTTTAGTTTTATTATTTTTTATTTATTTTTCCCTACTGCCAATCCCTCGGGGCGAGCCCTAGCAGGTGGGCATTTCATACAATTTCAGCAGGAACAACAGCGATGGCCTACCATTGCCAACAAGCTAAAAACAACAATAAACTGATACAGAAAAGGGGTTACCACATCACTTTCACTTCGGCGTGCAGAAACCGTGTGAGTTGTTCAGCATCGTCAAATGTTGAGGGTTCCCTCAGGGAGCCCTTGCGGGGGGTGCTACATAAGGGGAAGGTCAAAACAACGGTATAGAAACAACAATGGTGTAGCACACAAGAATACAGACAACAATACAGACGTACAGACATGTAAACACTTGTAAAGACATCGACAAAGTCTTTGCCGTAGTGTACGACCACCTGCAGTTAGTTTCAGAAAGCATCAAATTCCCTTCCACCCCGACATCCAGTTCCACGCTTCAACAGCGAAACGCGACGGCTCCCCTTCCCTCCCCCCCCCCCCCTTCCTTCTTTGATGATCAAGTGACGAGTAGAAGCAGGAGCTCTCCGCTCACAGGAAGACGACGCACACCGGTCGCCACCCTCAGTTCAGTTTATAGGTTACTTTGCAGCTTTCAGCATGTATACCTTTATATATGTGACATCTACCGCCGTCCAAGGCCATACACCTGGAAGGTGTCATGTTGCGTGCCACGCGCGCTTTCACCGGCGCTGCTGGGGCGAGCCCCCGAAGGCGCTTTTCTGGCGCGGTAAACAAACAGTGCGTCACTGGAAGACCATATGCTCAACCAGGCTCTCCACTGCGCCGTCTGAACTCGGAGAGCCTCGGGTGTCTTTTGTCGTCCCTTGAATGAACTGCGGCCCGGCTAAGTCTAGCTAACGGTGCTAAGCGGTGGCTTAAAAAACAGAAGTTACTTTTATTAGCCTTAAAATTGCGGTGCCAGAAAGATGAAAATATTGTCTTAATATATATGCTTTCCATGACCTGTTCGATAATCTGTACCCAGGTCATCACTCAACAATCTTCGAGAGTACTGGCAACGCTTAAGGCGATGAACAGCATGAATAATTTGATGTTACATCAGCTTTGTGCCGTTTAAAAAAACGAGCATCAAACATGCATGATAGTTCTTTTAGTAAACTGTAGGCATAAATTTAAGCTTTAGTTAAACAACATTAAATTTCAGTGAAAACAAGCTTTCGTGAAAACATGCACTTGATAGCTTACTTCAAAAGGACGGCAAAGTTTTGATAACATCCTTAAGCCAAAAATTCTTGTCTGTACAACCTAGGTCATGATTATCAAAAAAGTATTGCATTACATGCACACCTGTTCGCACATTTAACAGGAGCACATTTTCAGAAGTTTGGCATCAGTATTGTAGAGAATTCGCATTTTTTATTGTGAAATACCTGCGGGTTATTTCTTAAAAGGGAAGCTGCGAACCACCCCATTCTTATTATTGACCCTTATGAGTATTAGACTTTTTCTATATTGCTTTAGATTTCCAGGTAGAAATCGGCTTAGTCGTGTAGCCGTATTAAAGCTGTTGAATAAATTTTGCGTTAACAGATGCGAAAACACGGCCAAATATGCTGATTCCTTACATTATTATTTTATCCCATCTATGCAAAATATTTCGAAATTTCGAATTGTTTGGGTACTGCTATTGAACAATTTCAGACAAATAAAAATTTGAGCTAAATTTATGACATGGTTCCCAGATGTGTATTTTCCCAGTCCCAGCGTTATTGTGATGGTTCTCCACATAAAAAAACGCAGAATATGAGTAAGTAATAAGAACATTTATTTCAAAATCACTGTTTCATACAAAGCAGTGTTTGTGGCTATATTCGCTACATTCCCCATGGCACCCGGAGCTTGCAACAGTACACTGGGATTCCTTTGTCTTTATGAATCCATCTTTTCACTTCCCCTTTAGGTTCCTCTTTGCAATTCCACCTGAGTTGTAAATTACCACGCCAAGTTATCTTTTTTTAAGCAGGACTAGCAAGTTTTTAGGCAGACTGCAATCCGTCTTTTGGGACAATCTTTGAATGACATATATAGTTTCGTGCATGAAAAAAGGCACTTGAAAAAATGCGAAGAGATAAGCTTGGCATTTTATGTAGTACTACACAAGCACAAAATCAGGGCACACTGAAGATTCCCCGAGGTGATCTGAATAACTTCTTCCTGCTGCCGTAGACGGAAGTATAGATATGAGGGGCCGTCAATTGGATTTTACCACCTTGAAAAGCCATCTACAGAAAATTTCAAAAAAAGAACAAAATCTAGTGTAACCATGAGCCCCTCACACAAAACCACACGAATGTGAAGTACAAAAAATGCATTGCACGAAAATGAAGATGCTGACCAGAGAATGAAATGAAACGTTACCCCAGAACTATTGATTTAAGGCCTTTCTAATAATTTCACATCACTTCAGTAATCGTTACACAGAGTAATTTGGCCGCATTGTTCAGAACTAGCAAGGAAACTGTAATCATACCGGCCAACCCTCCAGAATTTTAATTGTGCCGTGTTCCAGTTCATCTCGCCCAATGTTTCTGTACGCTAGAACAGGCAGAAACTTTGGGCTACGAGATATACTGCGGTGCCGTACATAAAAAAACACTTCCGCGGCCTCATGTGGTATCAGTAGTACACACAACACAGCGAACTTTGCACTAAACCCAGGAAACGCGCTTTCACGATGCTGACGCCATTTACTTAAAGGAGCCAATGAAGAGAAAACACAAGTTTGGTTCATTCGAAAGATTGCCTCGTTAAAACCATACTGACACTACTTTTAACACAAACTTCGCTCAAATAAGCTACATAATTAGGGAAAAAAGAGGGAATGACCATGCGACCCACCAGCTCATTTCCCGCAACAGAACCTATGATGTCACACGAGAATGCTCTGCGATTGGCGGAGGCCGGCAAAAGCAAGCGCAAGTTAGCAGGGCTTACCAGTTTGCGTAGTGAGCTATATGCCCGTTAAACATACTGCACATTCCTTCTATGACACTAAGAATGGTGGAGTAAACGGTTGAAGTTCCGAATAAACACGCAAGCGTGTATGCCAATGCGTTCGAAACTACCGCCAGCCGAACTCGACATCTCGCTGTCGCCATTGTCGCGCAGACGAATTTTTGGGTTCGAGGCTCTCCGGGGCCAACGAACCGTCCCAGCACGCACAGCCGCGACCTTACTTGCTATCGTAATCCCTTCACAGGAGGTTGGCCGTCACGTTATATTGCCAACCAGCAAAGGTAAAAATAGAAACGTGGGGAGTAAGGAACAGCAAGCAGCGACCAGATAGTGACAGTCGTCGCAGAAGTTTCGGAATGGTGTTGGCTTGCTACGGTTGTTAGGAGCTCGTTTCCAGTTTACAACCACTGAAAACTTCAGTTTGTTCGAGTACTTTAGAATGAAATTTCGTTGGTGCGTTTTGAAATGCCCATGTAGTACGGGCAAATCGTCGAGGGAGTGCGACATCCCCGCCGGTGAGGAGATCTCCTTTCATGTGCTTCCCAACGACGAACCTCGGTGAAGCAAGTGGCTACGTTTTGTGAACTTTGCAAACGGAGGAGAAAGAGAGCTAAAGGAAGTACGAGTGTGCTCGCTTCATTTCCGAAGAGGTGATTACGGCAGGGACCCTTACGTTAGCTCACTCCTGGGACATGCTGGTGCTCGTCGCCGACTTCGTCAAAGCGCCGTCAAAGCGCTCTGACCTTGGGGGGAAAAATGCCGTACACACCGCGCATTGACGCTCGTATCTTTCTGGTCGGAGCAGAGCAACAGGTAGTGTTGAGCAGAGAGCTCGCGCGAACGGCTTGCCATACACGACACCGGCCAACTGGCATAAGCGATACTGCTACTGAAATTGAACTATTATTAACCGTAATAAAAATACGGCACATACGTACCACTCTGTATTCGTTCGTCGCGACGGGGCTGACGAGGCAGCGGTGACGACGGCTGGGCGTTCGTCTGTTGTGGCTATCGCGGAAGTGGTCGCTTTCCGGTCCATCAGCGTATCCCACAACTCCTGCCGCTCGTGCACTTAGAAGCATTGAGCGTTCAAGTGGTGTGAGGTTCTTAAATGCAAGCTCGAGCTTCTCGGCGAGAGTTTTGTTCTCCGGATCAGGCGATTCCATGACTAGGGCTGCGGGTGCACTAGGTTTTACTAGTATTTTTAAAATGACCGCCGTCTCGGTTTCGGCACGACTTCCGGTTCCTGTTTGATTCCCGCGTGTGGGTGCTAAATGGAGTCGACATACTAAGTATCTGTTTCATGGACCGGCTCGTATGACGCCATTGTTCACGTCACGAAATGTGGCAATTAGCGGGAGATTGAAAATTTTGGCTTAAAATTGCCTTATTTCTTCGTGAATAAAGCATCATTTGCTTCCGGGAAAGCGCTTAGGGTACTATGACGCACCTAATCTTTCGAATAAAACAAACTTTTGTTTTTCTCTTCATGGCTCCTTTAAACACCCCCTTCCCCCCCCCCCCCCCCCTCGTACTGCCAATTTCATTTTGAACAAGGCTCCCTTGTGGAAGCCGAAAAGTTTTTTATTTCAGTAAAGTGTTTTGATCGGTGTTTTCTTTATCGGCTATTAGTAAAAAAGAATCGCCGATTGCAACTTACATTTTTTTTTTCGTCGGGATGTGTTGAGGGAGTGGATACATGTAGACTTGAACCGATCTTCAAGTGGCATTTTGAGGAGGTCCAAAACCGTCTCTCTACCTGTAATGACCCTAAGGATTATTGGGGTTAAAATGCAATAGGGTTTACAGCTGGACCAGTTGGTATACATTCATAATGAAAGAACACCGCAAACTTGATAAGACGACTAAAAAAACACAAGGCACTCAGGAACACTTGGAGGTATATTAAATAGCTCTTTTATGTAATATTTTGTGTTGACCCTGCAAAGCTACTCATTTAATAGACTAGCTGCAGTTGCTGAAACACTACAACGCTCTATGGTGAGGACATCGTTATGCAATTTCATAACCTACATGCAGCAACGAGCGGATAGAAACAGTCGCTATACAAGAGGCAAAAAAGGGTACGAAATGTAAAACACCATAACACTTGAAGAAAGGGCGTCGCGTTTTTACAAGTAAATCAGTAATTTTGTGTGTACAGGCATGGTTGGCATCTTTGCAATAGAATATTTAAATGGATGTTCTTGAGTTATTTCATTTTCATACCTTTGTTTCGACTGAAATCAGACTTCACTTCTATTTGTGTCATACGCAGCGGAGTCCTGGTTGTCACCTCAAGGAACACTGTCTGCAAGAAAAACAGTAGCGCTGATAAGCCCTGCACAGGTAGACAGATGCGACCACACTTTTTGAACAGCCAGGTACCGATGAGGGTGCAGCATCCATTTTTACACCTGTCTCTGTGTAACTTGGCCAGCCCAACGTGTAACCACATTCGTCATAATGTTTATATCATCACAAAAAAAACCAATCAAGCATCCTGCGTGCTGGCTCATACATACCACCATTCTGTAAGTCTCTTTACTGCTATACACTAGGATCACGCGACACAGATATTTGCCCTGCAATACGGCGCGAAAAACTAAACGACTGATTTGTGCAATTGATAATAATGAACCCACTTAACAATATGAAACTGGCCCGCAGTCTCAAAATGACTAACAATAAATTTACCGGCTCAAGGGGGAAAGAAATGAGAAAAATAAAGAGGCTTGGGCTAGACAAAACTTAGTTTATAAATTTTGGGGCAAAATTTATTGGACAGCTTTTCGCAGCACACATCTTCCCACAAGACCAATAAACCAGACACAATTTTGAAGATATTCAGCGAGAAATATGAACATTCCTTGACAGCTAAAACAACATGATTACGCCCACAGAATAGCGCTATAATATAAGAGTTTAACGGGGAAAAAATCAATTATTCATACAGAGCTATCTGACAATTACATGGGCCAATAACTCGTCAAGTGCACCCTATGCAGCCAACAGCGTAATCAAAATGCTCAACCATCGCCTCCTGTATTTTACGATGCCAACCGCATCGTGAGCTTCCCAATTGAAGTGAGCGGTACGCCTGCAGTACCCACATGTCGTAAGGTGGGGCCAAGATCTGAACCGGGATCACCTGACCGTAACTGCATTAGAGAGCGGCTTGAGCCTGGTTGCCAAGGCAACTGATTGTTGAGATTGTCAAGGTAGTGGCGCTTCGCGCCAGCTTTAGAAAACTCAGAGCCGCGGTGGAGCACGTTTTGCCAACGGTGCCGCTTTCCACTACGCATCTCCCAAGATGTACCGGTCACGTGAATAAAGCACTGGGAAGTCTACTGATTGGGCGAGAGTGGTCGGACTAGAAGGAGAGGACTTAGTTGGCCAGTGTGGGCTGATGCGATTGGCATTGTAAAAATACAGGAGGCGATGGATCAAGACATGACGAAGGCGCAGAAAGCAGGTCATGAGCGCCGTTATCTGTTACAATGTACCGGCTTGCCCGATCGTCCGCTCTTATCTGACACAACAGAAAGCAAGCCCGTGATTTCCTTTATTAGTTGTCGCGGAAAACAGAAAACATACAGCGAAGCAGCCAGTCAGGTAACGAAAATCCCTCTCGAATGCTGCAATTTTAAGTATTACATTTGAAAAGCCCCCAGCGAAAACATACATCAAATTAAACGCGGAAATCGTTACGTGAATACATTCACTCAGTTCGCTCGCACTGGTGCCGGGGCATTGGTCCAACATGAGTACTTGATGGTCGTAGAAGAAAGGGCCGTGTAGCCCTGCCAGTCACAAACGGGCTCGCGGCAGTCTCCGCGACTCACGCCGACAAAAAAGCCCTTGAACAGCAATCCTCGCTTCATCATACGGGACTCACAGCGGTGAAAAGGCTCGTATCGCGGAAAAGCGGCCACCGGGCCTGCGGGCGCCGCCATTTCTCTATATCCCGTCATGCAACGGAGAAATCACACGCCGCCTAGTGAGATGGCGCGACAAGCACCTCTTATACGTTACGGGGCGTTTTATAGGTTACAGCGTAAAGGATACATGTCAGATTTTGATGAAGTAACCTGTAAATCGCCGACGTAACCCTTAAACCGCTTTTTTTTACTTCACGCCGCTAACCCTTAAAGCCGCCTGGGATAAAGAAAATCTGAAATTACCTCCATTGTAACCTTTATCCTATAGGTTTCATTCGTTTAGAAGTTACATCATAGGTTAGCCAGGATTATATTGTAGAAACCTTTATAGGGACAACGCTACGGAACGTAGCCTGCTCTTTCATTGGCTAGTTCCTCTCCTCCGTTCTTCCGACACCTTGACCGGCACCGTGTTGCTCGAACTTGAAGTCAAAATGACGTCACACGCAAAACCACGGCGCCGTTTTGGAGAATTGGGCCCCAGTTGATGCATTTCTGGATCGCGGCGCCCGGAAGCCTGCATGGCAGCTCTCAAAGAGACCATTATACTCCAAAAGGTACACGAGTCTTCGCTTAATCATCTTCTCTAAAAGCCTGGACAGCAAGTTGATCAGGGTCACGGTTCGATAGCTTGCGGGAGAGGAAGGGTCCTTCCCCTACTTCTAAAAAGCTACTACGATGTCCTCCCTCCTAGACCATGCATGGGCGTCTGCGTGTAAGTCTTGTATCATGCTGATTAAGGTTTACAAGTGCTAAGAGCTAACCTCAGCTCATGAAGCGAAAATCAGGAGTTTCAAGAGTGCGGCATATTGCTGTCACTTAGGGACTTCTTTTCGCAAAAGATTTTGTTTCATAAAACTGTTTACGCTTAGTGCTGAACTGGACACGTCTTCGAATTGTTGGGCAACTGTGTTAGCCTGGTTTTAGTGTGTGTCCCTGGTTGTGCTATGAAGGGAGGCCCTGTGTCTGTTGTCCTTTGAGTTTACGTATTCGTATCCATAATTTGTGTGTGTCTGTGGGCGATTGTATGGATGTCAGGAAGGCACGCAAATTCTCCCTCTTTGCCACACGGAGCACACGCTTCCCAAAAGCCTTAGCTTGTTTAAAATATATGAGGTTCTGTGGAGCGGGGTACAGGGGAAGGATACCTTTCTCCTTGTTCTGTGAACCTTGTGTTCGTCTATAGTGCTTATTCCACCAGGGCCTCCTTGGGTTGTGTTGAGCACCGGAAACCTGGGGAGTGGACTTTGCTCGGCGCTGGGCTCAGCGCACCTTAATAAAACAAGGCGTTACATCTTCTCGCGTCCATTTCAGACTTTTTGGCAGCGTACAGGACGTGCGCCGTGCGAGAAGGGTTGCCTTCTCCACATGTAACTGGGTATGGATGTGTAGTATTGTTGGGATGTACTCATTGAATGTGTTCCAGTTTTCTGTTTTGTCACAGCAACTTTCCTGGGAAGGTTAACTGCCCGGACCTATCTAGGGAAGTTTTCACTATCTTGCGGGTTTATGCGCAAGTCACACTCAAGAGATGGAAAGAGAACGGCAGATCGAATAGTCAAGTCAAGGTGTGAATAGGGGCAGTGTCCGTACAATATGGTAGGTCGGCTTGTTTTTTGTTGAATACGCATGCTCCCGAATATGTAAGGAGAGTTTCCATAAGGCGACCTCGGGCATAAGTACGGAAAAAGCCCCAAAGATGGTTATGCGCGCTCAGGGTCACCTATAAGAATGAAGGGTTCGGGTAACTGATCTACAAGACCCTCGACATCGGAGCTGGAGAGCCGGAAGTTAGGAGGCAGTGTACAGAGAGCGTACCGTTACAACCTTATTCAAAAGTGGGGTTCAAATAGCAGTACCCTGCAAGATGGTCTCTAATTGGAATAGCGTGACACGACACAAACTTTCGGGCAACGATCGCCACACCCCTTGAAGATGTACACCCTATCCCTGTCCTTCCTAATACCATAAAGAAATTCATAACATTTTTGTTTCGATTAAAATGTGTTTCTTGGAGACTTACCAGACTTGGCGGATTGGGAGGCAATATTTCGTATACATCATCAAGATTTTGAAGTAGGCCTGCATAGTTTCATTAAATGATCGTTTTTGTTTGCATAAATACCTTCAGGTACTAATGGAGTGTAATGGAGTGTGTTTTCATGTGTTGTCTCTCCGGGATGCTATTCTAGAACGGGGATTTTACTCTTTTTTGACTGCGACGTCGCAGCCTGTTTCTTGAGCTCCAACACCGGCAGGTATGGTTCGACGTCCATTTCCTCGTCAGATGTCGTGAGTGTGCCAGGCGGAGCATGCTGCCTGGACCTGGATGTGGCACTCTCTCGGGCGCTCGTTGTTTGAGCCACCACCGCCGACGGCGTCCCTGGCACCACGGGCAGGGCAGGCGGTTGGAAGAGGATTGGAGCCGCCGCGGATGCCGTCCGTGGAAATTTTTTTCCAGCTCTCAGGTGTGCTGGATCCCTGTGAGGTGCAAACAGAAGGAGCGACTCCGCCACGGCTTTTGTTGGTAACAACCTCAACCATTGCCACTACGGAAAGCGGCGTGGTGACGGGTGTGGCTGTCCCAGGCAACTCTGCGGAAGTCGGGGCGTGACCAAGTCAGCTGGGCTGCATTGCATCGCCGCCGGAACCAGGTGCGGCTCCGCCACTCCTCCGCTTCTGTGCCCGATGAGAAGACTGCAAACCTCTTCCCCGCCTCCGCACAGCTGAATTTGGCATTCACGTTTAAGGTGTATATTTGCTTTCTTGTTTGAACTTTTCACACGATCGTAAATACGAGGAGTGAGGTCCAGGACAATTCAGGCAAGTATGGTTGCTTATTGTTAAAATCGCTCTCTAGAATGGTCAGATTGAGCACACTTCGCAACTGTTAATCTACCCCGGCAAGAGTTCGTTCCTTTCCCGTAACACTGGAAGTTGAAGCAGCGGCATGGGTTTGGCCTGTACGGGCACGTGGACAGCAAGGAAAACCTGCCGTCCCATATTCTGGGGGTGGGTTTGTATCGAAGATCAGCAAGAGGAGCTTTGTTTTTATTTATGTACTGTCCGCTCTATTGTGATGCGTCGTACTGCTGTGACCGCAGTCTTTTCAGGATGTCCATTTCGGTTTCGTTGATCTGATCGAGTTCAGAGATGACGCCTTGAGAAGTGTTTAGGGTACTTTGAGGTTTGACTGTATTTTCCAGGCCATGGTGTTGGTTTGTTTCTGGAGCTTATTTCCCTGCTTTTTGTGGCTAACTTCAATGAGCACGTCTACAGAAGTTCTTTTTGCCTTGCACGTTTTTCCAACAATACTCTCGATGAGCTTTGCAACAAGGAGTTCTGATTTTGAACTTACAGATGTTTCTTTGGCCCGTGATTGCATAATGAGGAGCTAGAAAGTTGTCATTGCTTCTAACGTCAATGTCAGGTGGAGGTGTGCAAGTGTCTTCAGTTCAGCCCTTTTGAGGGACTCATTGTTTGGGGGGGGGGATGCGACAGAATACCATACACTATATTATAAAGCCGGGGACGGGGGTTCTTTTATCTCAAGACTTACCCTGATAGCTGGAGAGGTCTCGGAGCAACATGCCTTGTAAACAAACAGAAAACAGGGAGCCCATCGGCGGAGCTTGACCACGGCTCCGACGGCCGCTGTTAAAGGATTCTACCCTTCCGCTTAAAATACTCATTATCACGGTTGGTTACAGTGTGAGTATGGGGGCTCGGGGGCCGCGGTGTCGCCAATACTTTCACCTTAGATATGCAAGGATAGTGCGGCGCCCGATAACGCTTTAAATCATTCGTGCACTTCTCTTGCTGTCCGTCCTATACCTCACCTTTGTGCACGTCTTTTTAAATCATCCCGATAGTGCATTATAACCTTCGCGGCAACATAGAGCCAAACACTAAACGTACTATTGAGCTCTGAGAGTTATTGAAAATATAGCGGCTGCTTCCTGCAGAATCTCTTTCCCTGCTGCTGCAACACTGCTTCCACAGAAGCTTCTTCACGGAACGCTTCGCAGAAAATGAGTTGAGTGCATTCCGGGCATTTCTTTGTGCCTTTGCGTTTTCTGATGAGCGCTTTATAAAGCGCCGAAGCGAAAGCGTAATGAGGGTGCGCCGAGTGCTCTTTTGTGTTTTATTTATTCCGGTCCATTCTTGTGGCCAGAGTTAACTACCGCTATAGGTGTCATCGAATGCGCTGGTGTCACCTCATCTCAAGCGTTCGGCGGTTAGCAATCCACATTTTAAAACGAGAGACATGGCAGGCGACCGAATGAGCAATTATATGGATACTGTTGCACAAGCCCTAACAGCTTGTCTTAGCGTGTGTATTCAGCGTACAGAAGCCATGGCAGATGTATTGGCCATATAAAACGATCCAGTTCCTGGCCACAGTGCGACGGCAAAGTTACTCAGCTTTTGTAACACCATTGCTGCTGGGACACAAAGATGCTTGCGGGAACAAAAGAACTGCGCTACATGTTTCAAGGTTCTTTAACGCGTCCGCAATGACCTTCAGCCGCCAGTACACAAGCTTCGCCTTATCATTTCGCTTGGTTGGAGCTTCCACGCTGCGATAACACGTGGCTAGACGAGGTTAAAACTGATACTTTGTCTGCACCTTATCGCCCAGCGGCGGCTGAGCCACACGGCGCAAGTAAAGCAAGTGACTGGGCCATGGCGCAATGCCCAATATATGAAAATACTGAGCTATCTGAGTTTGCAAAAACAAAAACTGGAGCAGCACAAAATGAACGCACACGGAAGCACTGCTTTGTCGGTGGTTGTGCCGGCGCTCGGTTCCTGTTCTTCGTCATAGATGGCAAGCTGGGTGGACTCCCAGTGTGTGCCGTTCAGGGAAAGCGAAGGGCTGAAGCCAGTCATCCTGTGGATACTGCTAAACGGCAAGCTGCGAAATCTCAAGCAAAAGAAAACGTCCACGATCCACTGTTGGCAAAATCTTTGCTTTCGCTCATTAAAACTGGGCATGTGTTAAACCTGCGCCATTATTTAGTGTACACTCGCGTGAAAAATATATATGACCCATGCAAGCACAAGAGGTAGGTGTTAGGTGTGATATTTGTTTTTTGGACAATTGTATTACGTACCCCGTCAAAGGCTTTGGAAAAATGAACGAGGGAATATGCAGTAGGTGTGTTAATTTAAATTAAAATATTTGCATCTCATGCTGTCGTGCTGCTTGGGAAGCCTAAGCTAATGCAATTCTCCCTACCTGGTAATTAGAGTAAAACCATGCTTGAAGGCCCGCACAAGTACACGCTTCCTTGGTCAAATTTTCTTTGTTCTTAATCGTGGCTAGGTTTATAACACACTCATTTGATAGTTTTACCACCTACTAGGAGGAAAATGTCGCACAGGTATCCTCAGCCAGCAACACAACTGCTCGTTCATATAGGGAAAAGTAATTATCGCTGCCAGTTCATGACAGATTCACCGCTGTAGACAAACGCAGTCACAAAAATTTCCGGAACATTGAAATAAGTAAGTTCAGGATGCAGTTCGACAAATGTACGATCGAACCTGTAGCGCTTAAAAGAATCCCGTACTTATGTTTGCTTGACTGCAAAAATCGTCGAACGACGATTAGCTTCTGCCACTCCCTGCCTCGTGACTCGTGCACCACTCTCCACTCCAACTTTTCAAGCACTGTATCACTCTTCTCGCTTATTCTGTCCATGTATCCAATAAAGTTTTATTTGATGCAATTGGATTTTGTATCCTTCGAAGTTGTCGGGAGCGATGTATTGGGACAGCGTGCATTTTCAATCTTTTGTTTTTTGTTAGGCCCTGAAAAAGGCCGAAGATCCGCTGTTTGCACCGGAGCTCTGTTTGTAACGTATTTTGTGTTTACGATATTCCTTAAAATCGCAACCACCTCTATGAGCAGGCGAAGCTAACCCGAATGTCACAAAGCGTCAAGATGGGGCCGTCAGCGGAGAAAAGTGCGTCTTTCGGCAGAATGGTTGAATAAGGTAAGAATGGTAAGATAGAGTGAGATAGAGTTAAGCTGGAATAAGGGGGCAGGACGTGGGTGAAGGTTTTATTGTAGAATTGGGGCAATAAAGTAGACGTAAGGCAGAATAAGGGTGATTCGGGTGTACAAAGATAAAGATTGCTTGTGAAAGTTAAAATGAACTGAGGTAGATAAAGGTTGATCGAGTTGGGTTGATCGAGTTTAGGTGAAGCATAAAGGATACGCAAAATAAACTGAAGTCAAAGAAGTAATGAATGAATACTGCAGGTTATGACGAAATAAGATCTAGAAGGAGGTGAGTAAGGATTGATTTGGAGTATGTTGTGCGGAATATTTATTTGAAGATGGATTGATAAACATTACGGCAAATTAGAAGGATTTAAGGTGGGTTTGCGTAAACTATGCACACAGAATATGGTAAATTTGGCCAGATTGGGGTAGATGTACGGAGGTTAAGGTGAAATAAAATGGAATTACGCTATACTATTTCCAGCCTCCTATATTTTCTCTACCCTCATATCAAATCCAAGACAGCTCTTGCCTTGATTTTTGCCTTTTGCAACTAGAAAATTTGCAATAATTCGCTTTCCCATTTTGTTGTAGAAAGGGGTGAGTGCCTGCACAATACCCACATACCCAAGATATGGATAACGTGGTCGTGCAGCTTTTTGTTGGAGTGCGGTAACTGTTCCTCTGCAACATTTTCAGTTGGAGGAAATTATGGGAAATATAATTAGACCCAAGGAACAGCCGCATCATACTAAGGCAGATTCAATGACTGACAAACCCGACTGCCCGCCCGAGGAACAAACAAATTTGCTTGAATGATTCATTTGTGACCTCCCGTCAGGATGGGTTGGCGTAGATGCGTGAAACTGTCAAAGTCGCTTCCGATTATGACGTAAATGCTAAATGCAGCGGGAGTGGTGAATTTTATTGGTAAATTAGGAAAGGCAAGGTTAGTTGTTCTGAAATTTTTTCTTGCCACTTACGCCGGTAAAAGTTTGGGTTGTCTTTACAAGCAAAAAACACTATATGCATATCATTGAAATACTTTATATAATTTTTTATGTTTCAACGTTAAACAACTCACACGAATACTGATGTTAGGCATGTTCTAAAAAATCTAAAAAAGAAAGGATTGGTTGATCCGCCTCAAGGTAACTCCTACACAATTAAAAAAAATTCCTTTACCGAAAACTTTTACAACAAGATGTTTCATAAAACACCATTAAATTGAGTGTGTTTTCAGAAACGTCATAGTAAATTTTTCATGTACAGACACGACACTTTTATTTCGTTTCAAGTTTGCTCATACAAACGTTCAAGCACGAAATTGTGCGTATTCGGGATTAGGGCTTCACTCCTCGCCACAGCCTTGCCCAGCCGATTAGTTCTTGCTCATCGCCAAGCTGCTCAGGGAGCAGTTTTCAAGTTAAGTTGTCACTGCATCACTAATGGTGATGCTACTCCAATACTCACTGCAGAAAAGCCACCTCTACACAATGGGTTTCCACAAAGGAACACCAAGCTCGTGACGGTGTTCGAAATCATACCGAGCGCCTGAAAAAAAACGCTTCCCGTTAACGGAATCGAGCACGAGTCTTAAACGTTATGAAGTGGGCGTCTATTTGATTGCGCCTTGATGCCACTCTATTAGCACTTCTAGGGCTCAGTGATAGCGATGTAGTTACGCCAAAGCCCACTGCCGGAAAGCGACCTTTACACGATACAGCTTCCGCAAATGCACATGCATCATAACACACACGTAGACAATGGGAGGTCGTTACGTACAAAACACAATACGATGTAGCACTGGAAGAATATTCTGATTGTAATAAAATCGCTGATGAGGATAAATGTTAGATCATCGCAATCTGGTGCTCAGCATTTCCTTTTGGTCGTTTCGCGGCGCGCTGGCTTCTGACTTTGTATAAATTGAAGTACACTTTGGCTGTGCACTTTGGCAGTTTGGATTTTGAACTTGCATTTACTCAGTTTGTATGGAGAAAGCTTAAAGTTTTAGCAATCTTTCTCTTGACAAAGACGGTTTTTTGGGGGGTTCATTGGTCCCTTTAAAAAACTAAAATGTATATCGACTTTGATTAGCCATCATCATTTTATAGTCGTCGCCTTCATTATCATCATCATCATCTGGCTATTTTCGTCCACTAAGTAGCTTAAGGTAGGCAGAATTCTATCAATTCTTAGATGTTTTTGCGCTCTACAGCTAACACCGCCGGTAATCTTTGAAGAACACCTAGCGAATTTATGAATGTTCAAGTCGCAACAAGATTTTGCACACGTGGGTGTTGTTAACAGTGTCAATCATTATATAATTAGATAAACTTGATAATTATATAGACAATTAGATAACCTTACACCATTCTTGAAAATTCCATCACTGGCTGGGTAAGTGTAGAAAATACTTGTAAGCCCAACGGGTGAAGCTGTTTTGGTTGATGCAGCTGCGAACTTTTTTAAAAGCTATGTTGTCAGCAAATTAGCGGATCGGGGGAGCGTAGCTCTTCTAAATAAATATTCCTACTGCCCTGCATTCTTTTTCAGCTTTTTTCACTGTATATACCCGAGAGATTTTTGTTTTACTTTAATACGAAAGGGTTTTATTCCCAGATACATGAAGATCTCGCTGACGTCATATCCGTAATAGAAGTGACGTCAGTTCAACAAAGTATGCGGCCTGTAAAGGGTGCCCCCTGCACAAAGGGTCTTCTCGCGGGAAAGCAACGTTTAGTGCTATAGAGTACGTTATACTTAGGGTTCTTGGTTTCCATATTTCATATTTCAACACGAGAGTGTTTTACGCCGCGATACCCCAAGATTTCACTGAAGTCATATCCGTCATGTAAATGAAGCTGGTATACCTTTGATAAAGTGACCCACCAGACGGACGTCGCTCGCCAAGCACACCCACAAGACATCCGCCGACCCGAAAATTATGCTCAGCTGCTGATTTCGCTGCACATTTCACTTTCGCGTTTTACTGATTCCTGACAGAAGAATCAACTACAGTTTTTTCAACTGTTTCGTAACCAATTTGACGGTCTCTAAAATTGATTCTAAAAAATGGACCGCGTATGTACCTACTTCACTAAAAATGTTGAAAGATCTTGGGCCGGCGCAGCCACCAAACTTACTTTCTCTTGTTCTTCTCCCAACTCTCTACTTCTCTCATCTCTCTCTTCCCTCGATAAACGTGGTTGAAGTTTGCTAAGCGATATGCAATTTTCCCGCGTACCACTGCTCGCCTGCCATCTGCTAACCTACGTCGCTTTTGCACATAAAATGCTTCCGCGAGAATGTTTCTCGATTTAGTGTTTTGGAGTAGTTCTGCCTAGAGAAACTTGCGTTCAATACTGCTATTAGTTGTTGCCCAGGAGGTTGAATTGATGGACAGGAAGGCAGAGAGACAGATCGACACACCCAAACGTTTCTGTACATGTAGCCTCAAAAATACCATCACTTTTATAAAACCTGCTCACGTGTAGCATGAAAAATATCATGTACAATAAAAGTAATCTCATTATTTAAGCATCACTGCAAGGGAATGAACACACGTACGGCACATCGAACGTGAAGTGCGTGTTTTCGTTCTATTCTTAGTCAATTCCCGTGCTGGTATTGCTTGTTGAAAGACATGTAGGTTGAACTTTGACCTTGATTTGCTTTTCGCGTCTCCATCATTCCTAAGAATACCACGCCCTTGATTATTACGCTCCCGATCTGTACAATAAATCCGGATATTTTCGTGCTGCTGGTTCTTATTTGACAAAACTTTTCCACACCAGATCAGTTTTTTTATTCATTTTTAGTGAGCCCTAACGAATCTGTGTTGCGCATAAAACTTGTGGTCTTAGCCGGCTTTACGGGAAACGCAAAACACTCGCGGACGAGTGGTAGTGATTCACATGGGGAGACTAGGGGAAGAAATTCTTTCAATAAATCTCAGATGAGCGTTCCATATACGTTCCTACAAAGTACATTCCTCTGGTATCACTCAGAGTCGCAATGATGATACAAAATGCTTTAGTCACAGCAGGATAATTTTAGTGGCCGTGGTATAACCTCTTCACGGGGTCTCTCGCGAACAGATCGGCTGTGCAAAATGCAGGCATTTTGGTATCACGCTGCATGATTCCTAAGACATTCGTCTGCGAGTGAAGAGTTATAATGTCTATTTAAAAATGAAAGTGACGAATACTGGCTAGGTAGTCTCGTATAAAGTATATCGGTAATCAGGGAGAAACATCAAATAAAGAAGAGTATTATTGACGCTCTTTGTTACGGGCTCGGGAAATGGACGTTGTGAACACAATGAAAGTCATTAGGCTTCATAAATTTTGACAAAATAAGCTTTTTGCGCTCGATGGCATTGTTTCTGAAGGCGTGTGAGTTCAAAACAAGTAAATGTTTTAGAAGACATTTACTGAGGGCTACGGTATGAAGTAAACAGGCAAATTAGGAGAAGAAATAAACATTAAAGAAAGCTCAATGAGATTTGGGATCCCAATGACGGCGGTTTGTTGGGCGTTTTCTTTTATATTGATTCTTAAGTTCCTGAATACGCTGTAGCTTTTGAAGGTAGCATTGTTTGACTGTTTGATGACAATAACTTGTGAATAGTAAAGGCAGTCCGCGCTTTACGTAGAGTGATTACTGCAAAATTAGGGCTGTTTTGCCTGGTGTAGTGTTTCAGATTTAGACATATACTCACGGTTTTCGAAGAAAGCTTGAGCTCAGCCTCGAACATATACATGACAGTGCGTGTTCTCGCACACCAGCTCCGTTATCATCAATTCCTGCACTGAGAACCACGTTTGTATTTTAGTTTCTGGTAAAGCTGATAAAAATGGCAGTAGTGACGGTGAATTTGTAATTTTTTTGAATACCTCTTTTTATTGCGGGTGCACCATTTCTATATGCCTGAATTTCTCATTTGCCGAAAATTGATACAGGTAGATCATAATCCAAATTAGGGAAAAGCTGAGCAGCCTGGTAAAACGTGCATTGGTATTAAAATTGCTGATAAGGTGGACTAATAAACTAGCTGGGATTATAATCACAGAAAGTACCAGCTGTACATTCACGAGGAGCAAAATGCTGCATATGCTTTGGAACGTGTCGTTGGCGTACTTTGAGTGCCCATTCAGGGGCGCCTGATCGGGATGTGTGCTTATTTTAGTCTGTGCTGTAGGCTAGAATTGACACATTGCACAGTTAGGGCCGGCACCTCATAATTAGAAGTATTTGTGATGCCGAAATTACATTGGGTTTGTGCCGCCTGGTCACCTAGAAACATTCGCATAAAGCCATAATTTTATAAGAGTCTTATTAAACCGCTTTTTGTGTTTTGGTGTTTTTGGTGATACCACATGACAAAAAGATCGCGTGAGTCACGGCCGTACAACCAGTGCGACATTTATTGTTTCACCATTTGCACGGGCGTTCTTTGTTAGTCAAACTGTTGTTTGATTTCGTTTGCATGTGGTCGTTGCAGCAATGCACGTTGGAATTACTTTTTCGCCAACATTTCGTTCGTGAACGCCGTCACTGGGAACAATTACACCCTACACGCACAGTTTGCATAGCACATGCGTTGCTGTAAAAGGACCGCATATTACCCCACCTCCTCCCTGTTTCTCCTGTGATGGCAGATGCATAGGTAGTTTACTCCCCATCAGTTTATTTTATTACAGATGCATAAGGCGTAGAAGGAAGATCCTGATTATTCATCGAATAATGAAATTTCTTCCAGTAGGTCACATACGGAAAGGGTCTGCATCTATGTGGCGAACTATAAGAAATAAACAATGACCGAGGCGCACACGCCCATTGCAGAGGACAATAATCCTGCTTGTCCTGCTTGTCCTGATTGTCCTGCGGAAAGCGGACAGTCCTCAGGACAAGCATAATCAATATGCTGTCCTGCGTACGCGTGACCATAGTGCATCAATAACAACTAAATAGCAAACAAAGCGTGCAGCCGTGCAAAAACAATTTCAGTAGTGCTGTTGCGGCTAACAAAAAGATACATGTCTGCTTTCGGCCAGTGGTGCGAATTCTATTATCCAGCAGGTTACCTGGAAACTGTGTTTCCCTTTTCACGTAAATGAAGCCTATCGCAGGGGCGGGAGCAAAATTATTTACACTGCTCTGGGGCACGGCATTAGCGTAATTCATTAGATTAAGCAATCTTCAGCTTACAGTGTTCGTAGATAAAACTTCCGTTCAATGTAAAAATGTAATCTCTGTTGCTGTGCTTTACTTTCAGGTCTAGGTTGCCACAGTGTGGAGTAGCTGATTTAGTTCCTAATATATTATGGTAACAGAGAGAGCTTCACGGGGAAGCAAATCGCTGTACTTATTTCAGGTTTTGTTGTAGTTACGATAACAACTTGCATACGTAGCTAGTATTATGGAGGACGCTAGCTATCTGTGTGTGTGGAGCTCAACATGATGGCCATCTTGTGCGTGAGAGAAGAAAGAAGAGATACAAATTTCCCACTTGCACGGAAGTAGTAACGCTAATGAAAGGGTAAAAAATAATGACAAGAGCGCCAACGCTGCGCACTAAGGATTCAGGCATCATAACGCGTCTTTAAACTATGATTGTTTTCCATTATCTGAAAACCTTACACGGATTATCAGATTGCCAGCCATCAGAATCGCAAAGATAGCCCAGACCAACGATGCCTGAAAGGTTTTAGTTGGAGTAAATGCTTGTTCGGTGCTACCAGCGCAATATCGTTATCTGTACCTCTGTGTAGAAATCAAACGGGTACTCGTACTTTGAATTCCTCTTATCAATCTAATTGCTCGGAATTGGGTTCCTAAATCCCGGAGTCAATGCCAGCGCCGACCTTCCACTGTAAAATGCAATCAGTATTACAAACGTAGTGGAGCCTCTGTGATCACGTTCTCCTTTGAAGTTGCTGATCAGTAAGCGACTGCTGTACATTTGAGAATCAATTACCCGTAAAGCTTTCACCGCCTCGAATGCCAGACCAAAGTAGCTGGCTCCATGGGGGAGCTTATATACAATGGAAGTAATCAGCGTTACATAAACGAATTTCGGCACGAACATGGGCGGTTCGCAAATAAAGGTTGGCGTTTTTAGGCGAATATTGAATATTACGGGACAGCCTCCTATAATTTTGCCTCTGGTACTTTGAAGCAGTTAATGGAAGAGAAATAAAAAGGTGCAGGGGGAATTTGGCGTTCTTTAACTTTATGCTTATTGCTATACCCTTATTACCATTATCAGACCCCTTAAGGGCAGATTCTGTGCGAGTTATTCGCTTTTACTCGAGAGAATAGCAGGCGGATATGCCAAAAGTTGTTCTCAGAATGGAGCCATCATGTTCGGTTCCGCACACACTGCCTCAGAGTGACCTGCTACGTTCATGTCGGGAATGTATACCGGCAGTTCCAAGAGGGGTTGATGGTGTGGGAGAGTTTGACGGAAACGTTGTGGAACAATCTTGGGCGAATCTTACCAAGAAGAAGCACGGGGACAAGCAAGGCAAAGTATTGGTCCTATGGCATCTCCAACTTCCTCGACATCAGAAGCTTCTGCCGCATGGTCCGAAGTTCTACGTAGAATCGGTTTCGGTTGCTGAAAAGGATTAATTCTGCAGGTCGGTGGCCCGCCAAAAGAAGGACGAGGAAAAGCCCAGGTGTTCGTGGAATGCATAAATATATTTTCCTCAACCAATGTTATAGGGCACATAGTCAAGAAACTTGGTCATTTGATCAAGTTCTTGGCAAATCACGGGTCTGGTATTGGTGTTTCGATAAGGGGGTTTATTTCATTGTTATGCCTACGGGGATGCTCATGAAAAAGGCCAACGCTGCCATAGAGACGAATTTAATCAGGTTGGCGAAAAGGCTTCAGTCGTTAAACGCCATGCCGTCCGACCGCTCGAAGAGTTCAATTTGTGTCGGCTGTCTAACTCTGTCAAAAACGAAAAGGGCCTTTTGTAGCAGGCATCCTTCAACATGAAAAAACATAAACGGAGATCCCGTTCCGTACTATTGTGCCGGAAAAGAATTTGTGGGCTTACCTGGTGTCCACTTTGTTTCAAAAAGCATTTGGGAGCGCTTTGTCTTACGGATCCGTTCCTGGTTTCAAGTTCTATTGAGGTCTTAGATTATCTTACGACCCATGATGAAGAAGCATGCGATGCATTTAGTATTGACGTTGTCGACTTGTATTACTCCATCCCTAATGCTCCTTTGTCGCAAACTGTAAAAGAGTGCATTATAGAAGATAATGACGAGGTTGCGTTTGTAACAATAGCGCGGAGTCTACCGAGAGTTTTCTGGAGCAGTTAGCACTGTATTTTAGTTCGACACAGAATGAGCGGGAAGATCAAGTGTACGTCCAGAACGAAGGTATTTGTATTCGGACGAATGTTGCCCCAATTATCTGTAATACATTCTTAAGCAAAGTAGATAAACCTCTTGACAAAGACGTAGAGGGCATAAATTTTAAGCTGTTTAGGTTTGTGGACGATTCCCTTGTTTTATAAAAAAGATTGTCTGGAAGCGTCATGCTTCCAGAAGTGATCAAAACCTTCAGCAAAAAGGAATTAGGGTTTGAGTATACTTTGGGTTATCAAAGGACAGTAAAAATCAGTTTTTAGATTAGGTATAAGGTTAGGCTCTGCCACACCTGCTGTATGTGCAAGCCCAGGTCGACAAAGCCTTTGCTCAGTTACGAATCAGCTCATTCACATAAAGTAAAAGATGTCGTGGCTACCTAATGTATCAATTCGGCCCTCACAAACTTGTGCGAGCATTTTACGAAGCGTCGGAGCTCAGATAGACTGCCTAAGAACAGCCGCCTATCCGGACGAGTGTGAGGCTTGTGAGGACAAGGCTTGTGAGAAGAATACGCGATAAATAACAAAGGCAGGAAGTAGTACACGAGATGCGGGAAACGAAGGAGGGGGAACCGACAAGGTAGCTCTCATACCGTACTTGCATAACATTTCGCATCAATTAAACAAAGTGTGCTCAAGATATGGGGCCCGTGTGGCTATGTCCGCCAAACACAAGTTCGGAAAAATTTGTCCAATTGTGCAGAGAACACTACAAAACAAGGACGGAAACAAAAAGGGCTGCGGCATTAAACACGGCACGAAGTTTGTAGATTGCAACAAAGACGTTAACAACAAGACCCCGTTCAATAGGCCATACGGGTTGATACCTAAACTGTCACCTCAGCGAATATCACAGTTCTTTGAAAGAGGCACCGTATTCGCGTCTTGCAATGCAATGCAAAAAGTGCACGTACTCGGCTGGGTGTTAACCAAAACTACGTGACACGGCATTATTTGATAGGCATGAAATCGACCCGAAGTGAGATTATGAAACCCTTTCGCATTAGGAAGAGAGGGACTAGTTGTGTCAGCCATCCATCTTTTAATTGATCTGATGTCAAGCTTGCGTGTTTCAAAGGGGATTTATCATGGTTTTATTTCTTAGTTTTCACCTCACGTGCCTGGTGATTATTTTCTAGCATCGGTTATTAATGTTTTGTTATTGCCCCTAAAGTGATGTTTCAGAAGGTATCGATTGCATCGATGTTTTTGGTGGTGATGCAGATTCTTGCTCTATGTTATATATGTTCACTTTTCAAAATAAAATTCCCTTGCCAGTAACGCTTCGTCTTGTGTTTCTTGCTTTGTCTTCGTTTTTGAATAGCGCGTCTAATCATGAACGTATCAATGTAATTTTTTATTTTTAATGCAAAATATGGTGAATAATGTTACAAAAAGGCTTCGCCATATTTATAATGATTTCAATGCATATTTCCTTACTTAAAGAGCGCTAAGAAATTTTTGGAGACGATAGAGATGATTCAGTAGACTTACCTTTCATAAAAAAAACCACGTTGGGAGGTATATAACGGTACAGGTCTAACGTAAAATATTATAGCCTTTTCTCACTAATTTTCTCTAAACCTTTCGAAAGAAGTGTTATTATATCACTTAGCCTGTACCTTGACGTAATGTGCGGTTCGCCAAAGTTTACTTCGTGGAAGAACCCTCTTGACAGCCAGTAGGCGCACTATGTCGCTCCTTCCCATAGTGGCGATTTCCCGTGCAAGCCGGGTGAACTTCCCAAGTGTTGTAGTCCCACACAAGGGCCGAGCGCCCGGCCGGGGAGTCGCTTGTACCCATTTTACCGCTACGTGCCCGGTGTCCCCTAGCCACATGAATCCACATAGTGCCTTCCACAGCTACGGTGAACGCTCAACTCGCAACCGCCTGTGGCAGGACATGCCGCCAGGCACTTTTCTTTCACCCCCGGCAATAGCGCAACGCGGCATGATGGCCGGGGGCCCCGCCAAGATGGTGAAGGGTTGAAGTACTAGCGGGAGAGAGGGGAACCCTGATGATGATGGTGATGGTTGCTAATTCTATTCCCTTTGCAGCAGGGTGATGACGTGTCATCTTACGAGAAAAGACTAATACACCTATGTTTTATACTCTTGGGTTAGTAATAGCGCTGCTTAGAGCAGGCACAAAAACTTAATAGGCACAAAATAATTTGTTCCTTTTACAGGTGCTAACTTTACTAGGCAATTGTCCCCTCGCTGATTTTCGTCAACCAGCATTCTAATCTTCTTTTCCTCACCTCGGCAGCCTTGAAGTTACTTGCTTTGTGCTACCCTTAAATCCCAGGGCTTCTGGAAGCGATATATTTCCCTCGTGTGGATTTGGATGTATACCCTCGCATTCTAACACTATGTGCCGGATTTTTTCTGTTTCTTTTCCGCAGACCACGCATACCCCATCATTCTGTGAATACTTCTTCACAAAGCTCTTAGTTCGCAAGCAAGCTGCTCTAGCCTCAAAAAGCAAAGCACTGCCCGGGGAATTGTCGTAGAAATTTTCCTTTATGATGTCCAATTTCTCAGGCCCGTACATCTCTAACGACGTTTTAGCCTCCATTTTTTTCTCTCCATTTATTCCTTTCTACCTGCATTGCCTCTTTTTTGGTTACCTTGGCTGTTTTGGATTCTCCACTGTTCTTCTCCGTATTTCATCGTTAGCCTTCTAGTCTTCCTTAACCACTGCGCGTCCACGTTTTTCAAGTAGAGGTACCTAAAAACCTTAGCTCTCCACCTGCGTTGATCCATTGCTCTCAACCTGCTCTGAAAATATAATTTACTGTGCCCTTCTCGAGAAACCATTCCGCCCTCTAGAGGTGGGTCTTGAAACCTATTTCTGCGAGGCCGCTGGCGGGACTAAGAAGCCAGCCACTGCCCCTGCAATATGCATGGCCTTCAGCAGACGTGAGAAAAGGCTCGATTTGCCAGAGTTTCGCTGTTATATACTCCACACTAGAGCCGCACGCGATGTGCTGCGGATTGACGCAACATCAGTTGGGCACAATTCCGTGAAAAAGTTTCTTTCCTTTCTCTAAGGCATATATATTCAGCAATTCCCAATTGGGAACACTATAACTGGTTGAAGATAGTGAAGGCTTCCAGTTACGTCCTCAACCTTGTTAACAACCTCCGAAACCAATGACTAGTAACCTCTTACCAATTACCCTTGTAAATTAACCACAATTATTACGACCCTCCCCGGTTTTTGCACATTGCCAAATGAAATAAAAACCCGTACTGCGTACTGTGTGGTAGTGTGATGGGGGTATGCAGCAGTGTTAAGTTACTAAATGCAGTAACATTTAAATTTAAAGCATTGCGGGCATACTTAATCTCAATACCCTTGGGACCAGTTTGAGTCGTTCATTTCACTGAAGCACGTTCTGTACATTTAAAATAGTTACCCTAGTTAAGGCCGAGACATACGTGACCTTCTCAAAGCCTGGGGTGTATTGCCACTCTTTGCTACGGGCATTTTACTTGTGATACACCGTTGATGTTTTGCTTTTCTTGCTCCTTTCTTTGTGTTTTTTTTCCCACCATCGTTTTTGCTCACGCAAACCTTTTTTTAGTTATTAGTGCCAAACAAGAAATAACTCCATACCGTGCTGCGCAAAAGAAGTTTACATCAAAGCCCGGTCGCCTTATTGGGCCATGACCCCGTGATTTCTCTTCTTGAAAAGAAAAAAAAAACGAGTAGTTAAACCAGCAATATAAACAAAATACTGCTGTAAAAGACACCGGTCACTGACTTCTAAAACGAGTCGTATGTATTCGGGATGCACTTCCAATACACGACATCCAAATCTAAAACCAGGATCCGCAAAGCACACCTTGTCACGTTCTCTTTACTTTCCGCACTTTCACATCGTTTCGCTCTTTCCGGCGTCGCACAAGCCAGGCTCACAGGCCGCGGTGAGTATCGACCGCCACCGACCGGCCCTTCGCTTTACTCGAGCAAACGTTCCTACTACTGCTTGTTAGCTCTCTTTTCTCACTGCTTTCTCTTGCAAAGGGCTGGGAGCCCGGAGGCAATAATAAAGTGGTGCACGTCCGTCTCTCACTCCAAATTCGAAGACGTGTACCGTGATCTCAGCGCCATGCCCATGCTATGGTGTACTAGAAGAGACGTTGTGTCGTTCGAGGATCGTCCGGTGGTGCCTTTTGCGATGAAAACTTCTGCTTAGTGTTTCCTGTTGTAAGCAGCGCCCGTGGCGGCCATTGCTTGCCCGATGGCTTCACAAGTTTTGTTGCTAAATTTATCCTCACCCTCATTTATTGCCTTATATAGTTTTAATTGTTGATTTTGTGACACAATGTTTTATAAGACACCTTAAATAACTGTTGAGTTTGGTTTAAAGTTTTTTAGGTGGCGCTTGCTGCAACAGGAGTTGTCTGGGGAACCCCTGCGGGCGATGCAATTTTTTTCGTATAACGGACTCAAGCTCTCCATTGGTTTTTCCCCCCCATGACACACCTTTATCTTTTGCTGCACTGTCCCTCATGCAACACCTGATAACCATCTCGCCGCAAGTCGCCGTCTGAAACTGGGTTCCAGAAGCAGAGCGAGGGTTGCAGCAGCATATTTGTAATGGGTACTCTTCTGGCAATAAGTTGAGTCTTTCGCTTGTCGCTTTGGCTTGACATGTGACTATTCATTTGTTAGGGAGAAGCGCAGTTATCCACAGGTTATGTTTTTGAGGAGTCATCGCCCTCATACGGAAGCGCTTAAACATTGTGAATAGAAATTAGTTTTGTCGTAGGGTATGCATGTCGTACTAAGCTGCGCGCAACAAATACCATCGCGTACAATATGTTCATTGAAATCTTGAAGAAAAAAGGTTGCACAGGATCTTTCAGCGCATTTTTTTGGCGAAAGCGTTTTTTTTCTTTCTCGGCTAGGTTTGTCACCGAGTTTTCTGCCGTTATCGACAACCTCACCACAAGATTCACTACCGCTATTATTTAGATGAAAACATTCCATGCTCCCGCAATATCGCCTACGCAGAAGGTGAAGGCCCACCATAACTGCGAGGTTGTTTTGTTTTCTGCTTTAATGCACTCCTGCATTGAAACGCATCGTGCGCCATTTGGAATTGGAGTTTCTTCGTGTTTTATGCACTATATGAAACACGTGAGCCACCGTGGTCCTTCCTGTTACTTTTTTCTGATCCAAGCTGTGTACAAAACGCGCTCAATACACTTTTTTTGTTTTCGTCTTTCTCATATACGCGCTATGAAATGCGAGGTACGCTAGAAAACGCGTTCACAAAACGTTAACGGCTGTAGACGTTTTTTGAGGACGATATTTGGGTTGGTGCGCGTTTGGTAGACGTCAGCCGGCTGCATGCTTTCACCAGCCTAGCAAAGCAACAATGCAGAGTTAAAAAAACTACCGTCTATCCCACCGAACATGTGCACTTCCCCTGGTTGAATCGGCTACTGAGCAGAACGGACCGTGAAAAAAACAAAATGAACATGCCGGTGGGCCGAGCAATTGCGTATAGAGCCGATACATCTGGGTCAACTGCAGCGCAAGCCTGTGCAGTGGCGCTGGAAAGAACTACAAAAGCCAAACAAGCAATAAAAAATTCTTTACACGGATTCACCAGTCATGGGCAGGTCATTATCTATAAAGCCGGTCATGAATCCAACATTAAGAAGATTTTTGCTTGTTAAAAGCAATGTACTAAAATTGGAATTGTTAAAATAAATAGAACACTAACACTATAAAGAGTAATATTGTGCATAAACTTTCCACTAAACATTCAGATATTAAGAGAGACAAAGCTGAATCGAAACGTTTCTTGCTACTGTCTCAGGGCAGAACACGCGGAATAAAATAATTCCTCCGTTGTTTATATGTAAATTAGTGTCCTCTGTCGTTTGAAAAAGGAAATGTAATGTAATGTTGTGACTATGCATACGAGATTACCCGAAACAGACGTTTTTTGCAGGCAAAGCTGAAAAGGTTAAAAAGAACACGGCAATGTTTCTGGATTTGGGATGACTCCAACACTACTCTGAAAATTCCTTTCAATAGAACTTGATAACTATAGAAAAGCAATAAAGAAGATTTACTGTATAAAAAGGAAAAAGTTTCGAAAAATAAAGGCCAGTCAATTTAAGGGTTTTTCACAGGTATATTTGCTTGGCGTGGTAAAACTAAAAAAAGGAGTTCGAGGTTAACTATAAGCACAACAAAACAGGAACATTCGCACATGTATGAGGCGAAGCGGTGCTCGTCCTTACATTATAAATCCAGCGATCTTGCTAACCAGAAAATTGAAAATACCATCAGAATGAGGAACCAATTAGCACATATGAACATAAAAGTAACGTTTTATTGTTTTAGTAAGGCAGAGGAATGAAGTACAGCACATTTTTCGTGGGCAAGTGTAGCTGTGATGCGGACGTGCAGATGGCTCTGGGAACAACAAACTCATGTTCATACTGCCTTACAGAGGAGAATGGGCAAGAGGCTACATTCTGGTCAGTTCAGCTTCACTTATTTTTATTACTTCGAAAGGGGATAGAATAAAACCGTGTTACGAGGGACGCGTGTTCGACTACCGGCCGCTGCGGCCGCTTTTCTGAAGGAGACGAAAAGAAATAACGCCCGTGTGAACGAGATTGAAACACCCCCCGCCGGAAAAATTAATCGGGAGCCTTCCACTGCGGCGCGCCCCATCGCCTGCGTTGCGTCTGCGCGTTGAACCGTATACAATGAATAAAACGGTGTTGTATACGGACGAGTGTGCTCAAGACAGAGGAGTGCAAAAGGAGTCTTGATATTTAAAAAAAAAGCAAAACTGCAGCACATCGAGCAAAAACCAAATAAAAAGTAACAAAAACAGGTTACTGAAAAATGAACACAGCTGAGGTGGGGAGCAAGTCACAGAAAAAAGTCCGTTTTATAAAATGTAGAGTGAAAACTGATTACTTGCTCTTTAATACCACAATAATTTTTCACTCTGATAACAAGCTATACAAATGCATAAGGCAAACAGAAAACAGGAACTGCACCCTTGTGCTATGCAAATAATCTACGCACAAATTAGGGTGTTGAACCATAAACCGAACCGATAGGGGACATCCAAACAAAACAACCAGTATTTCTGTGAACTGAACCCGTTCTCGAACCGTTATGTTCCGCACGGTGAACCCGAACCTAAACTGGAGAGGAAAAAACATACGGGCTACGGTTCATGACGAAACAGTTCGAATATTTGTTCTTCATAACGCGTTAATGTCAATGTCAGGTGGAACTTGAACCTGGCAGTGTTCAACGCGTGACTGTCTAGCGAAGGAAGCATAGGTGTACTACTAAGGCGCTCTCGTATATGAAGCGAGATTTTATCGCGTTAAGCGAAATTAGGAGACTAGCAGAAAGATTGATGGGGCTGACGAGTGGACTTATTCTGTTCTACATAGGGCCTTCAGCTAAGAAAGAACATGGGCTGAGATTCTTACTCCACAGCGAAATACGATAACGTGGAGGAATTCTTGAGCATTAACAAAAGAGTCGCAAGCCATAGACGGTTTCTGCGGGAATAATAAATCAGCAACGAACAAAAGAGGAGCAACACCATGCAATATTGTGATGGGAGTATTTAACGCAAAAGTAGATAAGAAGCAAATGAGGGAAGGGACTTGGGAAGCTCTGGAGTAGGCCGTCGCACCAGTCGGAAAGATACACTGGTGGGATTTGCAAACAGAAATAACCTGAGGGTTGCCATGAAAGTAGCCATGAAGACAAAACACAAGTTTGGTTCTATCAAAAGACGGCCTCGTTAGAATCACACTGACACCAGTTTTAACGTAAACGTCGCTCATATAAGCTATATAATTAGGAAAAAATAGAATGGCCATGCGACCCACTCGCTCATTTCCCGCAACAGTACCAATGTTGTCACCTAGCCTGCTCAGCGACTGGCGGAGGCCAGCAAAAGCAAACGCAAATTGAGGCTTAGCTTATAGGCATGCAGAACGAGCTATTTATGCTTAAATTTAGGGCACATTCTTTTTTAAAGTAATAAGAAAGGTGTCACAAAGTTAGGAAAGTACATGTGAATATAGAAGTACTGAGGCGTACTGCTGTTCCTACTGCGCGCACTATGCTTGGTTTAGCTGCACACCAGTGAGGGGCTTTGGGGCTGTCTCAGACGACACTGGTCGATTGACACAAGCAACGGTATCTTCTGTTAACATATTTGTCGAGCAAACACTATGTTTCACGAAAGGATTATTTTCTCCCAGAACAAAAACTAGCCAGGGTTAAATGCGGTCAAAAAGGAACCAAAGGCAGGAAACGGCTTGCCACGGTATGGTGGTGCCATCTAGGTTCAGTAACATAAGCATACGCGCGAACACCCAACGAACGTTGCGAACGCCGCGGTAGAGTACCTCAATGCCAGGGTGGAGGCACCCTTCGAACGGTCCCGTGCCGCTCCAATTGGGTCAACGTGTTGAAAGCGTTGGTCTTTTTGCTTCCCGCGAGACCCAGCAACGCGAAACACAAGATGATTCAAACTTCGACAGTAAACCGCATTGCGGCGACAATTGTGGCGCGGTTTTGATTTAATCACTTGTCTCGACGGTGAGCGAACGACCAAAAATGCGGCGCCAGCGTATACGTGTCTCCACCCTGTACGGCGGACGTGGGAGTTAGAGAGCCGTCGGTTCGTGTGATGTCATTGCAGGCCACAAAAACAAACGATTTAGCCGCAAATCATAATTTTTACATACATTGAAAATTTCTAAGTCAATAGCATCGTTTGAATACGCATAAGCGCTGGGGACACTATAAAACACGAAATATTTCGAATAAACAAAGTTGCATTTTGTCTTCTTGGCTCCTTTAAGTGTCCATTCCGCTGTGTACGTATTTCACGTTAATATATTTGGTGTGTCTGCGTGTCTTGCGAGAACGTAGTCGGGGTTCGTGACTCTGCACGCTGTCCGACCGATCATTCATTACGAATGACCGTTAAAAATTTTGTCCCACGCCAAAATACCACGCGTGATGTGACTATGTGCGAAAGCAAAATAGAGACCGGGAACGATTTGTCGCAAACAACAACGGCAAAGTTCTCGAATGGCAATAGCCGGCTTACGTCTTAGATGGTCAATGGGTTAACAAAATTTCGGGTGCGATTTGATATACACCCTAAGGAAAGGGGCACTGTCGTATAAGAATACGGTGTTTGATTGCAGCGGAATTGTCGGAGCAAATTTTACCTACTTCTGAATCAACCTTAGTAACATAAATTTAGTTTTGGGTGGATTGATTATTAGTTCGTTGTAAAGGCACCGTTTCGTGTTTTTATAAAAAGAATGTTTAGGTTAAATGTAAGCACACACAATTATTTATGAGTCCATGAAATTTCGGTGAGGTCAGCATGTAGAACGAAGCGTAAGGCGTTAATAAAGCCAGCAAGATCAACATTATAAATAATGAATAGTAAATGCGCTGAGATAGAACTTTGAGCTGGCAGGTTAAACATAAAATTCAAGTTTGTGGAAGAGGGTATTGGTTTATGGTTTCAACCGCTTTAGTGAAATCTAAAAGACAGAATCCTAAAAACATTCCCAAGTCTGAAATTTTTTAATGTAACCACGTAAAGAAGGAAGCCCAAGCTTTGAAGAACTCCCGGAACGAAAATCGAATTGGCTTGGTTTAAGCATGTTCAATTTAGTTAGCTCTACTAAAGGACAACTTTCTTTAGCAATGGAGAGAAAGCAATGGGGAGGAGAGCGGAACGAGAGCCAACTGTTCTGTGTTACTGTGCAAGGAGGTCCCAATAAAGAGGTTTCGGTTTCAGTTTTCGCGTTAGAGATAAACATTTAAAAGATTTAATTCCTTCGCATGAGCTACGTGATTTAGTGCGCCGAACGACGACCACCGAGCATGCAGGCCTATTGGCGTCTCCGTCCTCATACTACCTTTGTTTCTAAACACAAGCCAACTCTTTGACTAGAGAACTCAGACCGACCGTGGACTACACCGCCCAGCTCTGTATCGGTCAGAAGTGAAGTGAATTTTCACAGTGAAGTGAAGGGAAGTGAATTTTCCCATCCCCTCTCGAGGAGCCTTTTAAAATAACAGAACCTCATCCAGCAGTCCACGCCTCCAGTATAATACAACCCCATAAGATGGAATAAGCTATAAATTCTCCACAACCGCACCGATCTAGGAATTTCAGAACTCCTGGCTATGCTTAAAAATTCCTGACTAAGAATTCTTGGCTATCTGGCATTGAGTAGGCTGTACGTGGTGCCAATAAAAGTATTGCTCATTTTTCATTGTTCAAGCTCTGGCTGATTGGCGAACTCCGTCGTCGTGAAAACATCAACTCTTTGTACAAAACCCGGTAACACGCCTTTCAGCTCTTACGTCAGAGTGGTGAATTAAGGAGTGGGGGAGGTTTACACACCCCAGTTTTAACAGTGTGCCTTTCCTAATAACAACTGCATTCCGCTAGTACCTCTCAGAATACACCTCCACCGTAAACTTACAAGAATACACCGCTCCGATCTACGAACTTTAAACCCTGGTATGACATTACAAACACTACAAGCAAAAGTTGCGCATCTCAGTGTATGTATGGTTAACCAGATGCTCATAAATGTTCGCTTAGGTATGCAGAACTGCCACAGGTGAATATAATAACCGGTATTGATACAACGGAGATTCCATCAAAAGCGCGGCTGACAACAGCTCTTTGTCTAATATAGGCGCTGAACTGTGGCGCAGGCAGTCGATTCCACTCGATACTGTTTTACATACAGTCGTTTTTACTAACTGATTCAGCTTCTTCTCTAATACTTCTCTAACTTGAGTTCATGTTCGTCTTAGCGTCTGGACCTTATAAGCGCTTTAAAATGTACCATTTTTATCCTTGCCCATTCAAAAAAACTGGAACTCTGCAATCTGAGTTAACGTTATTCCTCCACAAGATGTTGCCGTTAATAGGGGCTGCAGGATATTTTGGGCCACCAGGTGAACTTTACACGCACCGGTATTCCAACCACGACGTTTAGCTTTTAGCCTGCTAAAAGGCCCGGCCTGGACTGGAACCCGCGTCTTTGGTCTCAGCAGCACAAGGTATTGGCGCTAGCCACCGCGGTGGCCAGGAGATGCGGATCTCGCATATGTATTTACATCCAGTCGTTCCAATCTAACTGTACAGCTTCTTTCTCTAATCTTGGCTCTACTTGTCTCCTGTTCTATCTAGCAGCTGGTACCTCTAAAGTTTCTTTTTCACCCACCTTTTTTTAATACCACCTTTGCCCCACTTTTTCCCTAGTACACGCCATCACCACCCTATACTACTGTATATATCCTGCCAACATAATGATCTGGCCGACC
The DNA here is from genome assembly GCA_013339765.2 of Haemaphysalis longicornis. Classification (NCBI taxonomy): domain Eukaryota; kingdom Metazoa; phylum Arthropoda; class Arachnida; order Ixodida; family Ixodidae; genus Haemaphysalis; species Haemaphysalis longicornis. The sequence continues at coordinate 13,997,064 of CM023451.1, forward strand.
AAAGGCAGCCCGGGCGAAAGGAAGGCCAGCGCCAGCGTGCACCTGGGCAAATCCAAGAGTATATAACGTCTTCCAGCCTCTTTATTTCGCCTGCGAAATCCACTCACATGCTTGTGATTAACAAGCGTGCGGAGGCACCGCTGCGCTTTCTTCCTGAAGTGCCACGCTTGGCACCCTCGTGCTGCACGTACTGCAACTTACCTTACATTATACGCACAGCCCCGTAACGGCTATGAGGAAACCCTACGCTCTGATCACAAAATCAGGTCACACCGCCTCCATTGTCTTTCTTTCGTCAACTGATGCGACCTCGATCAAATATTACGCCATTGCGATCAAGATAGACCTGTAATTTTTCTCTCACCGTTGGTGTCACCACGCCGCAAAAAGTTTCTCCGACTGACTAGGTGACCGTCAATTCGCTCGTCATGAGACCCACACACACACCTGAGACTTCGGTAGGTCCACGGAAGCTTTGTATCGCACTCCACATTTCACGTTGGTATTGGGCCCTGGCCACTGTGGCATAGGCGGTAATGCCAGGGTAAACCACTTAACCCGAGCCCCCCTCCCGATTCAGTGATGTCCTCGCCAACGCCGTGCCACCCGACGACCGTATGTAATGCAAGCCGTTAGTCACTGACCTTCACTCTGTTTAGAATTTTAAATAGGAATTCTCAGTCCACCATGCGAAATGACTATTAACAACGGGCTGTGTGCAAGCACCAGGGTATAGCGAAAAAGCAAGCAATTCCTTCATAGCACAAAAACAAATCGCAGTCCCAGAATACACCTGTTAACGGTTTAGGGTATTTTCTGGACGGCCTATTGGGATGCTAATTTCAAGATTAGTTCTCTTGAAGCTACGCGTTAAAAATCAAAATATTCTTGTCATCATAGCATCAGTGTTCTTAGCGTGTGTAAATGAACAGCACAAGAAAGTGCTCAGTAGCCTAATATTCGGTTGTTTCTGGTTGGAGGCCGGCACATTGCGGGGCGAAATTTGCTCTGCAGAAGCGAACACGTTATCGATTGAAAATATTATTTGACTTTAATGTGGCAATAAAATATAGGATATTTTATATTATAACATTGGAATTTTCGCGGATGCGTTTACAGGTAATGGTTATACATGCAGCTTTTATAAACGCAATGATATTAAGGGAATAATGCAGTATAAATGAATGTATTACCATATTCTACATTAGGGTGCAGATTTATTCATATAAGCTAGTTTCAAACGTAAACGAGGATTTTCTGCAATTTAGGGTGTATAATATAGTGAGTGCATTTATTTTTTTTAGAAAAGTGCGGACCAGAATGGCCTTAGCAGGAGGCAAAAGTGAAGTATACATATAGATCGTTCGTTGGTATCAGCAGCAACAGCAAAAAACTGCAATACCATGGAAAACAACACCACGCAAAACAGAACATGGACTATACAAATCACGACGCGAACACAATGTAACATGAATCTTAACAACACACTGATATGAAACTAGATACCAAGCACTGTATTGCGTCAATACTACCAGTTCAACAAGACAAGTGCTGCCACAATGGTCTAACAAAATTATCAGCCGGTAGAATCGACTCGGAAAGTAAATTCCAGTCTCGTATTGTACGCGGAAAAAAGCTATTTTTATATGATTGATTGATTGTAGGGCTTCAACGCGCCGACGCAACGCAGATGATTAGGCGCGTCGTTGTGGAGGAGTCCGGAATAATTTTGTCCACCTGGGGATCTTTGACGTGCGCCGAAATCTCGTACACACGGGCGTTTTTGCTTCTTTCCTCTATCAGGAAAGCTGCCGCCACGGCCGTGAATCGAACCCGCAACCTCTATATAGAAATTAGCTACTCTTAGCAAAAATAGGCTCTAAAGCGTGGTTTTGTGTGTGACACGTTCTTCTCGTAGATAGTGGCTTAAGAAATGTAGGTACAGGTAATTCAAGTTTTTTGGACAGCATATTGTGAAGAAGCAATATACGGCTTAATTTACTTTTAGTTTCTGGAGTAGGAATATTCTTGTCGGCGATGAGCTTCATGAAGGAGTCTTGTCCTCGATATTTGCCAAAAATAAAACAAACGCATTTTCTTGGGAGCCTCTGAACTTGGTTCTGCTTTTATAGTTTGCTGGTGCAACGCAAGAAAGGCATATTCACGTTTTGATCTGACGAAAATCTTATAAGCTAAGCGGTAAGCATTGCTCGGAGCATGCATAAGCTTTAGCCTTACCAAACATAGCTTTTGAAATGCTGATCACGCATATGTCCTAAATAGGTTGGGACCTTGCCAAGTAATGAGAAAACGTCACCTCAAAATACTTGTAAGAAAAAACTTCCGAAATTGCGGTGTGATGCCAATGAAGGTGGTACTGCAAAACGCTGGGATACATTTTGCGCATTATCCTTAAAAGTACTTCTTTTTGTGAGTGAATTTTTGTATGCCTGTTTTTGCACCATTGTTTGACATTCTGTAGCTTTATGTAGCACAGTCTGAGGACTCGCAGAACTAACTTTCATAAACAAATCATAATCAACAGCAAACAATTTCAAAAAAAAAACAGAACCACCAACCGCTTGATAAAAATCACATTGGCGTAAATTTAAAAAAATATATATGTTGCCCAAACACACTGCCATGACGCACTCAAGGTGAAACCAACAGCGCATTACGAACGCAGTCCCCAACTTCAAAAATTTCATCCTATCCTTTACGTTTCCATGACCACAGTTAACCAAATACCAAATATAGACAGATCAGCTAAAAGAAAAACATTTTCTGTAATTTTCAGCTCTTTTTCATTATAAGCATTTCTGTCCAGGGTTACACGACGGGAGATAAGTTCACCGGAGTGAATAATTTTGCACCCGATGTCAAGGAGTAGTTTATCGTCTTTGGTTTATAAGAGGTTTGTATACTGTCTGTACTACGTGCAAATAAAATTAGCGTGTGTGCGTGTATATCGCATAGATGCTTAAAGAAGAGGCGATAACCCTAAATATTCTTGATGGCGCCTGCATTATTTTGCGGTGTAAGGCTACAATCATAAAAGCTTGAGACACCTGTCAACGGCACAACTAGTATACATTGCCGATTTACTGCAAACGTTATGTAAATGGGTGTATTAGTGATCGTCCTCATAATAGTTGCGATGGCGGTAAGTAGCAAATCGACAAAAAATGTATCTTGTATGACAGAAGGATGGGAAAGGAATCAGCATTTGCTTCCTATTTATGGTATTGATATGATAAAAATGCTTTTAATAATCTTAAGTAGTAGCTTTTTGTCCATTTGAGAGTTTTCCACCCGAATGGTTAATATATTAATATTCAGATATTTCTATGTGGAGCGGGAATATGCCAGAAATGCAAAGGCACAAAGCTCATGGGGACGAATTACCAAAGAAAATTGCCAATATACTGCAGCATGTAACGGCTAAGAATGAAGGCTGCATAGGTGTACAGGAAAAAAAAAGAGCCGGGGATGGGGGAACCATCAAGAGGTACGACAGGCAAAAACACCACAGATTGTACGTTATAACTGCCACGAGGCATTGCTGAAGAAAAGCTAGCATAAAGGGCAGTGGCATTGAAAATTAAAAAAAAAATCTATGAGATGTGGAAAACGAAGGAATAAACGCCAGTGAAAAAGAGAGGACCGAAAAAAAACAGATGCACTGTATATGTACCTGTTCGTCGTATGAAATGTCAGGTATACCAGGCAAGGTAAAAGGCTCCAATTGTTCTTCAGAAGTGCATCAGCCGGGCCTTTTCTCACGAGTGGGCTGTCTCCGAGACAATGCCAGCTCGCAAACAAAAGCGAGTTCGTCCTTGCTAAGACGTACCATCGCTTATTCACAAATGACTGTACCGGAAGTAATACACTGAAACAGCGTGCGGATCGGGTGACAAATGGCTGTTGCAGAGGGTGCGCTTCTGAAACCAGGAAATGAAAGTAAATATTAAGCGGCGCTTGTGAAACTAGGAAATGAAAGTAAATACAATGCGGGAAAGCGGTAAGAGAAAACTGCGGAGAACTCAAAGCGTGGAGGGAGTTCTGCCTAGGCTGTGTCATCTTTATTTCAGGATATCAAAGGGTGCTCGGTGGGAAGCTGGCATCTCCCTGGGCAATGGCAGGCCGCGAAGCAAGTGCTCTGTTGTGGGAACCCCGACACTGCTGGCAGATGGCAGTGTGGGATGGACCTGCACTTGCGATATTTACGAAGACGTAGCTCGAGTAAAGCACAGGTATTTTTTTATTTACAGATTGAAAAACAGTTTTATGAAGTTCACTGTGGTAACTGTTGGTGGTGTTGATCTCTCTCGTTGAACCTCGCGCCTTTATCGAAGCCATTCGATTTAAAGAGTGGTGCAATTCAGATGCCATCGACTTAGGAGTTGTTCGGTCCCTTGAAATGACCGGTGAGGCCTTATAAATTACATTTATTTATAAGGCCTCACCGGTCACTTCAAGGATGATATTGTGCATGATATTGTAGGGAAAAAACAGGGACATTTTATTTTGCCACATTTTCCTCGCCATAATTATTAGTTTACGGGCTTCATTATATTGCCAACAAAGTGCAAATAGTCTAAATGTTTAACTGCATATATTGCACGCAGGCACTCAAACTGGCCGCCAAGCTAACACATAGGGGAGTAACAGAACAATTTGTGGCAAATTTCATCGTGTAGAGAGCTATGCAGAAATCGTTTTTTTAGGTCCGTTGCCCTTTGTCGTTTGTAATAATGATATTAAACATTCATTTAACGCCCATATTATTTTGTGGGCAGACGACGTGAATGTTTTCTTTTCTGGTTCCTATCTAAAACTACTTTTTTCCGCCGAAATGGTTGGCTGTGTCAAGTGCAGAATTCTCTTGATGCCAACAGAAACAGCCAAATTGTAGCAAGGTTAATATTATTATATTTGATTAAAAAAAAAACAAGGATATCCATCATGACTTCAGGCTGGAAATAAAAGAAGTGGGGTTTAGAACCATAAACTTCTGCCAATTTTTAGGAGTGCATTAGATCTGGCCTTAGTTCCAGCCACCATCTACCTACTTGCGTATTAAAATGTCCAGGTGCCTAGTATAGTATACATTGCCGATTTACTGCAAACGTTATGTAAATGGGTGTATTAGTGATCTTCCTCATAACAGTTGCGATGACGGTAAGTAGCAAATCGACAAAAAATGTATCATGTATGACAGAAGGATGCGAAAGGATTCAGCATTTGCTTCTTATTTATGGTATTGATATGATAAAAATGCTTTTAATAATCTTAAGTAGTAGCTTTTTGTACATTTGAGAGTTTTCCACCCGAATGGTTAATATAATAATATTCAGATATTTCTATGTGGAGCGGGAATATGCCAGAAATGCAAAGGCACAAAGCTCATGGGCACGAATTACCAAAGAAAATTGCCAATATACTGCAGCATGTAACGGCTAAGAATGAAGGCTGCATAGGTGTCCAGGAAAAAAAAAAGAGCCGAGGATAGGGAAACCATCAAAAGGTACGACAGGCAAAAATACCACAGATTGTACGTTATAACTGCCACGAGGCATTGCTGAAGAAAAACTAGCATAAAGGGCAGTGGCATTGAAAATAAAAAAAAATCTATGAGATTTCATTTACTTGGTTTACACATTAAAATATCATTTACCCCAGAAAGTTAAAAAAAGCAGCGACACTCTTCTCAAATTCACTCGTAGCTCGGGTATCTCGAACTGATATGGGATACTAGTAATAAACCTAATTCTTATAGCCTGTTTTCATTCCAAGAGAAAGCCCTACAAATGGTGTTCCCCTCCATATCTGCCTGTGTCAACCACCTATTTGACTCAATAAATGTGTAACTAGTTTATAACCTCTATGTCAATAGTTTATAGCCTACGTGCAAATGTATTGCATCTGTGGAGGTCCAGAATGGATTTCAGTGACCAAATAATAGAAACCCAGATAGTAGCTTTGTGTAACACTTTTCCTCGTCTAATAGAATACGCTAAAATGTTTCATTTTTATAAATGTTCAGGAAAGAAATGAAACTATTTGTGTCTTGAAGCGCAAATAGCACGTACGTTTCCCACTTATATGCAGGTCGCGGTCATTGTCACTGAAGCTAGGACCCAGAGTCCTAGAGAAAAGACTCCTGCTTTTCATTCTCCGTGATGGAATCACTAAGGGCCGTGCCATCATGCCGCATGCTTACTTCCGCCGACTCGTCGTCTTCCTTCTCTGCATCCTTCCGCGGGACCAAATCACACGGCTAATTCCAGCAGCTGCATTGGCCGATTTATCTCGTGACCTGTTGCAATCCCCACCGCGCAAGCTCTAGCAACACTGTCAGCGCCGTGGTGCAACGCTGTCACTCGTCCCAATTGCGACTGCATTGGCGGAGGGTTGTTGTCATGCACGATAACGATGTCGCCCACGTTCAGTTGCGCCAGATCAGCAGACGGACGACCGTGAGCTGAACGTAGCAACAGCCAGTACGCCGTTCTCGAGATTCCCCACAACTCTGCCGCCAGCCTTAGGTGGTAGCGTGCTCGCCGTGGCAGCTCGGCTGCGGTTGTATGCGTCTCGCTCATCGTGAACTCTTGCTTCAGGGAAAGCGTGCGCTTGCCAATCAAGACGTGGGAAGGCGTAAGCAGTACTCCTACGTCGGGATAACTTTCAATGTTTGTCAGAGGTAGGCTTTTAATGACGGCTTCCACGCCGCAAACCGTGGTGTACACAGCTTAGTAGTAAGGCTGCTTCGCCCTAGAGAACGCTTCAGTACGTCCTTGGTAAAGCGAGTGAGACCGTGTTCGGTATCCGCGAACCGTTGGAAGGCTAGTAGTGTGGTGGCACCTGTCATGTCTGAAGTCAGTTATAAACGTATTGCTCCGCTAACAGCGCATAAAAACAAAATACTGGCGTTTCATGGATGGGCATTTCCATGCACGTAGAGGGGCCCACAGAAATCCAACCCTGCCACAGAGAACGGTTTTGCGTCCGTGATTCTGTCGCTTTACAATGGGGCAAATAGTGCTGTTTGTGAGGCTAGCCTTCGGTGTCTGCTTGTCAAGCACTGTTGCAAAATCCATTTCACCATCTGCCGTCCTTTCAACACCCAAAATCGCAGTAGAGTATCGGTGGGCGTAGCTTCAACTCTACCGGGAAATCAGCGGTGATCGGCTGCAAGATTGATGAGGGAGGCAGGTAACCTTACTCCCAGCAGGCATCAGTATCGGAATTTGGACGTCAATGCTGGCATTTATTCTGTTCAACCGGCCTCCTTCGTGGTCTTACAGAAAACAAGCGCTGTAAAAAAGCGCAGAAAAAGGCGTGCACCCCCGCACGGGGCACCTTGAGTAATCTTGGTGACGGTGTAGGCGACACCACGGACCCCGAGCCCCCATACTGTTGCTGTAATCTACCGTGGCTAGGAGTTTTAAGGTGAAGGGCAGAAACCACAAACGGTGGCCGTCGGAGCCCAGGTGAAGCTCCGGCGGATGGGCTCCCTGTCTGTTTACCAGGCAGGGAGCTCCGGGACCTCTCTCGGTATCAGGGTAACCCGAGCGAAGGAAGTACCCCCGTCCCCTGCTTCTATACTATGGTATATGGTATTGTCAACCCCCCCCCCTCCAAATGATCGGGCCCTGAAGAGGGCCCGCACCGATGTAACTCTCAAACCGCAACCGACCATTGACCTTCGAAGCAAGGACAACTATCCTCGCTTCCTGTGATGCAATCGGTAAATGAAAAAACTCCCGTAAGTGAAAAATCAGTCTTCCTCGTAGCAAAGTTTATCGAGAGTGTTGGAGGAAAGAACTACAAGGCAAAAAAAAACTCTTCTGGAGATGCGCTCGTTGAAGTCAGGCCACAAAACAGCAGGCGAATAAGCTTCTGCAATACAAAACCAGAATCCATGATCTGAAATAACAGTCACACCCCATAGAACCCTAAACTCTTCCCTAGGCGTCATCTCTGAACTCGATCTCATCAATGAAACAGAAACCGACGTCCTAGAGGGACTGCGTGACCAAGGAGTCACAGCAGTCCGGCGGATCACAATAAAGCGAGACAACAAAGAAAGCAACACAAAGCGCATTAATCTGCCTTTTGATGGAACCCCACTACCAGAAGCAGTGACCGCAGGTTTCCTCCGATGCCCCACGTGCCCGTATGTGCCAATTCCAAGCCGCTGCTTCAAGTGCCAGCGTTATGGGCACGGTGCGAACTCCTGCCGCGATAAACTCACATGTGCGAAATGTGGGCAAGCTCACCATTCTGCAGACAACTGTGATGCTAGAAACTTCACTTGTCCCAATTGCCATGGACCTCATGCCGCGTTTTCACGATCATGCGAAAAGTTCAAACAGGAAAAACAAATAATCACTTTGAAGGTCAATGAGAACGTCAGCTTTCTGGATCCCGCAAGAGGTTTTCGCTCTTCGGCTCCGGAAGGTATGCCGACGCTGCTCGCCGGGGGGCGGAGCGGCGCCTGGTTTCGGCGGCGACGCAATACAGCGCAGCTGATTTGCTCCCTCCTACGCCCCCCACGAGGATGCCAGTGGCAGCCGCCCCGGTCACCACACGCCACTTGCCCAGCTAGCAGTGGCTGTGGTGGCTACCACGTCTGTTGGGGATGCCGCTGCGTCCACTGCTCCCTCTCCACCGGCCCAAAGCACGCGCAAGGTCACGGAGGATATGGAGACGGAGGCAGTAGCAGCGACCCCATCTCCCGCCTCACTGCCTGGGCCATCTGGGGCGCTCCCCACGCCTTCGGAACTGCCAGTGCAGGCAAAATACGCCCGAAAGGGTACCAAGTCAAGGGGGCCTAGTCCGCTGGGCACCCCCTTGCATTCAGATGACGACATGGACGCCGAGCTTTTCCGACTTTCATCGCAGCGAAAGGAACGGGCTCCGGTGTCCAGGTCAGTAGACAAGTCGAAAAAACCCTACCAAGAGCCCAAGCCCCTAAAGTCGACACATAAACACACACATATTCCAGTTGCTCTAAACCTAAATAATGGGAGGAGAGAACATCATCCGGTGGTGCGCGCACATTTTTCGGCCGCACCCAACGTATTGCGAAGGCGCCGACACAGAAAATTGTGAAAATGTTTGGCTGGCCTCTTCACCCGTTTGAGTAACTGCGGCGAGCGGTGAAAACGAATCCTGTCCTGTTGCGCCTGAAGACGTGACTTTTCATACCACAAGAATAGTGGAAGAACGAGCATGACCTCGCTTCCCATTAAGACATATGGGTCCTCTTCGCTTTCCTAGCGGGACAACGAAAGTTAAATTCGAATTCACTCGTCCGGTTGCCGGGTCGCCTGCGCATTGACTCGGGAGGTGCTGTTTTATCACCGACAGTCCTGATAGCTGTCACAACGCTTCCTGCACGTGCTTGCTTTCGAGACTGCGCAGCTGTACACACGGCTGCGTCATCGGGGATATCACCACTGGGTGGCACCAGCTTCGCGGAGCAACGGTATAAAAGCACCGGGATTGTCAGCAGGGTTCCACTGGCAGCAGCGACAGCGCACGGAGCAACTGACTGAAGCAATATTCCATATCACTGCAGGTTGGTCCAAGCACCGTGCTGTTTGCGAATCCTTGAGTTGCTCATTTGCGCGTCGCTGCTGCCCACCTTTGTAGTTTTGCCCTGTCTAAAGTGCTTATTGACTGTGCATTATGCAACGAACGTTGAGCTAGCAAAAAAGATTGAAGAACTTGAGGAAAATCTGGACGCCCAAACCGAAAAATTGGAAGACACGGTTTTTGGAAGGATCTTGCTGAAGTTTGAAACGTCTGGTGTAGATGTGGTGAAAATGAAATAGCCGTAGCACGAACTAGGTTGCTTAGTGCAGAATACACTGAAAAACTTGTGGAAGATCTGCGGAAAGAAAACGCGTCTTTGACCGCAGAGAACAAGTCGCTAAAATCCGGAAACCGCACGATGTCGAGAAAAATAGCCGAGATTGAACAGTACTCGCGATTGAACAATGTCGAGGTTAGAGGTTTGCCATGCACGCAGGGCGAGGACTGCGTCGCCATCTTGAAAATGATGGGTGAAAAAATCGGGTGTCGGTGTCGCCTATTGATCATCGACGTTGTTCACCGTGTTCCCACTGCAAAAACTCAACAACAAAAACATTCTCGCAGTTTTACTTCAAGAGACAAAAAATCAGAATTAATTAGCAAGGCCCGTAAGGCGAAGCTCTGCTTGAGTGACATCAACATTCCATCGATAACTGACAGCCCTGTGTTTGTCAATGAACACCTCACCCCTGCTAACAAGGCTCTTTTTCCAAGGCTCTGGACCTAAAGAAAGAGAAAAACTGGAGTATTCAGAAGATGCGACGAAGCTGACCTGGCTAAAATTGTCTAACTCTTCATTTGAATAAGATTCGCATGTGCCAGACATGGCTTCTATATCGCCCTTCCTTTCACCAGCTTAGCTTAAACTCTTTTGTAGGAAATAACTCTCACTCAATAATTGATTTCAATGCAAGGACGCCTCCGAAAACACTTCGATGACTTCCATAATCTCGTTTCATAATTTACCAGCCCATTCACAATCATTGGAATAAACTGAACATGGCTCTCGGAAGACGATCGAAATCTTTTCTGCTTTCCTACCTACACAACTTACTACTGTCACAGGACATCTAATAACTATGGCGGTGCAGCTAATATACCTACTAAAACATTTCTTGCAAATAGAGATTTGATCTAGAATTAAAACAGGTCATTGTGAATCGTTTGGCTTGAATTTGAAAACACTTTTCTTAATCGTGATAACAAGAATTTTCATATTTGGATGTATTTAACCGCTCTCCGTCTTCACCAGTTTGCGAATTTTGCACAAAGTTACAGCATTCTCTTAATACCATTTCACTTGAAAATAAAAATGCCATTATCATGGGTGATATTTAACATTAATTTACTGGATGATCTCTCCCCTAATACAATCAACTATCTCAGCTTCGTTGAACAGCTATGGGTTTTGAATGTTTAAATTAATATTCAAACTAGACCAAATTGTAATAGTAATGGTTCTCCTATTGATCATGCATTGTCCAATCTTCTGACCCCACTAGATGCTGCAGTCTTGGAAACTGATATCACTGACCACTATCCTTTTGTCTTGTGCTTCAATCATGTTGTGAAGCCACATTTAACTTCATTTATTAGATGCATTTTAAAGAAAGAAAAATTTGTAGATGCCGTTGCTAGTATAGACTCGTCTGTAGTTTATTTAATGAATAATGCGCAGGAAGCTTTCACTCTATTTTCATCTTTACTTCTAACACAAGTTCAATCTTGTACTGATAAACAAAAATGTAAAAAAGTAATAGCTTCGGAAAAAAAATCCACGGTTGTCAGACAGATTACTCACAGAAATGCGGAAATGTGATAACCTCTACAGAAAAACCAAAAGGCAACCGTATAACACAAACTTGCTCGCTCGCTACAAAAAATTTTGCAACCTACTTAACTCGCAGTTAAAAGGAGCCAAAAGGAAGTATTACGAACAAAAACTAACGGATGCAGGTAATAGCACTCGAAAGAAATGGGAAATTATTAATTCATTTTTAAACAGAAGCACACATCGCAATTGCATAACTGAAGTGATTCACAACAATGTTACTTATAGTGACCCAACTGATATTGCTAATCACTTTGCGAACTTTTTCTTTCAAGTCGAATCATCCCCGCCTCCATTAGATGAAGTGGACTTAGATCGCCTACCTCACTCGTTTTTCTTGTTTCCTTCGACGCCAGACGAACTTTTCAACGTAATACGCAACCTGAAAGTAACAAGTGCTGGCCTCGATGGTTTACATTCCACACATTTAAAAATGGTAGCCCATCTCATATCAAATGTACTCGTTTTTATTGTTAATTTGATGTTTAAATCAGGCGTGTTTCCGGAAGAGCTCCAACAGGGTAAAATAATTCCAGTAAATAAAAAAGGAGATACTTCACTGCTTAACAACTACCGCCCCATTTGCATATTACCATTTTTGAGCAAAGTCATTGAAAAATTGGTATCATTACGCCTAATTAATTATCTAAATAAATTTAACATTCTATCTCCCTGTCAGTTCGGCTTCCGTACCGGGAACTCTAGTGACCTTCGCTTATGTTCACTCACTGAGCCTAACCTAAACAGTCTATAAACAGCGGTTGTTTTGCTGGCGGCGTTTTTATCGACCTAACAAAAGCATTTGACCACAATCAATCATAACATTCTTTTTAAAAACTAGAAGCTATTGGGATAACTGGACCACCATTACTGCTACTGCAGAGCTACCTCTGTAAACTTAAACGAAAGGTATTTGTTTCCAATGTATATTCCATATCAAAAACAACTAACATTGGTGTTCCTCAAGGTTCGATTCTGGGGCCACTCCTGTTCCTCCTATACATCAATGATTTACCTACTTGCCTTTCTTCTTCTACATGCATACTAATAGCAGATGATACCACAATTTTAACTCCGCCAATAGACTTACATCTCTAACTGAGAAATTGGAACTTTGATATGGCCAGGCTGGTGTTTTTGGTTTACTAAAAATATGTTACAGATAAACGCATCTAAAACAAAATTTGTGGTCTTCACTTCACCCCATAAATCTTTAACATCTACTCCCCCCATCCAAATTTTTGAGAATAACATCCCTGTGATTCCTCTCGGTTTCTCGGTGTTGAACTTGACTGTAACCTAAAGTACCATCAACACATTGCACTTATCAGAAGAAAAATGACCTACGGCATAAGAATAATAATTAAAGGCTCGCCCTTATTTCGATCAGGCAACATTAAGGTCATTATATTTTTCCTTCGTTCATTCGTACATTTCTTACTGCATTGTTTCATGGGGTAGCACATACACCACTTAACCTCACGTCAATCCAGACAATCCAAAACCAAGCAATACGAATTGTCACATCTAGCCCATTTCGAATTAACGCTAAGTAATTGCTTCATAAGAATAACATATTAACGGTTAAGGAACTTATCAAATTTAATCTCGGTATATATGTATAAGACAATAAATAACCAACTTCCACACTTATCACCTTCAATATCTTTGCTTACAAATACTAATGTCACGAGGTTTGCCCACAACAATAATTTCATCTTACCCAAAGTTCGTACTAACTACGGCAAGCAGACCATTTATATTTCTGGGATCGCATTTTGGAATACCTTACCCTAGATATTAAAACATCACGTACATTGAATGAAATGAAAAACAAGCTGAAAAACAATGAAAAATAAAAAAAACATCATTCCACCACGGGCTCCGCACAACCAGCGGAGCCCGTGGTGGAATGAGGACTGTAGGCGGGCGCGAGAGGCCCAGAACAAGGCGTGGGGTATCCTACGTCGGTACCCACGTCGGGTAACCTCATTTTGTTAAATACGTGACAAGGCGTTAGAAAAACGTGTGGCCGTGAGCAAAACGAGAGTGTTGGCGTCCTTATAACATCAATAAACTCCTACACACACACACGTAAAGTATGGACAAGAATACGCAAACTCAAAGGACAACACACAGCCTGCCTCTGGTCAGCACAACAAGGGACACACTCGCACAACACTTCCAACACGTGTCCAGTTCAGCGCACTAAACAAACACTTTCATCAAACAGAAACAAACGGCCGAAAAGAAGCCTATACTAGATCACAATAGGGTCAACATCTTCTTATACTCAGAGTTTTTCACTGCATGAGCTGAGGGCTGCTTTGTGCACGTGTAAACCTTTAGCTCCAGGCCCAGACAACATCACATATACAATGATACAACACCTACACGCAGACACACTTGAAGCACTTCTTAATCTATATAATAAAATAGGGCTTTTAGGGCACATCCTACACTCTTGGAGGGAGGCCATAGTAGTGGCTTTCTTGAAGGAGGGAAACGACCCGTCGTCCCCCTCAAGTTACCGTCCTATAGCCTTGACGAGCTGCACGTGCAAGCTTCTCGAGAAGATGATAAATCGCAGGCTAGTGTACTTCCTTGAGTACAACGAACTTATCGAGGGCTGCCAGGCAGGCTTCAGGGCGAGGCGATCCACGAATGATCAACTCGTAGCTCTTGAATGGTATATTAAGGATGCCTTCGTGCATAAACAGTATTGCGTAACTCTGTTTTTCGCCCTCGTAAAGGCCTACGACACCGCTTGGCGCTATGGGATCCTTAGTGACCTCAAGTCATTCGGTGTCTCGGGTAACATGTTAAACACACTTGTTAGTTACCTGTCGGAGAGAACATTTTGAGTAAGAGTTGGTTGTCCACTCTCAAAGGTTTACGAGCAAGAAAATGGCGTACCGCAAGGTGGCGTGTTGACCTGTACCCTCTTCATAGTTAAGATGAAGTCCCTTAGAAAGGCATTGCCACCTACAATCTCTTATTCCATGTATGTAGATGACGTGCAGATATTTTTTATATCATGTAATATGTCAATATGCGTACGTCAAGTCCAGCTCGGCATCAAGAAACTTGCCGGCTGAGCAGACAAGAATGGTTTTAAATTGAATCCTGTAAAAAGCTCTTGCGTTGTGTTCTCCAGGAAGCGCGGGGTCCATATGGACCCAGACATTACTCTTAATGGCGTGTCACTTCCTGTGAACAAGAAGCACAAGTTTTTAGGTGTGGTGTCTGACCACAAACTCCCATTCATCCGACATATAAAAAACCTAAGCATAAATGTAGGAAAACAATGAATATCCTTAAGTTACTCTCCCACCAATGCTATGGGGCTGACAAAGAACTCCTACTACGGCTCTATACTTCTTTGGTTGGTTCTCGTTAAGACTATGGCAGTGTGGTATATGGGCCCGCGACTAAAACAGCGTTGCGAATGCTTGACCCAGTGCTGGACTTGGGGCTACGGCTTGCGTGGGGGGCTTTTCGCACTAGCCCTGTCGAGTGTAATACGTGGAGCCTTGAGAACCAACAAACGTACATAGACTTACTTTATGCTTTTAAGATTTCATCGCTGAATAAACATTCTTTTTATCATGTCTTTAACAACACATCCACATCTGTGCTGTTTGTAAATCGCCCATCCGTTCCTCTCCCCTTTTCACTTCGAGTGAGGGAGCGAGCATCGGATCTCAGCGCTTCGTTTTTAGATGTGTACAGGTCTCTCTTTTTAAACATTTTACCCCCCTGGCAAGTTCGCTTTGTGTCCTGTGATCGTTCTTTTATAAAACTTGACAAAAATTCGGTACCGCGAGCTGCAATACTGCAGCACTATCTGCCTCTTCCGTTTAAGTCCCATTTGCAGAATTCTACAGTTACGCTTCTAAAACCTCCACTATGGTCTTCTGCGCTGCTCATGGTCCGAATTTCAATGCAGCCAGAACCATGAGCGTGCACACAACAATTTTTTCAGCAGAAGCGTATGGAATTTTACTGATTGTACGACACATACTTGCAAATCAAATTCCGAAGTCTATCATCTACACAGATTCCTTGAGTGTCGTTCGCGCACTGTCATCGCCTTAGCCCCCCCCCACCAAAACCACATAGTTAATCTTGTATTCAACACCATCATGTCTGTGTATGCGCAAAAGCATCAGCTGCTCCTCTGCTGGGTCCCAGGACACGCTTGGATTGCTGGGAACGAGTTGGCAGACGAAAGGGCCGCTGCTGCTGCACTCAGGAACACTGTAGACATTACAACGATACCCTATACAGACGTCAAGCCATACATAAGACAACACTTGCGCAGAACATGGCAAACACACTGGAATGAACAGACAGAACACAAACCACATGTAATAAAGCCACACTTGGGATGGTACACATCTGACTCACACAACAGACACATGGAAGTCGCTTTGCATAGGCTGCGGATAGGGCGCACCCATGCAACGCACTCGTATCTGCTGACGGGATCTTCTAGACCCCAGTGCAGCAGGTGCGGAGAGGCCCTATCCGGAGTGCACAAACTAATCACATGCGAGGCACTTCACACAACACGACTCAAACACTTCAGAGAACTCTACAGACAACATATTCCCCTACATCCATCGTTGTTTCTAGGTGACGATGCCATGGTTTCCGTGAAACGTGTGTTTGAGTATTTGTCAGACGTCAAGTTTATAAACCTCATTTCCTATCACGCAATAATCAAATCTGGCCCAATACACCAGCCATCACCTTTCTCTTTAATTGATTTTACTATGTTCGGTTTACACGTTTTTATACCTACCCTTGTGTGGTAATCACTTCTCTTCATTAAATAACCTCTTCTCTGGCGCTCTTTGCCCTCGTTGGCCTTGCGCCATTAAACAATAACCATTGTCATCATCATCACGAGGCGTGGGCGGGACCTCTTTCTGTGCAAGAACCGAAGCGATGGCTCAGAGGTATAGCCCTCGCGTCGTATGCGGGAGTTACTGGGTTCGAATCCTGGTACCAACGAGCACCCACCGGTTTCTTTAATGGGTACAGGCGTCCCTGGTTGAGTGCCGACCCTTCAAAGGGGAATCCACGTCTGGAAAGCTGTCTTTACCCTTGCGAGGGGCCCCTCACCCTTCTTCATCTGGCGTGGCCCACGGCCATCATGCCGCGTTGCGGAATTGCCGGGGGTGAAAGAGTCTGGCGGCATGTCCTGCCACAGGCGGTTGCGAGTTGATGTCCATCGTGGCCGTGGAAGACACCATGTGCATTCGTGTGCCTTTGTAGCGCCGGGCACCTACCGGTAAAATAGGTACAAGCGACTCCCCGGCCTGGCGCTCGGCCCTTGTGAGGGACTACAACGCCTAGGAAGTTCACCCGGGTTGCACGGGAAATCGCCCTATGGAAAGGGTTGGGCTGCAAAAACGCAGGAACGCTTAACCGCAGTGATGGCTCAGAGGTACCGCACTCACCTCGCATGCGGGAGGTACTGGGTTCTAATCCTGGTACCGCTGGGCACTCACCGGTTTCTTTAACGGGTACAGGCGTCCCTGGTGAGTGCTTACTTTTGAAAGGGGATTTCAGGCCTGGAAAGCTGCCTTTACCCTTGCCAGGGGCCCCTGACCCTTGCCCATCTGGCGTGACCCCCGGCCATCATGCCGTGCTGCGCCATTGCCGGGGGTGAAAGACTCTGGCCGCATGTCCTCCCAGAGGTGGTTTCGAGTTCAGCATCCCCCGTGGCTGTGGAAGGCACCATGTGCATTCGTGTGCCTTGGTACAAGCGACTCCCGAGCCTGGGCTCGGCCCTTGTGTGGGACTACAACGCTTGGGACGGGTTTACCCGGCTTGCACTGCAAATCGCCCCTATGGAAAGGGGCGGCTGCAAAAACGCAGGAATATTTTTTCCCGCTTGTCCCGTCCACGTCTCATCCGGTGGTTTTTTAGAGCACGCGTTTTCTGTGTGACTATAAACCAACACGCCCAAACCTTTTCTCTCGTGCGCGGACCAAGCCATGGGCACCCGAAAATAGTTAAGGTCGAAGCACCGGTGAAGTTGTTGGGACGGGCAGGCGAGAGGAAAAAGCTCGCACTTCGGTGTTTACTGACTCCCCCTGGACGTGCACCAGATAGTCGCGTTTAGTTTCCATTATTTCCTGTGCCGTGAGTGGACCATTTACGGAGGAACCTCGTTGCGCGAACCAGCGATTCCCGGCAGTAACTCGCAAAAGGTGGCTGAGCGTGCTGCAGTTCTCCACCGTCACAAAATGCTCGTCACCTCGCACCTCGCAACACCAAACCAATGCACCTCGCAACAGCAAACCAATCTTCCTGAAACTCTTCGAGTTCCCTTGTGTCAACATCATCTGTATGCATGTTGAGAAGCTCGTGTTCTGAACCTAAAAGCCACGATGGTCCGTGCCACCACTGTCGGGAGGAAAGAAGAAGCACGGCTGATACACCTCGTGTCTCTAAATCAGCCAGGTTGCCCCTCCCGCTGCAATGCTTCTATTCTCTAGAGGCAGTTAGTCGTCGTATCTCAGGCACGCGGTGCATTATGAACACGTCTTGTTTTGCGCTGGCGCTATCCAATGTAGCGCGACAAGGCAGTCTGTCCACAGAGTCAAGGGGGAGTCTTCCAGAATTGTGGCAGTCTTGACGGGACATACAAGTCGTGCTGCAATCAGGCAAGCAAGGAGCTCTAGCCGGAGCAGAGATACGGGCTTCAGCGGAGCAATTAGGCGCTTGCTTATCAGCAACGTCGTGTTATAGATGTCACTGGCTCTGGTGCTTTGTTTACGGAAATAGAGAGCAACACCGTAAGCTCGAGATGTCGCATCGCAAAACACTTCAATCTTGATAGAACCGTGCAGGTTGAAGGAGAGTGAGAACACGACTTGTGGAACGTGAACTTCCTCCAGAACTGACCATTGGGTGCACCAACTGTTCCTCTGTGGTTGGTGTTCATCTGCAAGGCGTTGATCCGATGCGAAGTTCGTTTTCCAAAAGTCCCTGGACACAAGTTTAGCCGTTAATAAAAATGGTGCCAAGTACCCCGAAGGATCGCGCAATCTCGTGAAGGCCGGCAGCACAGTACGCTTGGTTGACAGGCTGGCTGCTGCAAACATGGATGCATCCTTCGTTTACAGGAAAAGGCAATCTTCTGCGCGCTGCCGCGGTACTCCTAATAACTTAGCCGTGACTGCGTCTCCCGCTTCAGTTTTGATTGCCGTGGTGTCCCTCACGATACGATGCCAAAGTCCATCTGCGTTTTATTCCCATTTTCGGAGCTCAATACCTGCCCCGGAGAATATATTGCGTGCTTTCTCATGCACATTGAGAGCCTTTTGGACACTTGGTATCCCACATTTTAGGTCGTCTACGTAGAATGTCGTATCCAGTAGCACTACGGGTACTGCTCCCGAGCAACCTGGAGATGGTGATGAATTCTAGCAGCCAGCAGGAACGGACACGATGATGCGCCGAACGCACGCGCGTTCTCGTACAAGTTAC
This sequence comes from Haemaphysalis longicornis, assembly GCA_013339765.2. Taxonomy (NCBI): domain Eukaryota; kingdom Metazoa; phylum Arthropoda; class Arachnida; order Ixodida; family Ixodidae; genus Haemaphysalis; species Haemaphysalis longicornis. Next base: position 14,016,004 of record CM023451.1, read on the forward strand.
AATTGGAGCGCCGGGCTATTTCTCGCAGCCAGTCTTTCCACCAAGAGAAATCTGTTCTTTGACAGTTCTTTAAAAAACCTAAAATGCCTCCATGTAAGTGATGATAACAAATTCAGGGTGTAAACGGACGAGCTTTACTTGACACACACACACCTTAGAAAGAGGTCTGACGCATGGAATAAAAAAAACCTGTGCGGGTGCTATAGTGTGAATTCAAGAGCAAGGCTAAGTACCCCCTCTTTCGAGCGAAACAAATTCAGGGAAGCTTGCACTTGTAGCGCCACCATCATCATCTTCTTAAGCGCCACCGTCATCATCAGCAGACTGGCCAGCTGGCACGGAACACTCGGCACCCGACACACCTCTGAAACGGCACCCTCGTTCTACGCGCGTCGTCCTGTCCATGGCGCAGCCAACGCAACCGTAATAAACGTGGGCTCGGCCACACCGCCTCATCGGCCGCCTACAATTTGGTGACCCGACAAGCGGCTTCGCCATGGCTTTGCAACGCTGCTTCCCCAGCCACAACGCGGACGACGGCACGCGAAGAACGTTCCCCGCCCTGCCAGACCTTCCCTTGCTGATCCCGTTTGATTCCATCTCAAACCACGCTGCATGGTTCGTCATATTGGAGAGCCATTTTTATGTACATGACATCTGCTCCCCGGAAATCAGGTGCCTCGTGACACTACAGAAGTTACCTGCTGACCTCGTTGAGCAGATCCAGCTGCCGAACCCACGACCCGGTGCGTATGACGACTTGAAGACCGCTGTCCTAAACCACTACGGTATAGGAACGCCTTTGTCCACACCACCACGCCTTCCAACGGCATCCGTGGATTAAACGTCGCCGGCAGGTCCACCCTCGCCTGACCAACAAGCGCAAGCCCCGACTACGACTTGCGGCACTTCGGAATTGGTGTTTCACTTAGTGAACTGATGATGATGGTGGCGCTTAAGAAGATGATGATGGTGGCGCTACAGGGCTCCCCCCCTAGCGTGAAGCGCGGTGAAGTGACGAATGTAAATGACAATGCACGAAAATGCACTACGCACTATGTACAGGTATGTACAATTTGTCCGTTGTCAGGAAGAGTCCGTGGGCAGTCAGTGGTCAAGGGGAGGGGTTGAATAACGGCACGGTCCTGGTCGTCGGCGATGTAGCGTCCGGGATGTGGGGAAACCTCTGGTGGACGAGGCTGGGAGTGGAGGATGGGACGAGTTGATGTAGGGTGTAGCAGCCCCGGAGAAAAAGTGGCGTGAGCCACGGCCATGGTGTACACGAAATGGCAGTACTCAGAGAATTGGAGCTGCACAAGCAGGCTCTGGCGATGCGTGCACATCGTCGTTCGGCAGCCGGTTTGACGAGGCTGACGTCCTTGACGTGGAATTGTCGAGCTCGGTTTCGGGCGCAGCATCGTTGCGGAGGTTCGTAGTGCGTCCGTGGTATGACGACTCTGCTTAGCGCGACAACAGCAAGACACCCGAGTGCCCGAGCGCTGACGAGTATTTGCACGAATCCGAAGTCGCCGTCGACCGGACACGAGCCAAGGGCGTTGGGCAAGGCGCCAGAGACGGCTTGGGAGCGTGCGCTGATGGAGCCCCTGTGACGAAACTCGCTTTGACGACTGTTGCTTAGGGCGTCGGTGGCGACGTCGGCGGCGCCGAAAAACAGAGTTTGTCTGGTCGGGTGATTGTGCGGCCGCGGTCTGGTCATCCTGCACGTCGCGGTTTACGGGACGCTCTTGGGGCACCTGATGTAGAGCAGTGGCTGCGGCTGTGTTGTTGGTGCCCGCGGACAGGCCCACAATGTACCATTCACCTGAGTCAGGCGGCGATTGCAGTGGAGCTGGGCATTGCGTCAACCTCGTGGTGCACCTCATGTGCAACGCTGCCTGAAGCAAGGCGGACGAGGTTTCGGAAGATTAAGCACGGTCACGGAGCCAAGGCCGCTCACGGAGCCCTCACCTGGAGTAGAAGAAGCGGTCGAGGCGAGCTGTGGCAAGCGGGTTTGGGCAGCAGACGCAACACACGCACGTGCCAGACTCGAATGGCGAAGGTGCTGTAGGGGAGCATTGCCGTACATACACATAAGTTTCAGTATCGTTTCTTATTTGCATAGTGGCGATGATAGTAATTCGTCGTGCATATGCCATCGCGAGAGGCCGTAGCGCTTTTCGGCGTGTGAGTGTTTGAGTGGTGGATGCCAAGTCATCTCAGCATTGCTAGGGCTACCGGCCAGCTGCCCAATGGCGAAGCTTGCACTAAGTTCGCGCAATGCTGTGAACCATAGTGAAGCTGCAGGATTTTTACTTGTGAGCACTAAAGGAAACATCGCCACATACCTTACAAGTTAGTAATTGTTTATTTTCGTGTTCCGTCGTTGTTTTGCAATCTGCTACTTGTAGGCTTTGTCATAACCTTCAATATCGTCGCGTTCCTCATGCCAAGCAATGCATGCACTGTAGCACTTGGCGGAACCGCTGGAGTTTGGTTTTGCCAAAGGCACTGCGCGAGCCGCGGACTTGGCGGTCCCGCCGAGGCAGGTGCTTGGTTTGATTGATTGATTGATTGATGATTGATTGATTGATTGATTGATTGATTGATTGATTGACTGTAGGGCTTAAGGGGTGCACCGTAGAGGGGGTTTCCGGATTCATTTCGACCACCTGGAGATCTTTAGCATACCCCAAAATGAACGTAAACACGGGCATTTTTGCTTTTAGCCTCCATCAAAAAAGCGGCCGCCGCAGCCGGGAATCGAACCCGCGTGCTCGTGCTCAGCAGCGCAACGCCTTAGCCAATGAGCCACCGCGGCGGGTCCTGGTAAAAGTTGAGAGGGACGCTGAAAATCGGCGTTGTAACCGGGGTAAGACGGGTTGCTACCCTAGGTACGTTTGCGGAAGTGCCAGGAATTGATGGCCATTCACCGTGCTGGAATCCCGGGCATTTTCTCCAGTTCACCAAACTCTCAGTCCATACGAATTAGTATTCGAACATTCAACACAATCACGTTTTGCGTTAACCAAAAGCTTGACCTATGACGCAGGGATAGGGTATTTAGGAATGGTAATATTGTGTATGTTTTTAAACTAAATGTTTTGATCTGAATGAAAAACAAAAATTAAAAGCATCAGGCTGGCATGAAGCACAAAAGAGTGCATGATATTGGGCAGTTTTTTGCTCCGCTAATGCTACGCTGCTTTTAATGATGGAAACGCAATCGCGTGCTTGAGAACAGCCCACAACACCTTGTGGTAAATGTAGTAGCAAGTTTGTCCAGGCCAAGATATAGCACCACTACACCTGCGTGCGTGGCGCCGCAGCAGCTAAAAACTCACCCCGCTTTATTGAAGTTTGTGAGAATAGACCATCCCCTGAAGCTGCAGGTCTGATATATTCCATCAATTTCTTGATTAACTCCTGCCAATTTTTCGAACTTGGTTAATGATAAATATATTAGAGCACGTTTGGGTAATGATATAGGCCCATATATTCCTCCAAAGTAGGCTTTTCTTGTCCATTTTATTTTCGGAAGGAGGAAGTCAGGTTCCGAAAGAGGAGATACATAGTATCTCGTTGTTGAGGGGGAGGTTTCACAATAAAGGTTCTGGTAAACACAACTGCTGACATCGAATTAGGTAGGCGTGTCACGAAACGTAGAATAACCCGCACCTCGTGACTTGTGAAGGTTATAGCACGTTCGTGGAACAAGTTCACCACAGCCGCAACGCAGAACTCTTGTTTCAGGTCGGGGTACGACGTGTGTTAGCAAATGGTTTTTGCAGTGGGTGTTGGTGGTGGTGATTTATTAAGAAAGCAGTGAAGAGAAAGAACTGGGGATATTGTTGAACTCATCGGGGAGTTCACCCTGATACAAGCCAGTACAGAGAAGAGAACGGGGGGTGGCAAAGATAGGAAGAGAGAAAGAGGAAAGAAGGAAGCTAGAGGGGCACAGTCTATGTCGCGTTCCTCTCGTCTGAGGCTGAACGGCTACAAACGCTGCACCATTCCTGTCACGACCAGGAAGTTGAGTAGGTGCTGGAAGACCTCCCGTCGTAAGGCGTCTGATCCCGCGGGGAACAGGAAGTCTTCCAGCTTTTCGCTTGGTGCACCGAGTCGCTGGAGTGCGGTCCGGAGTTTATCTCTCGCGGTGTCGTGCTGGCGGCAAGAGTGCCGTAAGTATTCGCGCGTGTCGGGCTCTGGGCAGTCGGTACAGGCGGGGGACGCCCGGCGGCCCTTGTGGTGCAGGTGGGCTCCCACGTTGCAGCAATTAAGCCGCAGGCGAAGTAGGAGCTTTTTGCAGTAGTTTGCGCCGAAAAACGTAGAAATGCAAGCGGAGGAAGAGACGGTAATGCAATGTAGCAGCTAAGCATTTACTAGCAAGTATTGGCGGGTATTTACCTGAAAAGCACATAATCAGGCTAAGTTTCTAGAGGCTTTTATTTCTTCAAACGTTGAAAGACAGGGGCATAACGTTTCGCTGAATATCGATGTACTTCGTCGTAAAATTGCGCCATAAAAAGAACGTGTGGCTATTCACCCATAACCATCGCGTCCCAATATCCGAAACCTTAAATGTCCAACTATTCTACTCAAAGAGATAAGGCCAGCCTTTTGCGTCATGAGCTCCTCCTGGAACATGTTAATATTCAAGTATGCGGGATCGCGCAAACATTGCCCTGAATAATCTTCTCATTGATTTCCACAGGCCATGCGATTCTCTATTTCAGCTTCCTCCTAGAGGAAATTCCTTTTAGTGACGTGCGTATTGTGACATGCGACGCAACTACAACTATACCTCATACGATTTAAAATCGGCGTTATCTGTACGGCTAAGTTCTGGTAGGGTAGTCTTCACTATTCCTGGTGATCGTAATCCCCGCTTGCTGCTTTTAACTGGATGTAGGAGATCTTGTCACGAAAGAGTTGCCGCGCCGGGAGGAGTGATTCACTCCGTTGCTAGCCCGGAGCATGGAGGCATGCACTTGCGGGCCCGTGTTCATGGTGACCGCCGCCAATAATGCCAGTTTCCACCTTCGGCAGTGCGGCTTTATTATAGCCGTCGTTGCCAGATGAACTAAAGGATCCCAACGCGTTATAACGGGGAAATATGAGCACACGCTGAAAACCAAGCTACTGCTGCAGCGAGGTCTATGACACAGTACTCGAGCAACGTCAAAATTTCGTTCGGTGCCTCGGTGGAAACAGCGGCAGTGGTTGGCGAAAAGACTTCATGGACACGCTCACATAGGTATGCACGCGTTTTGGAAGCACGCTCTTAAAACGGCACACTTAAACGACCCCGTTGTGTGGTTTGGCAAGCACTACAGCAAGTCTTTTCCATAAAAATGCTCTGAAGTTCGCCACTTACTCATCCATAAAACTGTGCGTGCTGAGTCGAACCTACGGGGAGTGACGATGGCCGATTTTGTACGTCCATTGAGCGCTGGTACATTTCGTCCTATACGGCACCATCACGTCTCTTGGGTGCTTGTGCAATACGTCCTTCAAGCAAAAGTTGCCAGACTCCTGGATGTGACCTCGCTGTGTGGCTTGACGGTCCGCGCACGAGAACCCATCGGCCGCAACTTCAGCCGCGGGATCATCTACGGCGTTGATGTGAACATATCCACAGCGGATCTCCTTGCTGGGATTGAGACGACAGTCCCTTTGATCTCCGCCGGGAGAGCCGGACGGAGTAACCTTTGCCTGCACTTCGCCGGGCCGACCCCTCCACAGCAAGTGAGACTCTTCAAGAGGCCTGTCTGGGTGAGAGCTTGTCGCCCTCGGCCGCTGCAGTGCAAACTTTGCGGGCGGTTGGACCATGCGACGGCCTCCTGCCCAGCCCCGCGAGGTGTGCGCGCTGCGGGGGCCGGCATCGGCCCGTCGACTGCGGTGCCAGAGTGCCCACCTGCACAAAACTGCCGTTGGCACCCACTCTGTCAATTGACCCTCAGTGCCCCCGTTGGCACATGCCACGACGGGTGACGACAGAGCCTGGTGCGGGCTACACAACCTGTTTCACGAGTGGCCCTCCAGACCTCACTCCGCCAAACTACACCTCCTCAACCAGGTTCACAATCCGTCGTCCTGCAGCCCGTCCCCATCCCCCCAGGCAGAGCCAGGCTCCTCCACCCTGACACATGGCCAGCTCTAACGGACCAAGACCACGCGTTCTCCAGTGGAACGTTCACTCACTGCGGAGGACGCAGTGCAGAGTTGGCCGACCCGCCTCCTACGGGCTGACTTCGATGTACTGGCCCTGCAGGAGGTTACGGTGAGGGGGGGAGCCACCCCGGCTTCCTGGATTCGTAGGCTACCTCAGCCGCACCTCGTGCGAGCTAGAGTCCTGCACCACGACCCCCTGCCTGGATCTCAGTCACCCACAGGGACCGTCACGGGCGGCCCTGTACGTGAGACGGGACCTATCAAGCCTGGCTTTGAACCTGGATAAATCAGCTGGTGGCCCATGGAGTGCGTCGGCGCTACAGTACGTATGGGCGGCACAGACACCTCGGTTGTCAGTATTTACATCAGGCCAGGGAGAACCTTGGGACGCCAGCCAACTGGGCCGACTGCGGAGCCTCCTGGGTCGTGACTGCCTTATCTGCGGGACTTCAACATCCCACCACCGACACTGGGGAAGTCGCCGGAGCAACAGACGGGGTAGGGACATCCTCGATGCGTCGGTCGCTGCAGGACTGCTGATAATCAACACTGGCAGCCCAACCTTTGTTCGCCGAGCCTGCCAGACGTGCATTGACCTCACGCTGGTGTCCGAGCGCTGTACCTACAACTGGGAGACGGCAAACGATACCTGGGGCTCCGACCATTTCCCAGTACTCCTCACCCCGTCCTCCCTGTACCGGCGTTTTGACACCAGACGCTGCAGCGTGATCAACTGGACCATCTTCAGGCAAAAACTGAGCGAACGACTGGAAACAGCAGACGACAGCACCCTCCTAAAGGAACTTGTTCCCTGCACTGAAGCTGCCACTACCTACACCGAAGTGACCCGGGGAAAGCCGGTGCCTGATATTAAGGCACTCAACCTTCGGGCCGCCAGGACCAGAGCCCAGAAGCAGGCCATCCGCCACAACACCCCGCCCTTTGGACGGCCTTCAGACGACTGGACGCAGCAGCCAGACGGCACGCCAGGCAGCAGCGCAAGAGATGCTGGCAAAGCCTTTGCAGCTCCCTTGACAGCAGCCGGGACCCTGCCCGGGCGTGGAAGCTGTTCAATTCCATCACACAGCCGGTCTGCGCTCTGCGCCCAATCCACTCAGTGGCCATAGGGGCAGGGATAAGGGAGCAGGAGCTGGCTGAGCTCCTTGCAGAGCAGTTTGCCCCTTGCGTCAACCCGATACACCCACCTCCAACGCCGGTCCCTATGGCCACTATCTTCGGGCTGGCCCACACGAGAGCAGGCTGCTACCTGCTACCATACAGAGTCCCCCTCGCCGAGCCGCCACGGAGACCAGCTGACCCTCGTGTAGAAGCGGCCTGCAACGCAGACATCACACTGGCTGAGCTCCTGACGGCTGTGTCGGCGCTGCCCCCGGGGGCACAGCACCCCCGGCGCGACGGCATCACCTATGCCATGCTACGAAACCTGGACACCGACCAGCAACTGCGTCTACTGGACCTTTTCAACCAAGTCTGGAGGACCGGCACCATCCCTGAGGACTGGAAGACGGCTATTGTGACAGCGGTGCTTAAGACTGGCAAGCCACCTAGCGAGCCTTCCTCGTATCGCCCCATCTCTCTGACCTCAGCGGTGGGGAAACTCATGGAGACGGTGGGTCCTGGGCAGACTAGAATGGCTACAGGCCTACGAAATGCCCTTGATGAAAAGCAGAGTGGCTTCCGAAGGTCTCGCTGCACCGCTGACGCCCTCGCGGATGTGGTGTCGTTTCTAGAGCAGGCCCGACACGAGAAAGAGGGGGCGTACCTCCTGCTCCTGGACGTCAAGTCAGCTTTTGACGCGCTACCGCACCAGACCATCTACGATGCACTTGACCGCCTGGGAGCGGAGGGAAGGCTCAGAAGCTACGTAAGTGGCTTTCTCAGAGACCGCACACTGCGTGTACGTGTCGGCAAGACCCTGAGCGGCCCTCGCGGAGTGGGGACTGGTGTCCCGCAGGGCAGCGTCTTGAGCCCACTCCTCTTCAACCTTGCCATGGCGGACCTACCCAGCTGTCTACCGGAATCCCTGGAGTACCCGGTAGAGATGGCCATTTATGCCGACGACGTGGCACTCTGGACCCGGGGCCCCACCAAACACGGAAGGCGGGTTCGCGCGACCCTACAGGTGGCCCTCGACGCAGTGGCGAATCACCTGACAAGAAAGGGACTCAGACTCTCCGAGGCCAAAACGGAGGCCATCGCAATCCATCCGCGCCCAGCTCAAGTCCGACGCACTGCTCCACTGCATCTCAACGGACGACCCCTCCCCTGGCGACGCAAAGTCGTCTACCTCGGCCTGGCCATCGACGAAACCCTCTCATGGAAGTCTGCCGTTGGGGCACAGCTGGACCAGATGACCCGCGCCGTTAGGGGCATCAACCAGCTCGTGGCACAGGGTAGAGGGTGCTCGCACCAGTGGGCGCTCCGGATCTACAGAGCCTGCGCTGTCTCGCGTGTTCTTTACGCACTCCCCCTGGTGAACCTCAGGGACGCCCAATGGAAGACCCTGGAGCTGGCCCATCGAAAGGCCATTCGGCGCTGCGTCGGCCTCCCAAGAGACTCCCCAGTGGCCAGCACCCTGACGGAAACTGGAAGCTGGCCCATCCAGCTGCTCGCCACGCAGACAGCGCTGCGACATGTGGAGCGCCTGCACCGAGCACCTGGAGGTGACCACCTCCTCGCCAGGCTCCGCTCGAGAGGCCAATCCCGCATGGGCAGCATGGCCGCTCTATTCGAGGACTATGTCGAAGTCCCTCAGAGGGCGTGCCTTCTGCCCCCACCGCCGCCGGCAGCCGCACCCTTAGACATAACTACCACGCTGCCAGGAGTTAGGTCCCGGGCGAGACTGCCGGAGGTTGGGATTCGTCAGGAAGCGGCTGCCCTCATAGACCTGGAACCGCCGGGACAACTGCTGGTGTACACAGATGGCTCGGTCCTTCCAAGTGAGGGCCGAGGAGCAGCTGCCTGCACTGCCCCGGCCAGGGGAGCTCATAGGCAATGCCGGCTGCCGTTTCCCCACCAGCTCCACAGCGGCCGAGCTGGCAGGCCTACACTTGGCCGCGGACATGCTGCGAGAAGACCCACCGCCAGCGGCCACCATCTTCTGCGACTCCCGGCCGGCGCTACTTCGCCTGAGGGAGGCATCTGCACCACGGGGGCGAGGTGGCCACCCCGAGATGTCCCTGGTTGCCAAGCTGCGCGACCTGCAGGGACAAGGCTGCAACCTCCGACTGCAGTGGCTTCCTGCCCACGTCGGTATACCGGGGAACGAGGCTGCAGACGAATTAGCCAAAGCAGCCCACCACTCCCCAACGGCCCCAGTTTCTGCGTCCCTGGTGCGCTATGATGTTGCCAGGGACGTCATCAGGCGTGAGGTGACTGCCCGCCACCCCTGCAAAACGAGTGGCCACCGGCGAGGCCCCGCGGCTCCTTCCCACCAGAGGGATAACCCAGTCTGAGCGGTCCCTCCTCCTCCGGCTCCGCACCGGCTGCTACAACACAGCAGCACGCCTCCACAGGCAGGGCCGCAAGGCCACACCCACCTGTGCCCACTGCCCCGACCCCGAGACACTGGATCACGTCCTCTGCTCCTGCCCTGCGTACGCTGGTGCCCGGAACAAACTGGTGTCTGGGTACCGGCGGCTGGGGCTACCATCAAGCACCGCAGAGGACATCCTGCGTCCTAGGGGGCCCTTCATGCTGCACCGGGAGGCCTTCAGGCTGCTTCTCTCGTACCTCGACGAGTCAGGCCTCAACACCCGCCCATGAACTGTTAAAACCAGAACCCACCGGCCATCCACCCCCTGTTAGCCCTCTTGTGTGCGTGGCTGTGTATGTGTGAGTGCGTGTGTGTGTAAATAGGCTGCAGGTAACCTGAGAGCGTATGTATATAGTCTGTACATAGCCTTTTATACATAGTCTGTACATAGCCTGTTATCATACTTAATCAACAATTCCCTCTCACTCCTTCTTCCCCCGGCGAGACCTGTGCCCTCTACCGAGAGGCAAAACTTCGCCCTGTCAATATTTTCATGTTAATAAACACTTTCTCTCTCTCTAAAGTTTCCGACACCCTTTACGAGTTACGAGGGGTAGTGCCAAAGTGCCCTCTTGAAGACATTTTTTGTTTCTTTTTTACAGCCGTTCGAGGGAACGTTTGCCCGTTCGTCAGTACAATACGAATGACGGTGTTTCGGCTAGCAACTGGAGCAGGAATCAATATTGATGGGTGCCGATGGCTCGGCAGCCCCTGGCTTGTCTTTCTTTCTACAGCATACGCGAACTCGGCGGCCGCAGGAACGAAGTCGTTCTGGTCAGGTTTTGCCTGTGCGTGCGACTAAGAGGAATCACCTGTCGTGTTATGCGAACACACGGTGCTGAACGAAAAGCCTCACGCCGAGTTAGGCCTTATTCAATACAATTGGGGTTGTGTGGTCGCGGTCGAATGGGAAAACTCTGGCCACGGATAGTGTTGCGGCAGAGCTGAATTATTTCCTAGACGAAAATCGTTCTTTCTCCAAGACTACGCGTAAATAATTATCGGTTTGGATATCTTTGTTTGACGCTGTACCCTACTGCTAGGTTGTATCTTGAATTTAGATAACGTAGAAAGCATTTACGGAGCGCAAAAGACATCGTCAGCTATTTGATGCAGTGAGTATACACAACTGCTATACCATTGTGTTTACTCAAGGCTCTCAACTGACTATTGTGGCCTTTTGCCTTCGCTAAATTCTTTCGATATTCATGAAATCCCTAATGGAGAACCATAATTATCTAACAAAAATAAAAGCCCCCTACAAAGCCAGAAGAATTAAGGGTCTAGGAAAACAACTCGCGCAGCCGGTCACCCACAACCTGATCAACGCGGAAATTAGTGTCGTGATCCAGAGATAAACAATCCTTTTAGCCTTTTCTAATGTACTTTTGGCGCTGCTTTGGTAGAGTTCGGCGTTTCCGGTGCTAATAAGAGATGGCAGCGAGACAGAGTCCGCTTTCTCTTTTGTCGTCACAGCGCTGTTTTCTTTTTCCGCCGCCCTAGTAGTACCTTTTCTCAGACGCACTCTATTGTATGAGGCCCAGAAAGATACGGAAGCCATGGTTCGCTGCTCTATGTAGGCCGTCGGTGTTTAGTTTCTCTTTTTCAATTACGAAGGCCACGCCAGGAAGTTCACCGGTCCTTTCTGGGCAGAATGCCGCGTCACGACCTAATTCGATTACTAGGCCAAATCGAATAGCAGCAAACCTCCCATCACGCCAGTAGCGAATTAAGGGAACTGGTGCAGGGGCGATCTTTCTTACCAAAAAGGCCTTAGAAGCTGGCACTAGCCTACAAAGTGTACCCCGACACCAGATGCCTTCTTTCATAAATCCACACTTTATCCCACCTCCAGCCCACCGCTAGCCTTTGCAAAGCGTCAAATATTTCTAGGAGGCCTAAAAAACTCATTAAGGTGTATTGTGAGCCTTTCTCGCTGAAGGCCGAGCTCTGGAATGCGAGTAAAGTAAAGTGCATCTTGCAAACTTTCACCTCATTTTATCGTGAAAAGGTCGATAGGAGCACGAAGAGCACAAAAGCTGGGTGATGAAGAGAAGACAGGCATTTACGTGGCACAGGTGGCTGTAGATATCGTCTTTCGACGACTTTGCAGTGAAGTCAGCAATACGCGAGCGATGTTTGTAGACATCGTCAATACGAATTTCTGTATGCGGAGTTTTACAAGCTATCGCCGCAAAAATGTTACAGCCACATTTATAAAAGCCGTAATATACAGTGGCTGGGACGCATTGTTGGCTTCCTAAGCAACTGCAATTCTCGACCCGACATATACGCTTTTACGTTGCATTAAGCCCTTTCTAAATCAAGAATTGACTCACCTGGTCGTGCCAAGTCCGCCGTTTTTTGAACGCAACTGCGTCGTACCTGTGGCAGCGCATCACGTGACTCGCTAGCTAGTCACCGTGATGGCGCGTTGGCGGGGCTAGCGTGCATTAGCTTGCTAGTGCCGCCAACGCCACCGCCCCCGCGTTGGCGCATGCGCTTGGCTATAAATTGGATGAGAACGAGTTCGGGCCGTCCTTTTGAGCCTCGCATCGGAGCGCAAGGCTTTGAGCCGTCGTCAGTAAGTGGCGTCTGACCACCCCGAGGATGTGCCCGGCGAGATGCTTTAGTTGACAGTGTCCTGGATGCGAACCGCGCGAAGCCAGCGTCGGCGACTGAGGAAGAGCGAGCCGTTCGGCTCCGAACACGCCGGAATCTTTGCATCTTCTGGGTATAACCGGCAATCATATTTCCTCCCCTAAATATTCTCAAACTAAGAAAGCATCAATGTTTTTCCTTGCAGTTTGGAAACAAAACCTAAGAGCGTACATTTTATTGTAAGCCAAGAACTTTTCCGGAAAGCTGTCTTGTTTAGTTCCCAAAGTTATCTCCAATATAATGCGCACATTTTATCGTACGCCAAGAACTTTTGCGGAAAGCTGTCTTGTTTAGTTTCCAAAGTTATCTCGAATATAATATCTTCATTTTATATTCATTATGCATTTCATTTAATTTACCCTCAATGCCAGATACTTCGCAGATGGGAGTGGGGCAAAAGTTGTACAAGGATTACATCAAAGGAGGATGGTTGATGTTATAAGATTAGATGATGCCGAGGAAACAGGGTCGACTTGAGTTCGTCGGAATTTTGAGGGTCTTTCAATGGCAGCGGTTGGCCCGTGAAGGAGGTTCCAGTACTATGGTGTCGAGGGTTTAAAGTACTGAACACGTTATGGTGGTGACAATGCATAATTTCGGATTTAAGCTGATAATGACTACGTGAGGAAACGTAAAGTGGGGAGGGAATGAAAGTGGTGCGGAGAAACGAATTATGATGATTAATTTCATTTTCATTTCATTTCATTTATTTCAACCTTAAAGGCCGGAAGGCATTATATAAGGTGGGAAGTACAAGGTATAATTTACAGCTCAACCATGAACACAAAGAGCAAAAAAAAGAGAAAAACCGCATTGTACAAAAAGTGTCGCAGTAAAAATGAAGGCAAAAAAAACAGGGCTCCAACAAAGTAATCTACGAGGGAAAAGGTTTGCTGCATTCACTCAGAATGTGACTTGTGACTGTTCAGTTTATTTCGGAAGGTTTCGCAGTTGCCGCACGTGAATATGTTATCAGGCAGGTTGTTCGATAGTGTAAATTCATTGGGAAAAACAGTTGTTCATGGCTGAGGTGCGCCCGCTGAATGGTGCTATAGGGCTGCTGTGGTTTATGCGGGATGAAGTTTTGTGTGAAGGTTGTAAGAGCACGTGCCGTGATTGTGGGCGCCAGAAAAAAGCGTGCATGAACTAATCGACGTGATTCAAGTGAAGGTAGGTGCAATGATTCTTTTAATGCGGTGACACTGTAATCGTTAGAGTACTGGGAGCAAATAAAATGGGGAGGTGGTTTTGGATTCCTTCTAGATCGTAGGTTATGTTTGCCAGGGACGCCAAACTAAACAAGCGTATTGGAGTTTCGGTTCCACAAAAGTTCGGTAAGCTAACAGTTTAACATCTTGCGAGGCTAATTTCAGGTTACGGCGCAAGTATCCAAGCCTGCTTGAGGCTTAGGAACAGATAGTTTGTATCTGAGTTGCCCATGATAGTAATGATGACATATGCAATCCGAGGTATTTGTATGATGATGTAGAGCTAATAGGAACTGAATTAATGCTGTAGGCGTAATGTGCTGTGCTGCATTTGCGGGCGAACGACATCACTTTATATTTGGATAGGTTTAATGGCATGAGTGACTTGTTACACCAGGTTTCAATCTGTTGTAGATCTTTTTGAAGATTAGTACTGTCGTCCAGATTAATAATGGGGGAGTATAAAACGCAGCCATCGGCAAAAAGAGAGAATGAAACGAGCTTGCGATGGTGCTTTCCAGCAGGTCAAGATGACTCGGGCACGTCCGCAATATTCAACAGAAAGCCAAGAGTAGATCAACACTAATTTATGAAGTAGGCCTTTATGTTCGCAGTCTTAGAAAGGTCTAAGCAGTCCCGTAATTTTACTCTTACTATTCAGAACGCTCTGAATCTATTTAAATTGTGTGGGTAATTACTCACACGTTTCTAAGGCGTGATCCCCAAACTTCCCCCCATATTATTTAATAATAATATTTTTTCACCTGCATTTCCTGTCATACCGGCATTGATACTGTGTCCACTAGCCCATTTATACAAAGCATTTACTTGTAGAACAGAAAGAGCACGTGTTTTTTGTCTGCTTCTCAGCCACCGCCAGTGTGCTCTAAGAACAATGACAGCATGGAGATGGCGTTCCCTTTAAGGTCATCCCGCGTTCCAGAAGTGCAGAGGGCTGATTTTACGGAAGGGCACTGGCAAGAAGGAGGGAGAGATATTGCACAATGGGATTTCTAAACCCTAAAAACTACACGCAGAGCATGCGATGAAGACGCGTGAGTGCGGCTGATGGGCTTCAGTTGTCGTGGTACCGTCTTTTTCTCGTCATTCAATTGATGGCAAAACTTTCCGAACACCTGAGCACTGCCGACGCGCTGTGCGCGCACAAGCGTGAATGACGATACGAATGATTAAGCTGCTTTAATTCCACATCGGGCTATTGAAGAACTTCGGCTCCTTCCCTCTAGAAACGCTTTGCTCAGCGATCCTCCTTGCAGACATTTTCGTATCATCATCGCTGGTGCACCGATGACATCATCATCATCACCACTATTGTTATCATCTCTGCCTATCATCAGTTGGGCGCCTCGCTTGAGGTGCGTTGTCGTTCTCAGACGCCAATAAAGCTTGCGATTAACACGATCGCCCTTCTTAGAGCGGAGGCCTTTGTCTCTGGAGCCCATATCCACACATGCCTTTTCGCTTTCCAATTTTCCCTGGCTGCCTCTTATGCGCTACGCAACTGCTCACTCCTGTCTTGTTGTAATAGGAGAGCTGTTGATGACTGGGAATCTCATTGCATTGCCGTCTGTTGAGCTACGATTTTCTGCTACCTTAACTTGCAATTTATTAGCGTGGAAGGCCAAGTCTTGGTACAGTAGAGTTTAAGCTCGCGCCATGGAATGCCTCGCGCTTGGGAGCCCTTTACAAGTAACTGTTTCGCGGTTGCCGAGCCAGAACACTGTCTCTAGCTATGGGAAATTTGGCTAACTCGAATACAAAGCCACAGCCAAAAGTTGATTTTCAAGAACGTACCGTGGTCCGTGCCTTTATTATTAGTGTTCCTATTTTTCTCTGCCCCAATGTCGCCTTTGTTTTTGCCGCTCTATTTCACCTTGCCTCAAATATATGCTCCGCAGACACTGTACAGCGGAAAGAAGGGGCTCACACGGTGACGGGGATTCAGAAAAACCTATCCCCTGCAGCCTCCGTTCGAGCATCACCCTGACCGCAGAGCAACACACAACGAAAGTTTCTGAGAAGCCAAAGTCATTATCTTCCGAAACGTCAGCCGGTTTTATACGCTAGAAAGTGCATCAGTTGTGCACAAGCCAGAATGTGCACCACCCAGAAGGTTCACCAGTTGTTAAAAAAACAATGCGTGCAAACTGTGCCTAAGTCTCCGGATACAGTGAACCACGCCTTATTCCCAAAAGCACGCGTATAAAAAGCACAGGACCCGTGGTTCTGTGTACAGTTTGCTCTTTGCCAAGTTAGCCCAGCCGTAAACTCGCGGAACAAATATAAAAGCGATTAAACCAAGAAACGGAGGAAAGACGTTCGTAGGACAAATTAAGAGAGCAGCGTCATCGTGGGACACTGTGAAACATTCGTGAGGAACACTGTAAGGTCAAAAATTTGATTATGGCAGGGTCGCCCTTATTGCCAAGATAACACCCGGAGAAAGAGTGGTTGGTCGGAACGTGTGAGCAATCCAAGAAACAGAAAAATACCTAAGCGGTTTTCTTAATGGCTCTTGGGTACTCCTAAATAAGTATGACAGCAGAAACCATGCAGCCTCATCAGTGACCGTTTGCGATATATATTATCAGACGCCACTCCAGCGTAGCTTCCGGGACTCATGAATAAATGACATCGGTGTTTCATGAACGTCGGGTTGCAGTACGTACTTTTGCTGGGGTTTTAAGTTAATGCAGACTTTTATAAATTTTTATTGTTTCATACATGCGAGCAAACTATATCACCTGCAGGCGTTTGAGTGCGAGTTTAGTGTAAAAAATAGCTAATTCTTATTTTTGTGGCCAAAATGTGTGCGGCTATTACTTTAAAAATGGCCCGTGACTGTACTGCAATCAAATTATGTGTATTTTTCTAGAAACTCTTGAAGAAGCCGGAAAAAAATGGAGGCCAGAGCAGATGAAGAAGGTTCGACCCACTTTCACAAAGCCCAGTTAAAGTTGCAAATAGAGAAAAAAACAAAATACAGAACACCAAGAGAAATGGAAACCATTTTCCTAAGAACTCTTGAAGAAGCCAGAAAAAACGGCGAGGCCAGAGTAGTTGAACAGGGTACGACCCACTTTCACAAAGCACGGCTAATATTGTCAAAAGACGAAAAACAAAATGCGGAAGAACAAGAGAAATGAAAACTAGTCCAGGGTCAGAGATATAAATGAGCATAAACTTTTTTCAAAGACGCAGATTTTGAATTTCTTGGCATTTGACTCGGGATGTACAACAAATGTGCGCACTGCAAGGAATTAAGCATTTTTATTTATTTATTCATATTACCTGCAGCGCCAATAAGGCATTACAGCAGGGGGGGTATATGCAAATACATGAATACGATTCATCACATGGGGAAAAAGAAAAAGAGAGAAGAAAAAAAACTGACATGAGAATAAGTGGTACAAATCTGCACAATAGCGCGTCAAATGTACAAGCAGTGTCACAATGAAAAATTTACATGTGCGACAAAAACGTGTGGAACAGAGCATGAGATGTACAATTAACAATATTACTTGGTAGTTTATTCCATTCCCCAATGGAATGGGGAAAGAAAGAACCCTTGTACACATCAGTACGGCAATCAATTTCACGAATTTTCCACTCATGGTCGCGACGCTTAGATACAAAGTGCGGGGGTAGTAAGAAAATTTTAGGATCACTACCAGTCTTATTGAAATAAATACGATATAGTAGTTCAAGTTTGTGATGCAACCGACGTTTACTTAATGTTTCCCAGCCCAACTCTGCTTTAAGCGATGTAATGCTAGTGCGAAAACTATAATTTTTAGTTACAAATCGGGCGGCGCGGTTCTGGACGCGTTCTAGTAGTGCACATAAATTTTCAAATTGTGGGTCCCACACGGCGCAGGCGTACTCCGCAATAGATCTTACGTTGGTGAAATATAAAAGTTCTTTAACTTTTGGAGGAGCATCACTGAATTTGCGTTTTAGAAAGTTGAGCATGCGGGAGGCAGAAAACGACACGTGTTCATTCTGACGTTTCCTGGTTAGGTTAGATGAAAAATAGACACCAAGATATTTATAATCTAGCACTGTATCAAGATGCGTACTTCCCAGAGTGTATTTTGATAAAACAGGGCTGCGACTGCGTGTGAAGGAAACGTGCTTAGATTTCTCAATATTCAAAGTCATTTTCCATTTTGCACACCACGTTTGGATATGGTCGAGATCACTTGGAAGATAGTCCGTGTCAATTGGGCTTTTGATACTGCGATAAACAACGCAATCGTCTGCGTAAAGGCGTACTTTGCAGGACAAATTACTTACAATATCATTAATATATACAAGGAAAGCAGGGGCCCTAAAACAGACCCCTGCGGAACACCAGAACTAACACTCACAGCACCTGATTTACAGCCGTTTATCAGGACACATTGGGTACGATTATGCAAATAACCTGTTATCCACTGGACAACATTGTGATGTAGGCCAACAAAAGACAACTTATGGAGCAGCAACGAGTGCGGGACAGAATCAAATGCTTTTTTAAAATCCGAAAATACACAGTCTGTCTGTTCTTTCACGTCAAATGATGAGAAGAGATCATGGCTAAATTCTGTTAATTGCGTTGTGCAGGAAAAACCTGCCCGAAAGCCGTGTTGGCAGTTCGTAAATATCTATTGGATTCCAGGTGTTTTATTGTGGCGCTATATATTATATGCTCTAGGATTTTACTACAGACACTTGTGAGGGATATGGGGCTATAGTTTTCAGGATTGCTTTTCAGTTTTGTGAATGGGCGCAACATTAGCGATTTTCCAATCCTCAGGCAGGTCACCAGAAGCAATCGACTTGGAAAACAGAGTAACGAGAAAGTGGGCAATAGTCTCACGGCAGGCATGAAGGACGTAATTGGGTATGCCGTCAGGTCCGCCTGAAGAATTAACTTTAACATTATGAAGTAGTTTGAGTACACCATTATAGGTCACAATGACGGGATCCATTTGTTCATTTATTTGTTCTGAGACACTCGGAGCGTTTTCACAATACGTTGGAGAGAAAACAGACTGAAAGTAATGATTGAAACAATTAGTCTTTTCATGGTCATCAGAAACAGTTGTGCCGTTAACGTGAAGACAGGGTATTCCTGTATGTTCCTTGCCGTGGGATTTCAAAAATTTCCACATTTCTTTGGGATTTTCTTTTAACTTAGTTCCCAAGGAGCAGAGATATTTGTCTTTAAAAATTGTGTTCCGGATTTTTATGTCTTTGCCGAGGAGCCTTACGGCATCCGTTACGCTCTGGTCTTTCTTTTTTCTATAGGTTTGCAAAAGACGCCGCTTTTTGTTGATAAGTAGACGTACGTCACGGGACCCCCACGGCTTGTCGGCACGCCTTTTGCGGGATATTAGTTTGCTAGGAACACATTTTGCTATTAATTGCTGTTGTTTGTCCTTGAAAGCTTCCCATAGAGTGTTGCAGTTAGAGCATCGGCTCATTTCGTTATTTAAACTCTGGTAAAAAGGATGCAAGTTCCCTGGATAAGGAGACATAATCTCCTTTATTATAAAAGAAAACTTTACGTGGGTTATTGTGTACAGTTTTGAATCTGATTGGTGGTAAATAGGCAAGGACGCAGTCATGATCACTACTTGAATAATTCATTTGCGCTTCTTGGCGACAGGAATACAGTTTCGTTGTTTTAATACCTCAACAACGTGTATAGCTTGGGTCATAAGTGTGACCTTTTATGCATGGAGAGGAAGTAAATGTTAGAGAGGCCATGAAGCCAAAATAAGTCTTTGTTTTGTTCGACTGATTCGGTGTTTTATAGTAGCCCCAGCATTGTTCCGTCCGATATGATGCTTTATTCACTAAGAAATTACGCAATTTAGGCCACACATTCAATTCTACCGCTAAATCATGTTCTTTGTGACGTAAGCGATGACCTATCCCGGGCAGGTACTTGAAACGGCTGTTAGTAGTGTGATTAGGGCTGCATCAAAACAGCGAAACGTGTTTTGCTGCCTTGTCTACCATTCGTCCTTCCAAATGGCGAAAGGATACAGCTGAGCATAGCTGTCCGCACTCGCTTTAATTACGACCGATTTCTACCTGGCGAATTTTTGTGATGGTTTAGAGTAATCGCAAAACTTTGGGTGAGCTCGACAAAGACAGTCCTAGAAGACAATGTCGCTAGTGCCAGTTGGCCAGTGTTAGCTCAACGCGCCGGATGGCAGAGAAAGTATAATCGCCCGAGTGCACGCCGTACGTCGTGATGGTTCTATATATGCGGGTACGTTCGTAACTTCTATTGTTTACCACACCGTTCTTATTGCTATTAAAAATATGCATTAAACGTAGGCGCAAGTTGCTAGTTCTGGATGCCTGTACGCTGTCCTTGACATGTGTTTGCTTGTAACTGTCTTAGTTATTAACGCAGCAGCCCTTAATACGTCATAGATTCTACCGAGGGTAATGAGCGAGATTGTTTCATATGCATTTTCTTTTTTTAAAATATAGAACTTACCTGAGTGATGTTTGCGTTAACATTGCTGTCAGTTTTGTTGAAACAAGGCAATCTTTCGAAGGAATGAAACCTGAATTTTGCCTTTATTGCCCTTGCAAAAGCATTGGCCAGAGCCGGGTTTGATGCAGTGTCCCTGTTCAGAGTTATATGACTCATTATTTACGTATGCACACTACTATGGTTTGAATTTCATGGAGTCATTTCTTTGACAAATAAGATCACATTTTAGTACATCTTCATAAATAGGTTGGGCATATACCTGCACGTTTTATAAACCGTGTGCTTCGTTACGTCAGCGATGACGCATCAAGAGCTGTTGAAACGGCTGTTGGTACGTTGATTAGGGCTGAAACAAACTTTGTTACTTTGAATCAAATTCTTTAGGTGAGCAATGTTTTATTTATATTAATTGTTTGCAAAACCTGTTTTAATTACGTCGTGCAGGTAAATATGAAGCAATTGTAGACGTAGTATGCTTCCTTTCGAAGACACTAGCATTCGACACTTTTCAATCAGAAACGGTAATGACCTATCCATATGGTTGTTTCCGATATTTTACACTAAGGGCTCTAGCAGTTTCTCGCCCAAGTCCCGTATTTCATAGAGCTGAATGTCTTGTAGTAACGTCAAATGATTCAAGCTTCGGAAGGCTTTTGAAGAATTATTTATAGGCCCGCCATAACTTCTCTTTCTCGGAAAACTTTCTGTCATTCTTTTGGTAGACTACAGCAGGTTCTCCTCATTTGGCCTTACGGAAGCCGCACTAAACATTAGTTATAAAGGTGAACTCAGTCGAAGCATTTTCGGCTCCAGCAGATACTACTTTTCTAGTGCTTTTGAAAACATTAGAGGGATAGAGATGGACTAATGGAAAACATGTTTATATCCGTCTTTGTAAGCAACCATGACGTTGCAAAGCGGGGAAACAGCCGCTAATAAATTTGTGTCGTAAAAGTAGGCGAGTTGCGCTGCTAATGACGAAAGTGTTCTTAATGAGCGTTATTTATGTCTCAACGACGTCGCAGGCGTTACGACTTTTAAGCAGAATAAATGCAAGAACTTCACTTTCATGCACTCGGTTCAACATGTACTGCGCTGATTACTTTTAATTCCGGTAACAGCATCGAGATAAAACCAATATAATACCACTAGGAAATAAATAATTTAAATCTTCTAACAATTACCGAAAGTTCGAAACATAATTACTGAAGCTTCTTGTAATTTGAGTGACAGGAGAGCAATTCAGTTTTTGTGCACGGTTTTTCAAGCATTGCGGGGATCGCGGGTTCGATTCCCGGCCGCGGCGGCCGCTTTTCTGATGGAGGCGAAAAGCAAAAACGCCCGTGTGTACGAAACGGCGCAGGTGGTAAAATAATCCGGAGGTGGGCAAAATTAATCCGGCGCGCCTCCATACGGCGCGCTCGCCTGCGTTAAACCCTACAATCAATAATCAATCAATTCTTAAGCGCCGCGTAAAAAAGGTAAACAATCAATCAATCAATTCTTAAGTATTCGGTACAGCCACAACCGGGATTTAAAAAAGGTTACATGGTCGTGTTCTTGTTCTGCCCGCATGGTTAACAGTGGCAAGAGCTTTTCTCTGCAAAAGCTTTTGAAAAAGCTTATCTTTCTTTTTGTTTCAGAAAAAAATTTTAGAACTCATGGTTTCTTCGATTGACTAGACGTATTTAGAGGGGAAGAATTTCCCCGCAAATGTGAAAGTGCAAATTGAATTTGCGCGGTCGCGAAGGCGAAAGAGAGATCACACACACACACACCAACTACAAAGAAAGAAAGATGCATTTATTCACAGACACCTATTTGTGTTGTCGTTGTACTTGATTGCTAGAGCGGGATCTCAGCTTTCAAATTTCGTGTCAGTAGTCCTTTAAGCGGGTGCATTAGCCCTTCTCACGCCCGATTCCCAT
Source organism: Haemaphysalis longicornis (assembly GCA_013339765.2). NCBI lineage: Eukaryota > Metazoa > Arthropoda > Arachnida > Ixodida > Ixodidae > Haemaphysalis > Haemaphysalis longicornis. Next base: position 14,038,048 of record CM023451.1, read on the forward strand.
CCCCCACGTGTGGGTATGTGCCATGCACAGACACCTAATTGTGTTGTCGTTGTACTTATTGTAGAGCGGATCTCAGAAATTTCGAAATTTCGTCAGTACTCCTTTAAGCGCGGGTGCATTAGCCCTTCTTACGCCCGATTCCTGGCCAATCCCCCACGTGGGTACCATCAGCACTCCCCGTTGCCATTGCCAGGCAGCGCGCGCCCATCTCCCCGGGACGGCGGTCCGCGCCCGCATAGGCGGAGGCGGTCACGGAATGATTCGCAAAGTTCAATACACAATTATCAAGGCATCAATAACAAATTCGTTATCTAAATAGGTTTCTCATATACCTCAGTGCCGTTGACGTGCCGTATAGGGTTACAATCCGTGTTTTTATTTGGGATCCATAGGCTTGAATGGCAGTTATCTGGTAGTTTGAAATTTACGTTAATATGACTCGTATGCTAAGCCCGACTAGCATAACTGTAAGTGATGGCTAACATAAGAAGAGGAAACACCACGCATCTATAGTAGCATAATATAGTAGCATATAGTAACATATTATACTAACATATATATCAGTACACGACACTGAAGTGGGTGGCCAATGAATAAATCGAATAATGTGCTTTCGGTAGACGTGATCGGTATGGTCGTTTCAGCTCCGCGGTTCAAAATATGGGAGTCAAAAAACGTTTAATCTTGTACCGCGTGGGGACATGGTCAACGTGATGGTATTAAAGTGGTGACCATTTACAAGTGCCACAGTTATTTTTGATTTACGTACGCAAACGCACTTGAAACAAAAAGCATTTCGAATTTCCGTCATGCGACCGATGGCAAATGTGATCTCCGTAGCGGGCGACCAATCTTTCAATGTCATTTGTCCCTGGGAAATCATTTTGAAATAGATTTCGCCATGTACGTTCCACAATCCAAAGCAACTCGGCTACTATTTTCGTTACTTTCTAATTTTTGCAATGCTACAGTAATTTTCTTGTTTTGAAATGCCGCAAATATTTAGAAGAATGGTATTATTTGGCGAAGAATGTGAAGTTAGAAGCAGAATTGAAATGGTTGAACAGAATGCCAATTTCTCTTCTTTGTTTCATACTGGTTGCGCATTTAAGGGGAAAGACAATTATTTTATTTAGTTTCTCATGTAAAAATGTTTTATGCGAATCGTATGCAAGAACCACTCACGTGCGAACACAAAAACAGTGCGGTTTTGTGACCTTACTGAAGAGATCAATGCTATTTCCTTACGTTTTTTTTTCAGTCGTCTTTACAAATATTTAGTGTCCCGCATGAGCCTCACCAGTAGGGGCTTTCTTAAATTTGGTGTGAATTTCGAAGGAGTGCTCAAAACTCAGAAACGGCATGATTGTGTGACATTGACCTTAGCTGAATGAGCAAAGATAAATATGGGTTCAATTACCTCCCCATATCAACATGCACATTGAAAGAAATATTGCGAATCAGAATGTAGTTTGTAATTGCAAATATCTTATCATAAAATGATTGCAGTGTCACTGCGCAAAATTCAGAATTTCATTAGATTGAAGACCGTTGTTGCGGTGCATTGGCGGACACGATACTTGTGCATCAGAAACACGGGTTTTGTATTAACGCTTTAATAACGTGCCAGCGAAACTATGTGGTGACATGCTTGTAACTCTATACCTATAATGAGAAGTCCCCGACTGACCGACCGACCGACCGACCGACTGAATAATTGACTCAAGAGCCAAAAGTGCTAGACCTAGAGCCTGGAAATTTCGGGAGTACATTTGTGTCATGGCGTACGGCCTCACTAAGGCAGGCGTTGGGAAATTGTGCTCCTACGAACAAAATAGAGAAACTACGTTTTTCCAAACTCGTGATTATCTCCCTCACCGGTTCACATATCAAACGTTTTTGCTTCTATTTATAGCCCTCAAGAATATCCAAAACGCAATTCTACGGTTTGAATCTAACCAACGCTGTTCGGACGATTGTGTATTCCGGAACAAAATTGGTGCTCTCAAATATCCTGCAATAAATGTGCCACTGATTACTTTATTCAATTCGTTTGTGGTAATAAATGTTACTTATACCACTAGCACAAAAAAATTTAAGGATTTTGGCCTGCAAAGCCGGCAAAAGGCGATAACATTTTTTTTAAATTGCACACCATACAGGCTACGCAATTATGAAAGGTAAGAAATATCTGAACACTTGTTCCATTAATGTCCTTAGTATAGTGGCCACTCAGGCATCACGAGTAAAATATTACAGCGCAAGTGGTAGCCAGTTGCCTCATTCTGTTGTGCCCCCGCACTTCGATTGCAGGTTTTTTTAGGCACAGTCACTAAATGTCGTGGCATAAAGGAAAAGTTTATTTAGGAATTTAACCAAAATCATCATGTGAGCATAAAATGTAAGCAGTTTTAGGTGCGCGTTTTGTAGAAACAAAAATGACATAGTAATGCTTTGCAAACACAGACTTTGCAACCGGGGATAAGTTAACAAAACGACTCGGAGCTAGAACCTTTTTTCACAAAATTTGCAATGATCTTTGCTTCGTATTTAAAATGGTTCTGAAGAATGGCCGGAGATAAAAGGCTCGGAATGGCTGGATATGCCCCCGTAAACACAGGGAAGCTAGGCGGCGCTGTTAAGCACGGTCTAACAATTCTCCGTAATCCCGACGGCGTTAACGTTCTCACTTTTGTTCCCTCCCCATAAATGTCGGGACAGAGTTACTGCTGGCCTACCATCTGTTGTCTCATGAACAACACGCGTGAATCATATACACCAAGCTACGTCTGAAAGCTCCGCGCATTTAACGCATACGTAGTCACGTATAAAACACGTACACAAGCAAAAAACGACCGAATGCACTGCACAGTACTCAACGCCTCTCCGAAAAGCCTTCACATCACGGTGCGATACCGTGGGTGAGACGGCACTTATCCTATACGCGCACTATGCTCATACGATTTACAGCAACGAGCAGTCATGAACAGAGGCAGTGATTCAGGGCGGACACTTGCCGTAAGCTGTATGCATGAGCTTCGTCGAAAAGAAGGCTCCTGCGTTGTTTGCGCTGCGTTGGTGCAAAAGGAGGCACCAACCAGAGAACGCGAGCCGATGCAGTGTTGCGTCGTTAATTAGGACTGCGTTACATCAAAACCTCGGGTAACTAGTTAACTAGAAGGAGGTCTTTCGTTAACGTTTGCCTCAGCCGCCTGAGGGCGTGTAGGTTTAAAATACTTCATGTGTATATTTTCCCATTTATTTAACCTAAGAGCTGTAAAGCCCGACTGAGATGTTTTTGCAAAACCATTACGATTTGGATCGAACTAAGGAGTCAGTAGCAACCAGAGACCTTGCTAAGTTGCCTATACACTACATTAACAGGAGAAAACAACAAGGAGTTCCCTCATTCGTACAGGAATTGCGCCTATATCCCCTCGCTTGAAAATTTTGGTATCATCCCTCCACCTCCCTAATTACCCCAATCTTCATCCGCACCCGAATTGGGTTGGTTTTACTTTCCCTGACAGAAATCAAATAGAGTATAAGTAGAAATAATGAGTTCTACAATGTTCCCTGCTAACCAGAATAAATGAGTACACCTGGCTTGAGCGCATACTTACCACTCCCGCATTATATATTTGGCTGGTGCATCAGGAGGGGGCTTACTTACAACAACGTTTGAGCATAAACCTTCCATATCGGAATGCTTTTTTTGTTTTACCTCCTGGCGATAATAATTAGGGTCATCGGTTTCAAACCCAATGAGTGAACAACGATGACATATCTTATTGACATGCAGTAGCCTCTTCCTTTGTTTTTTATATATAGTGGCACATCCAGTTGATTCTTCAATAGAGCGTGATAGGAGGGGAGGAATTGTGTCACCTTGCACGTAAAGTCAAACAACTAGTGTAGGGATATACGGCATTACCCTCCAACAGGTCGTACAGTTGAATCATAACAATGGACGAGTTCAAATTGACAAATGCTCAGAACGCAAATCGCCTGCATCAAAGCCCCCAAATAAATTTCAGGGTGTTAAAAAATTCCAGCATAACCAAAATGAATCAACCGCCTTTAACTAAGTAGTTTCCGCAAGTCTTTTACATACGCTAACCCGCAGTTCTACAATCCGTTTTTTAATCCAAAGAACACGCACCAAATCGTTCAAAACAAGATAGAAGAAAGACGTAAAATTCTTTGTTACCATATCGAAAAGCGTTAAGTGTTCCGCCACAAATCGCGCAGTTGCCCTTTGGGATTCAGTTATCGACGCTATTTCTGCGAATACGGATAAGTAACACCATGGCCTAAATTTGATATTTATTTTAGAACTATTTCACAAGAAGGTAAACAATAGTATCTGGCTGTTAAAGTTGTCATACTTTTTTTGCGTTTGTCAGCACTTTTAGCGAGAGAGAGAGAGAGAGAGAGAGATAGAGAGAGAGAAAACTTTATTTCAACCTCACGTTCAGGGAAGTGCGCTTGCGGAGGCCCAGAGGTCCGCGACCACCAGGGCTCGCGCCGTGACCAGCTTTGACTGGCCCCGTCCGAGCGCTGCAACCACTGCTCCCAGAAGGTTGGGGGAGCAGAGAGGGGGAAGAGGTCCTTGGGACACTCACATCGCTCATGATAGCGCATGTCGACCACCCCGCACGCAGGATAGGTAGGGGGGATGAGCAGGTGAGGATAGGTGTGGGCTTAGCATGATGCGATAAGGAAAGGTGCGCGTATGAAGCTGTCACAATACGAGAGTGGCTGCCGGTGAGAGGTTGCGGTTAGGGGGTGGGTACGTCCGGCGGAGGAGGCGGAAGTGGAGGGCAATGTTCCTGAATGTCAGGAGGGTTTGGGCCTTTCCTGAGGGGTACCGTGTGTAGCCGGGAAAGAAAGCTCGCGAGCACGTGCGTTAACCGTCTCATTCGCGCCTACTCCCGTGTGGGCCGGGGTCCACAAGGTCACGGTATCGGTGGGGTGTGAGGGGGGGTTAGTTGTGAGGGTCTTAAGTGCAACCGGTGATATTGCACCCCGAATAAAGTGTCTTAAAGTTGACTGGAATCAGACAGAACGTAGACTGGGGTCGGGCGATGTGAAATCGCCAGGGCAATAGCTGCCTACTCCGCCATCGTAGTATGGTCGGTTGGTATGGTGGCTTCGATGGGAGTCGCGGTGCCTACAACCAAAATTACATGCGCCTTGCTGTCATGGTAGGGGGAGGTATCTGTGTATATTGTGTGTGGGGCTGGGTGATGCATTCGGGCATGTGTCTTCGCCCTAGCCAGGCAACGTCCCGCGTGAAACGTTGGGTGCATCTGTCGTGGGAGAAGTTTGATTCGCAAGTGTAATCTGATTTCGCGTGGGGTCGGGATGGATTTTGTCTGTGTGATGGTTGGTTTTATTCCCACGGAGTGTAGTACAAACTGCTAAGTTGGTTCAGAAAAAGGGAAACCAGCGAGCAGAACGCAGGACGAGAAGAGAAGGCACACACACAACACCGCTTGCTAGTCCAGCTTTGTTCTGTGTGCGCAGCGGTGTTGTGTGTGTGTGCGTCCTCTTCTCGTCCTGCGTCCTGCTCGCTGGCTTCCCTTTTTCTGAACAATATGAACCAACTAGACCAGCAATTCACTCTCTTAAACTACCCAGTGAATACGTAGTACAAACTTCCCAGTGAGTACGTGAATGTTAGCGATACGAATGGCAAATGCGATTTTTGGAGTTGTAAATACATTTTTACCCTAATCACGTAAAAGCATCGCCCACTGCATAAAAGGGGGGTTAGGGCTAATACGCGGCATCCGGGAATCAAACCCACGTCCTTGGAATCAGCAGTACAGTGCCTTAGGCTCTGATAGGCCATTTTGGGTGAAGAAGCCCATGCTGCCCCATATATATATTTATTGGTTTGACGCCTTTTGAGTATTTTTGACTGAGCGGAAACAATAGAGCGATGGACCAACAGTCCAAAATTTTGGCGTTCAGGTAGCCCGGGCATAGTTCAGGTAGCCCGAGACATAGCAGCAGCAGTAGCAGCAGTTGCGGCGGTGGCGTGAGCTGCAAGTAACCACCCGCTAGCATGCAGGTTCTCCAGCGCTGGATAGTATCTACCCCTATCAACAGCTTCAGCGACATCGTGCACGTGCCTCCCGAGATTCCCTGCTACTCGCATTGATTGCCGGAAGGACGACTGCGGCTGCGCGGACTAGAGTCTCACGGACGACGGTCTTCACCGCCAGGGAGAGCATATAAGGAGGGCACCATGACACCTTCACCACATAGCAGCAGCAGTAGCAGCAGTTGCGCGGGTGGCGTCAGCTGCAAGTAACCACCCGCTTGACGTGAGGGTTGGTCCTTATATATCTCCCGCTTAGTAGGTATTATGCTGCGCCGCAACTGCTGCTGATTGAATTTCCTGCTGGTTGAATTTCCTACTCATCTTGCCGCTGCACTTACAGTAGACTGTTTATAGTATTTTTTCTTGTTACCCTGCTACCAACCTTGCCTGTAAAATGCCGACCGTTGCGGAGTTGGCAAAGAAGCTGGAACTGATGGAATCGACTTTCAACGATAAGCTCGTGTCTTTAGCGAAAGAAATTGATACGCAGATTAGGCGCAGATGTAAAGAACTTGGCCTTGATGATGGTGGAACTTTGGTGGAGAGTGGGGAATTCTTGGGTGAGACGTTTGATGAAATACTTACGAAACAGGATGAGCTAGCTGCTGCAAATTACGCACTGAAAACGCAAAATGAGGCTCTGGAAAAAAAGGTGGCCGATTAGGCGCAATACTCGCGGAAGAACAACATAGAAATAAGGGAGTGCCCTTAACTTCGGGTGAGGAGTGCGGTTCCACCCTAAAGCAAATGGGCGACGTAGTGGCCTGTCCTGTTTCCACAGATGACATCGACAGCATCCACCGCGTGGCATCAAGGTCAAATGAAAAGGCTATCTTAGCACGCTCATCTGCAGGGATAAAAAGAACGAGTTTGTGAAAAAAGCGCGCAAGGCTGGGCTACAGGCCAGTCAGATAGGTTTCTCTGGCGGTAACGACAGGTCCATCTTTGTAAACGACCATCTCACCATTGAAAACAAGCGGCTGTTTTCAAAACCACTGACACTCAAGCAAGAATGCCGGTGGCAATATCTCTGGACTGAGAATTGTCAAATCAAAGTACGACGGTCAGGCGACAGCCACGTTTTTCGCATAGCCACGGAATCGGATCTGCGCATTTTCAACTAACATTAAGTCAGGCACTTACTGAAATTGTGCATGTACATTGTCCGCCTCCATGGCTTCGCTTTCCCCGTCCAGTTTGAAAGACATACTTTGCAAAAAAATCGTTCGCTTATTCATTTCAATGCGCAAAGCATCCGAAAAAAACTCTGATGGCATGGCAAACTTTACCTCTTTTTTGCGTCATTCATTTGCGTTTATCTGTTTATCTGGAACATGGCTTTCCACTCACGACTCAAACTTGTATGGTTTTGCTTCATACAAAGCTGAATATTGTAACCGCGCAGGCAGTAGTTATGGGGGATCCGCCATTTTCATTTCTCCCGATATCACATACACACGCAGGTACGACCTAACGATTGACGGCAGGTAAGTGTGAATCGGTTTGGGTTGAAACTGATTCATCATTCCTCGCTGTCCACAACGTCAGTTGTGTGTTAGGTTGTATTTATCGGTCTCCCTCATCTCGTTCTTATGATGAAGCCAGGCTGAATAAATTTTCTATGGAAAATAAAAACGTGATAATTACGGGAGATGTAAATATTAACTTAGTGGACGTTAATTTTAATGCATATGCCACCTACACACACTGTTTGACAGGTTTTGTGTACAAATCGTTAATTACCTTAACTACTCGTCGTGCGACCCACAGAACCGAAACCATTAGAGACCATGTCTTATGGAACTTTCTATCTATTACAAAAAACTGGGGTAGTACAAACTGATATTACCGACCACTTTCCAATCTTCGTTACTTTTGACAATCAACCAGTTTTTTCCGAGGGATGTTACTACAGTTCAGCTTTCAACGAAGATAAATTTATAGAACCCATCAGTGGCATTGATTGGTCTGTTGTCAGTCACGTGCGTGATCCAGTCGATGCTATTAATTCTTTCTGCTCATCTTTTTTGAACGCTGTTAAAATTTGCACTACTACCGTACGATGTAAAAAGAAATATAAGTTTCCGTGAAATCCTTGGATGACTAAGGGCCTATTAAAAAGCATACGCAAGAAAGATAAACTGTGCAAAAAAACTAAAAGTAAACCCTTTATCAAAACCTTGCCTCGCGCTATAAGAACTATCGTAATGTTCTTTACACCTTATTAAGACAGGCCAAGAAACGGTTCTACCAAAACGCCTTTTTACAAGCTAAACATGATTCGAAGAAACAGTGGAAGCTTTTCAATGATTTCTTAAACAGATCTAAACAACACTCTCCCATATCTAAAATCAAGTTCAATGACACCATATAGCACCAGCACGTTGGCATTGCCAACGCCTTCTGTGATCATTTTTCCTCACCCATCAACATGGGACAAGTCACTGGCATCCAGGAAAATTTGCGTCGCACCTCCCCATTCCTTCTATTTTTTTCCTGCCACCGCGGAAGAGGTATATCTGACAATTTCACATCTTAAAAATACCAGCCCTGGTTTAGATTGTATTTCTATGCGCCATTTGAAAGCAGCTGCTCGATTAATTTCTGTTCCGATATGTCATATAATTAACCTTATCTTCTCGTCTGGGCCATTCCCCAAACAGTTCGAGCAATCCAAGATTATCTCCGTATTCAAAAAGGGTGACAGAGAAGTTATCGCAAATTACAAGACGATTTCTATTCTTTCTTCTTTTAGCAAAATAATCGAAAAATCGTTTGTCAATAGACTCAGCAGCTATTTAAAAAAATTCGGGTTATTAGAACCTTGTCAATCGGGATTTCGCACCGGAGGCTCTACTAAGTTGGCACTGATTTCTTTATTAGACTATACCAAACAATCAATAGATAATTCTCAGCGCGTTGGCTCTGTTTTCTTAGATTTTACGAAACCCTTCGATACAATTAATCAATTCAGTAAGCTCGAAGCGTACGGCATAACTGGTCCGTCACTAACATTCTTGAAAGGCTATTTGCCTAATAGGGAATACGTCGTATATGTACAGATACATATTCTGAAACTGAACTTAGTAACACAGGTGTGCCCCAAGGGTCAATTTTGGGTCCCCTGCTCTTTCTGATTTATATAAATGACGTTCCTGACCCACTGCAGTCATCCCATTGCGTCTTATATGCGGATGACACAACTATCTCAACATCGGACAAATGTATATTCTCTTTAACATCGCTCTCTGTAATGTCGTAGATTGGTGTAAAAAGAACCATTTGGTAATTAATCCTATCAAATCTAAGTTCATGATTTTCAGTTCAAGTCAGAAGGTCGTAACCCTGCTTCCCTCGTTAACACTTCGTGAAAATTCTATTCCTGCTTGTGATTCTGCAACATTTCTCGGTATACGTCTTGATCCTCACCTTAAGTTTCATCTTCATATCAACCACCTTAAAAAAACCACTGCAATTGGCATTCGTGCACTCATTAAAGCCGGGCATTTCGTTTCCTTTTCCGCACTGCTAGCACTTTATTTCTTCCTTTGTACGGAGTCACATTAACTATGGCATCATCGCGTGGGGAAACACTTTGAATGTCACTTAAAATCGGTACAACACAATCGGAATCCAAGCGATACGTATTATTACCACCAGCCATTTTAGTGCTGATGTTTCGTTACTACGTAACCAGTTAGGTAATTTATCCGTTGATCACTTCTTTAGGTACAATCTTGCAATCATGTTATTTAAGGCTTTTGAACAATCAACTTCCTTTTCAGTTCATAGACGTTCATTCTCTACGTAATGTAAACCCCACAAGGTTTGCCTCCCGTAATAATTTGTTACTCCCGATTGTTCATACAAATTACGGGAAAAAAGTACACAGTTCACTGCTATTCAACTCTGGAACATCCTTCCTCTTACTGTAAAATCATCAATGTCATTACTTGTATTCAAAACACCACTAAAGGTATTTATTTTAGGGTGCAATTAGATGTTCTTTTTTATTTTTTTCGCTGGTGTATTTGCTCAAAAGTTTTCCCGTGGTGTAAAACAAGTGCACGCATTCAATGTCGTTTACTGAATGGAGAGGATGTTTTGTAGTAATTATTGTTTCGGTAGTAGGTATTGCAAATCCACTTGATAGACTTGTAAAATTAATTTGTTGAAATCGCTAACGTTTCAAGTGTTGCACTTATTTCCGTAATTATTTGAAACTAACCATTTCTGTTCGCTGCGTTCACATGCTACCTTAGTAATGAACTACCGAGGCTCCCGTTTCAGCCTTATGGCTTTAGGACCCTCGTCTGTATATACGCATGTATGTAAATTTTTTCTGTGAATCGAATAAACCTTTGAAACCTTTGAAAAATGCATTTGGGCTGGCCATGTAGTGAGACGAACGGACAGCCGGTGGACAACTAAGGGTAACAGAGTGGATAGCAGGAGATGGCTATACAAGAAGGGGGGCAAATAACTCGATGGAGGGATGAAATGCGCAGCTTGGGGGATAAACTGTGGACCCGAGCAGCGCAAGACAGGAGCGGTTGCAGGTCAGTCGGAGAGGCCTTCGTCCGGCAGTGCACCTTAGCAGGCTGCTGCTGCTGCTGATGAATGATGATGACTGAGGAGGAGGAGATGGAGGTGGAGTAGTGAGGAACAGGAGGTAGCCCGGGATAAACTGTTGTCTTGAAAAAAAGATGGCTTTAATCTTTATTCATTATCATCATCATCATTTGCCTTGTTATGTCCACAGCAGAACGAAAGCCTCTCCAAAGATACGCGATACATACTAATACTTGATACGTGATACATACCGAAATGCGTGATAGATACTAACGCATAGTTAGTAGAGAAAAAACTCCATAGATCTGCATTTCAGAGTTCTCGCTATGACTTTTCTGAAGAAATTCGCACGGGACTGCTGAAATCATGGAGAAACAGAGCCCAATATTCAAAATTCTCACGTGAGCCGCCTTTTGTTCCTTTTCTTATTTGTTTTTCTGAAACGTACCATCTCTGTTCTTTCTCGTCGGGCTGACATAGTAGTGATTACCCACGATGCCGAGAACAAATATTCTAGCACCACACTTTCGTCTCTAGATGCCCAGATATCATAAAAAAAGACTGGTCGCTACCGAAAGAGAAAAGCTGCCGTCTAGAGTTCACTCAGAACTGATTTCCCGAGCGGCTTTAGTGCTTTCCGCTGGGGACGACTGGCCTTACTACTAGTTTACCGAACCCGATCTCCGTGTAGCATGTATTTTTGTATCCGGGATTTTATTTGCTCCTCCGAGAGCAAGTATGTTAGAGAGCCAGGATATCCAACCATGGCTTGACACTCCAGCGAGATTTATTCTGCTAGCAGCTTTAGAAACTGTAACAACCTTAACTCCGTGTGTCAAGCTATGTACTAAGCGCCTAGGCACGCGTGAGTACGCGTTCTCACAGCATCCTGCTAAACAAATCTTCTGCGTTGCGTTTGTTTAACGTTGTTCCCCTTAAGCCAACCTTTAAAAACTGTTTCCAATGCCAAAACAGCAAATTGTTTACGGATATAGCGGCGCGGGTCCTTGGTGCAAACGCCTTATTGTTTTCAAGGTTTTTGCGAAGTTATGTCAGTTTTTTTTTCGTGTGCAAATGTCTGCGTTGTAATGTATACGCCTAAACTTGTAATACCACTGACGAACAAATAAAATTTCATTTAAAACTACAAAACATTGTGACCTGTAGTTCTTAAAAGCCGGCAACGCACTCAAAAGGAAGAAAACACTTCGACACTTTGAAGGGCTAATGTGCAGGCCTTTAATCTTCATTAAAAACTATTAGTCCTGTTGCAGATTCGTTTGACGAGTGAAAGTTCATGCTGTTTTTTGTGATGGCTTTTGCCTCTTTTTGAACATGACTTCTAGGTTTTTGCAATTGTGGGACTCTTGTTCGCACTTTTGAGGCTAGTGCGTGCCTAATATTGCACCTTTGGAGTTCTGGCTTCATTCTTCCTGATATCTTGACAATGCCTTGCATTAGTTCTTGATTATTTTATTTTGTTTTTCAATCATAAGAATTGATTGCCTTTCTCTGCCATTTATTTCCGCACTCATTTTCACAGCCAGGGCGCTTCAGAAAAAAAATGTCCGTCTTTAAATATTATAAATTGCAAGCACGTTGCGACTTAGCGCTGAATGTGGAGCATTTCACCTGACTACATAGTTTTTTTTGTTTGTGACAAGTGACACATTATGTAGCAATGCCCTCTTTTGCAGGAATAGCAAAAAAACTGCTTGACGCCGATTGGAGAAAATGTGACTTTATACTTTGACAAGAGGGAGTAGTGTCAGCTACACCTATGGACGAAAACACTTCCGTACCTAAGTTAAAAAAAAACTTACGGAAAATGGCGCTGTTATTAATAAAGAAGAAAATATACCAGGAATCGCAACCCTCACAAAAAATGTTTGAAGTAACCATGGCAACAGCTTCTGAAAAAATATTCTTACCAGACGCTTTTGTATCGTTGCCATACCCTGCACATGCACACATAATCGGATCCTCCATGGATATATTTTATGTCAAGTGACCAAACGCAGTCTTGTACAGCTTAACGCCAATAGTATCAGCTCATATCGCCTGTTCGGTCAAGAAAATGGCCCACGCTGAAAGGAGGAGGAGAGGAGAATAAACATTTATTGAGCATAAGTGCTGATGGCAGGGCACTCGCCCGGTGGAGGGCATCCTTATTCCGGGATGCCCAGGCTGCGACTTGTCGTCCAGGCCCTCTTGACCAGTTCTTGCTGGTGTCCAAGGTCCGGATCGACCAGACGAGCCATCCACTGCTCAAAAGTCTGGAAGGGGATTGGGGGTAGGTTTTGGAGTTTTTTGGCACTCCAATACCTGGTGGTAGAGGGTGCCCGGCGTTGGACAGAAATTGCAAAGGGAGGGATACTGAGTCGGGTAGATGGAATGGAGGAGGGTGCTAGTTGGGATAAGAATTTGTCTGCAATCGCGAAGAGTGGTGGCTTCTTATCTGCTTAATTGAGGATGAGGTGGTGGGAATACTCTTCTGCCGAGCCTATAATGTCCCAGGACGTCTGAGTACCGGAGAAGTGGGTCCGTTTTGGTGTCAGCGGAGAACATTCTGTCTCGGGTAATGGCCCGGTGTATGTACGCGCGGGCAGCGGTGTGAGCCGTCTCATTACCGTCGATGGATTCATGCCCAGGAACCCAGACGATTTTCATATGGTAGCTCTGCAATATTTTTCAGAATGGTCAGTGCTGGTGTAGCGATGCGCCCCCGCTGATAACTTCGACATGCCGCTTGCGAGTCAGTGTAGTTATAAAGTCCTTGCTGGTCGTGGCAGCGAGGGCAATTGCAACTTCCTCTGCAGCTTTTCTGTTGAGGCTGTACGCACAGTCATAGCTGTCATTTCCTGACCGGCCGCGTTAACAACGCAGACGGCGTGTGCTGGTTGATTTGGATATATGGCTGCGTCGCTGAATCTTGTTGTTGGGTTATTTCCATACTTGGCGTTGACGGCTTTAGCTCTAGCGATGCGGCGTGCCTTGTTATGAACGGGGTGCATGTTTCTTGGTATCGGTAGAACTCGGATGTGCTGTCGAATCTCTAATGGAACACGTATGTTGTGGTCTTGCATGGGTGGCGTCGCATATCCTAGCTGTCGTAAAGTCGTCCTTCCCGTGTGAGTCAGCTTCAGTCGTTCAAGCTGAGAGGTTCGGTGTGCTTCCTCTATCTCCTCCCAACTATTATGTATTCCCAGTTGGAGCAACCTTTTCGTTGATGTCTTTGATGGTAGTCCTAAGGCGATCTTGTAAGCTTGTCGAATTATAGTATTCAATCGGTCTTTCTCCGTTGTTTTACGGGCAAGATAGGGAGTGCCATATGCGACCCTGCTGATGAGCAGTGCCTGTATGACGCGCAGGGTATCCGACTCCAGCAAGCCAAACCTTCTATTCGACACCCGATGTATGAGGTGCATTAGCTGGCTGAGAGTGTGGTTGAGAGGGGCAATTGTATGCATTCCTGATCCATTTTTGGGAATCACAAGCCCTAAAATACACAGATGAAGCTTCACTGGGAACTGGTTTGCCCTGTATTGTGAGCTCGGGTTCAGGGATGCTTTTCTTCCTCTGCGTAGCTTTCCCAGATATTAGATTAGGCAGAGCTGACTTCTCTGGGGCGCATTGTAGTCTTCAAGCTCGAAGGTATTCATGTGCCGTGTCGATGGCTAATTGAAGGGCGTCTTGTTGCTCCCCCCTTGATCCTGTGGGGTCCAAAGGGTCAAGTCGTCCGCGTAAAGCGCATGCCGTAGATGCGGGATGTCATTGAGTATTCGAGGGAGATCTTTCATTACTATATTGAATAGGAGCGGTGATATCACCGAACCTTGTGGAGTGCCCTTTGGTTTTGTTTTAAATGTTCTTGAACGGAGGTGGCCTATTCCCACGCTGAAAAGAATAAGTAAGAAACACATGTGTGAACAGATGTGATTTGAACACGGATCTGCATAGTACCAACCCGGGGCCCTACCCACTGTGCTATCTCTGTATTTTTAGGTTTGTGTTACCTCCGCACGTTGCCAGCCTGAACAAGAGTTTCCACTGTTGTGTTTTCACGACACACTTGGAGAATTGGCCAGGAATTGGAGGCATTCAGGGAAATGTCGAGTGTTACCAAATTCTGAAAACTGTGAATTGGAAACGCAAAATTTGTAGAATGATGCGTGCCGTGTGACACCTGATCGTGATTGCACATGAGCATAAAGGTAGACACAAGCCACGTCGAACCCTCAATCGTTGAAATGTGTGTTATGTGGCAGTGTTCTCGATGCAATTAATGCAGTTAGACAAAACAGGAGCGGCAAGAAAGAGACGCGTACACGGTGTAGCAGAAATGGAGGTCTAAGTCATTTGCATCAAAATAGATGAAGATACGATGTACCAGTAAAGAAGGTAATGAAAATCGCCCGTCTTCTGCCTTCAAAGACCGTAATCGGGGTTCAATGCGTTTTCATTTTGACGTTTTGTAACTCTGTCGTCTGGTTGGCCAGACTGTGCCAGGACCCACAGGTCAGCTGTAGTTCGCATCTTGCCTGGCCCGGATATCTGGGTCTTCTTTCTTCACCTTGCTGCTATTCGTTTAGCCGCAGCGCACACCTCTACGATTTCATCCTCGTCTTGGGTCCCATTCGATGGTATTTATATAGCGTTGAAGGCGTTGTCCAACAGCGTTGGTTTATTGTACTGCCAATACATAAGGGAAATACAAAAGTCACGTGACTGCCACCGGTAAACCCACACTGTTGATCCCTCGCCTGTGCATAGGTTTTCTTTTCAACTTCAGCGAGCCGCAACGCATCTCCGTAGAACACAGTATCCGGCTTTTGGCGGAATTAGGAATTGTTCAATAAAAGCCACACTCTGATATCTATGTAAATAAAAGCACGTCCTCAAGCTGGCATATCTCTACCATATACAAGGTCAACTGGGCACTCGAAGCAATCCAAGGTAATGTGAGCGATGGCCATTAGCTTCAGCGGCTTACGCCACATTGCCCAGGCCACGTCCCTAACGCAGGTTGTGAGGCAAGTGAATGGAGGTGCCTCTTTCCTTCGTACTTTCTACAAAAAAAACTTACAAATAAATAGTGTATGATTTATTCCACGCATATATAGTTTGTTTGGTGCCCCTCAGGGCAAAACTGCAACCCATGGCCGTATATTATACTTTATTTTTGTGGCGTTTCGCAACGCCTGCGCAAGTATGCGAGAATGACTTAATGTTCGGCTTTGCTTTGGCTATCTTGATGCCGTTAAAAGAGCATTTCTTTTTGTGTACAGAACTTTCTGACATACATTTCTGTTAGCACAACATATAATGTTTTTTTACATACTCATATTTCGCCTGAAATATACCCAATAATTTATTTGTCGTGAATACAGTGTAATAACAATGATATCGCCACCTACTGTAGTTGTTTAGAAACTCCTTATCTGTGCAAAACCCTTTGTGACGATGCTTGGCATAAAAGAACCCTTTTTGTGACCGGGCCGTAGAAACCCGTTTAATGAAACAAGGCAGTACAACAAGGGTGCAGCCTAAAATACGACGCGAGACCCCTATTCTGAGAACGCACCGCCGGAAATGCAAAGCGAAGTGCATTGGCGCAAAAATACTTGTCCCGCTTCTAGAAGGTATAGTTTGCATATGAAGATAGGCAGCCAATGATCATTCTGCAACGATCAGCCCACTGTCTCGTCAAAACAATTTTTCGCCGCAGCGAGACGATCCCCAATTCCGTTTGCTCAAATATGTGGGTGCTAAGAAAGCCGGGAAGTTGGGCGTCTGAACCTGTTCCCACCCAAACTACCATCATGAGGGCATGTATATTCGGTGTATCGTCTTTCTGTCTCTTCTTTCGGCTGTGCTGCGCCGATCTGTGTGGCGCAGCTATAATGACAATGAAGCCGTCACACTGATGTGGAGGGCCACGTGAATGTTCTGGCACAAACAGAAATTTAATTCCCGGCAGTATTAAATAATCGGTACCATAAAAACAACAGTGCGCTTACAACCTGGTCGACGTACACTTGCTCTCGGGGCAATCAATAGCCAAGACTGCATCGGTGACTTTTGTTCGCTGTACTCGCATATTCCTGTGGTGAAGGCATTGGCCCATCATTCGGGATTGCGATCAGATAGTTTGGAGGCAGCCGAGATTCAGCGCAAGAATAGTAATTGCATAAGGCCTACCTCACTCTCTGCGACGATTAGGAAGCTGGACTCCCTGAGGCGAGTACACGACATAGGTAGCTTAAGAGGAGGTCCGAACTTATAAACTTCACAGTTATCTTGTATTACATTCTCTTTTTGCGTCTGTTCTTTTTTATATAAATGTTCTGCTAGAAAACAGATTTAATGATAAGTTAGTGCTCACCTCGTCATCCATGACCAATGCCGGAAACGTTTTGCCCTAAGCAGTGGTGGATGGGACGTTTTTTTAATAATACAATAGGATATGGCTGCACAGTGGATGGTTATTTATTATGCGGTATAGGTAGGTGTGCATACACTCAGTAAGCCAGCTTTAAATATCTTGCGCACCTTCAAGAAAAAACAAATTCACCCGAACGCCTCCAAATGATTATCAAGCAGAAGGCGTTAGTTCATAGCAATAAATTCTGCCCATTCGCGAACAATTTATGTAACAATTTCCGTAGTACTGGATGCATCAAAACAGTTTGCCCGATAATAACACTCTAAACAAATTATCCCACACATTGCTCTTTGCAGAATACGTCACTACAGCAAGTTACCGTGTTACTAGAGATCTCTAATAACAATCGTCAATAAACAAAGATGTCATTTTTCGGATGTAATAACGCTGTAGATTTCCTGACAGATGCACTTTTAAATGAAATCCGCTGGCGTATAGCAAGTTTTCTTCTAGCACAAAAAACGCTTTTTATCGCCAACAACCACCCCACCGCCTTACATCTACCGGACAGCAAAACATTCGGAATGTTGTAATGGTACCTTCTTTACAAAGATCAAGCAGCGTTTTAGTTTCGTATGACCAACACTGAGTTATTTTAAATTGCAGGCTCGCTTTATAATTTACTAAAAATGCGTCGACATCTATTCTATGTACGTCCGGTACTAGCACTCCAAAAGTAGAGGGTGCATAAGCCGAATGAAAGAGAACACGTAAGCTGATTCAGAATGGGAAGAATTGGCCTATGTAAAGAATCTACATCATCATCATCATCATCGTCGTCGTTGTCGTCGTAGTCGCCGTCGTCAGTCTACTCAGGTGCACTCATGGACGAAAGCCTCTCCCATTGACCTCCGACCGCTCCTGTCCTACGCTGCTCGAATCCACAGTTTACCCCAGAATATCTTTATTTCTGAATCTGAACCTGGCAACGTTTAACACGAGAGAACCTTATCTAGTGAAGCTAGTCTAGACGTGTTGTCCAAGGAATTAAAGGGCATAAAATGGGATGTCATAGAGCTTAGTGAGGTTAGGAGGACAGGTGAAGCCTTTACGGTGCTGAAAAATGGACACGTCCTATTATACCGTGGTATAGTGGACTGAAGGGAACTGGGAGTGCAATTTCCAGTCAATAAAAGCATAGCTGGCAACATAGAACACTATAACAGTAAGGAAAGGGCAGCAGGTCTCGTAATTAGGCTTAATAAGAGGTACAAGCTCAAGGTGGTACAGGGCTATGCGCCCACATCCAGCCACGACGACCAGGCTAGTGGAACGCTTCCGTGAAGATGTGGAATCGGTAATGGCTAAAGTAAAAACACAGTATACCGTAGTTATGGGGCACTTCAATGCTAAAGTAGCGAAAAATCAGGCTGGAGACAAGACAGTTGGGAACTATGGTCTGGGCTGTAGAAATAGCAGGGGGGACCTACTAGTTGAGTTTGCAGAATGGAATAACCTACGCATAATGAATACCTTGTTCTGTAAACAGGAGAGCCGGAAGTGGACGTGGAGGAGCCCAAATGGGGACCATAAAAATGAAATAGACTTGATATTTAGCGATAACCATGGCGTTGTGAAGGATGTGCTCGTAAGGGTAAGGTGTAGTGACCACCGTACGGTAAGATCTCGAATTAGGCTAGATATGAGGAGGGACCGTAACAAGCTAGTACGAAAGAAGCCGATTAATGAGCTAACAGGAAGACGTAAAGTAAAATAATTCAGGATCGCGCTGCAGAACCGATATTTAGCTCTTACCAAGGAAGCCGAGCTTACGACACAGGAAGCCAGTGACAAACGTACACGAATTATCACGGAGTGTGCAGTAGAAGTCAGGGGCACGATGGCTAGACAGGGTACTGGTAAACTTTCCCAGGAGACGAAAGATCTAATTAGGAAATGGCAAACCATGACAATCTCCACCCAGCTGACAGAATAGAACTGGCGGAGCGTTCGAAGTTAATCAATAAGCGTAAGACAGGTGACATACGGAAGTTTAATATGGAGAGGATCGAATACGCTGTAAAGAACGGAGGTAGCCTGAAAGCAGTGAAGAGGCGTCTTTCCGTGGGGAAAATCAGATGTATGCACTTCCTGGTGCATACCCAAGGCGATGTCATCACAAATAGGGATAAAAGAGTCACAGTGGCCGAGGAGATTTAGAGGGATCTGTACAGTAGCCGGGACATCCAAGATAATGCCGAACGAGAAAGTAGTTTAGAGGTGATAGACATCCCACCAGTAACGACCGAAGAAGTAGGGAAGGCTTTGAAAGCAATAAAAGGGGCAAAGCACCTGGAGAGGATCAGATAACAGCAGACCTCTTGAATGATGGCAGAGAAACTGTACTTGAAAAACTGGCAAACCTGTATAAGCAATGCCTAATGACCGCAAGTGCACCGGAATCTTGGAAGAACGCGAACATCATTCTAATCAACAAAAAAGGTGACATGAAGGACTTGAAAAATTACAGGCCGATCAGCTTACTGTCAGTCGTCTACAACGTACTTACCAAGGTAATCGCTAACAGAATTTCTGCAACCTTAGATTTCAGTCAACCTAAAGAACAAGAAAGGTTTAGTAAAGGTTATTCAACAATGGACCATATTCACACGATAAATCAGGTCATAGAGAAGTGCGCTGAATATACTTTACCCCTATATATAGCCTTCAGAGATTATGAGAAAGCATTTGACTCCGTCGAAACCGTAGCAGTCATTCAGGCATTACAGAACCAGGGGGTAGATGAGTATTATGTAGAAATACTACAGGATATCTACAATGCGTCCACAGCTACTATCATCCTCCATAAGGGGAGTAGTAAAATACCTTTGAGAAAGGGCGTCAGCCAAGGAGACACAATCTTTCCAATGTTATTCACAGCGTGTTTACAAGAAGTATTCAGAACGTTGGATTGGGAACAGGTGTGAGTAATTGTTAATGGAGAATACCTCAGTAACCTCAGATTTGCTGATGACGTTGCCTTGCTAAGTAACTCGGGGAACGAATTGCAAAACATGCTTTCCGCACTGGATGAACACAGTAGAAGCGTGGGCCTGAAAATGAATACGCAGAAAACCAAAGTAATGATCAATAACTTCGGGACAGCACAGCAGTTTGGGATAGGGGGCGAGGTAGTGGAAGTGGTAAGCGAATATATCTACTTAGGCCAAGTTGCGGCCCCGGATCTCAACCATGAGTCATAGATAATTAGTAGGATCAGAATGGGGTGGAGTGCATACGGCAGATATTCTCAGTTAACGAATAGCAGCCTACCATTGTCCCTGAAGAAGAAAGTGTATGACAGCTGCATCTTACCGGTACTCACCTACGGGGCAGAAAATTGGAGGCTCACTCAGAGGGTTCAACCTAATTTGAGAACGAGTCGACGGGCAACGAAGCGAAAAATGATAGGTGTAACATTAGGAACAGGAAGAGAGATGAGTGGGTCAGGGAACAAACGCGTGTTAAGGACATATTAGTAGAAATTAGGAAAAAAAATCGACGTGAGCATGGCATGTAATGCGAATGCAAGATGACCGTTGGTCACTGAGGGTAAAAGAGTAGATTCCTAGAGAAGGCAAGCGTTGCAGGAGGCGGCAGAAAGTTAGATGGGCAGATAAGATCAAGAAGTTTGCAGGGATAAATTGTTCACAGTTGGCGCATTACCGGGGATAATTGGAGAATAATGGGAGAGGCCTTTGCCCTGCAGTGGGCGTAGATTGGCTGGTGATGATGATGGTGATGATGATGATGATCTTTATTTCATCCCTCTATGGGAATAATGGCCTTCCCCTGCTTCTAGACCCATCTGTTGATATCCACTGTGTTACCCTTATGGTCCAACGGTTGCTGGTTTGTCTCGCAATTATGCCAGTCCCGAAGTCAATTTCATTGTCTTCATTTGCATTATGATATCTTCTAATCTAATTTGTTCTCTTATCAAGGAAGCTCGTTTCCTCTCCCTGACTGCTATTCCTAACATATTTCGTTCCATGGCCCGCTGAGCTCACCTAAGTTAGCTTTCCAGTTGTTAAGCAAGGTTCGAAGTTGCAGCTCTGTGTATCTTGACTGGAAGAATCCAGGGCCTAGGTAGCTTACTTGTCATTAATTGGGAGTGCTCTCGGGGTGCATCCCAACCCACACCTATTCTGCGCCAGATTTCTCTCATGTAGTTGGCGTCAGCACTAACCCTTTGTCCGATGTAGTTACATTCTGTTACTTCTAGCAACTTTTCCCCTAAACTGAAGAGGGCGTTTTTGGCGTGAGTTCTTCCAATTACTTTAGATTTATTCATATTAATTTTTATTCCCACAGTCGTGCTTTCTGATGGCAATTGCTTAAGCATTGTTTGCGTGCGTTCTGCAGTCTCACTCAGAAATACTCTGTGGTCCATGAACCCAAATCACCCAAGTATTCCCAGTTTATCCTTACCCAAATTTTCCCTGTCACGTGTTGTAAATAACCCTCCAGACATACTATGAATAGTTTAGGCGAGATGGTATCTCCATTTATTGCTCCCTTTCGGGTCGAAATTTATCGCTTTGCTTGTGGAGGGTAATCCTGTCCGTGCTTTTTTTATATATGTCTTCTAGAAGTCTTATGCAAGTCTCCTCTATTCACTGGTCTCATAGGGCTTCTAGCACGGCTGCGGTGAGTACGGAATCAAACGCTTTCACATAGTCTGTAAATGCCCTGTAAGGGGTTTAGTATATTATGGGAATTTTTGTATCACTTAATTGAGAACATGGATGTGATCTTGGATGCACTTGGCCAGGTACTACGCGGCTTTTGAGCGTGTAAATGCAGGGTGGGAAAGGTAGGCTACCCCCGCATCATGGTCATTGCCGGAGAAAATAGTACAAGCCTATACACGAGGATATAAGCCCTTGATTTTTAGGTGCAGTACTTACTGGGGCAAAGGAAATTTTTTTAGGAGGCTAAAGCATTGTCAAAACATTTTGTGGCGCCTAATATCAGAAATACCTTATTTCCGAGAAGGAAGCAGAGGTTGCTTCATACCGAATGTCTTATGCAGCCTCGTGGTAGAAAAAGAGAAAATCTCATCTGTGATTTCGCTAAAGACTATTTCGGCCTCCTTGCCTGCTTTTTATGTTAAAAGACCTTCAATTTTTGGACGACGTTCCTTTCGGAAATCACCATCTGGTTCACGAAAATAGCCTTGATTACACAGGAAGGATGCTATTAGTGTCCCCAGCACATAAGCCGCTTCTACCAATCTGCAATCAAAAGTAAGCTGCTTAGGACTGCCAAATCCCACTAGATATGGTTAGATGCTCTGATTGCGTATGTAACGAATGCTACAGCGTTCAAACAGGGAGAAAAATGGTGGTTTTTATACGAAACCAACCGAGTGGCCAGTACCTTATTCGACATCGAGTTAATACTTTCGCTATATAATTCTCAATAAGCGAGAAAAATTGCACTCTTTTATAGAAATGTTTGTTTAGGTTATAGAAAAAGCACTGGATAGAGCATTTTATTGCTGTTTTAGTCGCTGACCAATAAGCAACACTGCTGCAGGCCAACGGCGGCACCACTAAAGGGACACTGAAAGCAAAATAGAAGCTTTCTACATCAATAGATTAGCTCACTGATCGCACGAATGTACCACTCTTACGTGCATTTTTCTCAAAAATAAAGTAGAAAATAGCGACAACGTGACGACAGCTACCGCAGCCACTGGCGATGCCGCACAACGTAGACGAGAGTGATCAAATTGCGGGACAAACAATTTAGTAATAAACCTCACAAGTTTATAAAAACTAACTGGAAATTATGTGGTGTATGGTTTGAATACCAGGGATGAGTATCAAAGCTAGAAGGAGTATTATGGGAGCCCAGCCGATAGATCACGTGGCTTTACCATACGCCAACAAGCTGTTTGTGTGACACTTGTACACCAGTGTGTTCATAGTGACTTTTATCATGATTCCCTACGTGCTTTCGCAATGCTAAAAACTCACGAAACCGCTTATTTTGGCTTCAATCAGTATTTTCAGGTGCGTCCAACGTCTGGTGCACGCCACGTTTTTCGGGGCTGCGGCTGGATGGCGCAACTCACCCACTTGGTAAGCGATCACATTATGCTAGATGGCGTGCATGGCTGCGGGCGAGCGGTTGCTTCGACGCCAGCCTTCGCACCGCCCCAGAAGGACAATATAACACCCTTAAATAAAGCGTGAATAGTCATTAGGGGCCATCAAGAAAAACTTTTCTCCATGTATGGAGGACGCGGTTGAACTAAGAGCAATGATTTCACCGAAACTGAAGGAATCACTTGGGACGTCATAGCGTTGTATACGGCTGATTCTACACAGCTATACTTCACCGCTGCTTCACTTTCTCCCGGTTCATCGTGATATACACAACAGCTCACACTTGCCGCTGCTTTCTTCATCTTGCCTCATCGAATCGCGATGAGGAAAATGCGTAACGGAAGCGCGCTGTTTCCATTACAATTTCTCAGCCATTGTGGCATCTTTTCGCACCAAATTGATGATAAATTGGATGTGGGAAGCTTAGACTTCCGTTTGAAACGAATTTGCTGGTTGTTTTTAGTGTCCCTTTGAGCTGACCGAAGCCCGTAGCAGTTATTTGTCGGCGCCGAAGGATTGGGGTGTGAAGACCTTCAGGATGTACATTAATGGTAAGTATTTGTGATCGCGCGGTTTTAAATGCGAAATGAATATTAGTTTTTCTCCGACAGCATATAAAAGCGTCTGTACCTCTCTTACAGGAATTAAGGTGCCACTTTGTTTCATTTGTGTATCTTGGTGGATCCCACGCCCCTCAAAGAGCACAGTACAGGATCGTTTTTCCGCAAAAAGATTATAACTGTTTTTGTCTGCCCAGAAAGCGAATTTGGGGCCTCCAAGCTGGACTCGGCTTCGAAAATTGACAGGGCAAAGGGTTTAAAAGCGATTTTGCCGTCGTCTACGTTCGCTGAGCTGGTCGGAACCGCTTTTCAAGTGAGTTTATTTTTGCCATAAACAGCGTGCGGAATACGAATTTACCGTCAGGCACGCGATTTTCTTGCACATAAATCCTAAAGAGTGCAGTACCAACTCTTACAAGCAAAGTTCTTTTGGTCATGTATATGCGAAGTGGATTGAGCTCATGTCTTAATATAATGAAATGTTGATGGTCCTGCAATGTGCCAATCACAGTCACAAGATTTATATAGGCCAAAATATATTTATGCGACACTGCTTATGAATCAAAGCATCGCAGCTGCAATGAAAGCAGTTTTGATGTATTTTTCTATTGCAACAAGTTGACAGTTGGTAGACCGCTGCGCCGAAAAGCGCGCCTAGCAGCTGACGAGAAGACCACTGCGTTCTCGGAAGAATGTGAGTAGTTTGTTGGTTACCCCCTTAGGAAGTCTTCAGAGGCACCTTCTTTGTGCCTTGGTCCAATTGCTTGAGGGGGAATTCGGATACGCGAAGCGCATTAGCTCAACACTGCAGAAAAAATGGACCGCTGCACTGACTCCGGGAAGAAATGGTGATTAACTTCAATAAGAATTACTTGGGTCCCCGTTGGCATTGCGGCCGCGCTGTGGAGACGCCAAGGCATGTTTCTGCGGCGTTTTAGATATGCATGATTTTGATCAATTTGATCAATTTGATCAATTTGAACATTTTTGAATGCTTAGAGGTCCTTGATCTCCTGTGGTTAAATATTTCTGCTTGCTCTGCTACATTGGCTAGATGGATATTGACGTTTGCTAGTAGTACACAAGCTAGAAGAATAACGTTTTGCTCACCCTATTCCTGCAATGGGATAGATCCTTGCGCTTGGCTCTAGATGTCTTACACTTCTTGTTTTCACGTGTATCGCACCGCTCTTGATTTGCTCTAGAGATGTGGAAACAAACACAGCTAGGGCCAAATATTAAGGATGTTATCGCGCTACATCGGGACGTCAAGTCAGAAGCTAAGAAACGGCAAGAAAACAGAGCTGCTATTTCAAAAGAAATGAAACAAAACAGTAACAGTATTAAGACCCCAGTTTTTGTAATTGAAAGGAATTCAGCAAGCGTTCTCCAGATTGAGCAGGACATTGAGCAGGAGCTGTTTGTAGTTCTGTGGAGGAGGTTGAGCTGTCTGTTTGGCGCACAAATCAGAGGCCAGTTATTGCAGTTGAAGATTTAACAATCGAATGAGACAGAACAACCTGATAAGTAAAGACTCTTTTCAAAAATAACATAAGGACTGCACCGCGACTGAGCGCATTGTACGGGTAATGTCCGCCTTAACTTCAGAAATAACGCAGCAGGATTCTGATGTCCAGCGTGCCCATCATGTCGGCCTTCTCAGACATGACTTCAGACGGCAAATATTCACTCAGTTCCTGAGTTTAAAAAAATATGATGCACTTCTAAATGTGCCCAAGTTAAAATACTTGGAGTCAGAAGTGCCGCACCAAGAGGAGTTCTTGCAAAAGAGTCAGCTTGACCGCAGAAACCTGCCGGAATTTCCCGTCTATTCCTAAAAATAATGAGCGTGAATATATTCGCTTTAACAGTCTGCAATTCAATGCTTAACGTATCGTTACGACGCTACTTCCGACACGGTTGTCCATCTACCATCACAGAATATTGCTCCCATTTATTGAAGGGCATATCAAAGGGAAGCTCCAACATTATCCTTCCCCAAAAGCTTGCCAAGAACGTGATGTTTCTGTTCTCCTGGCAAATTTCGTCAGCAGCTGGCGTCCGAAAATCGACGTTGTCGAGTAAATGACATGCACGTGTTTGGCTGACCTTTTTTTTTTATATCTCTGCGGTGTCTCAGTGCATAGGGCGTCGCGCTGCGGAGCACGAGGTCGCAGGTTCGATTCTCGGCCACGGCGCCCACTTTTCTGCTAGAGGCGAAAAGCAATAACGCCCCTGTGTTCAAGATTTCGGCGCATGTTAAAGATCCCCAGGTGGTCAAACTTAATACGGAGCCCTCCAGTGGCCTCCACTACGGCGCGCCTCATCGCCTGCGTTCGTCGGCGCGTGAAACCCTACAACCAATCAATCTTGATATCTCTATTAAACCAGGCTGAATCTCGATTAGAAGGCGTTATGACAGAAGTAAAAAGAGAATATTTGTCAACGGCTTTCACTCTTGACACCAGTCTTGAGCTGCTGTGGGTAAAAATGCAATTTTCTGGAATAATATATGCGGTTGCAAATTCCTATTATGCACCGCACAGCAATGATGATTTTGTAGATAATAGTTTCTGTATCTAACTTTCTGAACTTTCTAACGCTTCACGTCAGAAAGTTTGTTATTGATCCCTACAGTGCGTTATCATATCAGACGACGGCTTTATTTATTCTGATATAGACTAGGACACATCCCCTTCAAGCACACAGTGCAACTGACACGAATGTGCACAATTTCTTTGTAGATAACAGCTTTTTCATCTAACACAACTGGTGCATGCACAAACACGCGGAAACCGTACTGTGGAGTTAATTTTCTCAAATCACTTATCAATGGGAATGCCCGTTCACTGGAAGAATTTAGTGACCATTGTTTTGTGCACTGCCTGCGCTTGCTTCCAATCCCAACGAAAGTAAAAGCCGTAAAGTACATCCTAACTACCATGCGGTCAATACCGAGAAAACGACTTGCAAGCTGTCCTAATTTTTTTATCAGATTCTGAAGGAAACTGTACAAAGCCATACTACCAACTGTAACTTGGTAATGTTCCATGGTAATCTTAGCGCGATAAGGCAGGCTAACATTCCAAAAAACGCAACTATAATGAGAGCTAATGCTCTGTGGTTCTCTGTAAGCACAAAGTGTTTAAACCGAAAGAAAAGAGCGCACAAAATTGCAAAAAACTAACAAACGTCAAGATTGGCTGATATACTGACATCGCTACTCTATTTGGTGCACCCGAAAAGCAAATAAAATCAATATTTCAACCCAACTTTTCCTATTTTATTAAATACCGATCCTAAAACGTTCCGTCAAACCGTTGCCCCAGAAGACAGACGAACGACTCGTGTGCTTAAGCAAAGAAATGCAACTGCTTTCCCTTTCGCCTAATATGCTAATGTGTTTAACGAGCCCGTTTCCAATATTTTCATAAAAGCATCATTGGTGAATGAATAATGGCACGTAACCCACCCGATGATCATCCCCCTAGCGCAGCCTATCTCAATTACTTTAAACGGTTTTGCCAGCGCAATCGACAGATTGCTATTAAGCTAAAGTCCACGCCACGACTATGTCAGCAAAAATCTAGGAACGATATCTTTCCTTATCCCATCCTTTTAACTTTGAGTAGTTTTTAGCATTTTGGACGCCACGAGCTGATTGATTGATCGATTGTAGCGTTCAAACCGCCGACGCAACGCAGGCGATGAGGCGCGCCGTACTGGAGGGCTCAGGATTAATTTTGACCACCTGGGGATCTTTACGTGCGCAGAAATCTCGTACCACACGGGCATTTTTGCTTTTCGCCTCCATCAGAAAAGCGACCGCCGCGGCCGGAATCGAACCGGCGACCTCGTGCTCAGCAGCGCAACGCCTTGGCCACTGAGCCACCGTGGCGGGTTGGACGCCACAAGCATTCCATCCAAATAAAAGCTTGCCACATCAAGCCAATATTTAAATCTGGTGATAGCGATCGTCGCTCCAACTACAGGCCTATTTCTTAGGAACCGTGCGTTGCAGTTGGCTAGAAAACGTGATTTACACCCGTGTAATAACATGCATCAATAAAAATATCTCGCTTTTAAAATCAGCGCCTTTATTGGCATGAATGGTCAGGTAAAACACAGTTATTGGAATTAGGCCTGCACGAAGCTTACGTACAGAGCGTTACATCGGTGCAATTTTATTGACCTGTCAAAAGCTTTTGATCGTGTGCCTTACAACCGTCTGTGCCTGAAACAAACGCAACAGAAATTATTGAAAGTGCACCTTGCTGGATAAAACAATCTTTATCGGGGCGGTCGCAATCCATTATCATAAACAACGTGTATACAACAGCACATGTGATATCCCTTTGATGCCCAGTGTTGCTCAGGAGCAACAACTCAAACAATATTTTTTTCTATCGCACTTTAGGGTTTTTTCAACATTTACCATCTATTGACAGGCTTAGGATCCAAGATCTTCAAAAATTACAGAAGAGACAGCAGCACGTTCTTTCATGTGCTAAAAAAATATTGTGTACGCGTGTCAACTGGCATCGAGCTTGGTGGGTCAATGGGCTAGCGACAGGTAGGCGAAATTGTGCAATTCCGTTGTTATTACAAATGCTAGCAACACAAACGTCACTTTATTATCTTCACTTCAACCATAAATCATGCTTCTGAAGGTAGCTGTCATGTTCAAGTGTTATATGAGTAGCAAGTGCCCAGTATTTCTCAGTGAACAGTGTGTCGTTGTGTCCGTCCTAATGAACCAAATTTTTTTCTGACTTCATAGTTTTGATGTCGGAAGTCCTTTTAGATCATAAAACTTCTCACACGGTTAGAAAAATAATAAAGTTTTGGGCATCAATGGGTTAAATAGGACGTTCGGAAGGTCTCTGGCTGCGTCTTGGTGCTCTGCTTGTATCGGTTTATATAAATGATACAGCAACTAACATTACTTCCAGCATACGGTTTTTTTTTCTCATTGTAGTTGGCACAGGGAGATAGCTAGAGGAGATGATGATACTACTTTTCAGGCCAGCCTACCTGAGCTCTCTCAAAGATGCGACATACGGCACATGCAGGTAAATACCGAACAACCTGACACGTCCTGTTTTCTGTGCTTTCTAGATCGCCTTATAATGCTTACGCATAAACGGAACTGGTTTTGAGAAAGTAACAAAATTCAGATACTTGGGTGTATTTTTCACCTCTGATCTGTCACGGCAAACTCATCTACAATGCTACAAGCAAGGTTTCGAAAAAATTAGGGTTTCTTAAATGCAGTGAATTTTTAAATAATTCTGACACACGACTTCGGATGCATACTATATTGGCCAGCTCTTGCGTAGAATACGGAACAATAATTTTGAACCCCTACCTCCCAAAGTCTATTGACGACTATACTCGAGGCCGTCCGGAACAAGCCGCAAGGGTTTCTTTACCTTTCGTATTCCCGACCTCTAAGTGTATCAGTCGTATGGACTTTCCTTAATCTCGTATATCTGACCCTGCGTCGTGAATTATTGCGTCGTCTTAACTCCCATTCACTATACCAGAACCAGTCGCTGTTTCCTCTGGAGTATATACTTCCAGCGCATAACATTATCTTACGGACTAACCTTACGCAGAAGATACCACCTGTTTTTGCCCCCCAAAGAAAAACTCAATTCACTCCTCCTCGTCCAATCAATAAATGCTTGGAACCGACTACCGGTCAGTATAGTATGTGTGACGGCTTCATCTATATTTGAGGTCGTTTTGCTCCTTTACCTTCGAATCAAAAGGGGTCTGTAATTCTTCTTCCCTGGCAGGTCTTCTTCAGTAAAATTCGGTCGTGGTCTTTTTCTTCATTATTCGTTTTTCTCTTTTTCTTTGCTAGTGTATCCTGCGTTTGACAGGCTTTTGTTATGTATTCATGCTTAAACCTATTTGTGCAACCGT
This sequence comes from Haemaphysalis longicornis, assembly GCA_013339765.2. Lineage (NCBI taxonomy): Eukaryota > Metazoa > Arthropoda > Arachnida > Ixodida > Ixodidae > Haemaphysalis > Haemaphysalis longicornis. Next base: position 14,067,784 of record CM023451.1, read on the forward strand.
ATTGCTTTCTTTTTTATGTCTTGTAATTATGTTGAATAAAGTCGTTTGCCACTGCGAAAGTATCGCACCGCATTTGCTAACGCATCTGGCTCATGTGATGCGCCGGCCGTCTCAGCCTACCCCCGTCTGAAACCTCATTTGTGCGCTGCGCCTCGGTAGGGCATTGGTCCACCATAGATAAATGAGGTGCGGTAAAAAAACAAATGCGATGTTGTACTGTCCAATTCTTGTAAGCACGCTTTATTACCACAACCGTGTAAGTAATGCCCTAACCGGCCCTAAGGCTACTGAAATAAAAAAAAATTGAGTCAAAGATATAAAAATAGTCTTCATTTCATGAGCGAGTCCTGGAATGGCGTACCCAACGTATCGCAATGTGCCCCTTTCACCTCTATAGGCCCATCGCCATTCCCCCTGAGGCCTTGAGGCAAGGAAAGAGCACAAAATATTATATTGTCAATATATCTACTCCACTCGATCAGAACCAGTCAACAGTGATTAAGAGCCCTAGAGAAGGCACCTCAAATGTAAAATATAAAGAGATAAATCTCTTGGTTGGAGTAACATATTTGTTTTCATTCTCACTGTGTTGTGCGATCAAGTTCATATTCAAGAAGATTCAGGTGACCTCAGAGTTTTTTTTACGGGCTGGGTTTATTGAAGGGTAAATATGTATGGTTTGCAACCGACCTTCTTCCTTTTTGTGCGTTTGCAGCATCTCGAAACCGCCTTGACTCGGGCATTTCATTAAAGCTGAAAACCGCACGCAGTTTTCGTTTAATCACAACGTAATATTGGTTTGAGCTTCTAACGCCACCTTAATGAAGCAATGAAAGTAAGCTAGAATTGTGGTATGTGTAATGCACCTGCTATTTTTTGCTCGCATGAATGACTCTTGTTTGTATTTTTCGCGCTTTAAGAAGAAGTGAATATGAAGACTTTTTATCGACACACTGTTGATCGATAGCCCTCAAAAAACTATGATCAACGTGTGCAAGACGTAGCAAAGTTCATAATATAAAACATGAAATAAAACTATTGCGATGTAGCTTCACGGTGCTGACTTCAATTGGGTAGACGTCCACAGCAGTTGTAATGCTCTATAATTTTGCCCTTCAATGTAACAGCAAGAGTCAAGCCGGAGACAGAGCCTGTAGCCACACGTTTTTGATCAAGACTCTTGAGAACAGCTGGCGTTGACGTCAACGTTGGTTTAGTGAAAAGGTGAAGAAATTGCTTTTCGGGACATGCTTGCCGAGGTTTATGGTCCCTTTGATGTGCAAAGCCAGGAGTTACAGTTCTGGTTTTTTCATTGGATTTGTAACTGAGTTTTAACAACGCAGTTGTTCTAGCTGGCCGCAATGGTCATAACGTGCGCGTGACGTGTAACACGTTAAAAAACACCAAGAAAATGTCGAGCACGTGTGCGCGCGTGCCTCCCGACGACCGCCCAGCGTGTCCGGACTACGATTGTGCAAGGGCTTATCGAGACAACTTGCAGGTACCGCTCCCTCGATTGAACGAGTGGGAACTTGTGGAAGTCTAAAATGGCGAGGATGAGCTTGCAGAATATTTGCCGACTGCCTGTAATGGTTGCCGTGAGGAAAACGACGATTTCTATGAATATGACAATGACTAGTATTAGCACAGTTGAAAACGACGACGGAACATGTAATAAGCAGTTTCAAATTTCTAAAAATGCGTGGTGATGTGTTCTTCACTGCTTACGTAGAAAGAAATCTCGCAGCTTCGCAGCGGTTCGAGCTATTCGCGACCCATTGCAAGCTTCCCCAGTTTATCTGGTAGAACTTTAGGTAGAAATGATGTAGGCGCATTATGGTTACAATCTGCAACCAAGGCGTGCATAACTTATCTTTTCCTGATTGCTATTCGTGTAGCTGCTGTCAATGAAAACCATTCGCCCATTTCAAAGATTCTAAAGAATAGTTGGTGTCGACAATCCTGCCAAGGCGTTGCCTTCAAACAAAAATATACACCCATCACATACTACTTGGCATGTCTCGGGAATGTTTAAATCTTGCGCTATTTGGGTTCACTCACTGTGAAAGGGCCTGAAATAAGACAGACCGCGACGTCCCGGCTTTAGGCTCCAAATGTAAATAAAAAGGGTTGCCCGAGGGCCGCGATGTCCTGATGCTACGGTGGTGGTTTTATTTTTCAATTTTCTATTTCAAAACACAATAGGCCACAGCACATGAATAATTTTATCTTCAAACTCAATGTTGGATGCATGTACATCATCCATGTGTTTCGAGGTTGAATAAACGGTTGAATTTTCTCTTTAAAAATCTCAACTAAACTTCAATTTTCCTCAAATTGCCCACACAACTTTCCAACACCCTGCCAACATTACTAGTCGTTACACGCAATACTAATGCATCTTTTGCGTCTCTGCATTGTTTTCGACTGATTAACCACTTTATCTCTTGTCTTCAGATCATAAAGCCACATCATATATGAGGGAACAGTTTCTTTGCTATGCAAAAATGGTGCGCCTTCCATTGCGCGATGAGCTACAGCATGCACTTCACCTTTCATGAAATTGCTGCTTCGCGCTTGCTATCAGAAATAATGTCTGTGGGTGGTGAGGTGCCGTCGTTAAGCTTTCGTTATTGCGTCGGACAGTATTTGGCTCGAACAGAATTCTCTGCCCACCACAACGGTCCGTCGCCGGCAACGTAGGGGTCCTCCATTAGAGGGCCGAAGTTTGAATGTCTCCGAATTTCAGAAGGGCCTTCATCACAGGTTTCGCCGCAGAAATGCAAAATAAGAAAAGAGACAGCGATGTCCCGGTGACACGGGGGTAATTCAATTTATTTAATGTGGCATTGTAATAACGGCGTACTAGCTCGAACTACACACTAAGCTTTTTTTTACAAAAGGATGTCAAAATGTTGTCTTATGCAGCACACCTGTAGGAAGGGTTTTGACGAAAAAATGGTGTGCTTGTAAACACCCTCAGTGGGTGTAAGACTGCTGAGCACCGTAATGTAAGAGCGGGGTAGCGCAGCTACGGGCGACAATGTGGATCGGCTGAGCGTGCAACCGGACATGCAGACACATGCAACACACACAAGTCACACTTGGAGCACAAGTGATTTGAGCAAGAAAACCAACGGGATGCACGGGGCCTCTGGAGTATATTCTCACTTAATTTACGACTACATCTGCTCCTCTAGCTTTTACAGCCCCAAGAGGAAAGTCCTCGTAAAGAGTCGTTGGGTTGTCGAAAAAATCAGATATTAGGCGCTGCTTTAGAATTATGCATTTTAATATCAGCATGTACAAGGAACGATGCCGATTTGCAAACACGTTTTTAATCATGAGGTGGAGTGGAAAAAGTGCTGTAGTTAATAAGTGCAATGAGTCATGTAGCTTTGTTGAATGTTAAAGACCTATTTCAGACGTTTTCAACACCCTTTAGGAAGGATGTTCAGTATTTCAAAACGTTTTCCGCATGAGTCTAAAGCTACAAATCAGGGCGTTGGAACCTATTAAAAAGGTGTAAAAGACCTCCTCCTTTGGAGGTCTTTCCGCATTTTTGCATAGGTGGTCTTAAACATTGTCTGCGAGCGAGGGGATGTTTCGTACCTCCCGGTGTTTAAAACAATATAAAATTGCACAATTTATTAACCGCGGAGCTGTTTAAAATTTAGTTTGGTTCGGCGGCGTTAGCAAAAAGCAATACCATAAAAATACTGCTAAAAGCAAGAACTCCTGTGTGTTCGAGATTTCGGTGCACGATGAAGATTCCCAGGTGGTCTAAATTAATACGGAGCTTTCCACTACGGCGCGCCTCATTGCCTGTGTAGCGTGGGCGCTTTAAACCTCGTAATTATTCAAATAAAAACGGTGCCACCTGTAAATGGTGCACCACAGCCGATAGGGCGTTATAACAGTGAAGCCGGCTTGCGCGGCTGCTCGAGTGTGAGGACAAGTGGTATATGCCTAGGCGCACCCCTTTGTATACCATTTTAAAGGTGACCGTCTTTCTTGGGCTACTAAAACGCAATAAATGATGCCGGTTACACTAGTGGGGCAAGGCTGGAAAATCCGCGGAGCTAGGGGTCGAACTACTTGTTTACTTCCGGGATCCGCTGTCAGTGTGTGGGACCGACCGGAACTGCCTTGTAAAATCCGGTTGAACTTGACCTTACTTCTGAGCACTTAGCCTAGCGCAGCAAGAACGTGAAAAACCTAACAAAACTTAGTAAAGCTTAAGAAAACCTAGCAAAACTTAGCACAGCTCGGCCCCCTGCTCCTCTGTTTCTTTTGCAACGGAATACCGTTTTCACATCTTTCCAAAACCCTACAAAACCTAGGGTATTGCAGTCAGTCAGCACTTTTTTTGCCACACAACAAGGATGTAAAGCTGCAAATTATGGTGTTCAAACCTAAAAAAGTCAATAGGGACTTCGCAACACACTTAGTCCTCATATACTACACAATTGTAGGCGATATGGGTTTAAAAAAGTTTATTGTGCAGAGATGCTCATGTGATGATGAAAACCGATGATGATCTCAGCGTTGTATCAGTGATGATGATTCGTACAAGAAAAATATTTAACGCAGCGAAAGGCAAGAACCGTGAATGTAGAGGACGGCCGCTAACTCGCAAAAACATTTAAAAAAAACAGCATGCATATACACTTTCGGCGTAATCAACCACACTTACAAACACTAACTGGAATGCCGTGAAGGTACACATCAACAATCATCCAGAACATTATCAAGGAACACACGCTCTTTGGTGTAGATTAGCAGCGCTTGCGCAGCAACGCAATTATCAGCGTTTTCGCCTCATGTGGCAGGCTTCCGCTCCTTCAAGTGCCGTGACTTCCCGACTTCGTTTCAGAATTTTTGTTTTGTCCAATTCGCGTACACAGTGACATTCCTTGCAGTGGGATGGCAAGTGTGATCCGGTTCCATTTTTTTTATGAAGAGGGCCATTTCTTGCAGTCGTTCATTCAAACATCAACCAGTTTGGCCGATGTATACTCTCCCACTATCCAATGGTATTTCACACTTAAAATCTGCAATGCAGTCTACAAAAGGCTTGGTATACCTCTTACCGCATGTTTTGGGACGTTTCTTTTTGGGATCGGTTCCCGATCATAGCGTGCGAGGTTTCAATGGTGCTAAAAACACTTGCCGGATCACACTTGCCGTACCACTGCAAGAATGTCAGTGTGTACCCGAATTGGACAAAACAAAAATTCAGAAAAGAAGTCAGAACGTCACCGCCCATGAAGTAGTAGAAGCCTCCTACGTCAAGCGAAAGCGACATCATTGCGTGAGTGCTCTATCGCTGCCAATCTACGCAAAAGAATGTGCGTTCTTTGATAATTTTCTTGATGTTTGTTGATGTGTGCCTTCACCGGATGCTTGTCAGTTTTTTACACATGTGTGATTACGCCAAAAGTATATATGCAGCCGTCTTTTTTTCAATAAAACCCCAGTTGCGAGTTAACGCCCGTCCTGTTGGTTCACCGTCCTTGTCTTCAGCTGAGCTAAATCTTTTTTCTGTAATATGAACCAGCTCGCCGAGCAACACGTCTTAATGAAGACTCGTAAATTATCTATATTGGTCTAAGCTTTTTTTTTTTAAAAAGCATTCTTTACTTTGAAGCCCCTAAAATATCCAAATTATTTCTGCTGATATATGTACCCATAGAAATGTCTAAACGCTATTTACAGGGTTTTCCCATAATGAAGCCTTAGAGGACGTGTAATCTTTATTTGATCTAAAATGGTGCTTTTACTGATCCTAGATATCTGTTTATGCCTTTATTAAGATTTTGTAAAAAGATGCCTATGCATATGGCCACAAATTGATATGGCAACTTCTCTTCAAAGAACCTCTAACCACCTTGCCTTCTTAGAGGCAAGGCAGTTAAAACTTCATTGTTGTTACAGCACAGGAGTTGCACAAAATTTAACTTTTAGTTACACCCCCCAAAAGTAAAAAGTTACCCCCGATTCGCTGTGTGAAAAGTGGTTAAACAGAGGAGCCAAAACAATTGCACGGCCCAAGGCACCAATGACTAGGGCGCACATTCATTAACTCTATACCGTAGGGGCCTCTAAGCGATCCCAACGCCGTTTGAGCGTATATGCACATGCTTTTTATTTTCTGCATTTAACGTACTCACACTGTCTGGTTTTCTCATATAGAGATTCCGTTTCTGGCTGTCACTTCCATGTACCAGGTCCATATCTCGCACAGTGATTTTTTACCTGTTCTGTGTACCTTAAATACATTTTTTATGACACCTGGAATCTCTGTATGGTAGATTTGTGCATTATAAACTTATTTCATGTGGTTTTGTTCACTTTAGGCCAGTTCCAGCTGCTACTTTGTTATTTGTTTGTACTTTTCAGCGGATTGGTCACTTTTATGTCGGTTTCGGTTACTTCTCTTGAGTATTTTTGCCCATTAGCAAGGTTTTATCCTAGTTAGTTCGGTTCTGGTTCAGAATATTTTTTACTTCAGTGGCTTCGTCCCTTTCAGGTCGTTTTTAGCTGATGCACATTTAGTTGAGCAAAGGCCAGCTGCGGTAAGCATTTCTGCGTGTTTTTTTTGGGGGGGGGGGGGGCGGAGGGGCTTGAGGGGTATAGTTTTTCCGGTTTTAGGTAGGATTTGCATGTAATATTTTGTTCAGCTTGGTTTCTACATGCTTTCGGTAGGTTTCAGCTGTCGAACGTGCCTAAAACTGATGCGGGCCCCTACGGGAGATGGTTTTTGAACACGCTACCAGGGCGCGGGCGAAGCAAGTACAAATAACAAAACACGACCGTTTGTTTTCATCAACTGGCAAATACATACTTAATTAGCTTAATAAAACTAAAGAGGATTATAGTTTATTTTTGACATTAACATAGGCAGTATGCTGGGCAAAATGGCTTTAGTGTGGCAGGTACATGTCAGGTGTAGTAAAATTGCGACTGATAGTTGCCATAATAATACTGAGATAAAACTTCCCAGGGTTATGCACATATTGTAGTTGCCTAACGTCGCACAATTTCTTCGGTTTCGGCAAAGTTTTGATAAAAACAATTTACAGCTCTTTCTGCACGAACACCTTTTCAAGTAGAAGCCCAGTGAAGGTAGGCGCTAATTCCGAATTCCGTACAGCTCCGCTGTGCCCTGATCATGCATGGCAAGCACAATTTATTTTTCACATTTTCCATCCCAAATTTCCCAAGTTGTTATGTTGGTGCTACAAAATTGTTCCACAATGTTCGCATTGCCCCGAAGCGTCTTGTGTCAAGTATTTTCCGTGCGAAAACCCCACATGATTCAGCCACAGGGCACATATCCGTCGGTGTACAGTTTGTAAAGGGTTAGAATCATGGTTTCATAAAAGTATCTTCATATCTTAGCCAGTTCATTTGTATGCAACACTTATCACTATATACCAAGTAATTTCACCGTTTTTCCCATGCAGTGGATCTGCCACTGCTGCACTGGGGCGTTGAACCGGCACACAATGAACGTGCCACTCACACACTTTCTGCTTCTCGCACAGGTTGGTACCGTTACATCACGCTATAAAAACGTTGCTGTTTTTATTTTGCCGGTTTTCACGCAGTGTTATTTTGCTGTGTAGTCAAGAACTCGCTGTGTAAAAAGCGTATAAGAGGTCAATTTCATCTCTTGCGAAGAGCCTCGTTTTATTTTTCCTTTTGCTGTGTGCAGTGATGTTCAGGTAAACCCCGTCGCTAGAAAACACCTTACAGCTAAGGCACTTTGGATGAACAAAGAGAAATCAAGTACAAACTTTGTCTTAGTGAGACTAAGCAGACATCTCAAGTTGAATCGTTACAGAAATTGGCAGGGCAGAACTCTGACTTGGAAGCAAGATGCTCCGGAAATAGAGGGTCTAGGCCCTATAGTCACCGAGGGTAAAAAAAGCTGTAAAGAAAACCCTAAGTAATGCCGAGGTCGCGAGCCAAGATCGACGACCTGGAGAACCGGGGTAGACGCTGCAATCTTCTCTTTTTTTGGAGTCGATATAAAGACGCCACTGAAACAAGAGCAGCTTCACAAAAAGTAATGGAAGAAGCCTCTATAGGGAAATGACAAACAAGTCCTACGGCAATTGCTAGAGCCCATAGAATCGTAAAATTTAACTCTGAGAGTAAACGACCGCTGATTGTTCATTTTACACCGTCCAAAGAGAATAATCGTTTCAAGCTAAAAAGCTAAAAATTCTGGAAGTTAAAAAAGTTATAACACTGGAATAAGGTTTGTCAGAACATTTTTACGATAAGCACGCAGAAAAAGAAAATTGCTTTGCAAAGCAATTTTCTTTCGCAAATCGCGGTGACGTTCGCTTGCACGAATAGACATTCGGACACCAGTTGCAATGAATCTGTTGCAATATGCACAACACTATTTATTTTATTTTACTTATAAGTACCTTACAGCCCCTTGGTTAGGGCATTGAGTACGGGGGCTAACAAAGACAAGCACAAGAAGTAAATAGGCGAAAAGTGCAAAACGTAAGCGCGAAACAAGAGTAACATAGGAACAAGAACTATGTATAAATTGCCATCATAAATCATCGCCGAACAAGTCAAAAGATGCAGTTCATGGCACACACAAGTTAGGATAGTGTATGTGTAAATTAAATTGCCACAGATTTCGGTTTAATAAACAGGGAAAGTCATGACAGCGCTTGCAGGAAGTGTAAACAGTTTGTTCAGGTAGGTCTAAACAAACAAAAATAAACTACAAGAAATAAGTGGGCAATTGGTTTTACGAAAGAACTTTTGCAGAGCACTATAAATGCTATGTACATACAAGAACGAAGCAGTCAACCTAAAATTATTAACTGAAATGTAAGAGTAACCTGTTGTAGAAGGCAACTGGGTAAGTGTCAGATACTATGTTAATGGGAAGATCATTCTACAACGTGATGACTCGAGGCAATGCGTATGCGTTAAAAGAGTTTGTTTAACTCTACATGCGCGATAAACTAAGTCGGTTGTATGGTCTTGTTGATAAGTGGGAGGGTCATTCAATTGGAAGTGGGCATTTTAGTGCTATTGACGTATTCGTGAAAGACGCATAAAAGAGAAATATTGCGGCGAGTGGATAATAATAGAAGTGAACTATTCCTTTTAGGTTGTGTTACGCTTCATCAGAAAATCTAATTACGAGAAATGAATCGGACTGCCCTATTTTGAACTGCCTCGATAATGTTAGTCAAGTAATTTTTTTTGGGGGGGGGGACCAGATCATAGAGGCAAATTCGAGTTGAGGGCGAACAAAAGTTTTGTAAGCTGGTTTTCGGGCGTTAGCGGGAGAGGAATGTAAGTTATAGGGTATTTATCCCAATGATCTTCAGGCATTTGCGCAGATATTAGTGATGTGAGAGAACGGTGAAATATTTTGTGTGCAGTGTACGCCCAAATATTTTTATGTAGAAAGAAGCGAGAGGAGTTTGTGATTGATACGGTATGAAAAAATGGAGGGGTCATGCTTACGACTAAATGGTTGTACATTTGGATGCGTTTAGAACCATTTGCCGTTTCACACCGCTTGGCAATTACGTCGATTTTTTTGTAGTGCGTAATAATCGTTAACGTTTTTGATAGGTTAGTAGATTATACAGTCGCCGGCAAACATTCATATGAATGATGTAACGCCATGAGTCAAGTCGTTAATAAGGATAAGAAATAGCAGCGGAGTGAGCAAGCTGCCTTGGGGCAGACCGGAAGTTACATCACACATTGACGACGAATCATTATCGATGACAGTGAACTGCTTCCGGAGAGAAAAAAAATTTCGAAGCCAAGATAAGGTTAGAGAGTCTAATTGAAGAACAGATAGTTTCGAGATTAGGCGGCAGTGGGGCATACGGTCAAAGGCTTTCGAAAAGTCGAGAAAAATGCAGTCTGTTTGGAGGTTAATATTCATGTTTGAGGGGAGGTCAGTTGTGAATTCTAGCAGTTGTGTCTCGCATGACTAAACTTTTCTAAACCCATGCTGGTTGCGGAAAACGAAGTGGTTAGACTCAAGGTGGTTGTAAATGTGGGAAGCGGCAATGTGTTCTAATAGGTTGCAGCAAATGGATGTAAGTGAGATTGGGCGGTAATTTTGGAGTAGATGTTTGTCTCCTGATTTAAACAATTGGGTAACTTTGGCAATTTTCCATTCGTCAGGTATCTTTCCAGACTCTAAACTTTGTTAAAAAATATACCACAGAATTTCACTTGTAGTGGAAATGGTGTTTTTAGTACTTTTGAGTTAATATTATCAGCGCCAGCGGAGCTGGACACCTTCAGCTTGGATATCAGACATTCTATACCTTCGGCTGTAATTTCAATAGGTTGCATGTACTGGTAGTTATATTCCGGGACGTTAGGTAATGTGGATTGGCCTTTCCGAGTAAACATTGAGGCAAAAAACGCATTAAAAGCAGAACAACACTGGCTGTTAGAAAGAGGTTCGTGATTCTCATCATGTACAATATTGCGGTTAGCCTCCCGATTAAGAGATATTTCACGCCAGATTTTTTGGGGGTGAGTTTTTAGAAGGGAACCCAGATCTGTTGAAAAATATTTAAGTTTCGCAGAACGTATCGACTGCCGAGTAGGCCTTTAAACACTGGTTATACTTCTTCCACGCACTGGCTGTGCGCAGGCGATAAGCATTTCGGTACAGACGATTTTTTTTATTTCCTAACTGGCTGAGCGACTTAGCGAACCAGGCATTGGATTTGTCATTGGATACCGAAATCAAGGGAATGTATTTGTTAATCAAGACGGTCATTTTTTTCCTGGAAAAGTACCCAGTTGTCGTGGACCGAACGATTATAATGCGGGCAAAAATACCTGGCTAAAGAACATTTCAAGATCATTGTTGATTTAGGCATTGTTGGCTTCATTATAGTCACGAATTGTTTTCGTAGTTTTGCCGGAAAATGCTACAGGAAGATAAAGGATTACTTCAAGAATATGTGGTCGCTAAGACCTTCTCGGTAAAGGACTTCCACTACAGTATCAGGGGCTTAGGTTAGTATTACCTCTAAGATATTATTTCCACTGGTGGGTTTATTGACGACCTGTACAAGAATTAAAGTCAAGAGGTAGGCTGAAAAACTCGGCTGATGTGTTACAAGGGGAGCATAGAAGGTTCCAATCAATCTGCGGAAGGCTAAACTCTCCAAGAAGAAAGACATTTTCAGTGTGGCATAAATTCATGGCATCAGTAATACGTTTTCTCAATTCAGTTGCGAAACAAGTATTGGAATCAAGAGGGTGGTAACAGTTTCCTATAAGAAGAACGTTAGTAGGGCTTGTTTGGCCAGCTACCCAAATTATCTCAAGTACCGATTTTCTGTCGACAACGTAAAAACAAATAGTTTATCTAATACCCAAAACAAACACCGCCACTTCTTCTGTCAGCGGGTGTTTACGGTAGATATAAAGGTGCTAGAATTTGGCTAAAGCGCGTTATCTGTAATATCCGGGTGCAGCCACGTCTCGGTAAGTGCGAGGACGTGACATTCGTTGTCGTCTAGAAGGGAAACCAAATTCCTTCTTTTTTAAGCAGTAGGCTATGTATGTTTGTAAACGTAAATGATAATCAAGTTTTGTTAGAAAGGGGGTTATCTTGGGGACGCTCTTCAGCGCACGTGTTGCTGCAGCTTTTGATAGTGCGCTTCGTAAGAGGCGGGGGATGTAAGAGCTATCTTGTCGACAGCACCACTTGGTTTGTAATACTATCAACCACATAGGTTTTTTGTCGATGCGTAAAGTGATGATTGATTGATTGCAAGGTTTAACGCGCCGACGGAACGCAGGCGATGAGGCGCGCCGTAGTGGAGGGCTCCGGAATAATTTTCACCACCTGGGGATCTTTAACATGTGACGAAATATCGTATACACGGGCGTTTTCGCTTTTTCCGTCCATCAGAAAAGCGGCCGCCGCGCCGGGAATCGAACCCGCGACCTCGTGCTCAGCAGCGCAATCGATGCGTAAAGTGTCGACGGCTAATAGAATTTGGTGTTTTGAGCCTTCGCAAAGTCGTGTACCTTTTCCCTTATTTGTCTGGTAGCAAAAGAGCAATCTTCCCTGATAGAAAATCCCGTTCCCTTCTTTCGCGCTTACGACAGTACTTCCTGTTTGTCTTTGAAGAATGCAAATTTTGCTTTTATGGGCCTGTTTTTACCTTGTGTGTATTCGCCTAGTCTACGTACGCGTTAAAAAAGCGTGCTGGTTTTGGGTAACTCTAAATTGTTGGAGCGAAAATTGATTATTTTTTACATGATTTGGCCCAATCTTCCTCGGGATCATCATCGAGTTAAAAAAAAGCTACTTTGACCTTTGCTGTCTATTTTCTGCGTCATTCCAACGGGACGCCATAGTCGTAACTTCATCGGAAAGTTCAAGAATTGCTTTTTCTGCTGTCTTAGTATCAGCTGTACTGTGGGATGCATAGTTTGATTCTAGTGATACAAACTTTGCATTCAGTGCAGAGATTTCATTAACACCAGCTCCGTGTCTATCCTTGATGCATTGAAGTTGGGCCATCAGCGTCTCGTTTGTCTCCTCAAGCTTGCGGATAGTCTCCGGAGCTGCCGAAAAAGCTTCAGCCTCGGTTTTGCTCATCGGCTCTAGGCTTGACTTGACATCACCCGAAAGCATAAGTAGAAGGCTAGACAAGCAAGAGCGGATGTCACGCGAGAATGACACTGTTCGCTTCAGCGCATCAAACCACTCTGATGGGCACGACACCGAACTCATGCAGTAATCTCGACAAGTTACTGCTGCAGCACTTCTCAGGTAACTTACCTGCAATAACAGAACACGTAAGCCATGCATTCTGGCGTCGGTCCCGTGCCCGAAGTCGAACGGCGCTGAGGGCCTTTCGAATCCCGCTGCTTCCGTGCGGAGCGTTGTCGATGACGTTCCAGGTTGCCAGATTTGTGGGCTCGCCGTGTCCAAATTAAGAGCTAGGAGCACCGAAGCAGGCCAGTTGGAGTGCTCGTCACCTAGGATCCGCTCGCACGTGCCGGGAAGTGAAGCTCAGATAACCCAGGTCACTGTAGCTTGCAATAACTACACGCGCTAGACTTCAATATTATCTACCGGAGCTTCCGTCCGGCGGCGTGGTTCAGCGGCAACACGTGAGGGTTCTTCTGTTTAATTGCGGCCGTCGGTGGTTCTATCCCGGCTTGGGCCGGCGGACTAACCATTTCTTTCCTCACATATAGTTCCCAAAGGGAGTAATGACAGTGGCAGAGGCCTTTATACCCCTAGAGGACGAAGGTTTCGTCCTTTTTGCCCAAGAGTGTGGGAATTCGCTAAAACTCATAAAAAAGACGATACAGCGAAGCCGACAACAGTTCGCTATTTTTTGTTACATACAGGTTTTCGTTACATGCATGTGTCGAGTTAATGCTCGCGAGAATGAAGCAGAAACGAAGCCAATATGCTGGGTGTCAGAGAAGGGGAACTCACCCTTCATGGATTTACTCCACAGCTGAAAACTGCGTCATTTGCGCCTGCTGCTTTTGCACAAGCTTTGGCACTACGCCATGCTCTAAAGAAGCAAACTCCATTACCCACCCATTACAAACGTTAATTTTGCCTTTTACCACCCTTTCGGTGCCCAAATGCTTTTCAAGAGCCAAACGCAAGCTAAAAGGGCGGCTTTTTTCGAACTTGATTCTCTTTACTGCACTCAAAATTGGTTGGAAGGGGGCCAGCTGGGGTACTATACCAGGCGGCGACATTTCTTTTTCCGGTTGTCGGATGTGCCATTTAAAATGGTTATTGTTTTGAAAAGTTACAACGTTTGGTTTTCTGGAAGCATATCTCATGGGAGACGAGCAGAGACAACAGATAGCAGCGGAGACGTGCGACTACACGCCGACAGGACGGCCTAGCTCCTCAAAACTTAAGTCTTAAGCCACAATCACACTCTCACGTGGAAACGCACTGTAGTTTGCGGTGCGGGTAAAAAAAAACCTGAAGTTTACTTGCTCTTGCTAGCTGGTGCGGTGTCACACTACACAAGCAAAACCAGAGGTAGATTGTACGTTATCCACGGTATGGCGCTAGCCCCTTCGTTCTTCCTCATGATCTTGACAAATTTCATTTTTAGGCGATTCTAGACGCTTTAGTTGCTGCAGGCTCCTTACAGTAATGCTAGTACGCTAGCAGGCTTCTTACAGTAGAGAATAGGAAATCTAAACACTTCGTAAAATCAGGAATTCGTTAAATACAGCTTCGTTAAATCCAGACTTAAACGTAGTCGTGCTAGCCTGAGGCTTGACGTCCTTTATCTTGACAAAATTGTTTTTTCGTGTGCTGAACTGCCTTAGCATCAAAAACAAACTTGAACATTTTGATAGCCTGGTTCAAACAGTGAAACAATTTGGGGTTAATCGGTACAGTATCAGCGTTCGCATGAAGACGTCGCAACCAACAAAGTATTCCCTGATAACTATGAACGTCACAGAAACGGTATTAGTGGTCATAGAGGTGGCGTTTTCATATTAGTTGGCCCTATTATTGCTTCCTTGAAAAGCTATATCCCAAGTACTTCGTAAAAATCAGTTTGGTGCCGTTAAAGATTAGTAATAGCAAATGTATGTCAGTTTGCAGCTTTTACCAGCCACGGACGTCTGGTGCAGAGGAGGCGTCCGAATTCTTCACAGTGGCTGAGTCTGTTTGGTCTTATTATGTGGTAATAGGCGGAGATTTCAACATCCCAGAGATTGATATGCATCAGCTGTCGGCGTTTCCGGGTATAACTGGTAGCCTTGACGCGTCAAAGGCCAATTTTGTGGACTTGCTTTTCCTAACGGAAATGTTCCTAGAACCAACCAAAGGCAACGACATTTTAGATATTTTCTTAACAAATGTATCAAAACAACTGCTATATACAGTTATCACTGATAACCAGGCTGTCGTGTGTGAAATAAATATGCAAAGTGCAAACGCCTAGAGTAAGAACTGCCAGCACGTCTTTAGTTATTACAATGCTAGAATAAAAGAAATAAATGAAGCCCTAGACAATCATTTTATCACTAATAAAACGTTGCCATAGTCACATTCGGTGTAGGAGCTCCGGACTCCATTCAAAGACAAACTACTGTGCCTGCGACACCGGTATGTATCGTCATGGTCATTGTCCACACGACGCAGCAAAAATAAGCCCTTGTTTACACAAGAATTACGCAGGCTCTCTCAAAGCCGACAAAGAGTGTTCAAGTTGCTTGGGTGCTTGCCTGGCATCCCGTGATGGGCTAGCAAAACTGGTTATGGACAGGAGTTTTAGTAAATCTGCCTACCTAGAAATGTTAAATTGGCGGTAACTTGAACAACGCAGAACGCTACCTTGCCTGAAGTTATTTTATGAGATATACTTCTCCCAAATTGGTATACCGCGTGGAACATATATATTTTCTCCGCGCTATGTATCTTCCCGAACCGACCCCAATCATGAAGTTCCAGAGCCAGCATGAAAATCTAGCACTTTTTCTAACTCGTTTTTTCCCAAGACCATACGTAAGTGGAATGCGTTGCCGTGTTGAGTGTTCGAACACCATACTGGCAACAAATTTTTATCTACCCTTAAACTACTACAATTAAACTGGCATTGTCTTCTGTTTACAGTGCAAATGGTCTTTTTTTGCGTTCACACAGTCAGGCTTATATGTATTTCTGTATATATTCAGGATATATGTATGTATGTATGTATGTATGTATGTATGTATGTATGTATGTATGTATGTATGTATGTATGTATGTATGTATGTATGTATAGGGCAAGTGTATATATCTATACGGTTATATATTTCATGTATGCCCTTAGCGAAAAGTAATACGTTTGAAATACGTATGAGTATGCTTGAAGGGCACTTCAAATATTCTTTGTATTTGTACATGTATTTCAAGTGCATTAAAAATTGCATTCTATAAATTTTAGTAAATATTAAAAATACATTATTAAATATGCGGAGAAAATACAGTGCTTTTCAATACCCTCCAAATAGATTAAGAATGCCCTGAACCTCACGAATGTGCGCTTGAGGCGTTCAGAATATACTGAAAATGTATTTCTTCCCGCCAAACGATCACGGTGTTAATGCTCTGTAAATATGATAAATATACGATTACCTAGCTACATTTAGAGCAGCACTCTGAGTATACTTTAAAAGTATGCTGAAACATAGAAATATACTCCGAATATATTCGAAATATATTTCAAATGCCTTTTAGGGTTATGGAATGAACATGGTAGAAATACACTCTCAATGCAGGGAAAATATTTATTGAAAATGCATTTTAAATGTATTCAAAGCGTTGCCGAAATACATTTCGAGTACACTACAGGCGCTGCTTCAGTTGCTCAATCGTAAGAGTCACGTGAAGCATATCTGAAGTGCCCGATAAAATACGTCTCAGATGTATAAACGCACTCAAAATTTTTTCTCCTCGATGTTTCCATATAATAAAAGAAACTGATCGAGATACTTTCGCTTACTGCGCTGTCTAAGAGAGACATACAAATAAACTCTGCGTATTCGAGAGAAACTCCACGTAAAAATATGTAAGGCGGTGTTTCAGCGCAATCGGCAAAGCAAAAACATCTAATTCAACGACTACAGATATGTATGAAAACACTTGGACTTTGCCAGCGTTGTTACGACGGTATTGCTGTGGAGGCTTTCAAAATTTTCTTTTTCTGAAAAATACTGGCCTTAGATGGACAACGTTGGCTGTGATTGCGAGGGCAAACGGTTGGCCACCTCTCACTGCTATGTCTGCGTCATCAGCGGGATTCTGGGCTGGAGTGTAATATCAGCAGAGGGACGGTTGTGGTGGTGTGAGCTAGTGGTGGTTTTGGCTGCGGTGAGCGCCTGCGTCTTTCTTCGAAGTGCCGCATCTTTCCATTGCCCCCATACATTCTTCTAAGTGGGGCAGGCATTCGTGACCACGTTTTACAGGTGCCGCTGAGGTAGACGCTTCAAAGTATTTCACAGTGGAGATATCACCGACTGCAGAAACGTAATCAGTGGTTCGAGTGTTCCCTTCCCGCACCGTTGCCTCATCATTGACGCATTGCGTGGTTCCTTCTTCTCCCGGTTTCTATTACAGAGATGCCTGTACAACCGCATTTTTCGATCATTGTACGCTTTACTATTTTAAAGTTCTTTGGCGGATTTTTAATTACATGTAAATAAACTTTAACGGGACTGTGTGGTGTGACTGTGTTTTCTGATTACTATCGTCATAAACCTTTTCAATTGCCGCTGCTTTCCACCCATGTTAGCCCTGCACATTCACTATTAACGTAAACGCGCACTGCTGCTTAGGCAAATAGCATCCTCAAATTACTCCTTAGGCATCAGGACACGTCTGCAACCCGTGTTTCCAAGTATACGGGCACAAAACATTCACTCGGTTTTCAGACCGTTAGTTAGAGGTACGGATCAGCAAGTGTGTACAGGGTGCGTTGCAACCCCAGAACCAAGTTCACCCATTGCGTTCCTCTGTTATTCCAATTGCGGCAACGCTAATCTCTAAAGCCATAGCTTAGTTGCAAGACACGTTCATTTATGTTATTTCATTTGCAACAGCGCCTATGTTTAAAGACATAGCTTAGTTACAAGGCACCTCCTTATCCTTATTTTCGCGTAATTAAACTCCGAGGACACCTAGGCACATCAGAAGAGTGGTGAACGTGAAAGCATTAGCCGAACTAAACGCTGCTGAGTTCTTTTTAAAAGTTGTTGCGGCGAGTAATTCTGACTGCTGCTCCACTTAGCCACGTCATCGGGCCCGTGCTCCTCACTAGACCGCCGACCTCACTGTGGGCCGATGACCTGGCTGGACCACATTGGGCCAGCTAAACAGTGGTCGGTCAAGAGTTAACAGTGGCCAGTGGCCGCTTTCGAACGGCTGCTGGCTGCTGAGCACCAGGGCTGCTGAACGCCCTTGCCCACTGTTAGGCGCTGTGCGGGCCTCTGCGCAGAGCGTCTAACAGTGCACACACCACCCTATCGGCAAGTACAAGGCCCCTTACTGCTCTAGCTGTGTAGCTTTTCACATGGCTCTGCGTAGGTAAGGATGTTGGTTTGCAGCGCGGTCTCTGACTTGGTTTTGTCACGGCAAATAAAGTTCGTGCTACGGAACGATTCCTGGCTGCGTGTAAGCTGTTTCTGGGCTTTCGAAGCCACAGCGAAGACTAACGGGGGTTTATGAGCTATTTATACGCTTCGCAATTAAAAACCGTTGCCTTAATTTTCCTTCATTTTGATAGAGACATAACATTCGTACCAACTTCAACTGATCCAACCATTTATTCATATTTTCAGAGGATGACAGGCGGCGGAATACTTGTAGATCCCATGGCGGCTGCGGAATATGAGTGGCATAGCCCTGTTCATATTGGTGTTGGTTGCGGTGCTGTTCTCCTAGCGCCTTTGTAAAAGGAGACCAGACCCAGGTGGTAAGCCTTGGTGCCTTCGGATGGAGCAGGTGGGACTTACCTGGAGGGTTCTCGGGGCTCAGGAACATAAAAAAAGCTGTCGCACCACGAAAATCCGTAATATGCTACGCAGTTAGGCGCAGCGTAAAATTGTGGCACTCAATAAACTTTATTGAAGAAGACGTGTGCTCCGTTAAACCTATTACAAAAAAACGTGGAAGAACCAGTCAAGCTAAGCTACGTGCTTAGGCAAGCGTAGGAGAATATAAGGCTATGCCGTTTCTTAAGCGCATTCTTGCGCGCAGGTCCTTTTAGACAAGAAAAAAATGGCAGCAGGCAGGCTAAGTTACGTGCTCAGACAAGCGCCGGAGAATAGAAGGTGTGGCTTGGCCTCGCACTGCAACGGCGGGCCTTCCACTTGTGATGATGTCTGATGGTTCCACGGAGGGCTGGAGGAGCATGCGATGGCGAGGCCAGGTGTCGCCCCCCGGGGCCACGCTCTCCTCGTCGGTCCAAGGCCTCACCCTGTGACGATGGGCCTTCCTGACCCGCCAGGAGACGCACCCCGGCTTCACCGACGGCTTCCACTTCTTCCTCCTATATCTTAACAACTCGGCAAATCTCTCAGTCGCCATCGTCGTCTTTTTCCGCCTTGTGACTGATGGCCAATATTCACAGAAGGCTATGCCGTTTCTTTAAGCGCATTTCAGCGCGCATGTCGTTTTAGACTAGAACAAATTGCCCAACAAATAAGCGCAGTCTAGGGGAGTGATGACCAGGATTGCCTTTTACACACGATAGTGTGGCGCGGTGTAAGGCCAGAAAAAACACACAAACGTTCTGTTTTCAACATAATGTAGCCGTGCGGGTATAGGCGCTGGCTACACTGCTTATGCGAAACAATTCAAAGTGGATGGTTGGTGGCAGTATTAGCTAAGCACAACCACAATTGTGGCCGACAAAAAATAAGAAATTTTTGTTTTCCTCAAGTATACTTACGATAATATCACACAGCTTGCTGGCCTTCGTGGCTACGATGCGACAACAGTTTTTTTGTCTCCCATATCCACAGTTAGATACTCAATATTTATTTTAGTTGAAAGCCGACGTAAAACAGCTTTGCCCGTAAGTCGCTACCATCGAATGATTTAAATTGAAGATTTCTTTTATTCAGTTGAGTCAGCTGAAACCGACGAGTTGCTGAAAGAGAGCGCTTGTGTGTCACTGAAGTTATTTTGTCGAATAGGTAGCGCAAAGCAGTGCACCCCCCGATTTCAGTAAAGAGGCTTTTATACTCAAAAGGGCCGTAAGCCAACTGAAGTGGTCTTTCCATAAGCCTCATCGTCCGCAGAATTTGATTGACTCAATCTTCTCAGCCCATGCCACTCTTGTTAACCCATTTTTTAGCTACTTCAGAACAAAAGTCTGCCAGAAAATTCGAATTTAGCTACTACCACCCAGTAAGATCTTCTCGGGATTATATAAGTTCCTCTGACAGGTTAAGTTTCTGGCGAACTCTTAAAACCTACATAGCGAGCCTTACGTGCCGCCACGCGTCCTTGACTACTTTATAACCTTAAGCTTGTTACTACTCGTACATGTGCATTCACTAAAATCTCTGCTTTTTGGGGCAGCTGTGGTTTGAGTTCAGACCGCGAAAAATTAGCGCAAACTTGCACTAGTGGCGCACGGCCGGAGAAACAGCAGAGCTGGTGGCCCCTCTCCCTTCGTCAAAGACGGGGATGCTGCACCTCACATGGATTTCCCAACTTTCCACTAGAAGGAAGTACCAGTACAGGGAAAGCAGGGAGGTTAACCACGGGACTGTCCGGTTGGCTACCCCTACTTAAGGGGGTGAGGATACGGGAAATAAAAGGAAAAGAAGGACCGCGGAGCACATTAAAAGTGAAAAGAAAAAAGGCAAAATTGAAAAACACAAGGCGTGGCCACGGCAACTACAAAGACAGTACAAAGAACGCACACAAAACAAGAAAATGCGGAAACCTTAGTCGGTACACTGATAAAATTGGCCAACTAAGGATGGTGCACTGTAGTAATGTCCCTACAATCGTTCAGATAGGCCAGTGTCCTTCAAAAAGCGAAGTAAGGCTTTTGTACCCTTTTCGGCCTGTGACGGACAACGCCTATGACCCAGAATAGTCTGTGCTGTAAAGGGGTGCTCGTCGAGTCAGCGAAGTGTGGTGGAGAGCTGTTTCCTCGGCGTTGTGAATCTATCACAATGGCACAGAAGGTGTTCAATGGTCTAAAGTTTTTTTCTGACTAGCAGGCCTGGATCATTTATCTCCAGGCTTTCACATCTATTGCCAAAGTAAACCACGTTAGCACGCTCCAGACCCTGCGGCCATGTCCAAAGTATTCGGCCACTCTAAACAACCAAAAGATATGCTGCGCCCCCAGAATGCAATAATAGCTCGATCAGATGAACGCCGGTTTCATACCGCGAGGGACCCAGGTTCGGATCGGACCACGGAAACCGTTTATTTCACAATTGGCTGCAAATGGTAATGTTCCCCGCCGCTGCAAACCCCGCACTTGTTGGGAATTTGGGGTGGCCCAGTGGTTAGGCTGCTGGTTTCACGGCATAAAGGTCCCGGGTTCGATTGGCGGCCGTCCCTAACGACATTCTTTCGTGAGGCTTCGGGGTTTTCAGTAAATAATGGACGGATTTGTGTCGGCCTTAACAGCTCTGCTGTTAAAAAAGGGCGTCTAGTAGAGCTGCGAATAGTTGTTTTAAAGGCGTCGAAAACTTTATGATGAAGCCAGATGCCACTTTGGGTCAGTTGTGTAACCGAAATTGTGGTACTGCCATATTTCATCGCGTGCGGTGAGTGTAGACGCGAAAAACGACTTTGTCGGTCGCTTTATTTTCCCTCCTGGAGGATTCTGCGTCCCTTGCATGCCATATATAATTACACAACACACCGGCATATACTTTGCTTCAGCTGTCTTGGGTAATAATGAACGCATAAATATTTGATCTCAAGCTGAAATATCCTATTTAATTATATTGCCCTTTAGGGAGGGAATATAGTACTCCAAACACGGCCGTAACAGCCAATCTTAGTTACGTAATTCAGAATTAGTCGAGTTTCTTTGAATACTACAGCAATTGTAGAAATACACGATTATATAAACAATTTATAAACGATTAATGAATGTTTTTTTATTGTAGATTGTTGGGGGGTTGCGTAATATAATTAGCGAATTTAGTTTTCAAAGCCATGTCACAAAAGCAGCGCTGAGGAGTGTATTTTCTGCAACACGAAGTATTCGTACGAACGGCTTTGAAACAACGTGAAATGCAAATTTTATTTCGAAATTGGGCATGTCACATCAGAAACCAAAATACGTGTCACCGCTTCCACTCGAGCACAGGCAAGGCAGCGAGCCCAGTTGGCAACAGCCCGAATTTTTAGCGTGCACACTTTTTGTCGTTGCCCATGCGCTGTTGAGTGCGATGCCTGGCTCTGCGAACCGCACAGACACCTTTCTGTTGTGGCAGTCACCATGGAAAGATTCAACGTATTTGTAATGTGAAGTGACGTGTGATTGTCGTTCCTAAATTCGAATGCAGGGGCACGATTGGCTAGGACCTATTAATCTTTTGATATTAGCTGGGCCCTGTACCTGCTGCAGCTTGGAGCATCATATTTACGGAGACGTTGTTCATCTGAAAGAAAATTTCTGTTTCACTCGGCTTAATGAAAAAATATCATTCCAAACAATTTGTTTAAGAAGCATTTTTGTGGGTAGGTTTTGCGTTGCGTTGGACGCGTAACCACACTGGGGTACTGAAACACCCTAGAGTGGTCTAATGTTTTATTCGGTTCTTGTGTATTGTGCAAAAAACATTGAGGCGCCTGTGCTCCGCCAACCGTGAAATATTGTGCGAAAGCGACATACACAACCATTCTGAATAAAAATATTCAGGTAAGCTTTCACTCACGGTACGACTTGAAGGGTAGAGGTGTTGTTAGTGAGTGTTACCGGACCTAGGGTTAAGTTTCAGTTTCATTGTTTTTTGCCTTACTGCGGTTCTAGTAATCGTCGCAATATGCATCTAATAGGTGGTCTTCTCCTCCGCGGTGAGTGGTGCATGCAAAGTCATCCCCAGTGTGATGAGGTAGAGGACAGGGACAGGTATCGTCGACAACCGGGAAATAGAAACACCGACTTTATCAACTGCACCAGACCACGTGAGCCGTTAAATCCATCACGGGGGTGTTTTCTAGAACGAACTGTGTACGGTTGATAGTTTTTTCTGCGAGTGCAGAACAGTGGGAGTTTAGGATTGACTTCAGAGACGCATTCACTTTGTGACTGTAACATCCGTCTTATTCCCTAGTGCCGTTTCAGTAAATGTCCATCTCCGTCTCTACGCCCTTCTCAAACGCCTGTCTTGTTTGTGCGACGTTAATCCCGAGCCCTAGCCACCAATACCACCACACCCAGTATTGTGGACTTCCACCAGCTCTTCGTCTTCGACTAGAGGCAATGGTGCCGGGATCTTGAAGTCATATCACGAAGGAGTTGCACGTACGTAGTAAAGTCTCCAATTGCCCATAATGGCTTCTAGAGAATGTGGCGGGCACGCTGAGCTCTCCCAAGCAGCGTGCCTTTTGATATTTAGCATTAGCGCTGGAGCCTTTCTTTACATACGCGGTAGCGCTTGACTGCAGAGCTGGAGTTCTTTTTTTTGCTAAAATCACTGCACAGGCAGGGAACGCTCGCGGGTCACCGCGAGGCACGCGCTCACGATCGCACGGCGCTTTCTTGGTATTTTTTCCTGTGACGGCGACCTTATGGCCAGTAGCAACAGCTCCACTGTAAAAACGTAATTTTGTTAATTGCGTTGCAAATTCCATAAAAGGGGTCAATAACAAAAACATATTAAACAAAATGTGTTCAGTATCACTGCTCCGCTTAAGCGTGTGCTCGATCTCTTCGGTACGACAGGGTCTTGCCTATTGTCACGTGCCCATTTGAAAAATCTCATTTTTCATTGAAAACAAAAAACAATGACTGCTTGCCTTGTGCGTCGTTGTGCTTGCAAGTGCATAAATTCTTGCCCCAGTGGTGAAACTGACGACTCCAATCTTGCTACCTCATTAAGACGCGGGATATGCAAGCAGCTGAAACCACTACGCCCTTGCTGTATGGCCTATAAATTACCTCAACTCCCTCCCTACCTCACCCGACGCACATACAAATAGGTATTCACAAAACTCAGTACTACGCAGGACACCACAACAAACAGTATTCCCCAAAAATTGCTGCCCAGTGTCCCAATGCCACATAGCGCCAGAGCAGACCTCAAGCATCTCACCTGTCCCTACCCGAAGTTTGTCGATCTTAGGCATTCGCCCCCCTTTCCCACGATACCACAACTGAAATCAACCAAACAACACCCTCCAATTACGCCAGCTTATACATTATTGCGTATGCCACAAAAGACTGCGCATTTTTGCAGTGATCCCTGTTCAAAATAACCTCCATAAAAAAACTGAACTCCCCCTGCCGGGAACTGACCTTCCTGTTCAATTAAATCTCACAAAACCGGTACTCATTACCTCACGTAAATGCCCTTACAGTTAAAACCGCAAGACGTGCAGGTGAGCTGCCGTACATGATTGTTGCGCATATATTTTGCGGTGCTATAAATTCCAGTAGCAGAATGACATCGGTGGCCAGCATTTAATAGTCCAAATCTGAGAACGCAGCAGCATCCCTCTCAACAAAAATAACTTACGCAAAAGTTATACAGCAATATCCAAAAGTGACAAATGACTTGGCTGCAGTAACCACGGAATATTGTGCGAAAGATGGATACATACCGCCTTTTTAACTGTTGTTTATCCTTCAGAGCTTGTATCTACTACTCTGCCGCTAAATGAAAATGCTATATTTCACAGTACCCACCCTGGATGTGAAGTACAGGCGCCAATTTCTTACGGTTGATCATCCTAGTGCCTCCGCTCTGATAATTTGATTCGTAACTTTTTGATGGCTCCTGGATCAGCATGTTCGGTGGGTGATAACGTCTGTGCAACACGCACACAAGCGGCATGCACACTAGCTGTTTTCAAAATGTTCCAAATGCACCGCAGGGAGTATGTGCAACTGTGCGTGAGGTTTTACTGTCCTAGATGAAAGAAGGAATATTACATGGGCTTCTCGTATGCTCTCTTTGCGGTTGTTGTTCACTGAGTTTTTCTTGTTCAAAGAACAAGCCCTTGTGAGCAGCTGTCGAATATACGTGGAGGATAGACCTAACAGTTCTTTTTTAGCGATACCGAGGAGAACAGCCACCCGTTACTTGACATAAAAGGATAACTGCATACTTCATACCACGTTGACGACGTAGAAATAAAAGCATGACGTTCGGGCGAACATCTTATGCTGGAGCGAAAGGTACGATGATCGCCATCAAGTCGAGCTTTACCATGTAGAAATTAACTTCAAATCAATTCTACTACGCACAGCTTCCGGGACCGGTTGAAGAAATAAGACCTAGAAGAGAGAAGTTAGGCTTAAGCTCGATCTCCGTCTACATGTGCCACCTTGAGTTTTCTGCGGATAAACGCATGGGAAAGAGAGTTCTTCACTAGAAAGTATGAGGGCTTTACGACGGATGCTTCTTGAAAAAAACGCTCCTTGAACAAGCCTTGGAGCCGTTTAAGCAAATCCTCCCAAGATAGGCCAATTGTGCTTTTCCACTAATGAATATTGTGTCTTCAGACCACCCTATGCTGACACCGTGAGCGGCTTCGTTATAGCGGCAGGCAATATGTCTTAACGAAAACAAATGACCGTCGTTTCTTATGCAAATGGCTTTCACGCGACGAGTTTGTGTGGCGGAGTTAACATGCCCGGAAAGGCAGCGAGAGGAGACAGCTCGCGAAGAAACTTTCTCGCGTTTGATGGAGGTGGGACGTTGCCAAAAGAGTTTGTGTACATACCCGCACCATTCAGCTTGTGCTGCGCTACCTGGAGGTGTGCTTTAGGAGCCTGGCGGTCGTGCACGCCTAATTTCCTCCCTATTTCAGTCGTGACATGAGCATTCTATAGGGAGCAAGCTTGGGAAAGGGAGCATTTTAGTTGAGGAAATGAAAGCTATTCAAAGGAAGTTGTGCATACGGGGCGGATCTAATTTTGATGTTTGTGAATAGTAGAGTCAGCACTAAAGAATGCAAATGAGAAGCATACCATTTATTAAGAATAAGTAGGTCCTAAGGACGAGCCTCAAGAGCAGCACACGCGGATACGTAACCTAGATTTTTCGCTAGATTAAGTTTAGGACTTCGCTACATCCTGACAACTCCGAATTCGCAGTTTATAGAAGTGAAAGCGTTACAAAAACACCTAATAGTAGGTTTTAAGAGCCAGAGGGAAAGTACAGCCTACCTGTTTAGACATAGTGTTGGAATGAATCTTACATGTAATCTGATAAGGCGATAGCTGGACATTATGACTGACGAATACCGCCTTTATTTTTCGTCTTCGTTGCTAAACTGTGTGCGCCCATCATCATCATATATTTTTCACTTTTTTTCAGACGCGCCATCATCATCATCCTGACGGGTCCAGTCCTGGCTCGCGGAATAAACATCATCCGCCAAGCCCCCTGTCGTTGCCTCTCAAGTATTGGGCCGTGCCTCTTGATGCCGTGGCCTCCATTTCTGAGCGCTCTCCTGGAGCTCCTTTCGGGTCATTGCTTAACGCAAGATTCCATGACAATTGCAGCGGAACCTGCCGTCGTCCCACCTGACGTCGTCACGAGTCACAAGTGGAATCCACCAATATCCTCTGGCCTTCGTGATGATGATGTTGAGGAGTGGCTCTATCGGTATGCACTAGTTAGTGCCTTTAACGGGTGGGACGACGACCCCAAGCTACAAACGCGTTTCGTCGTTGCGAAGTAGCCAAAAGGCTTTTATAAACCACGAGGACCGTATCACTGACTGGTCCGATTTCACCACGGAGCCGCGCGTGATTATTGGCTCCTCCGCAGATCACTCCGAAGGTAAAACGAAGTTGGAGAGCCAGGTCCATCCGACTCACGGCACTTACACCTCGTACACTGAAAATGTCTGTATGGTATGCACACGTGTTAACACAGAAATACCGGAGGGAGAGCGGATGCGCCACTTTATGAAGAGCATCAACCATTTCGCGTTCACAGCTCTCGCCCTTCAAGACCCTCCAACCGTGCATGATATAACCACGATCTGCCAAAAGGCAACACTAACTTCGCTCTATCCGCCTGCAGTAGGAAGCCATCACACTGCAGTTCCCTGGAGACGACAACGTGAGCGCGCTGATACAGGCTATCTTCCGTGGTGAGCTCGGTGATTACGGTTTTTTGTGCTCCCAAAGCCTATCCTCAGCCTTCTGCAACTAGTCTGCGGTAAATCATTAAAGAGGAGCTTGCCTTAATGCCAGTTCTCGCTCCTTCCAACCCTTCTGCTCATCTGGCTATTCCATCCTGCTCAGAGATTCCTGAGCGACCACACAAGCCGCTGGCGCGGGTCGTGGTTCAACCTACTGCCAACTGTGTGAGAGCCTTCCCTCGGGCATTCGGTCCGGTTTCTCTCTACCAAGCATGGTGAACAGCCCGACAAAACTCAACTCTTGGCCCACCAGTTTATCATTACTGCGGCACCCGTGGCCAGATCTCCCGGGTGTGCCGCCGACGTCAATAGAACGAGCAACGTGGCTGCGACACATATGAATGCGACATGTGTTTTTAGCTACGGCTACTGCCTGCGAAGTTATAAGTTGACCATACGTCGTAATCCCTCTCCACCTGGTTCAACTTACTTTCCTCGCACCTCCAGAAACAAGCAACGCCGTTCACCATCACCAAACTGCCGGACTGTGTCACCTCTTCGGACCAGTCTCGCATGATATTACCTACGAAACCGTTCAACTAGTTCCTGCAGTTTTTTGGGGTGAATCGCACACAAAGGCAAAAAGCAAGTTAAGACTCCTCAACGGGCGCTTCATCGTCGGTGTGGGAATTTCACTTGAAGCATTAGTAGACACGGGTGCCAGCCTGTCTATCATTCACGGAAGTCTGTGTTCTCGATTAAGAAACCTGAGGACCCCTTACTCTGGCCCACCTCTAGGCGGTGCGCACGCTGATATGTTTCGGCCTTCAAGTTATTGTACAGCGCGCGCATTCACCAACGGCATTCGCAATCACATTCAGTTTGGGCTTCGTGCACCCGTGAACGCATTCTAGATGGGGGTTTTTCGTTCGGAATCTGCTATTATGTCCTGTGGTTCACTCTAGATTGATTGCGGAGACAGAGACCTCGAGAGTGTCGATAACGCGTCAAAGCTACGTTTGGTGATGACCTCCGAACTTACCATGCCGAAACCTTAAAGTGCAGCACAGAATACGTGACAGAAACAGAATCACAGGGCGAGCCGTGTTCCCTGGCCAAGAAACCATACTTTACGTGTGTTGAGAACAAATTGCTGATGGCGACGGTTTGATTGCACCAACCTCATTCCACCGTTCCTTTTTCGCATTTCTCGTTGATCTGCCTATTTCGTCGCTATGAATACGACAATGGAGACCCTCTTGGTACCCCAGCACAACACTATTGCTTGTGTGCCTCACGATGATGCAATTTCTGTTCTCCCTCTTGACACTGCACCCACAGTGGATAATTCTTCCGATCGTAAATTCCCATCTTTTGCCGTTGGTACGATTATGAATCCAGACCTTACCACGGAGCAAACGAAAATGCTCTTGACCATGCTGAAACGCACAAGGCTTTATTCGATACTCATCTTTCTCTTCTAGGGCAGATTTCTCTGCCCACTCACCGCTTTGAAACGAATGGCTCGTAATGTTCAAGTACCAAGAGTACGATTTCACTATTATAGGCAAATCAGGCAAAAGGCACTCGGTTGGCAACGCAATTTTACGATGCCTGCTGTGGCCAACAGAGGAGCGTTGTCGAGCGTCTGCTGAGGCAGAGCCAGCCTTTTCCTATTGCCTCGTCGAGCCCGTCAGCGCTGAATTACCTTCGAATCTTGTCTCCTTATAACGCTCCGAAACGTACTGACATAGCCGAATCGACCTCCTAGAAGATTCAGCCCAACCACCAACAGCCGTTTGCGCAGCCAAATTAACAAATTTATGCTCATGAGCGGTGGCTGCATTCATCACTTCAACTAGCATCCTACCGGTGACGAATGGGTGTCCGTCGATTCCTCTTCCTCCCGGCAAGAGATATCACGAAGTTTATGCGACGATACTACCGCTCGTCATTTTGTGTATCTTAAGATGTATGATCGCCTTGAAATCCGCTTCTTTTTCACCAGACTCTAAACAAATGTCGCCAAACAATTTGCGTCTTGCGAACCATGTCAACGCCGTAACCAACCGGCCTCGACACCAGCTGGGGTTCTAGAACCTTTTCCATGTCCTTCAACTCCATCTCGAAACTGTAGGAATCGATCTTTATGGTCTTCTGCCCGTCAATCAAGCCGGTCATCGTTGGGTTTGTCACAACAGTCGATCACTTGACGCGGTATGCCTAAACCACCGCTATTCCGTCGGGCTGACCCTCAGAGGTTGCGGAATTCTTTTGGCTAGCCATCTTCCTGTGCCATGGTCCACCTTGAGTCCTTCTCAGAGACCGCGGTCGAACGTTTCTTTCTACTCTTCTTTCCGAAGTGCTTCGCGCCGCTGCAACCATTTACAAGTCCGCGTGCAGTTCCCACTCCCAAACAAACGGCATCACTTGGCGCTTTCACCGTACCCTCGCCGACATCCTTTCCTCTAATGTTCGCCTTGACCACACCATGAATGGTGTGGTCAAGGCCATGCCAAGTTTCAATGACTGGCTATGCTAAAGGCCAGTCATGGAAAGTGCCCTGCTAGCGTCACCCATTGGATGTCAACCGCTCGCTGTAAACCGTCTATACATCTGAAAGCAGGCTGATGCGTCTTTAGTTCTTAAGGTGTTTTGTATTCGCCTTTTTGGGAATCAGAATTATCATGGCGTTTTTTCAGGCTATGGCAGTTTTAGAGCCATTAGGCATTTTGAAAATACTGCTGCGAGCTCTTCCAGTGCAACATTGTCTCTACCCTTTATAAAAAATCCACGGTTATGGCGTACCACCTGCAGCTTTTCCTGTTTTCATGCTTCTGAGAGCCTTTTCTCTTCGTCTTCGGTTACTAAGGGGACATTCGCGAGCTACGCCTGTTCACTTTACGAAGTCGTTTCTTCTGGTCTGGTGTCGCTGGCGTATATCATCTTGTAGAATGTTCTGTTACTTTTATTATGTCATACCATGCCGTGCCTAATGTTGCCCTGTTCGCCCCTGAGTCCGTATATGTGTCTTTGCCGAAATTCAGCTTTCGTGTAGTCGCTCTTAAGCTGCCTCCTATTTCTAGCGTTTCCTCCATTACTGTCATGTTGTACGCACGAATGCCTTGCCTTCTAATCGTGTTTTTTTCGATAATTCGGCTAATTCAATTTGACCGGCCCTTCTTGACACTCTCATTTGCGTATATTTCACAATAAGGTCCTTCTTATCCAGAGTTACATCACTTCTTTGTTTTCTTGAATTCCCAGCCTCGGAAGCAGCTTTTCTGATGGAGGCGAAAAGGCAAAACACCCATGTGTTCGAGATTTCGACGCACATTAGAGGTTTTTCATGTTGTCAAAATCACCCAGGTGGACACAATTATCTGCGAAGCGTGAGGGCATTTTGCCTCATAATAAATCAATCATGTTTCGCAATTATTCACTTTATTTTCTGAGTTAGTTTTCGACTTTGTTTTCTAAAGGATGCATTACCCACAGCTGCTGCTGATTCTGTCATTGTCGCTGTTGGATTTTCATTTACAATGTCTACACTATCCTCGTGCTCCCCGGTTAAACGCGTGGATTTGTTATGAAGGGGTTGATTGATTGGTTGTAGGATTTAACGCGCCGACGCAACGCAGGCGATGAGGCGCGCCGTAGTGGAGGGCTCCGGAATAATTTTGACCACCTGGGGATCTTTAACGTGCGCCGAAATCTCGCACACACGGGCGTTTTTGCTTTTCGCCTCCATCAGAAAAGCGGCCGCCGTGGCCGGGAATCGAACCCGTGACCTCGTGCTCAGCGTTATGAAGGGGTGCTTTGAAAACAATATACTGATCAAAAATACAAAGAAGTGACGTGGCGGTATTCCCAGTCCAACAGAAAAAAATGCTCCTATAGACGGTGCGCGGACAGTTTAACGACACAAAATTGAATTAACGAATCACAAAAAATTGCCGTCTGGAAATAGCATTTTCGCGGACCTCCAACGTAGCAAAGCCATCTGTGACGTAATTGCCATAATTAGGGAACCGTGAACACTGACTGCTGACATCAATCACAAGGCCGTGTTCCGTTAGCCGGTTCGGCGGACGTAGGCGTCATTGGCAGTTTTAGGAAGTTCTGGTTGGTGACGGTGTCGGTCTCTGTAACGCGGCATCCTTCACGCATCCAAAACTTAGCCTTCTGCCCCGACTTCCGAAGAGTTCGGAAAATAAACGTGATACAAACTTCACTTAACAAACTCGGTTAGCTACGCTGGCACAAAATACACTTCCTTTTACACTTCTTCCTTTATGAGACACACGGGGAAGTTCCTCATTGTAGAGCATTGGAGAAGCGATGTGGGGACAAGATGCTACTTGTATTTTCAAGTCATTCTCATCTGATCTCTTACCGCGTTTGCTTTATCAGGAGGATGGTTGTGTTCTCCTAAAAAAACGACGGAGTTGATACCTGAAACGTTTCACTATTACTGAAAATAACGTAGCAATCTAATTACGACAAATCAATAAATACATCCTTATACAAATCAAAGAGCAAATACTAGACCACCTCAGCCGTGACGCTCCAAAGGCCCTACTCACATTAGATGTTAAGGGCGCCTTTGATAACGTAACACACCAAGCCATTTCTCAAAACCTCAACCATACCGAATGCGGCCACCGAATCTTTTACTTCGTCAAGGCGTTCCTGGGAAACCGCACAGCCACGTTGCGACTCGGACCCATACAATCCCCAACTTTCGAAACACCGGCCAAAGTCACCCCGCAAGGGTCCGTAATTTCACCCCTGCTATTTAACATCGCACTCCTCCAATTGCCAAGCAAACTAGACCATATCCCCGGCATTCGTCATGCCCTATACGCGGACGATTTAACCATTTGGACGACACATGGCTCGAGCGGAGAACAAGAAGACGCACTCCAGCAAGCCATCGACACTACCACTGCTTATCTCCAACCCAGGGGCCTCACAGCAGAACCTAACAAATCGGCCCTGTTGATTTTACGTTCCCGCACAAGAGGCCGACCCCCTCCCACTACCCCAGATCCCCAAGTCGTCATTCAAGGATCCCCCATCCCACAAGTTACCACGCTCCGCGTGCTCGGCGTACCTTTCCACTACGATGGCTCCGGAGCGGCCCTTCTACCACAACTCCAAAAAACAGTCACACAGCTAACACACCTCATCCGAAGAATACGAGGCTCTACATACGGACCTAAAGAACACGATACCTGCAAGCTGATCCAAGCGCTGATAGTAAGCCGCATCACCTATGACACCCCATTTGTCAACCTGAAACCGCAGGAAATCAACAAACTGGACACCCTCATCCGAAAAGCCTACAAAGCAGCCCTCGGCCTCCCAACCTACACATCTAACGATCGTCTCCTCAAACTCGGCCTGCATAATACCTTAAGTGAACTGTTGGAAGCACAGCGCGCATCACACCTCCAGAGACTCATATTGACACCAGCAGGAAGAAACGTTCTCCAGGACATCGGACGCACTACCCCTTCTTCACAGCAAGCACCGCAACGTATTCCTCGCACCATCCGTCAACGCCTCAAGGTCCATCCTGTTCCAAAACACATGCATCCTACCTACAACCGGGGACGCCGAGAGGCCAGGGTGAGGCTCCTTGAAAAACGACACAGCTCAGACCCTCACACACAGTACACAGACATTGCTCGATCTACAGACCACAAGCATACAACCCTGGTAGTCCTCCACTCAACTGGTAAATTAGCAACTGCAGCCTCCTATCGGAACCTACCTGTAGCAACGGCCGAAGCGCTAGCCATCGCTCACGCCACCACTACCCACCAACAAAAACCCTACTTGACCATCATATTTATTTTATTTATTTTTTTATTTCATACATACTGCAGACCACAGTAGGTCCAAGCAGGACGGGCATTTGGTAGATATACAGGTACAAGAAAAATAACAACTCAAGGGCAACAAGACATGCGGTTACTCTAAGGAATGTGCGCAGAATACGGATTCCCAACAAGCCTGCCGCCTATACCAAGCCGGCCTCGCACCCCCTCAAGCCATCCAGATCCTACAACACCTCCCCGAAGACATCGACATCTCTATCATCTGGACACCAGGCCACACCGGCCTTGCAGGGAATGAGTGGGCCCACGCCATAGCCCACGACCTCCTCAACCGGGCACTCCCAACAGCAAGGCCAGGAAGAACCGGACAAGCCCCACCTGTCCCACAGGCACTGACCCCACTCGACCTCACATACAGCTCCATTCTCTCTCATTACACAAACACAAGAAGGATATACCCACCTCCTCATCACACTCTTTCCAACCATCAAGCGTATATCTACCGGCGACTGCAAACCGAGACATACTACAACCACACCATCCTGTCCCACATCTCCCCATCTCTGTTCCCCTACAATTGCCCACAGTGCGACATCCCACTCTCAACTTACCACCTAGTATACTCCTGTCCCCACCACCCTCACCCCATCCCATTCCCATTCCCTGAGCAGTGGGAGTGTGCGCTGACCAGCTCGGCGCCGGAGCGTCAACTCGCGCTGGTGCAAGGAGCCACGGATGCCGCGCAGGCCCGTGGCCTCCTGGACGAAGGAGGCTGACCACACCCCTTTCCCTACCCTTGAGCTCAGTAAAGAACGTTTTTCACCATCACAGAGGCTGGCCTTGGCAAGATATCCTACTGTCATAATTGATGGAGGGCGACAGAACGATCCATATTTAGCGCAGCGCCAAGCAGTGCTTGCACTCGCCTTTGAGCACTTTTTGTGGTACGTATTCCCATATAAGGGCGCAAACTGCATTTGTCTTTGCTTCAAAGATCACCAAGGAATACATGCCGCGTCACATCCAGTGACAACCAATGTGTTCCTTTGTAGCCCAGCAGGTATCTTTATTACCCAGAAATAACTTTAAGGGGATTGAGATAGCCACTACCATGGCGAACAACTCCAAACGTCCTTTCCGAAGGCAAGGAGTAACACATTGGTCTGGCTCTAGCAGAAGATGTGAAAGGGTGCGAAGGGCCATGCTCTGGAGACAATTCCGAGTTTTTGAGCTTGACCACGTTTTCCATACTAAGTGCACAAGCCTGCGCTTCTCATCTCCCGTTGTTCGGTACACGAAGACCTGTCATTCAATAGTGAAGTCTTTTGGCGTGGCACAACGCACCACGATGACGAAAAGCGTCCAAACACCCGCCCAAACGCCCGGCTGACCATCCTCGGAGAACACCTGCTTGAGATTAGGGCATTTTCGGGGCGGGTTTGTTTCCGCTGATGCAGGTAAAGCTTTTTAAGAAAGAAATGCTTTCAAATTTCTCGTTCGTCTGACTTTGGTACAGAATCAAAATGTTTGTTCGCTCATTAATCTGGCTCTCCGCAGAAAAGAAACAATCGCAGTAAAACAATGGTACGCTCTTGAAAAGTTTTTCTCCGGGAGCGGTGCTTCTAGGTGCCACCACAGCAAACTAATCAGTCAGGACATGCAGATGTCACTCAAAAAACTTGTGAACAAAACATCCTCGTCGTCCAATTCGTTCTGTCGTCTCCCAGGAAAGACGCGGAAGCGGGTGCGCCAGCCCAAGACTGATCTGCTAACACAAAACACCCCTTTGTTTATTTTTTGCCTGTTTAACACTCTCACTGCAGCCACGTGATCATTTTAAGTACGTTTTGCCGCCTTTTTAAAGGTTTCTTTAGTGTGTGCACGTACGAACTCACCGCGACCTGCCGAGAAAGCGAGAGGGCGGCGTCCTCAAGCAGCTCTACTTGGGCTTGAAGAAGCTCTCATGTAATGTTACATGTCTTAAATAAACTTCAAAATTGAATTGTTTAAAACGGTGTAACGCTATAAAGCAGTATCCCCTACCGAAGCAGCAAGGATAGGATGCACCCGAGAGTTTATTTGCCCCGTCGTGCCATGCCAGAATAGCGCACTGGAAGAACGCGCATGCGCACATCGCTTCTGGGAAAAGGCATTGGTAAACTACAATGTAAATGAAACTGCGGACTAAGAATACTATTACCGACCTTGTATCTTTGTGTAGAAATGTTCACTTTCAAGTTTTGCTGAAACGATGCATATAGCAGGGCGATTGAAAGAACCCGAAAGTTTCGGGTCCGTGCTTTCACAATTGGGCGGCAGCTACAATGCTGCGGCGTTACGGTATAAAACTGGAGATTGAGAGCGGAACCCCGCGTCGGGAGATCAGATCCCGGTTTATGCTTCCCGCCACCGTTAATAGTGAAAACGTAACAGTCTTGCTCGTAAAAATGCGTCTCCCTTTACAACTTGACCTCGCACACGTACACCCGGTCACTGTAGAAAGCGGAGAGAAGGTAAAAAAAAGGCTTTATTTTTCTTTTTTTCGGCATGAAGCTGGAGATATTTAGTTTTCCCGAGAACCACCACCCTCTTAACGACCTCTAAAACTGTACAACGAATGGCTAGTGCTGCTCCAAAGCGGAATATATGACAAACAACTCATAGTCAAAGATGGTCTTGTGAAAATGGAAGATGGAAACACAAAACCTTCGGAAAAATATTTTCCAATCCGCTTCTTCCACTTCTACTTGAGTGGGCGACCTAAGTTCTGGCTGTTTCTTTAAGGGAAGGCGAGATGTTACGTTGGAAAGTACGCGTTTGAGAATGTAACAAGAGCATCGAAAAAGAATATTAACGACGATCACGAACCGGCATCGTGATGTTCAGCAGTTTAAATAAGGCATGAAGATATATTTCGCTATGGCACATAAGGCGTGATAAATCAACCACGGTTAAAACAAACCACGTGATTCAATGCGATTTGTTTGTTATACGAGGTAGCTTAATATAGCCGAACCCGCTTATAACGAACTTCAGTAACAAATGCGTTACAAAAAATGTGAACAGGTTTCTAAAGAGGCGATAAGGAAAAAGTATGGGGAGTCCACACTAACGACTAGGAATTGAGGGTAATGAAGCTGCACGCACACTTCATTACCATCAGGACGGTTTAAGTCCACGATTGCCACCGTTTTACTTATTCTTAGCAGCCGCAGGTACCTTTTCTCTATCATTGTAGCTAGAAGTGTCAGCTTCTCTGATTTTTTTGGAAAGGTTTTTCATTGGACATCACCTTGGAAAGGCGTACGCTATGACCGGTCTTTCTCGTTCCGAGCAAGTGTTTCCACGATTACGGCGAACACTGGAGTTTTTTCTTGTCGTCAGTCATGGCCAATTTCCCAAATGGGTATGCTTGGCGTGACCAATCTCGTGGTCAATCTATGCTTGGCCAATCTTTCCAGGGGGTATGCGAGGGCCGCAGACACGAACTCTCGGCATTTTCTTGGTTTTTTTAACTGCCGGGCGGTCGCCGCAACCTTGGACAATCTCCCTAAGTAGGTATTCTCGGCTTGACAAACGTGCGCAGGGGACGCTGGGCGGTGGTGACGAGGCACGCACACATGAGCGCTAGGCATTTTCTTGGTTTTGGTATGCCGGGCGGTCGCCACGAGGCTCGCGTTTACGCGTGTGCGCTCGGCAATTTCGTGGTATTTTTAATTGGGGACACGAAAATTTACGATTTCCATAAGAGCTTCGCTTTTAAAAAAGTTCGTGCCCCTCATCATCAATAGAATTCTACTCTGAAATATATTTATCGCAGGTAAATGCACTCCTATTCGGAGTAGGCAGTAATTTTCGCCTGAACACTACGTTTAGCACGATCAATGAGAGTCTCATTCCTCTCACGCGACATCATTTCGAGGAATTCCAGCCGATTTCGCTTTTCTGCCCGTTCCCTTTTTATCTTTCCGAAAGTTCATTAGGTGCGAAGCTGCTCAGGCGTACTTGATCACGCGGCAGAAAGATGCGGAATACGAAGATGCGGAATATGCGGATTGTTCCTGCTGCTGTGTTTCACGGAAGCGCAGCTGGGCAGCACGGCGGCCAGGGAGCTAGGTTCAGCCGGCGCAGGAGTGAGTTGGGCAGTGATTGAGGATCTATCGTGTGTTCTCCGAGTTCAATTTATGTATAATAATTAGTTCATTATTAAAATTACATTTCACGTGCACAATGGCAGAATAACTTTGTTCGGTATAAGGCATAATTCGCTCTATTCGAGTTCGTTATACTCGGGTTTGACTGTAGTCCACCCCTTTTGTGCCAGAAAGTACTGCTTCTACAATTGCACAACAGGCAGCTCACAGGCACTGCTTGGCTCCGCCGGTGCTAACGCGCTGTGAATTGCGCAATGAACGCGTGGAGTGCAGTGCCAAAAAAAAAGCGTGCCGAACGGGAGTTCGCATTTTGCGCCTAAAGCGCACAGTGTACGCACACATTTTCCTCCGGCCCGACACCATTTACCACGCTCAATCCCTCCTCCCCTGGAATGAACGCCGGAAACGTAAAGCTCATGCATCAATGGTGACAGCTGAGGCGATCATTTTCCGCGCAAGCGCTGGTTTATCGCCGCACCGGCGAAGTGCGCTGCTCAGCTGATATAACCATGCTGTAAAACCCACACCCTGACTTACTCGTGGTCATCCAATACCTTGACAACGCAACAGTAACCACACGTGCATACGTTACTATTGGAGCCTTATCGGAATTACAGAGGCCACCATAACCCACCCACACCACTGCGAAAGCCCGGGGGATTCGATATATACACCTTGGATGTAAAACCCAAGTTTTCTGGAAACGCACAATTTCGCCTGAAAATGTATGTCATCTCCTACCAATTCAGCATGGCAATCCGGGCTAACCCTTTAGCGTGACAACCTTTAGGTACATCGTTTGCCACCATATCTCCAAGGTCTAGAGCACTGACTCCCTTGGTTGAAATAAGTCCGCATGGTACCAGCTGCGCGAAACTATCATCGTTCTAGAAATGCCTCCTGGGACAAAACCACCACATTCTCACCTGAGTATATTTCGGACACCATGGTTATATTTTCTTGTGAAATCCTCCAGATGATGCAAAATCTAAACTGGTGCTATACACCAGCCATAACGATCGCCTCCAATTAGTTTCAGTACTTGTCTGACATGTGTTTTAATACTTACCTTTTGTCGTAATCACTTTTGCTTGGCGCTCTTTGTGCTAGCTGGCCTTGCACCGAAAAAATTAAACAATCATCGAAATCCCTCATATTCGGTGGGGCGATTGTTGTGCAGAAAACGTAAGTACGCGAAGTGAATAAATTAATATCCCACGCATGAGAACAGTGCGTGAGGGTCACTCACGTGTTACTTGTCTCAGCTTGCAAAACAACCTTCTTCGGAGGAGCGTAGCAAGAACTACGCATTAAATTGTAAAGTAGGTGTGAAGCCCGTCAGCAGCATTGTCACTGGCTTCCTGTAGGCGGAATATTGCCCAATGGCTCCGAAACAAGTAACAAAGATTGAAACTGGCTGACTTGGCTGCTGTAGCCCAATCCTGTTCTGAAAGTACCTCTTGACGGGTAGGGTTTGACAAATTACCCGCTAATGTAAAATGTTGAGAAACGGGACGAGCCAGCGCCACAATATCGCTACCGATTCACACATATTCTTTTGCCAGCGACGCCACCTTATCCACCACTGACAGTTCACACTGGAAAGGATTGGTCAGTAACGATTACGCCTGCCTGTGATGTTAACCGTCAATGAACTCCGGTTGTGCGGTAGCATCAACGCCGCAACCCACAATTTTCACGTACGCAGGCAGGTATACCGGTCTGTGAAAACAGACGCATGAGAGGATCATTACCTATCAATTCCCACTGGCAGCGACTTCAACGTACGTTACTCCACTGCCTTCAAAACACACCGAGAAGTGATCACCACGCATTCCCCATCACAAGAGAGAGCTTATATACTTCCAAACATTTTATTTGGAGTGCTTAGAGCCAATGACAGTCGGAGTGCAAAACAAAATATTTCTTGTCTTGAGTCTTCTTACGCAGTTTGCGACAGCATGGTCATAGTAATCATATTCGTTTTGCAGCTACATTGTGTTTGTATGTTTCATCGCTTTGATTTCCTCGTCGTTTGGCGTCAATTGCTTTCACGGCTTCTCTACTGCTGCACCGAGTTGGTGTTTTAGAGCTAAGCTGCATACGGCTAGCTTTAACGTAGACAGCGCCAGAAGATAGCCGTCGCTACCTAGATGCTCCTTTATGGTGGGTAGCTTTGGAGGCCCCATCATTGTTCAAACAGCCTATGATCTTGCTGGTCACCGCACAGTTACAGCGCACACCGGGATGTTCGCGGAAGGAGCTACGGACTTCCGATCAAGGCGGCTAACGTCCCGAGTGAGTCGAGGAACTATTTCTTTCGGTGATGTTGCTTGCAGGACGAAGTGATCCAAATTCCGGGCGGGGGGGGGGGAGGAGGGAATAGACGGGTGTGCCGTGCATATTTTTGTTTGCGTGGAAGAAAACGCCTTGAGGTCAAGTCCGCGAATGCTCAGCAGAAAACGTATGTAACTTTTTCGTATCTGTACGTGCCCAAAAAGAATTATATGGTGATAGTCTGCCAAGACGACGGCATATTATGGCCAGTTTTATTTACTTTTTATATTTAGGTAGTTTAGAATGATGTAAAGGTTGTGCGGTCGCCGCTTGCAGTAAGTACTTATGCTGTGAGGGAGGGACCACGGTAAGCCGCATGTTTGTTAACTGGGTTAAAACTCTAGCCTTTCCTAGTTTTATAAAGCATTTACCAAGCCTTTATCTCTATAATTACCAGATGATCACCAAAATAAACAAGCGTACACTGTTTATTTGTGTAATTTGTATATTAAACTGCTTCGGTGTTCATCCTCCTTGAAAGCGTACAGTGGCTCCTATTTTCTTGTTTTTAAAGCGAAGCTAGTCATGTCTGGGGTGCCGTGCAGCACTGATGTCCCTTGCCGAAATTTCTATGATCCATGCTTGTAAATGCAGGCATTGTTTTTGGCATGCGTATATTCGAGCAGCCGCTTTTGAAAGCTCTCAGCCATGGGCGGATGGATTTGGCTGTGTGGGTGAAAACAATTACTTCTGCCTTACTACATTTGACCTCCGCAACACCATTACTGAACTAGTCGGCGTCCGTCTCTCCTTAACCCACAGGCTGGCACACACTCCACCGTATCCGCATCCACCAGCCAACACACTCCAACTGCCCTAAATATACCCCACCATTCGACACCACACCTATATTCGGCCTTTGCCCTGTAACATGCACCATTTTCACCAGCACCCCCGTCGCATAGCCCGCACCTCGCCATCATGCGACTCCCTACCGCCTCTTGACGACGCACACTACGCAGACGCATTCGCCTACGATTCTGGCAATGAATCTTCTATCGTTATTGCGACAAGCGTCACCTTCTCCCACAACCTCTGCTACGATACGCACCACATCCTTCATTGCCGGAACAGGTAGCCATAGCCCTTGCGTTCATCTCGAGCCTCACACATCTCCATATTTACTCTGACTACCTATAGGCAATTCGGAATTATAAGGGTCTCATTTCCTTTCTCTTTCCGTCAAAACTCGTGCAAATGACCCTTCCAACCCCGTGACGGTGGTCTGGACTAGACGTAAAAGCGTTAATCTTGTGTCTTTCTGCCTGTCTGCCTCTCTGTCCGCCTGTTAGTCAGACTGCCTATCAGTCGGTCGGTCAGTCTGTCCGTCGGTGTGTCTGTCGGCCGGTCGATCAGTCTCTTTGGAAGTCTGTCGGTCTGTTTGTCTCTTTGCCTGTCGGTGTGTCTGTCCGCCCCTTCTGTGAGCCTGTCTGTCCGTCTGTCCGTCGGTCTATCTCTGTGACCGCCTGTCCATCGGTCTGTCAGTCTGCAGCCTGAATGTCTCTATATCCGTTGGTCAGCTAGTCTGTCTGTCTGTTTGCCTGTCTGTCTGTCTGTCTGTTTGCCTGCCTTTCCGTCGGTCTGTCAGTGTGAACACTTGTTGCCTGTCTACCTGTCTATCCATCTGTCTGTCTCTCCTTCTGTCTTGTCGTCAGTCATTTTATCTGTCGATCTGTCCGTTTGTCTGTCAGTCTGTCGTTGTGTCTGTCTCTCACACAGTCCGTGTGTGCTTCAGTCCATCTGTGATTTTCTCTGTGTCCATTGTAAGTCTGTCAGTGTCTGGCTGTCTGTCTGTCTCTCGATATGTCCTTCTGTCAGTCTATCTGTGCGTGTGTCCGTCTGTCTGCACTCCTGTCTGTCAAACAGTCAGTCTATCTATCTCTTTGTCTTACTGTCTGTTTGTCCATCTGTCTGTCTCTCAGTCTGTATGTCTGTCTGTCTGTCTGTCCCTTGGTCTGTCTGGCTGTTCATCTGCAATTATGTCTGTCTATCCTTCCGTATGCCAGTCTGTGTGTTTCTCCGCTTCTCTGTCCCTCTGTCTGCATGTCTGTCGGTCTGTCTGCTCCTCTGTATGTCCCGACTGCCTGTGTGTCAGCCTTTCTGTGTGTTTTTTGGTATGACGTCTGTCTCTGTGTTCTTCGCGTCTGCCAGTCTGCCTGCTTGTCTATGCGTCTCTCCGTCCGTCCGTTCGTCTGTCTATCGTCTGTCTATCTTTCTGCCTCAGTTTAATTACATGGTGCCTGGACAAAAAACAATATGACGGGTATACGCTCACCTCACTACAAATGTCAAAAGACCTAGTCTTCTGCAGTTTTTGTTGCGTAAAGGCCTTTCTTATCCTTCCGCTCACTTGTCGTCTTCTCGTCTCTCTTCGCTCCCAGCAAAATAACCACGCAGTAGATTTGATGTGTCAAGTTAATTATCGCGCTCGCTACGGCTCTCTTTTCACCTTCTGCAACCTTTTGTAACAGCTGCACTTTGAACGCCGCCACCTGGTCCAGACGCAGTTACTTCTGTCTGTGTAGTCCTGGGTCACAATATTGTCACGAAGCCAAGGACGACGCAGTTGTCTTGAAGGAGAAACAAGTTATTGGAGCGAATTATGCTCCCCTAACAACTCAAAGATCAGAGGCGGCGAAGCAGCGGTCAGCAAGTGACTTGCGTCGGCGAGCGTCTAGAATCGAATGCCGAGGCGTCTGCTCTGCAGGCATTTTATCTTTCGGCGCGAGTATTTCTGGAACCGTCGATTCACACCCAGAACATTGTAGATCACAGACGGATTATTCTGGGGCTAGCGACGTTAGGGCGAAACAGTTTGCTTATCTGAATGTGGATAGCCCGTGCGGCATAAAATAAAGAATGGGAAGACGCGCTTTTCTTGGAACGCAGATAACACAGACGGCGTGGCCCGGCGGTAAAACAAACAAACAATAAATAGGCAAGCCCATACATGGTTCGCGGGCATTACCCCTC
Organism: Haemaphysalis longicornis; assembly: GCA_013339765.2. Taxonomy (NCBI): domain Eukaryota; kingdom Metazoa; phylum Arthropoda; class Arachnida; order Ixodida; family Ixodidae; genus Haemaphysalis; species Haemaphysalis longicornis. The sequence continues at coordinate 14,109,921 of CM023451.1, forward strand.
CTCTAAGAGTGCATCGAACCGATGCTAAATAAAGGACAGTCCTACAAACAACACACATCAACAAAAGTCCGTCATCTTGCACAGTAAGGTTTCAAGCGAACCACGTGACGACTTCGGGGCCGCGTGCGGCCGTCGTGATGTTCCGGAATCACCATCGGGGATCACCTCGTAGGTAAGTTGGCCGACACGTCGTAGAATTTTGGTAGGGTCCGAAATATCGTCGCGAAGCTTCTCACTGAGTTTCGCGTCGTCGGATGGGAGTACAAACCCAAACCACGGTCCCCTGGTGGGTACTCGGCGTCTCCGGCGTCGAGGTTGTAGCGCCCGGCATCCACGAGCTGCTGACGCGTTTGTACAAACTCGAGCCGCTAGCGGGCCTCCTCCGCACGGCTGAAAGTATCCTTGGACGTCGGTGTTGAGGTCGTCGTCTTCTACGTGCGGAAGCATGGCGTCGAGCATCGTAGTTGGCCGTCTTCAGTAGACAAGCTCGAACGGCGTCAGCTGCGTCCGTCTCCTGGATAGCCGGTTGTACGCAAAACGTGACATACGGGAGCACTTCGTCCCAAGTCTTACGTTCAACATCAACGTACATTGACAAGCATATCTGCGATTGTCTTGTTCAGACGTTCTGTTAGTCCGTTCGTTTGGGGGTGCTACGCCGTCTTTCTTCTGTGATCCGTGTTGCTGTAGCGTAAACATTCCCTTGCATCAGCTCCCCGTAAAGGCCGTTCTGCGGTCCGTGATAAGGACTTCCGGGGCTCCATGTCGCAGTTCAACTTGGCTTATGAAGAACTTTGCGACTTCCTGTGCAGTGCCCCCAAGAAGAGCGGCTGGTCCTCTGCGGTAGCGCGTCATGTAGTCTGTCCGCCACGACAATCCACTTGTTCTGTGATTGTGACGTAGGGAACGGGCCTAGAAGGTCCATTCTAATCTGTTGAAAGGGCCTCGACTGGACGGCGATCGGTTGCAGAAAGCCCGGCGGGTCTTGTCGGCGGCGTTTTTTCGTCGCTGGCAGTCACGGCAACCTCCGAACGTAGTGGGTGACGTCGGATGTAAGGCGGGGCCAGAAGTACTATCGCCTTAATTTTTGCGATAGTGCGAGCTGTGCCGAGATGTCCGGAAGACGGGTCAGTCGTGGCACGCTTCCAAAATTTCGTCACGGAGCTCTGCAGGGATGACAAGTAGGTAATGCGTTCTTGTTCCGGGGCTGAAATGCTTCTTCACGAGGACGGAGTTTTTTGAGGCTGCATGCTGGCAAGTTCGCTTGAACTGCCCTAGGCACGGCGACATTTCGTCCTTCGAGGTTGTCGATCATGACGCGCAAGTCGGGGTCGGCACGCTGCTGGGCGGCTAGGTCGCTCTCCCGTACGACTCCGAAGAACGCGCTGCTTCATCGCAGTCTAGTGGTGGCGGGTCGACGGGGGCGCGGGGGCAGGCAGTCGGCGTCGGAGTGGTTTCCTGCCTGGATTTTGTAGACGATTGTGACGTCGAGCTCTTGCAGGCGCAAGCTCCACCACCCAAGACGGCAGAGGGTCCTTCAAATTGGCGAGCCAACACAGCGCATGGTGGTCTGTGACAACCTTGAATGGTCTACCATATACGTATGGGCGAAATTTTGAAATGGCCCATATAATTGCGAGGCACTCTTTTTCAGAGGCTGAGTAAGTTTTCTCCTCCTTCGTAGACCACGGCTGGCAAAGGCGATTACTTTTTCGCTACCGCTTGCTTGTGGACGAGAACGGCACCCAAGCCTATATCGCTGGCATCGGTGTGCATTTCTGTTTCGGCGTTTTCGTCGAAATGAGCGAGCACGTGAGGGCTTTGCAGGCGTTTTTGCAGCTCGCAGAATGCCTTTTCTTGGTCGTTTTCCCAGCTAAAAGGCGTGCTGTCTTTCGTCAACTGTGTGAGTGGCTCTGCAATGCGGGCGAAGTTTACGACGAAGCGCCGATAGTATGGCACACTCCGAGAAATCTTCGCACGCCCTTCTGTCTTTCGGGCCTTGGGAAGTTCGCAACGGCCGAAGTTTTTTGCCGGGTCAGGTAGGACTCCCGCGGCGTTGACGAACGTGGCCCAAGAACTTCAGCTCCTCATACGCGAAACGACACTTTTCAGGCTTCAGCGTAAACCCCGATGTACGAATGGCCTCGAGTACGGACTCCAACCTTGCAAGGTGGTCGTCGAAATTCCGGGCGAATACCGCAAACGTCGTCGAGGTATACGAGGCAGGGTGCCACTTCAGGCCACGTAGCACAGTGTCCATGACTCTTTGAAAACGTTGCTGGCGCCATGCACAGCCCAAAAGGCATCACCTTGAACTCGTATAGGCCTTCCGGGTTATAACGCAGTCTTCTCTCTGGGTCTCTCTGGTCCACTTCAATTTGCCAGTTAGCCGGTCTTCAAATCCATCGATGAGAAGTACTTGGCATGGCAGAGGTGGTCAAGGCGTCGTCGATTCGTGGCAGGGGATACACGTCCTTTTGGTGATTTTGTTTAGTCGCCGGTAGTCAAACGCAGAACCTTAAGTGCCGTCTTTTTTCTTTACGAGTATGACCGGCGCAGCCCAGGGGCTTTTCGATGGCTGTATAATGTCGTCGCTGAGCATGTCGTCTACTTGAGTCCGGATGGCTTGCCGTTTGTGGGAAGAGACCGCGGTTAATGGTGACTGTCGGGTAGGTCGGGCTCCATCTTCAGTTATAATACGGTGCTTCGCTAGGGGTGTCTGACGTAATTTTGAACTCGACGAAAGACACTCGCTGTAGCGACGCAGCAAAGCCAATAATTTGTTCCGTTGTTCTTGCGGGTAGCACCAGATTCACAACGAAGGGCTGCGGAAGCTTGAAGGTGTCATCGGGTGTGCGATCAAAGTCGGCGACCGCGATCACGTCACTGCTTCTTGGCTTTCTTCGAGAACGCAATTGCAGCTCCCTTGTTTAAATGCTGGTACTTTCGGTGAAATTAGTGACCAAAACGTGAGATTGGCGTTGCTTAAAGTGCGCAATGCCTCTTGCGACGGAGACACCACGGTCGAGAAAGCAACCTTCGATCACTCTCTACGATAGCGTCGATGTCACGAAGCAGCATCCTCACAGTAGACGGCGATCATCAAGCTTGCGCGGTGTGGCAGGGTGATGTGATCCGTCGGCGATCCTGACAGCAGCACGGTGATCGGGGTTCGGCTGCGGACGTCGTGGAGTGATCGGAGGAAAAAGTTATCGGACTTGGTCCTGCAGATCAATTATTGCAGCCGTTGTCCGTCAAAAAGTCCATTCCGAGAATTAACGTCGCGGGAGCAGTTAGGTCTAAAATAACGAACTCAGCAGGGTACGTGGTGCCGCCTATGGTGACGCGTGATGTGCACGTTCCACTTGGCGTTACGAGATGGCCTCCTGCTGTGCGTATATGCGGACCGTCCCATGTTGTCGTAACTTTCTTCAGCTTCGACGCGAATGAGCCGCTCATTACCGAGTAGTCGGCTCCGTGTCGATGAGGGCGACTACGTCAAAGCCGTCGATGGACAACTGGACGTCGGACGCCGCTTTCCTAGAGTTTCTGGTGCGTCGGGGCGTTGTATCTCGGCTTGTGCGTGTTGACGGTCAGGCAACATGCGTCGTCATTCTCGTCATCTTCTCAGCGGCAGGCTCTGTCGTTTCGGGTACGCGTCGCGTCGTGTCGTCGTCGGGTTCGGGAGTCACGTCCGGGTTAGATCGAGTCGTTGGGCTGCAGGTACGGTGTTCGGTGCGGCCATGCGTCGTTGGAGGGTTTTCGTTTTTTCGCCGTTCTGCAACTTCACCTCCAGAAGTTGCTTCTCTTAGTTTCCCCCGCGTGGGCTGGGGGACCTTCCACGTGAGAAGTCAGCGGTGTTATGGCGGTTTGGCGACTGGTACCGGTAGGGACGACGGCTGAACGGTTAAGCGGGTAGGTCCTCGGTTCGTGTTGGACAGGTATTCGTCGATCTCAGTAGGCGCTGGCCGGGTCGGGGGCGTGGTGCGTCGACAGGAGAATCCTCGCAGACCGAGCCCTCTTGTAAGGGCAGCGACGGGTAGATGTGGTCGGCCTCTCCGCAGTGGTAGCACAGCGGGCGATTATCGGGCGTTCGCCACACGTCGGTCTTCCTTGGCGTCCGGTATTGGTCTACAGGGCGTCGGGCGGGGCGGCATTGGACGGCGGTATGGCTGGGCCTCTTGACGGGTTGGAGCAGGGCGGGGTTGACGAAGAAGCTGCGGAGTAGGTCATCGCTTGGGGCTGACGCGGGTGCTTCTGAAGGCATAGAAGTTCCCAGCGCCTGTTGAACCTCTTCACGGATGACGTCAGTCAGAGAAGCCACTTGAGGTTGCGGCGTTGTTGGAAAAAAGCTTCTGAAGCTCCTCCTTGACCACTGCTCGAATGGTCTCGCGCAATGTATCGGAGCTTCCAGTTGCGGCAACCGATGGTCTCCGAGAACAGCGCGTTGACAGGGCGGTCGTACTGCCTCGTTCGAATTTCTAGCGTCTTCTCCATCCGCGGCCGCCTCAGACGCGAATTCAGCCACCGTCTTCGGCGGGTTACGGACTAGACAAGCAAAGCTCTTGCTTCACTCCTCGCATTAGAAACCTGAGCTTCTTTTTCTTCGGTCATTTCGGGTCCGCACGGCGAAAAAGTCGCTTCATCTCCTCAACGAAGATCACGACACCTTCGTTGGGGTGCTGCGTTCGAGTTTCAAGCAAAAGCGCAGCTCGCTCTTTTCTCACAACGGTAGTGAAGGTCTTAAGGAACTCCCTTTTGAATTGAGTCCAGTCGGTCTAAAGAACTCTCATGGTTCTCGAACCAAGTTCGAGCAGCATCTTCTAAGTAAAAGAAGACATGCGGAAAGTTCTCTGCGTCGTCCCACCTGTTGAAGATGCGGACGCGATCCAGCTTCTACAACCATTCTTCGGGGTCTTCAGCGGGGGCTCCCCGGAACGATGGCGGTTCCCGGGGCTGCTGCAGGTCGATTGGCGACGTTGTTTCTTGCACCATGGTGTTGGTTGCAGCATTCCTTCTCTTGGGCCCTCCTGGCATGAGACCGAACTCGGGTAGCCATCCTTGCAGTCGGCGGCTTTCTCTGTTTGGGCTGGCTTGTCGGCTTCCAGATGTCGTAGTGAGCATAAAGGGTGAGTACCCAGCACCTCCACCAGATGTCACGAAGCCAAGGATGACGCAGTTGTCTTGAAGGAGAAACAAGTTTATTGGAGCGAACTTATGCTCCCCCAACAACTAAAAAGAATACAAAGGCGGCGAAGCAGCGGTCAACAAAGTTACTTGCGTCGGCGAGCGTCTAGAATCGAATGCCGAGGCGTCTGCTCTGCAGGCTTTTTATCTTTCGGCGCGAGTATTTCTGGAACCGTCGATTCACATCCAGAACATTGTAGATCACAGACGATTATTCTGGGCTAGCGACGTTAGGGCGAAACAGTTTGCTTATCTGAATGTTATAGCCAGTGTGGCATAAAAATAAAGAATGGAAGACGTGCTTTGCTTAGAACGCAGATAACACAGACGGGCGTGGCCCGGCAGTAAAAACAAACAATAAATAAGCAAGCCCATACATGGTTCGCGGCAATATTATTTTCAACCCGAATGTTCCATTTTCTATCACAAACGTGAAGCAAACATTTATTTTCAATAACCGAATGCAGCTCATTCTAGTTATCTGTTGATGTTCTTCCAGAGGTCATCCGTTTCCAATAAATGTTGTCTCTCTCTCTCTGCTCAAATACGCCACATTTTTCGTTTTGCTGGATAATGTATACAAATATGAAGTGTTGCCAGATTCAGTGGTTTGGTAAAGTTTTGCCTACATAAACCTCTCGTTCAAGTATTCCTTCAACTTTTGGAAAAACGGCGGAATCCAGGGACAGAGAGACATACATACACACATTCATACATACATACATACATACATACATACATACATACATACATACATACATACATACGTACGTACGTACATACATACATACATACATACATACATACATACATACATACATACATACATACATACATACATACATACATACATACATACATACATACATACATACATACATACATACATACATGCATACATACATACATACATACATACATACATACATACATACATACATACATACAAAGAAGTGACGCTCTAGAAAAGCTGCACAACGCTACGCACTTGTAGACAATTCTCTCAAATTCTGCCGATTTTTTTACATGACCCAAGCTCTGTGTTCTGTCACGCAAGGCAATGTATCCAGCATGTTTATCTAATCAATAACTGTTCCTTTAAAAGAGCCCGTACTACAACAGCGTGATTAAAAAAAGAGGCGTAATTTTCAATAAAAACTTTTCTCCTGGAGACCTTCCATGAAACATAAAGAGATTTAGTTAAAACCGGAGTGTGCGGGTGGAAGCTACATCTTTCTATAGGTGCAATTTTGTGCTGTGTATGAGCAGCGGATGGCAGTCTGCGCACTTTATATTTGCGTGAGCGAATTTACCACTGACGAGGTGAAACAGCTATTACATTGCACTGTGAGAGTTTCACACACGTTCGCGAGTAACACGTGTTACCCCTCTCTTTTAGCCAATCTCTTCGCCTCCCAGGCAACATATGTTGGTGTAAAATGGCGTACTTTGCAACTGAACAAAATGTCTTCCCATAATTTCTTTCTTTTTAGAAGTGAACCAGAATTTAGGGAGATCAGTGTGAGCTTTTTGTTTGTACGCTGTATTTCCAGCATTGCGTGGTGCCCAGTGAAGCCAACTCACCAAGAAAAAAAGACGTGGCAGTGGGTGCGAACAAGGCTGACGGAGGCCACCGACGACGATCATGATTAGGACGCCAAACGTAGCGCGATACTTGTTGGACCCTGCATTCGCGTACTTGAAAACGAGCGACGTGGGCATTACCACAATACCTTTGAACGCTTCCTTGGCGTGAAGGCGTGGTTGGACGGTAGCCTTCCGTCAAAACAATAACCCAAGAACAGCTGCGCTGTTCTGTCACCTTGACTTGGTGAAACGGCACTGAATTTATCTGTATCTTGATATATTTTATAAAATCTTTATATTTGTGTATACAGATATATAACTTTGGTAACTGATATAAAGACAACATTAATTGATATAAATGATATAAAACGCAGTGTTAACTACAGGGACAGGTTGACCGCCTAAATGCCATACCCGGGCCATCGCGTTGCTCTTCTGATAGTTTGACAAGTTAAATCAGTTTGCTAGGCGCGTTTTGGTATAGTTACAGCCAAAAGCTGGAATATAAACAACCAGGACCGCTTATTTTCTAGAAGCTTCCTGCCATGAGGGAAATGTGTACGGAGCTGCGCGAATATTTGCATTTTCGTCAGGAAATCTGCCATGTAAGTTTCACAGTCCTAGTTTATGAACGTCTAGAGCACCTTTGTACCAAATTTGAGACTCCTGGCAGCAATAGTTTCACAGATATAAACGTTGTTTTTTTTTGGAGGGGGGGGGGGGGTTGCGAAGGAGGCGGCCGCGCACGTTGAGTAACACGCCAGTAAAACAAAGCTAATTAACTTCTGCAACACCATGACTGGTTAAATGCCGTAATCACGTCATCGCCTTGGTGTTGCTTGAACTTGACAAGTTTAACCAGCTCACTAGGCCATTTTGGTAATGTTACAGCCAAAAGCTGGAACATAAACAAATAGTCCCGCTGTTCTAGAAGCTTCCAATCACGGCGGGCCCCTCTGTACTGTGCTGCGCGAATTTTAAATTTTTTTTCAGGAACTTTTCTATGCAAGTCCTAATGCTTTCACATTCCTTCTTAATGAACTTCTAGAGCACGTTTGTGCCAAATTTGCACCACTTAGGAGAAATAGCTTCACATATTTAAAGGTTTTCTTTTTTTAGACTCGGGTGCGGCCTCGCTCGCTGAGTAAAACGCAAGTAAAATAAAGCGAGTTACCTGCCGCGACAGGGGGACAGCTTAAATGCCACACTCGCGTTGTTGATTTGCTCTTCAGGTAGTTTGACAAGTTAAATCAGGTCGTTAGGCGCATCAGGTCGTTAGGCGTTAGTAACATCCAAAAAGAGTGATATAAACATCCAGGTCCGCCTATGTTCAAGAAGCTTACTGTCATGGCGGACGCGTGTGTACGAGGCTGCTCGAGTTTTCGGATTTTTTTCAGAGTATCTGTCATATAAGTTATAATCATTTCGGCCTCCTTCTTCATGAAGTTGTAGATCACCTTTGTGCAACATTTGAACCTACTAGCAGTAATAGTTTCACAGATAAAGGTGTATTGTTCTCGGTGAGAGGGCGTCTGCGGACGTTGAGTAAGACGCAAATAAGACAAGCTTGTTAACTTCCGCCCCACTATGACTTCCTAAATGCCATACTCGTGTCATCGCGTTGTTATTCGATAGTTTGAGGTTAAATCAGCTCGCTAGGTGCATGCGTAGCAAAGTTACAGCCAAAAGCTGGAATATAAATGGCCAGGCACGCTTATGCTTGTAATGAATGTTGGGCCGCACCGCGTAGACTCACGAACCCAACTGCGTTCTCGTGCACCCACTCACAACATACATATTAACTAGAAAATGTACAAGGCGAAAATGGCACTTAAGTGCACTGAAGGATTAGACATGGCAAACACTCAGGTGTGGATTATAGTGGGCAGAGTTGTAAAGGAAGAGTCACGCTCACTGCCGATGATCTCAAGAAGCGATGGTGGAGAAGCGACGCCCTATTTTACATTCTACGGGGAAGTTGTGTCTAGCGACGGAGCAGGTCGCTGCATGCATTGAACCGCTGCCTCGCTGGCCAGGAACGTGATGGTGGCCGATGGCTAGCGGCGGGCGTGAAGAGCTGAGGCCTGGTCCGCAGCGAGGCCTCACTGCCTGCGCTCTACACCACCGAAACTCCGATCACTCCAACAGGCACAAAAGCTTCTTCTTGTCTGCTTGTCGGCCATCGTCTCATTGGCAGCCCGGGTGGTTGCTCGAACGGGAGATCCGGCGACGGTCCTCAGGCCTTCACCGCGAGGGTGGCCGTCTTGCTGCCTCCGAGACTGAACAGCTTCTGAGCTCCTTCTTCTTCTTTCTCGTGGGTCACACTCATAGTATTCAGTAGATTGGCCGCTGTGGAATCGCTGCAGACGCACCTCATCACACTTTCCCGTCTCAAGAAACTTCTTTGGAGAACCATTCTAAATGTCGTGGGCGGCAAGGTAGTCTTTGTCCATCAGAAGTCCTGAGATGTCATTAGTGTCAACTTCGAAAATGCGTCCTACAAGAACAATGTACACAGTACCCAGCTCAGTCACTCATCTAAGTTCCCAAAGGTTCAGCAAGTCATATGCTTAAATATAGGCCCTTTTTGCACGGTTTCCTAGGCTTTACAAGGTTGTAAAAAACAGAAAAAAGTCTATGACGGATTTCGCTTTTTCTACGTGCACCACCGCAAAGCAAAGCGAGAGGACGCAGCACCACCAGCAGCCTTTGTGCAGAAAAGGATGATGGAATCATGTCAATTGTACTCGCGAGTCTTCCGGGGATAGCCAAAGCTTGTTCGGGAAGCATATCGGCGTCTCTTTTGGTTTGGGCAGCATGCACCCTTGCTGTGGAATACACAGCGGTATCGGTTTCTGCTGCTTCTAGAACAGCGTTTTGGATGAAGTCTCGAGCAAAGTAAACTACGACGCGTCACCCGAAAGTTAAAAAACGCGCTTTTTTTCGTTTTCTACACTGTTCCTCCTGTCTCTGTCTGCATTGTTCTCTGTTACGCAAATTTTCCGCTCGGGATTTCAAATGCACAGTGACCTTCCGCGCAGAAATGTGGATATCGGAGAGCGTGTTTATTGGAAGTTTGTGCAAGCTAACAATAGCATGACACAATAAACCCCATATTCTTGATTGGGGGTAAATTCAGCGTCCCGTTCATGCTTTACCCTGAAGTTTTTGAAGACCTAAGAGTTGTGATGGCTTAGAAAGCAAGGAAAATACAGCACACTCATGGTTGAGTCACGCTGTATGGCGAACCATGGATAGATGTTTTTCTGAGCAATACAATGGCGGTCTTTTTTCGGTTAGTCCTTTTCTGCGACTCCTTTTCTGAACAGGGTAAGGGCTCAGTGACGGTTGAAGGTCTTCCCGTATTCATAACCATTTTGTTTCTCGGATATGTCCGTGTTCAAGGCGAACATTGAAACCCTTCTTCCTGATGACACCTCGGAATTTCACTATGAAGGTAGGATCCTATTAAAGCAGAATTTTCAGTTTTCGAAGATTTGTGGCCGGTAGCAGACTCGCCTCTTTAAATTCTAGCACATGTTTCCCTACTGATTAATCTTTTCCCTACCCTTGGCTCTCTTTTTATGGTTTTTCTAAAAGGCAGTCGGTAACAGTGAGGTTCACTTGGATGAGATGCTATTGTAAGAGATACGTGACCAGGTGTGGAGACTGTCATATTTTCAGATACGCCATCAGTGGTCATGGGACGTAAGCGAGATTCAAGAACAGCGATTTGTCGCTTGAGTGTGGCAATCTGTCTTTCCTCCGCATCCTTTCCCTTCTCGTACTCCCTGGGAGCTTTCTTTCCTCTTCATCTCTCTTTTGCTTACATTGCCTCGCGATCTCATCATTGGACTCACCACTTTGTTTCAATAGAGCAACATCGACACCAAGTCGCCAGGCCTCTCTGTTGAGAGCTAACTCTGCTTTAAGCTTCTCGCGCTCTGTGCCGAAATTATTTTGAAGTCTGTACCAGTCAGTCCTACCTCTTGTCCATGTTTCATTATCTTTCTAATCCGGCTATATACATTTTGATTTATCGGCGAAATGCGAAGAACAGTAGTAAGGCTTCTCTCTACAGATGTTAAACTCCGGATCCTGGCAGGCTCGCCACTTTTGTAAGGAATGTTGGGTCGGACCGCGTAGAGAGTCACGAACCCAACTGCGTTGTCGCACACGCACTCACAACATAATATATTAACTAGATAATGTACAAGGCAGAAATGGAACTTGTGTACACTGAAGTACTAGACATGGCAAACACTCAGGTGTGGGTTAGAGTGGGCAAAGTTGTAAAGGAAGAGTCACGCTCACTGTCGATGATCTCGGAGACCCGATGGCGGAGAATGGACGCATTATTTTGCAGTCTACGGGGAAGTTGTGTTTCGCGACTGAGGAGGTCGCTGCAGGCATTGAACAGGTGCCTCCCTGGCCAGGAACGTGATGGTGGCCGATGACTAGCGGCGGTTCGTGAAGAGCTGAGGCCTGGTGCGCAGCGAGGCCTCGCTACCCGCACTCTACGCCACCGGAACCCCGATCACTCCAACAGGCACAAAAGCTTCTTGTCGTCTGCTTATCGGCCGTCGTCTCATTGGCAGCCCGAGTGGTTGCTGGAACGGGAGAGCCGGCGACGGTGTCGGGCCTACACCGCGAGGGCGGCCGTCTTGCTGCATCCGAGATCCGAACAGCTTCTGAGCTCCTTCTTCTTTCTGGTGGGTCACACCCATAGCATTCAGTAGATTGGCCGCTGTGCAATCGCTGCCGACACACCTCATCACAATGCTCTAGAGGCTTCCAGTCATGGTGGGCGCGTTTATGTGAAGTTGCGCGAATTTTCAGATTGTGACCAGAAAATCTGCCTTGTAACTTGCAGTTCTTTCGTAGTGATCGTGCAGGAACTTCTAGAACACATTTGTACCAAATTTGAACCTTCTAGCAGTAACAGTTTCACAGATATAAACTTTTATTTTCGGCGTGGAGGCGCCACGCAGGTTCAGTAACTCGCAAGTGAAACAAAGCTATTTAAATTCCGCGACAAGATGACGGCTTAAAGGCCGTACTCGGGCCATCGCGCTGCTATTCCGAGAGTTTGACAGGTTTAATCAGCTCGCTTGGCGCATTTTTGGTGAGGTTACAGCCAAAATCCGGAATGTAAACAACTGGGCCCGCCTTTGTTCTAGAAGCTTCCATTCATGGCGGACCGGCGAGTACGGAGTTCCGCGAGTTTAATAATTTTTGTCAGAAAACCTGCCGTATCAGGTCACCATTGTAGGGGGAGCGCCAGATAAACAGTTTTTGCGCAGAATGTTATTAAAAAGAAGAACAAAGACTATAATGCAACTTCAGCGGCCTTTCTGGCGGAAAAGCTTCAAACTAGTTATTTATTTGTATCTATAGAGTTGAGTGTGGAAGTGGCTTGCCTTTGCAACAGCCAGACGTCAGGTAATCTCATCAGTGCTCCAGCGTGTCACCTTATACCTGAAGCACCACCCTTATAAAAGGTAAAATAGAGAAATGTTGTCTCAATATGACTACAGGCATGCGTGGCAAGGGGATCGGCAGGAAAGTTCTATTGATTTCTCGCTCTTTTTCGTCTGGCTCTATACGCCAAACCCTTGCCGGTATGGAGTGCTGCCTGCTCCACAAGTACCCGTGATCCCAGATACCTAAGGGGCTTACTAGAAAGGTTCAACAATGCTACAGGGGCTCTTAGGGACAAACAGCACTGCCTCACCAGAGAAGGATCTGGCCACCCTCGTGTAGTAGTTGGCCGCCACAGCCCATGATTAAGCAACTCGCCTTTCGGCCCTCAGTCCCCAGCAGCTGTAGAGCACCTATCAATGGCGGCGGTCAGAACAGCGATACAGCAGAGGGTGCTAAGAATCTCTGGGTCCCGACAGGCCGCCTTTGGAAATTTAAACTGGGAACGTTCAACGCACGCACCTAGTCTAGTCAGGGAAGCATAGCTGTACTACTAGAGGAGCTCTGGGACGATTGGTGGGGTATTATGGAGTTAAGCGAAGTTAGAAGGAAAGAAAAAGGCTCGTGCAGCTCTCTAGCGGGCATATTTTCGATACACTAGACCCTAAGAGAAGTAAGAACACGGGTTGAGAATTTTAATTCACAGAGAAATAGCAGGAAACCTGGAGGAGTTTTCGAGCATTAGCGAGGGAGTCGCGGTTGTTTTGATCAAGCTAAACAAGCTGTACAGGTTAAAGATAGTACAGGCCTATGCGCCAACAACAAGCTACTACGATGAAGCTGTAGATAGCTTCTACGCGGACGTCGAATCACTAGTGCAGAAGGAAAGAACGCAGTTAAGAATTGTGATGGGAGACTTTACCACAAAGATGGGTAAGAAGGAAATGGGAGAATGATAACTGGAAAACTTCGGAATGCCACTTGCACGTTAAGGAGACACAGTGGCGGGATTTGCAGAGATAAAACACCTGAGATTGATGAACAATTTCTTTTACAAACTGAAGAAAAGTAAATGGACATGGAAAAGACCCCATGGTAAAACAAAAACCGAAATCGACTTCATTTCAAGCGGCAACCCAAGTATCGTCGAAGACGTAGAGAAGCTAAGTAAGATGCGGAGCAGCGATCACGGGATGGTTGGATGAAAGACAAGGCGGAATCTCATAAGAGAAAGAACGAAACTCGTGAAAACTGAGAAACCCCGCATGGAATCGGTCAGAGCCAGATCGCAAGTAGTTTAAAGCAGCTCTTCAAAATAAATTCTCGCCTTTCAACGAGCAGAACGAGGTCAGTAAAGATAGGGTAAATGACAACCTAACATCGGCACTCAGTGAATCAGCAGCAGCTGTAGGAGAGACAGCAAGTAGGGAAACAAACTGGGAAACTAAGAAAACGGAGAAACTAATTTCCAAACGTAGGACCTTCAAAGTGCCCAGCACGTCTAATCAGATTAATTGGCCGAGCTCTCAAAACGTATTAACAGAATTAAAACAAGCGACATTCGTCCATACAACATGGCAGTGCTGAAGGAAACGCCGCAAAAATGGGGAAAGCTTCACAGCCACTAAGAAAACGCTAACATCGCAAACGAGTGTAAACGGTGCTAGTGCTGCCGCTGTTTTTTTTAATCATCAAAGAAATGAAGTTGGAGATTTGGTAATAGCTGACAAACTACGCCGAGGAAGCACAGTCACTGCAATCTTGTCCTAATGACCACAGAAAATATAATTGCTCTTTTGACAACGCGCTGTATAAGGTATCGAAAGCACCAACTGTGACACAAAACACAAACTATCAATCATAACAAGTCTTTGGATTTACGGAGACAACGGCAAGCAACACAATAAACGAGACAAGCTCAAAGCACAGACAAAAAATGGCCGCGTAACTGTTCCATTCATTGCAAATGTCGACAGAAAGACGATAGTCGACAGGCGCCCCTAGCAAGTAAATGCCTCCGTTTTTTTTTTCACGCTCACCTCTGATGCTGTTTCTCTTCCTTCGGGCTTCTCGCAAGCTGAACATGCTAGAGGGTTGCTCAAGTCAATTTAAATTTACCGTGTTCCACTGCGTCCAGTCGGGGTCCTCGAGGCCAGCGTTGCCGTACGGCAGAAACACACGTGAAGCAAAGCACCCTACTACAACGTTTATAGGACCATGCTGCCCTACTCCAGGAGCGTTTCATGCGGAACGTGGAACCTATCTAATGGAACCTTTTGTTGCTGCGGCCGTTGGAATTCTTGAAATGCCGCCAGGTAGCGCAGCATTTCAGGTAGACCATACTTTCTGCATTTAAGCAGCTCAAGACAGACTATTTTCTATAAAAGCGGCACGATGAGCTTTGTGGGTGTAAGAAGGCTAAGAGTTTCCCATGAGCGCATTTTCTCTCTCTAAACGGAAGCGGCTACACCGACGCAGTCAGCGTGCCGCTGTTGTGTCATTTTGAATGTCAAATACGAATATTTCTTTTAAAGCTGATCGGCGAAAATTCACACAGTACATTGTAGCAGACGCATTACTGACGCTCACTCAGTACAAGATTCCTCCTCCAGAAAACACGCAGGGATATAACGAACACCTTTTTGTCACATTATTTTTATAAAGATCTAAAACAAATCAGAGATGAACCCTAAGAAATATGTTAATGTGGTGCTTTCTATATTGCCTAAGGTTCACTAAAGAATAAAACATGTTGTGATTGAGCACTAGTCACATCATTGTTTCATTTTACCTAAGTGTATTTTTTACTCTTAGTTTTAAAGGAATCATAAACCAACCTTTCGACCATTATTAAATACTAGATACGAACAACAGCTACTTGTTTTGTACCCAAAGTGTGTGTCCGAAACGCCCAGGACCAATTGTGAACTCACGTTGGTGAGATTGCGTATAAACTACGTGCAATAAACAAAATCCGAAATGGCTACTTCAAAAAATAAAGGTTTTATTGTTTGTGTGTAAAGCCTCAAGCGTGTATCGCTTGAGGGCCCATGAAAACAAAATACAATTATGGCTCATTTTAAAGACCGTTTTGCCGTTTTAAGCATGATAAAAAATTTATGGGAAATTTCAAACAACTAATCGACATATTTGGTAAAACAGATGCCTCTGTCCCGGCTTGAATGGAGTAAGTATGTTACAAAAGTCTAGTTCATTCAAATGGAGTAAAGTCGTGTTTTGTGTTTACGGCCGTTTTAAAAATAGACATCTTGTTCCACAGCTAGCTGGAATTTTGCGACAGCAACAGAAATTTCATTTGGCGAAACCCCACTCTCTCTCAGTTTTGGTACGTTTTGCAGGCACGATCCGTGGAATGGTGAAACTCCCCTGGTGTTCCACCTTCATCATCTACTGCATTATACGGTGAAATATTGGGGACGTCCTACTGTGGAAGAGGGCTTCTACTAACTGGAATAAAAATGGCGGCAAGGGAGCCGGAGAGAACCCCAAAAATATGTTCGGGAGGAGGCGCAGGAGAGAGGGAAGGCTGCAACAAGGCGAGTCCACGGTCTTTGTCTCTCACGGAAGACAGTTACCGATAATTAGTTTTTAGCTTTTGGTGGCATAGTAAGCACTTAGCTTAATTCGATATTTTCAGCTTCAGTTGCATCAGCAATTTCAGCATACACCTGACGAGAAAGAACCTGAGCTGCTGCAAAAGAAACAACATTTGTACAAGCCTTCGTCATCGTCGTTGGTATCCGCTTGGAGCGGTTCAACGGGCACTCTGTACATACAGTCGGCGTCGCTATGCTTATATTTATGAGTAATGGCAAAGTCAAAGTCCTTGAGGCGGGGCACCTAGCGAGTCGTCCTGCAGGGTCCCTTAGATTAGCGAGCCAACATAGAGAGTGGGGGTCGGAAACCACATGAAACAGGCATCCAGATAGGCAGGTTCTAAACTTAGTGATGGCCCAAAGCTACCAGGCGAGACATTCGTTTTCCGTCGTTGAATAGTTCGTGTTCAGTGTTACTAAGGGTGTGACTGGCGTACGCTAGTACGCGCTCATCGCTATCCTGCATTTGAATGAGCAGAACGCCCTGTCCCTGCCCACGCATGCACGACTATGGATTTCGGTTTCGGCATCCTGACCAATTGCGCGAGGACAGGCGTTATCGGAAGAGTTTCTTTCCGTTTCTCAAAAGCGCGTTGCTGCTCCTCAGCCCTTTAAAATTTCAACGTTCTCTTGGTGAGATTAGTTACCAGTGCTGCTAATCTGCGAGAAAGTTGGCACGAAGCGCCGCTAATAAAGCCATAAGCCCGAAAACCATCGTACACCCCTTTTGTCTGATGTTGTCGGGAAGGCTTCTATGGCGGCTGTTTTTGATGGGGCAGCAATGATACCGTTGCTGCTAACATGGCCGAGCAACCTCAGTTCAGCATAGCTGAATTTTTTTTTTCGGGTTAAACGTGAGCGAAGCGCTTTTATAGCCTGGATGACTTCTCTGAGCCACCTCAAGTACTCTTCCAAGGTGCGAAAAACGATGACGACATTTTCTAAATACACGAGGTAAGTCTGCCAACGTGGCAGGGGCGTTACAGAGCGCCAGTGGCATGACTTGAAACTCGCAAATACCGTCTGGAGTGGTAAGTGCTGTTTTTTCTCTCTCGCTCATCTACTTCTATCTGCCATTATCCATATTTCAGGTCAATTGACGAGAAGTATCGGACATGTCGAAGTCGATCGAGGGTGTCGAGAGTGCGGGGTAGTAAGTACAGGTCCTGTTACCTTATTCGCCGATGGTCCACGCAGTATCGCATCGTTCCATCCTTCATATTAACAAGCAACAGCGGTGCAGCCCAGAGACAGTTGGGCGACTGAATCATGTCGTATTTTAGCATTTCTCGCGCCTCATTCTCTATGGCTTGTCACTCTTGGTGAAACGCCGTATGATAACGGGGGAATTGAGTGCATAGCTTCGGAATTCATTACTCGGTGTTTCGCAACTCCCGTTCACTCCGAGCAGAAAGTTCTCCAAAACAGTTGCGCTACTCTGCAACAGGTCGAACAACTGGCGTCGTTTCTCTGCAGGAAACCTCGAATCAACATCGTGTTCAAGGCTTGATTCTAATTCTTGTCTAGGAGATTTTTCCCTCTCTGACATCACAGCAACTGTGGTGAACTCGGCCACCTCTTCTGCGTATGCTATGACCACAACTTACCTTGCATTCTGCGGCTCATTCCTAACATTTGGTACAAGTACTCGCGCACGCCCGTCTCAATCAGCTCTACGCTTTTGGTGACACTCATTCCTTTGTCCAGAAGGAGCTGAAGGAGCCGAGAACTCCACCCTGAGTGATGGTGGGGATCCGGTCAGGGAAAAACGGCCATTCAATCGTGTAACTTCACATGACCAGGCATGACTCTTGCGGTGGAAGACACAAACGAGGTTTCGCACTGTGGTGACGAAGTCCTCCGAAGCGCCATACTATTCGAGTCGAGATCAATGACGGCGGCCTACTCGCAAAGGAAGTTCCTGCCGAGGATAATGCCTCTCGAGCAGTTCTGAAAAAAACAAAAATTCACAGCACACCTCTCGCCGCGAACCTTGATACGAGGCGTGCATCTCCTGATTCAGGTCACAAGGTGTCCTCAGGCGGTGCGTATGTCGGGGCAGTTCCACTCTACTTCAACTCCAATTCAATCAAACCACAATTTCATTCACATGATAGTACTCGTTGTTTCCCTGGCTGTAAGCTGTGTGGACAGCTTGACAGGGGCCCATACAACCAGTCCCAGACAGTAAAGAACGACAAAATCATTGAATACTCCGTCCGCAATTGACAATTGGAATGTGTGTTATACATAGGAGAAATGTACGAACCTTACAAGCATGTAACCATTGTAATAACAAACCTCGACAACCGAGGAGAAAAAAATAGGAATTTGAAATGCATAAGCAAAATATATAATCATCACAATCGTAAATGAAAAGTTCAAATAACAATAAAACTATGTAAGCATTAAAACTAGATATTCACAAATATTAACGTAGTCCTTAATACAAAAGATTCCATAGGGTTCCAAATTTATTCAAATATAGGGAAGGTTATGTTGCAGCATTTGATATTTGTACTCGTTTTAAAACGAGAAATTTAGCAAATATCTCGGTTTCCCGAGTTAACAGGAGGGTTGCTGCGTTATAATTAAGAAGAAGATGTCAAGAACTGTGTGAACACTGTTCTTTCAGGGACGGCCGTCTCACCGTCCCCTTTCAGAGACGGCGAGAGAAAATGTTTTAAATAACAGATTATTCAACCCCGGATCGATCAGTGCGGCGTGTCGTAGCCGTCGATAACTATGCAAATTACGCCCGACGTCACTCTAAAAGACGACCACGGTAGGCGGCGGTATTTGCGTGCGGGTAGATCTCCACCTGTGGAGGTTGTTCGTGGGGTTCGTCGTCCGCAAAAGCACCTCCAGGCGTTGCCGCTCCTCGTTTTCCGGGTGTGGCAGAGGTGACAAGCTTTCCCGGCAGGACCTCCGGAGCGGGGAAGGCGGGATATAAGCGAATGGCGAGCAAGGACCGTGCGTTGAGTCCTGTACAGGGGTTGGCGTACGTCGGAGGTGCTCCTCCATTTCACAAATCCGTTTACCGCGGAGGGTGTCACGGAATCCACGAAAACCGAATTCACGACACCGGCAATGGCGATATACGTGGTATACCACCCCAAAGGGAAAGCACAGCGGTCGGTTGTGCGCCGTTTTCGAGACGTCAGTTTTCCGTAGACTGGGCGGCTGAGGTTAGCGCGAATGGTAGTGCGACGGTATACTGGCGTCTCGTCGCGGGGAGCCTACAGGCTTCGGTGTGAAGATGGGGTAACTGGCGGGAAGCCGTGGCGTGCGTCACGTCAGGGTGCTCGATAGCTGTGTTTGCAGATATTTCAGGAAGAGCGCACCTCGTTACTTCTTCCGGACAACATCTTCAACCGACACAGAAGGTTACAAAGAACTTCCGCAGCTCCTCCTGGAGAATTTCGTGCACAATTTCGCGGATCGCACCATTGTGAAATGCGTCCACACGGGGCCATGACGCCGTGCACGCCGATATGTTCACTGGTGTTGTTTCAAGACGATGGTAGTGGTCGTTACTAGCGGAGAGATTGATCCAATCTTTGTAGCTTCCGCCACAAATGCGTCGACCGTCCGTGGGGATTTGCGAACTCGTCCACGAAGAATTCACTTCTCACGCCTATCATTAGAGCACGCATTTTTGTTTTCCTCGGTGGAATTCGGGTCAGCCCGCGGCACCAGCACTTCTTCGACGAAGCTCATGAATGTCTCATTGGGCCCTTGGATTTTAGGAGGAACCTTAGCTGTTTGTCGTCAGTACTGGTTGGCGTAAGGCCATGCGTTAACCGTCCTTGCACAACTCCCAGGATAGGAGGGCAACCTAGTTGTTGACAAACGAATACGTGCCGGTCACTTCAAGCGAGAAATAAAACTTCTGATGGCGTTGTTCTTCTGTTCAGCCATTGTCACGAGCAACCCGCTCGTACTGCTGGACCCAGTACTCAGCATCTTCGAAGGCGTCCCCATGGACGAGGAAAGAAGTACGGAATGTGGTAGGCCAATATATGACCGGCGACCCGAATCCTTCTGTCCTGTCTGGGACGCCGTGCCTATCGCCAACTCTTGCCTGCGTCTTCTCCGCTGAAAAGTAAGGGCCCGAACTGCGGTGCGTGGCCTTGAAGTCGTAGCCCTGCACGAATTCGGAAGGTTCCATGAAGGCTCGGCATCCTCAACTTGCTATTGGACGAAGTTTGCGGGGCCGTTGTGCGTGGCTCAGAAGGAAATACCCGGCCCCACCATTATAAACTCACGTATTGCACTGGGACTTTGAATGGAGAGAAGTTTGAGGGGGGAAAACCACGGTGTATAATTGCGGGTAACCCTAGGAGAAAAGGGAAAAAAACGGCTGCCGAGCTCCGGAACAACGCCGTCATCGCTCTCTCC
Organism: Haemaphysalis longicornis; assembly: GCA_013339765.2. Taxonomy (NCBI): domain Eukaryota; kingdom Metazoa; phylum Arthropoda; class Arachnida; order Ixodida; family Ixodidae; genus Haemaphysalis; species Haemaphysalis longicornis. Next base: position 14,130,134 of record CM023451.1, read on the forward strand.
TTGTATCTCCTTCATTAACAGTACATAACGATCGGGTGACGTTGCAGCACCGATCTTAACCGAAACTGTGGTAACATATGCGTTTCTATAAATTAACATGGCGAGTTCAGTGGCGTGCTGCCCTTCTTTCCTTTTATTGTGTGTTCACCGGCAACGCTGCCCCTCAAGATCTCAAAGGAAGGTGCGTAGGCTAACTCACCGGCATCAAGACGTTTTGTATGGGTAAATCTTTGAATCGGCAAGTTTTTGTATTCCCTTCAGTTCAAAATGATTTTTTATTTGGTATTGATTTTGTTTCTCCTTCTTTCTCATTGTCCCTGTGCTTTTAGTTCGGGCAGTGCAAAATTCGAATTGTAAACTTGTGTACACCACTGCCTAGACCACCTTGTGATTAAACAGACACGTTCGGCGAAAATCGCAGCACATCCGAAGGAGACAAGCGCCACGACAGCGCGTGAAAATTGAAAAATAAAATCCAAAATAGTGCTCTCGGAAACAATAGATATACAGAGCTGCAAAAAGGGCGCAGACTCCAATTCAACATGAAGGGACTTCATGAAATCCCTATTGACAGAGCCGGAAGCCTAAAGACTGCTTGGGATCAGTAAGACAAAAAACCACGCCAGCGTGGAACCTGATAGGATGCCTGCATTCTCCCCAGCCACGGCCGCTCGATAGAAACTAGACCTACTTTCCATCGAGCGACCGTGCCCCAGCCCTGCTTCTGGGAGCACCGATGAACCGCTAAGGTTTCCTCTGTCTTTACTGTTCTTGCTAAAGCCTCTACCGTCGACTGTAGCCGAATTTCGGTGGCCCAGACTGCTTAGCGAGCTTAATTTTGGGGGAGATGAAAATGAGAAACTCTGGACGTGGTTAAACATGTTTCAGGAAAAATACGGAACTGAGCGGTACATTCTTGCCTGCACCACACTTTACAAATTGTTTTGTTGAGGATAACGTGAACCTAATGCCTGTTTTCTTTCGAGAGGACAAGTGCAGACGATGCCTCATAAAAAACAGGATAGGGAATGTGTAAAACGCTCAACGACAAAAAAAAAACACGGGAAGTGGAGAAAGTACTTTGAAGTGTTTCCTTCAGGCGGGGCCAAATGATCCGCCTCTCTTGGCACATTTTTCACTTGTTTTGACAACGGTGATGTAATTAGCCCCGTGAGAATTTGCCAACAAATTTTGAAACCCAGTTGATAAGCCTGGATATATACTTTAGATTTTTTTTCAAGAGTGAAATTAGCTCGTACGGTTGAAAACTTAACGCTGCTATTCTTTTTCTATCATTTTTCTTCTTTGTTGTGGTCGAAACACGCAGATGACGGTCGAACTTCGTCCTAACGAAGTGGTGTTGGGCAGTAAATTAGTTCGTTATATCCGATATTCGTTATAACCGTACAGGTAAACATTCTTACTAACAAATCGGCAATCTGGCAGCGGCAAACAATTCCTAGATAAAAAGGCATTGTTCTAGGTTTCGTACACACTATAACCAAGGTAGTCCTTATCTCTCTCATTGCGCCATTTCACACTAAATAAATCACAACGTGAGATCGTGAAATTCCAAAAAAACAAAGTTCGTTCGGCAAAGCAGGCCGGCCTGCTTGTTTACTCGAAGGGGATGTGGCCTTCGCCTGGTGGCTTTTCTCCGCCTGAGCAGAATGAAGTTTTCCCTTGCTTATGCATTATGGGCCTTAAGCTACTAACAAAAGGGTTGGTTTGTCTTGCTTTTTTGAAGGTTGCTTTCAGTATGCTAGCTGTGGAGTTTTTAGCCTCGCGGAAACCAAATATTTGTTTTTATAGCCTATAGGCCGGGGCTCATGAGTATTCGGTCTCGTTATAAAAAGAATGGGTGTCATTGAACTGAACCGTGACCAAACAAACTTCGTATTTAGTTTGCTATATCCGATAATTCGCTATATCAGTGTTCGCTATAAAGAGAATCGAATGTATTTACGTTTACTGTTGTATATTAGTCTGAATAGTATTCGTAAAGTGTCATAAAATGTGCTTATGCAGACACTTGCAATTTAGTTTGCCCTGCTGGTACCGATGGATCCGAAAACCGCAATGAATATCCCCGCGGTAGGACCGGAGCCTCCTCGCGGGGGCCACAGGCGTTGAAGCCCGGAATCAGCCGAGCCTACTTCCTTCTTTGCTGGAAAATAGGCCGACAAATATAGCTCCCATCAGCTCTCAACGTTTCAATAGAAAATTCAGTATCCCGAGCCTGCGACATTTTTGTTAATTTTGAACATGGCCTGCCAGAATAGATAAAGTTAGCGACGCTCTTATGTGGCTTCCTAAAGCAGCCATGAAGACAAAACACAAGTCTGTGTTATTCGAAAGATTTCGTGTTTTATAGTGCCCCCAGGGCTTGTCCTAATAAAAACGATCCTTCCTTCACTGAGAAATTAACTACTGCAAGTTAAAATTTTGATTTTTCCTTTAAATCGAGCTTTTCGTCGTCTGCAGTTGCATCACCGGGCCTTGTTTTGCATTAGTGAACTTAGATGGCGCCACAACACCGCGGCAAGCCGTTTTGTGCCTTTGGTTTGTTGGTGAACGTATTTGTACCTCGCTTGTTTTGTTCATTGAGACAATCGTTTCGTAAAACATGATGCTCGCTCGACAAATATGGTCACGTAAGACATCGTCGGTTGCGTCAATCGGCCAGTGTCATCTGAAACAACCCCAAAGCCCCGCAGTCCTTTGCAGCTAAACCAAAGATAGGTCGCGCACTACCCACAGCAGTATCCGCATCGGTACTTCGATGTTTACGTGTGATTTCGTAGCTTCCACTGTTTTTCCTACCATTATGACGGCTTTAAAAAGAATGTGCCCTATACTTAAGCACAAATAGCTCTTTCGGCAAGCTTAGAAGCTTTGTCTAATTTGCGTTAGCTTTTGCCGCCCCCCCCGCCAATCGCAGAGCTGTACGTTATGACATCATAGGTTCTGTTGCGGGAAATGAGCTAGTGGGTCGCATGACGATTCCCGTTTTTTCTACTTATGTCACCTACTTGAGCTAAGTTTACGTTAAAAGAGGTGTCAGTATGATTCTAACGAGTCGATCTTTTGAATGAACCAAACTTGTGTTTTCTCTTCATGACTCCTTTAAGAAAAACTTTTACGCCAAAATCACGCCACGTCGTAGTGAATATTTGGGTCGTTTTAAACAGTATCAGCCATTGCTTCAAATGGGAGCGTTACATCTTTCAGGGACATCATTTAGTAAACGCAGTAAATGCCTCCATGCTGGTGTCTGTTTTGTTTAGTTGTCCAGCTCACTTCCCTAGAATTTGCGTTAAAACTTTTCTTGTATGTTCTTTTGAGGATTATCGTTGAAAGCACCAAAACTGTATGTTTTTATTACCGATCCCTTGAAATGCAGTTCGAACATTGTCGCATGACAAACACTAACACCGCCGAACAACTGAGACGAAAGGGATAAATAACAACACGAGCCCTTAACCTTTGCAATGACCACCTGTGGGTCTGTGGTTTTAAGTTCAATTGTGTCGCCTACTTTAAAAACATTTTGCTCTTTTTTTTCACCTGCAATAATTGGCAAATCCACTGAAGTGATTTGTAATGCGAAAGGATTCCTTACATCATTAGGCGTAAATTGGGGCATATCGAACACAAAGTCGCAACGAAAAACCCGACAGCTCAGATAGCAAAAATGAGCGATGGAGTTGAAAAGAGCTGTGTATACATATGTCTTGGCGGTATTTAAAGCAGTGTCATCCGGAATGCGGGATCAGCAGGTAAGCCTGAACACAAACGTTTAGGCGTTCTACTCTGAAGGGAAGGATGAGCCGCCTATCGATGTGCCTGCAATTTGCATTTGAGCGCCCCTTCCTAGTTAATAACTTGAACGAAACGTCTAGAAACCAGAGTTTTATATCCAGCGGAGAAATATAAGGCTCTGAGTTTCGCTCGCGTAAAAGCCCGTGTATTGAGAGCAGAAGAAAAATCGGGTACGTATATAACTTTGCTGTGAAATAATTATATACTACAAGTAAGGGAATCTCGGCATACCCGGGAACGAAGCAGCGGATCGAATGGCTGCTGCTGCTGCACTCTCGAATACAGTAGACAAAACCCACATTACCCTACACCGACGTGAAACCACACATCAGACAACAACTTCGCAAAACATGGCAAACACACGGGAGTGAACAAACAGACAACAAGTTACACCTAATAAAACCTCAATTGGGACCATACACCACCGACACACGCAATAGATACTTGAATCGCCTTGGCCAGATTACGGATAGGGCACACCCATGCAACGCACTCGTATCTGCTGACGGGATCTTTAGACCCCAGTGCAGCAGGTGGGGAGAGGCCCTATCCGTGATGCACATCCTCATACAATGTAAGGCACTCGACACTACACGACGCAACACTTTCCTCAACTACACACAAAGACATATTCCACCACCCGTCATACTTCTTAGGAGACGATGCCATGTTTTCTGTTCAACGCACCTTTCAGTTCCTATCAGAAGTTCACTTTTTACAACTCATCTCATACCACCCATAGTTTTACCCCAGGTCCTATACACCAGCCACCTTATCTATTTTTTAACCACTCTCCACCCTGGCCCTTTATACCAGCCGTGCTCAAAACTTTTAACTGATTTTATTTCTTGTTCTCTCCTCATCAAATCACTTTGTGTTTGGCGCTCTTTGCCCATGTCGGCCTTGCGCCAATAAAATCAAACCATCATCATCATCAATCTCGGCATACCAATATTGTCGGCTCGGCGGCCAATTTCAGGATACTCCCTTCGAAATAACTAAGTTAGATTGATCGTTTCCTAGCATTTCGCCCTGTACAAACAAATTTGGTATTGTAACCTACGGACTAAAGGACCTTCACAACTATTTTCATCAGGCAACCCGCCATTCTTCTTTTCAGGGTGCAGTTCATTTATCCTGAATACGCCACGCTGATTTTAATCCAAGCCAGTTAGTAGGATGAGGAACAGAATTTGCATTTACGCGCACTTTTTGTCCTGTAGCTACCACTTGATATCGCCTTCAGCACCCAACACCGCACACATTGTCAAGCAATGGGACACTGCTCCGAGCAGCTCGGACCGTCGGCTTCAGAGAGTCTTGGTTCTTTGAGACTCGAGTGGAGCAGAGGAGAGTCGGGCCATGGACGGAGGGACTCAACCGTGGCCAAATCGCAACCACTCGTTCCAAAATAAAGGCTTCTCTCTGATTCTCTCTCCTTCCACTTCCCCAAGAGCTCCGTGGCACCTCTCTGAAGTTCCCAGCTGAGCTATAGGGATTTAGGCATATAAATAACTTGTTGAGGTTAGTCTTTGCACCTCGAGATTATCTTGGAGTGATCTTCGGTGCTTTTTGCACAAGCCCTGTCGAGATTCTGTATGTACAGTGTGACAAATGGTGCTTAAGGCATCGGAAAGAGTATGTTGACTTTCTATGTACATCAAAATTTATGTATCTCACCAAACCGTCCTGTTAATCATATGATTAAGTACTCATCAAAATTGCAAGTCTTTTTAAACAGGACATATATCTTCTTACCTTTCTCTCTTATAGTGAGGGAACAAGCGTATGAATTCAAGGCGCCCTTTCAGACGCGCACAAGGCACCCACCAATAATTTTACCCCGCCATCGTATCTGCGCCCTATATCATGCGACCTGTGATTAACGCGAGTAAAAATCGTAGGCGTATCCAAGAGTGCGATATTGCAGAACTTGTTTTTCTTGCAGGACACGTACAGGTGCGCCTAATTGTGCAGCGATACGTCGAAATCTGCTTCCACCCGCTATTGTGAAGCACAAGGACCAAACTTTAGTCACTGGACGAATGAATTGTCACAAAAGTATTTACACGGCAGAAGCGTACGACATAATATTTATTTGAACTACCCTCATCAACAACAAAATTCCAAGTCCATTGCGCACGCAGATTCCCTGAGCGTTGTGCAGGCACTGTCAGCAAGAAAGCCTTCTAAAACAATTTCATCAATATTTGTTCTAAGCTTTTAATGACTGTATATGCCTCAAATCTTTAGTTACTATATGCTGGTTTCAGGGCACTGTGCAATAGCTGACAATGAGGCCGCCGACCAAATGGCTGTAGCTGCTGCTCTCATGGATACAGTCAACAAATAACACTTTACACTGGCCCGAAGACACACATCAGACGAGAGCTTCGAATCACATGGCAATCACACTGGAGTTCACAAACAGACAACTAACTACACGTAATAAAACCGCAGTGAAGATGCTACACAAATGAAACACACAACAGACACACTGAAGTCACCCTGGCTAGGCTACAGATCTGCGACACGAATGTAACGCATTCCCACCAGCTCACTGGCTCGTTAAAACCCCCGTGTAGCAGGAGTGGAAAGGGCCTATCCGTAGTCCACATCCTAATCACGAGCAAGACATTTACACAACGCGACAAAAATTATTTAACTGAAATCTGCAGGCTACACATTTCACTGCACCCATTAGACATTTTAGATGGCGACACAAGGTTTTCTGTTCCACTTGTAGTTACGTTTCTAGCAGTGGTAAAATTTCTGCAGCTCTTGTCATGACGCGCATAATGATCCTGTCCCTACACACCAGCAATTTTCATTGTCTTTTGTTTCGTTCCACTTTTACCGTTAGTCACAGGTTTGGTATGTACGGGTACATCTCTTATCTTTGCCTTTTTTGGATTTTGGGAAATAAATACAAACTACAATCATCATCATCATCATAACCACCACCATTGTCATCATCATCATCATCGTCGTCATCATAAATTTGGAGTGATGGTTTAAGATTAACACCGTGAGCAGAAAATGGATGTCTAACGCAGCTGTTTTAAACCACTTCACGTGTAGATGAGCGGGAATATGAAAATGTTACTCTTTGTCTCGGCGGGCTCTTTGATTGCACTGGACTTCTATGGTGGGAATTGCTGGGTCCTAACGCATGCTTTCCGCGTCTTCGGTGATAACGTCTGGGTCCTGTCTAGCCTGACGCATGTGCTAACCCTCATATGACTTGCTCCCACTCCCCTTTCTTGTACAGCTGCCAACCCAATCTGTATTTAAACACACGGGGGAGGGGATTCCGATTGTTCACCGGCGCCTTATCATCCATCTCGTGGTTAAGATGCTTGTTTTGTGGATTTTCTCACAGGAATACTGTGGCGCGGCCTCTCGATTTTGTTGCACCAGGTGCGGCAAACAAAAGGCGGAGCCATGAAGCGCGCAATCGAGCGGCCGTGACTGTTGCCTCTGCTGCGGGCCTTCTTAGCCTGACACGAACGCTCGGCGTCTTTGGAGAGAAATACCTGAGTTCTGCCTGGATTGTTTTGTTTACGACACGACATGTTCAGTTGAAGGAGAGTCCAACATCTTCGCGTGAAATAGCAATACGGGAGTGCGTTTCCAAGGGACACCCTCCGATGGGACCGGCTCTAGCATTGCTTTCCGAAACACTGTGTATGGTAGAAACAACCCCAAAATAATTTCTGTCTTGCACGGGAACCTAATAATGTGCACGCTTCTAAGAAAAAATTAAAATGATTCAGTTGTTTTACAGAACGCTTTGTGGTTTATCGTGTATGAACCCTAAACGGTGATCTGGAGGCAAGCTTTAAACAACACTCCTTTTTCTGCAAGCAGGCTACCGCTCGGTGCATCCTTTAGTTGCTTCTGCAACAGAGGGGTGCGCAAAGTAAAAATCTATTAAACGCACTGCAATGGGAACTACGTAGCCTCTAACTATCTGCTCATTACACCGCATTTACTTTGATGATATCACCCCATATATACAAGGATCCTTTGATTATGTTGTTTTTACTGCGTTTTCGGCTGGTAACTTGTCCGACATGCACCATCAATGTCTGATTAGTTTAAATAATTGTAACGATAATACGTTTATTAAAGAGCGACAAAACCGTGAGGACCTAATGGCGCGCAAGTGAAAAAAGGGGTAGCTCGCTGGTTGAGTTAGATAATCAGTTTGTTGCCTATCAGATTATGTGCGGTGCATTCAACATCTCTTTTTTTCCTAGCGAGTTTTGTAGCCGCAAAAGGTGAAGCCACAAAAATCAGTCTTCAAATGTACTCCACGTTTTAAAGTGTAGATGCCTGCTTGTAGAATAACGTAAACCCGCACTATTAGGTATATTGCCTTCCAAAACATGGTAGTCTTTTTTAGAGGAACTGCCAAAGAATCTGCGGATAAAGTGTGAAGTTGTGCAAAATTCTTCCATGATAGGTAGTCTCAATTTTGCATCGTGAATACCTTGGTGACGTCATGCCTATCTTTTAGAAAGGGGGAAGACTTTTGGTAAGCGCCCACGTCGGTGCCCAATTTAGGCGTACACCTCATTGTGCTTGTAGAAGTAAGAACTTGTAAACTAGGAATGGCTATATCAGCATTCCGACGTGTTTCCTTTCTTTGGTTGCATACCCTTCACACCAAATCCTGAAATTCTACCCCTTTTTTGGTCATGCACGTTTCTGTTCTTTATAATTTACCATAAAACAGCGGCAATTATTCTCCAGACTGCGTAAAGTCAATTTTGTACCCTTTCATAGATAAGTCGTAGCGCATCGGTTAAACTGCGCTAGTTCATATCTTCATTTCTTTCTTCTTCCCCCTGCTTTGAATGCTAGTATGCACATACTAACTTGATCAATCGGACGTCTTTTCAAACAATGGTAGAAAAGTTTTCTTTGTATTTTACCCAAGTACACTGCTGGATTGCCGCGTGTGAAAGGTGCCGACCAGTGTTCAGATGAACGACCTCATTGCCAAATTGCATTTGAGATCAGCCCTTATTAGGGTCTTAAACTGGCGTCTTCCTCCAGGAGTTTTTTCTATGTTAGTATGAGTGCGGTACCCTTACGGTCAGGGCCCTTCCAGTTGTGGCGGTCGCAGCATGTGCCGCCTTGATGAGGTGGTCCAGCAGAGAACTAGATAATTCACATGCACATCTAAATGAATCGTCACTCTGAATCGCCAATGTGACAGTTTTATGCTGCCGTGCCGTCGCGTGCTCGTATCCTTTCGCGTTAATCGGCGTTTGTCAACCCTTCTCTGCACCCACTCACGAGATGTACGGAGCGGCAGCCTCAGAACTCCGGATGGTATATACCGGCACTAAAACGAGGCATTTAACGGCAGCACTTCTTCCATGGCCGTTTTTGCGTTGACGCTTCCTGAGCTGGCCGTAAAGGGACATCAATCTTTGTGTTTGTTTTGTTTACTGTTACGGGAGGCATGCATGTGGAACCCCTCTATTTCTTGCATAGATATTTCTTATCCAAAATCAGTCGAGTCAACTTTGTTTACTCCGGAACTTCTTCTAGACGAATACAAATCAATGCCTTGTCCCACAAAAAAAAATTGAATAACTAACTACTATGAAAGTCGACAAGATTCCAAAAGCTCTACGCCCTTTGTAATCTGCGTAATACAAAAACCAATATTTTTGTAGATGTTTAGGTATTGAAGACTACCGAATAGAAGTGCGCTGAACATATTATTCTCTCACGCTGCGCGCAAAGATTACGCACGAGAGGTCTACATGTGCGTATTACCGCCAAATACATTTGCGTACATTTTCAGTATGATCTCGGCATTTTTAAAATACCAGATGTTTAAAGAGACGAAGCCCAAGTAGTGTGAACAAGGCACCCACACAGGCGCGTGTGCACGTGCATGTATGTAACTTGTGTGTGTGCGCGTGTGAGCGCATGTAAATGAGTGTCGATGGGTGCTTGAATTCGGGGTGGTCTCGATAAGCGGTTTATGGGAATCTGTGTGTGCATGGGTGCTTGCGTGAGTGCATGTGTTTGTGTGTGTGTGCGCACGTACGTGCGTGCGTGCGTGTTCATTCTGGGTGGTTGTCAACGATTTAATGGACCTAGGTTTGATTCCGTCTACGGGAAGCGTTTTCATGCGTAACATTCTTGGCGAGTACCCCCACAGCCAGGACCGTGTAACTCCTTGCATTTCCGCAAAAATGCAGATATTGCCGAACATTCACCTGCAATCGTTATATTAGCGTAAATGTAGGGAATTGCTAGAGCGAAATTAAAAAAACTTAGAAAAGAGAAAAATATAAAAAATTACGAAAAATTGCGAACCGTATAATGTCCTGCCTTTCATCAATAATGCAGATATGGCGGAAGTGCCACAGGTCATCGTTATAATTGCTTAAATTGAAATAATTTGTCGAGCGGAATATTGAAACTAAAAAAACAAGAAAAATGAATACCCGGAAAATGTCGAACAGTGTAACGCCCTGCTTTCCACAATAATGCAGACTCCACGGAAATTTCTACTGTAATCGTTTTAGTAGTGTAATTAGAGGCTATTGTCGAAGATAATTCTGAAAAACTAAAGAAAACAAGAAATAATGCGGAAAATGGCAAACCATGTAACGCCCACCGTTTACAAAAAAGGCTGATTAGGCGCAATTAGCATATGTAATCGTTATAATATCGTAAATGAAGATAATGTGCTTGACAGAATTACAAAGACAAAAAACATTTGGCTGTAAATAACTCAGTCACAAGACAAGCGGCATAAGAGTGCTAGGTATTTTATTTCATTTCATTTCATTTATTATAACCTTGAAGGCCCGAGGGCATACGTAAGGGGGGGGTTATGAAACATTGTTTACAGAAATACAAATGAACCTAGTTATTGCTGAAAACACAAAAACACCGAAGCTATAAAGCACCAGAGTTCGATGCATTGGCTAAGGTACGAACATCCCCAAAATGAGTGTTACATAATTTTACAGAGTTAACAATAGGTCGAAGAAGCACACACTGATTAAGTTGAACAATACATGTTGCACCAAATATATGTTGCAACAGTAGAACTTGAAGTTATTCTTGAGTGAGAATATTTTTCTAGTTTATTGTTAAAACGTTTATTATCACTGCAGGTGGCGATGTCGTCGGGCAACGCGTTCCGTAGTGTTACAGCGTTAGGAAAAAGGATGAGCTAAATGCTGATGCACTGCCGGTAAGGGGGCTATTGGAAGACTGTGATTTAAACGGGATGAAATTCTGTAAGGTGGCCTCAGTAAACAGCGGCTAGATTTTGGCCAGTGAATTAATTTGTGGAGGAGGCATAAGCGGGCAATGACGCGGCGTGGGTGAAGAGTCGGGACGGAGAGGAATAGCTTGAGCGCGATGATACTGATATGGTGGGAATACTGCGAGATGATAAAACCTGCTGCGCGGTTTTGAATAGCTTCAACCTGAAGGGTTAGATATGTTTGTGATGGATGCCAGATGGCTGAGGCGTATTCCAGTTTCGGTCGTACGAAGGTTAGGGGAGCGAGTTTTTTAATTTCAGTAGAAGCAAGTTTTAGATTGCGCCGAAGGTACCTCGACCGTGCAAGAGGCTTCGGAGCAAATCGTGTCGATATGGGTTGCCCAAGTTATCGATGAGAGCAAGCGCACGCTGAGGTACTTGTATGAAGGGAGTGATCTGATTAAAACCGAGTTGATATGATAGGTGCCTGAGATGGGACGTGTTGCCGTGTAAATGACAGTGATTTTAACTTTAAGTTTATTGGCATGTGCCATTTGTTACACCAGAGGCAGATGTTGTCTAAGTCAGTTTGCAGGGTATTATGGTACGTAGCTGGCGGCCAATAGTTGGGTACAAAACTTAATCGTCTGCAAAAAGTCTGACTTTCGATATGATGGTTTCAGGGCAATTCATTTATATAAATTAGGAAAGTAGAGGCGATACACTTGCCCCCTGCGGAACAACCGGATTGTTCGTTGGTTCGATCGGAATGGTGATGATTAGACAGAGGTAAATTGGTGCGTCCCTACCAAAGTGTTCGATCTATTAGAGTAAGTTAAAATGAACTGTTTAAGGTATATAGTTTTGCAAGGAAATCTGTTATGGCTAGCATAGTCTAAGGCTTTTGAAAAGTCTAGAATACGCAGTCTACTTGAAGGTATTGTCCATTTGTTGCAGAAGTCATGGGTGAATTGTTCAAGCTGGGTTTTGACTTTAATAGTGTTTTGCGAAAGCCCATTGCTGGTGTGTGGGCAAAAAAGAATGAACTGTTTCCAGGTGAGCCCTATTATTCAGAAGTCAAATGTGCTGAAGTAGCTTGGAAGGGAATTCTCGTATGAAAATAGGGCGGTAGTTGGTTTCTAGTGAGCGATTACCAGCTTTGAAGATAGGCACAATGTGGGCAATTTCTTGATAGTCTGGTACGACGCCTGATTGCAATGACTGTGTAAATAATAAATAGAGGATTAGGCTCGCGGTGTTTTTTAACAGTTTGCTGTTAATCTTGTCACACCTGCCGACGATGACACTTTCAGATTACGAATTAATGTTGTTATTTCCTCAGCAACGTCCCTCTTTCTCCCTTCTGGAATCATCGGCGCGCCTTAGCACTGGCAAAGTACGCTCGCCCCCCTCGAAAGAACTCGAAGCTTCGGTGAAAGCTGAGCGGCGGAACTTTTGTTTTGTATTTTCTTTCCGGCGAGTCGGCGAGTGGTCACGTTACCGCCGCTTCGTTCGAGAGAGTTCCAGTGTTTTCTCGGGGCGAATAGAACCGAAACTGAATGAATCGGACGATTGTAACAAGAATTAGGCGCTGTAGAATGTCGTCGTGCGCTCGAATTTGTGACAAGGAGGGTCTGGTAGTGGGATGGTGTCAGAGCTAGAGGTAAACACGGGAGGTAAAATAATTGTTCAGGATGGTTGCACATTGATTACTGTGTAGGGGTTCACCATCAATACTGTTAGTTGGAGTTGTTCGCACCTAGACTTGGGTGATAGAATGCGACAAAATTTGTTAGGATTTGTTTTAAGGATAGATAGTAGATCCGAAGAAAAAAATGTTTTTCGGTTCGATAAGTATTGTGATGTACGGTTTGGCGCACGTGTGGTAATTTTCCCATGTAGCCGGGTTGTTTTTTTATTCGCTAGTCTGTAGAGACGTTTTTTTTTGGATTACAATGGATTTCAGTTGCCTACCGATTACTGAGTGTTGATTGTTCGAGTCGCACGTTACGGTTTGCGTTAGTATGAATTTGTTCTGTAAGTCATGGAGCTTGTCTTTATACAACTCCCAATTAGCGTTCACGGAGCCGGCTAGATATGAATCACAAAAGTTGCCGTAAAAGCTATCGAGCTCATCGTTTATTGGCTTCATAGTTCCTTTTTTTAAAAATCCGTTATACTTTTTTGTTGGGAGTTTCTTACCTAATGGCAGTGTATGATAATATGGAGTAAATAGTGGTCACTCAAAGCGGGCAATGACGTCACGCTTTTGACGTCGGCGGGGCGCGTTGTTAACAGCAAATCTACCGCATTATTACCTCTAGTCGGATAGGTTTTATTTTTTTATTTCGATACTGCTAAACTCGGGCGAGACCATAGCAGGTGGGCATTCATACAATTTCAGCAGGAACAACAGCGATGGCCTAACATTGGCCAACAAGCAAAAACAACAATAAATGTACAATAAAAGGGTACCACACACTTTCACTTACGTGCAGGACCGTTGAGTTGTTCAGCATCGTCATGTTGAGGTTTCCCTCAGGGAGCCTTGCGGGGTTTTTACATAAGGGGAAGGTAAAAACAACGGTATAGACACAACAATGGTGTAGACACAAGAATATGACAACAATACGACGTACAGACATGTAAACAATTAAAGACATAGACACACAAAGTCTTTGCGTAGTGTAGACCACCGCAGTTTAGTTTCGGAAAAGCTCAAATTCCTCACCCCGACATCCAGTTCACCCTTCAAAGCAAACGCGACGACTCTCCACCCCCCCCCAATTCCTTCTTCTTTGATGTCCAAGGGACCAGTAGAAGCAGGAGCTCTCCGCTCCGCTTTCTTGTTGAAGGTTGAAATCAAGTGACAGGTTGACAAAATGGGTAGCTTCGTTCGATGGGGATCTGTTCGGCGCGGACAGCTGGGGCTTAATAATGTGAGGGAAATTAAAGTCTACCTAACAGAAGGTAGGAACATCGGGATGCGTCTTAGAGATAGCGTTTAGCGGGTGGCTGAGCGGGTCGAAAAAAGTCGGTTCACTGTCAGGTGGTCCTTTAGATACATCGATAATGGCTTTTGCTCCGCGTGAATGGATTCCTACCCAGGTTAGTTCGACTGTGTCGTCGTGACACATAAGTGACGAGTCTATGGTGTTTTTTTACAGCAATTAGGATGCCTCCCCCGGTACGAGCGATTCGGTCGAGGCAAGACTGAGTGAAGTTAGGATTAAGCGGAAAGATTTGGCGGTCAAGAATGTCATCATGTAGCCACGTTTCGGTTAGGGTGATTAATTCTGCGTTCGCGTTTCAAATGAAACTGTCTAGGTAGCCGTGCTTTGATATTAGGCTGCGTATATTAGTGAATGCAACGCTAAAGTTCAAGTATGACAAATGCCGAGGGGTGTCGTTACGGTTGGGGATGGGCGAATCACGTGATTTACTGTTTTCGGTCGGTTGAATGGTTGATTCGTCGATTTCTGTTAGATTTTGAACTGGTCGCGTACATTCCAGTACGGAGTCAGAGGTGGCATCGTAATATTAGCATTTTTTGCCAAAACGCGGCCTGTCAAGGCGAAGTTTACATGCACATTGCGGAGGCCTGATAAATTTGAGAAGGTTTGAGCCAGCAAGACGGGTGGCAGAGGCGAAGTCCTCTCTTATCGCAAAGTTTGTGTTTTTTTAGTTTGGGGCCGCAAGACAGTACTTCCTCTTTGGTCTTAAAGATCATAAATTTAACTATTATGGGCTGCTTTTTTTTTAAAGGGAAGGTGTTTCGATGCGACGCGCTCGCTCGATACTGTTCGCTAAGTATTCAAAGGACAATTTTTCTTTGCAGAACGCTAAAGCTTTTGTCCTTTCCAGTCCTTCTCCACGTTTCCTTGTCATTATCGTTGATTCCAAGGGAATTAAATTGTTTTCTGCGCAGTCGGTTGCTCACAACTCAACTCTTGCAGCCTTGAGAGCTGCAATGTATTGTGTTTAGATTGCCTCATTCTACAGTGATCGGTGCGGCGTCAGGATGTTCGCTAAGGCCTCTAGCTTAGACACCCTCAAGGACAGCGTCGTATATTATACCTTCCTCTACGTTTCATGGGCTTCATTCAGTTTTTGTATTTTCTTCGCGGTTGGTAGTCTGTTTGTTCCTGAAGCTCTTTAATGCGTTTAAATGGCTGTGATTTCCTTAGTGGGGCCGGGGTTTAGCTCTACGTCACCACTAAGCAGCAACAGTAGCTGGCTCAGTAAGCTTTGCGCGAGTGTGCGATAACAGGCACAGTCAATAGAGTGGAAGCACAGGGCGATGGGGCACGACACCGCAGTACCACAGCGATTACTAGCGCGATATTTGTTAGTACGTTTGAGATAACTAACCTGGAACGTTAAAAGGGTGAACATGGAGTGACTGACGATGTTGTGCCCTGCGTTGTAGGTGATTTCGCACCGATTATATACGCCGCGCTCAGGTCTCAGTATATCTCCAGAATTTCTTGAGATTTTCTGCAGAATTTCTCCAGATTTCTTAGGGAACACTCTCCATACCTGCTCGTGGGCTCATTGCCTCCTCACCACTTCCTCTCACACTGCTTGGTCTAGCACATTTCTCCTCTCCACTGTCTTGCGCACAGTTTTGAGTGACAACAGGCACCAACGGAACTCAAGCTTACACCACTCCGCGGTAATAAAGCTTCCATTGGTCGGAATAAAACCTGGGTCCATCGCCTTATTAAAGCCGCATTCATCAGATTGCGCTAACATCGCATTAGAGGCGCACAGAATTTCCTTTTGCTTGTAGTGCGGGCGCTGGCTTTGGACTTTGGCTGAGTTGAAGTGGACCTTGGCTTTGGACTTTGGCAGTGTGGATTTTGACTTTAGGAGAGTGGATAAGGGACTTTAACTTTTTTGTGCGACGAAAGCTTCACGTTTTAAACATTGGTGTCTTAAAACAGAGACTGACATAGGAAATGTCAAGTTAAAGCTAGAAAATCCCACCAAATTCGCTGTTTGAACAGTATTAAAATCTCAATTTTGAAGGTGGCGTGAATTTTGCCTTCTCCTGTCCTATAACAATTTACGGTTGTGTTAAAAACAATGCCATTTCTTTGAACGAAAATGTTTTGATTGGCCGCGGCTGTGTAAGTCAACCAGCTTGAGGTCTTCAGGGGACACCTGGTTGATCGCAGCAGCAGTTTGTCTATCAGTAACTTAGCGCAAGGTACGCTGTAGGGTATATGTCAGCTTGTTGTTGAAAGAGGTTATACTCTATTTTGGCACCTAATGATGTGTTTCAGTTGACATGCCTAATCTTTGGGTACAAGTGGAGGAAGCGACAAAACGCGATTCCCGTACCCTACTTATAGGGGTTACACAGCCTAAGGATAGGTGCTCCTAAAATGCAGGGCCTCATCAGCTGTCACCGGTCATTGCGAAGAGCTGTTCCTCCATCCTCCGAGAACAATAGAGCCACAACAAGCAGAATGTAGAAGGAGTGTTCGTCAACTTTTATTCTAATTGTCAAGGTGTCTGCTTTTACATCAGCTTAATCGGGTGATTTCCTTCTAAAGTGAGGCGTTAGGTCCTCCTTAAGCAACACACCGTTTAAAACTGTGGAGGTGTGGACGTCGAAGAATGGAAGCACTAATAATAGATGACATGAGTCAGTAGACGTCATTTTGGTGGTTGTTTTATATGTTTCATGCACCTAGGTTCTCAGCCTCTTCTACGAAAACAAGAAGTTTTCGGGCGGCACTTGTAAACGTTTTTCCAGGAGACTTGCGGAATCGATTTCTCCGTGCGGCTTAATTTTCATATAGCCTTGTTGCTTAGTCTGGTTAAAAAGTTATGTCAAGTAATGGGTGAGGACTAAATGAGAAAATCATATTTATGTGCAAAGATGAGTATGTTCAAAACAATGCTGGAATGACTGGATCGACTGTGTTTTTCAAGATCAGGAAGCGTCGCGCCTACAGCAACCATGAACCCGGAAAACGTCAGGGAATTTTCGTGCGTATGTTAAATATATCTTAGGAATATTAGGCAGGTTGCTTCTTTTGAGTTAGCCGCACCGGGTACCTTGTGTATCCAACGTGACAGCGTTTGCGACACTGCGGACCCCTATCCCCCACACTCACGCTGTGTTCAACCGTGGCAATACGTTTTATGGTAAACGGTAGCAACAATGAACGGTGACCATCAGAGACTTCGTCAAGCTCTAGCCGATGGGCTCTATGTCTGTCTACCAGGCAGCGAGCTCCAGTACCTTAATGGCCATCAGAGTAAAGTGAAAAAACAAGGCTTCCCAGTTCCCTGCTTTAATTACATGCTACATGGTAAATCATGAGCCCTCTCTAAAGCATAACCCGCCCCAGAATAAAAGCCGCACCGAAGGTTCGTTCTTTCCAACCATTCCTCTTCCGAAGCCGGGTAACTATTCCAGTTTCTTGTTTATGGTGCCTTTGCACCAATCAAATCTTCTTTCTTCTCAACCTGAATTCCTTGTGTCTACATTTTTTTGAGAGAGCAGAGACAGAGAGAGCGAAAGACTTTAAGTGCGGTCAAGATAAGACCATTTGGTATTCTTCCTTGAGAAGGACCGTGGTCAACTGGTCAATGAGGGCCGCAGACGCCGACCAGACGCGCTAGATGAAGGAATGTTTGGCAAATTGTAGGACGCTAAGTTGCAGAACCGGTGAATTCCTCGTTGAAGTAAAGAGCCCGCGCCAAGCCACAATCACAGGGACACGCTGCAGCCCATTGCATCCCCATTACCTCCCGCACTACTGCCTCATCAGCACCCCGGGTGTGATCGCGGAACAATATCTTATGTCCGAAGTGGAATCCAACTTTCTTAAAGGCTCCAAAGATCAAGGTGTTACGGCTGTTAGGCACATCACTGTCCGCCACGATGAGAGGGAAATGTTGAAAAGACGATTTATCCTCAGTTGCGACCGGTGATACTTCCCGAGCATATCAAAGCGGGCTTCACTTGTTGTTCTGTCTGGCCGTACATACGGAACACACGGCGCTGTTCGGCCATCAGTGCCTGCAGTTCGGCCATAGTGCCAACACTTGTCCGGCCAGAACAACGTCTGAAAAATGTGCTCAAAATGATTATCCCAAAGAAAGTTGCGATTTGCAACAATTTCTGTGCACCAAATGTCAGGGACGTCACCAGGCATACTGCCTAACATAAAAATGGGTTAAGCTTGAAACAAAGAAAATAAACATCACAGTCATTGACATCACTGCTGTTTCTTTCTGTGTTTCTTTCTTGGCCTCTTTTATTCCCATTTTTTTCTTTTCTTCAGTCATCTCATTTTTCACCTGAGGTATTATGTTGGCTATCTGCATAACAAACCTAGTCAGTATTATTAAACTGCAATCTTTCGCCTTCCTAGACGCGCGAGAGGGGTTCGCCTCTATCCCCACAAGAGGTAGACCGACGCAACTCGCAGGTAAGTGGAGAGACGCTTCGCTTAGGTGGTTACCCCGGTCAGTGAGATGATCAAGTCTCCCCCACCCCCGCCCTCCACTAGGTTGCGTCTAGCAGCCACACCCGTCATTCTACTGCTTGCCAATCCGGTTGTACTGCAATCCCATTTGTCGCGAGCAATGCTTATCCAGCCATTTTCCCTCCTAGGTTCCCGGTATAGGTCACGGCACGCAGGAGATGTATGCGGGGGACCCGTAGCGGATTTTACGGCTGCTGCACCACCTGGGCCCCGTGTGAAACCCTGGCACCATCTTCAGTGGCGGTTTCTACTAAGACCACCTGTAAGGGTATGCGGTTCAGTTAGCCCGATCCGTCAAGGTACTCTGACGACGTCCGACGATGATATCGACGACAAATGTTACTGCCTGCGTCGCTGCTCAAGGAACGGGTTCCGTAGTCCAAGCCTGCACAGAAGGCAAAAAAGCTAAGCGTCAGTGACCTTAAAATCCAACCATAAACTCTAATGTACACAGACACTTATATAATGCCTAAATGAAAATAATAAAAAAGAGAAACATAAACCGGGGTCTAAACATAAACGATGGAAGGTCTAATAAATAACGTAGATCACGTATACGAGAAAAATAATTTGTTCCATACCGCAATCTCTTGTGTGTCTACAGAAAACACAAATAAACAAAAACCTACAAACTTTTAAATAGGTATATGATATTCCGAAAACAAAGGAAATGCTGCAGATACTGTTCAGGGCTGTGGCCATCACCACCCGAAAATCCTTACTGTACCATCATTTAGCTATCCACCGATTCTAACAATATATATAACGGGTTATTAGCGGTACGCTCCTTCTACATCCTTTGCGATTGCCAACTATGAAGATCTGATTTTCATGATCCGGTAGATCAATTACCCGGATCATACATACGATTAGGCGACCTCACCGCGCATAATTACCTCTGTAAATCTTCTGCCACAGATGGAGAAGGACACATGATTAAAAAATTTGTAACGTCTTCGGGAGAATCCATTTCTGATAAGAAATAGCTTAAATACCATCTATAGGGCACAAGACTTTTTCACACCTTAATTTTGTTGTTGTCTGTACAGTTCTCTTTCTATCTTTTGAGAGGGTTGTGGGCAGAAACCATTAGGGTAGTAACTACTTCCCAACCACACTGACTTACATACGCCTTGGCTCAGATAATGAACCTTCCCAAGAACATTTAATGAAGCAAGAGCAAACTAGAATGTATTTACAGAAAAAAATAAACAACAGTACGCATCATAGCACACCTACACGAGGAGGAAGCAACCAAAATCGTCACGGCGCAAATCCTCGGCGCCGCCTAAAAGTCCATTTCGCCAGTATCCGGTACTCCACGGAACATAAGGCGGCCCTGGTGGAACGAGGGTTGTAGGCAAGAGCGGGAGGCGCAAAACAAAGCTCGGGGTACCCTTCAACGATACCCCAGATTCGGCGACCTCATCTCCTTCGAAATGGGAAAGGCTCTTGAAAAGCGTGCGGGCCGTGAGACAAAACGCGAAAGTTTGCGCTCCTTCCTAATATCAATAAGTTCATACACAGACACACGCAAGGTATGGACCCGAATACGAAAACTCAAAGGGCAACAGACACACAGCTTGCTCCTATTTTTGAAAAGAGGGGACACACTCGAAGACCGGGCTAACACACTGGCACAACACTTCCGACATGTGCCAAGTTCTGCACAGAAGCAAAAGCTTTCGTAAAACACAAATTATTCTCTGAAAAGAAGTCTTCGCAAGAAGTGCACTCAAACACCTCTTAAAACTCGCCCTTCTCACTTCATGAGCTGATGATCGCTCTTGCACTTGTGAAACTTACGCTCCTGGGGAGACAACAGTGCATACATGATGATACAATACATACAAAAATACACTCTTCAAACACTCGTACACCAACACAACAAAATATGGCTTGCGGGGCGCTTTCCAAGCTCTTGACGGGAGCCTATATTCGTAGATTTTCTTAGGATGGTAAAAACCATTCTTCGCCTGCAGGTTATTGTTCTACCGCACTGACCAGCTGTTTTTGCAATCTTCTAGACACGATGATTAGCACGAGGCTTGTTTACTTCTTAGAATACAGCGGCCCTCCTCGAAAGCTACCAGGAAAGCTTCACTGCGGGGCGATCCGCCGATGAACTTGTTGCGTTAGAATCCGAAGTAAGGGATGTTTTTACTCGTACCAGTTCTGTGATACCGTATTTCTTACATTCAAAAGGCTCACAATACCTGCGTCGCGGTAGTGTCCTTTCCTACCTTAATCCTTCGTGCATCAGGTAACATGTTGAGCACTCGCTACTAGTTACAAGTCCAAGAGGACATTTCGTGTTAAAGCTGGCCAGCCCTTTCTATTACACTTGTGTGAAAAATGGTGTCCCCAAGAAAGATTTTCAATTTGATATTGTTGATCGTATAGAGTACCCCCTACTACAGGCATTGCCACCAACAACTTCCTGTTTTATATGCAGGTGTTTCACGAAAGATGAAGCAATTTACAAAATAAAATTTTGGAGATGAAAATATCTTGTAGCGCAAAAGAATTAGGGGTCGTGGCGGGTGCTATAAAAGTAGTTCCAATAAATATTTGGGTTACAACGTCCTAATACTAGTAAATTACTTTTCTATATATTGCAGTTCGTCTTGTCATTGTAGTGTAAAAATGGTAAAGGATAATCTGCCAACCTGATGTCCAAAGTTAGATTGGCGAAACTGTAATTGCCTGCAGATTCATGGGCGGCGAACTTTACTACTCCGGGCACGCGGAACTGGAGCTCGGTAGCTGCAAAGCACCCCAAGGCTATCCATGCCCCTGTACCAACGCCACCTAGAGGAAATTCTTTGCCTGTACTGATGGCGCTCAGAAATGACACGTCACACGTACGCGGCCCTTATAAAAAATGGTCTACAGCGAAAGCGTACGCTCCCGCCCGTCCTCTCTAGCTCGGACATTGCTTGCTTTATGTTGTCGCGAAAAAAGTAGCGCAAAACCACTAAAAGACTTTTCAGGGAAAAGTATCCCCTGAACACCTCTGATGTAGACGGCGTTCAAATATCGTTCAAATTCGGTAATTTATCAATTTACGAACCCCATATACAGCTTGGTATGAAGGAACTTGCTGGGTGGGCGGACACAAATTGTTACAAACTAAATCCAGAAAAATATTCTTGCGTTTTGGTTTCGCGCCACCGCGATATCCATGTGCACCCTGACATTCTCTAATGGTGTATCTATTCCTGCAAAATAACAGCACACGTTTTTGACTTTCCTACTTGACCAAAAACTCAGTCATTTTATAAATCAAACAACTTAAACTTCCATTCCAAAAACAATAAACATTCTGAAGGTGCTCTGCATCTAATGTTTTGGTGCAGACAAAGAACGCCTCCCGAACGTCTGTACTACCGTGGTATTCTCTTGGTTAGACTACGGCGGTGTCGGGTATGGGTCAGCCACAAAACGCGCACAAGAAATACTTGACTCAGTGCTGCACTAAGGGATTCGCCTTCGGTTGGGTCATTCCGCAGTAGCCAGGCCTGCAGTCCATGTATTGAATGCCATAAACGGTGCCATAAACGAGAATACGTGGATTTTTTACGCTCTATTATGATTTTATTAGTGAAGAACCATACATATAAACGTGTGCTAAACGATACATCCCTTCCGAGCTTTCATTGATATATTCATCTGTTTTCTGCCCATTTCGCTGAGGGTGTGAGAAGAAGCTTTTCGGGTCTTTCCATTTATTTTCTAGATCTAAACACATCATCTACTAACATTTTACCACTATGGCGAGGACGACCTTTCTCTTATTATGTATCTTTTAGAACAAAATGAATAAAGACAAAGTACCAAGAACTGCGATTTTGCCGCAATTCTTCTGCCTGCATAATAAATACAAAATGTGCAGAGTTTTACAGTGATGCTTCAAAAACGTCCGCTGCGATGTCTTGCGCTGCTCATGAACCGAGCTTTATTGCGTAGCGAATCGTGAGCGTACACACCATTATTTTCCCAGCAGCAGAAGAATATGGAAATTTATTCATTGTAACACACATTCTTCACCATCAAGTTCGGATGTCCACCATCAATAAAGATTTCTTGAGGGTGCCCGTGCATGTGACCTCATGCCCCTGGGTATGAGCATGCTTAAGATGAGTACGCTAAAGTCGGTGTGTGCCTAACAACCTAAAATGGTCTTGTGCTTGGTTCCAGGTCACGCTTGGATCACTCGCAACGGGGTGGCGGACGAAAGGTCTGCTGCTGCTGCTGCTCCGGCTGCTGGCGCTTCCAGAAACAGAGTAGACATAAAAACACCACCCCACACTGAACTCACGCCATACATCAAACAGCATCTTCGTAACAAATGCCAAAGACATGGGAGGGAACAAGCAGACAACTCCTAACAAATAATAAAACCAGTCTAGGGACGATACACAACTGACCCATATAAGAGATTCACTGAAGTTGCTTTGTGCAGGCTTCGGATAGGACACAGACCTGCAACACACTCACGACCGGATTGCAAGATCACCATTACCCCTGTGCATCAGGTGTGGGGGGGGGGGACAATCGTAATGCACATCCTTGTCCAATGCAATACACTATCCACAATAACGCACAAACACTTCCTGCCACTATGCATAAAAAAAGTTGCACAAGACCCATTAGGGGACGACCCTGTGGTTTCCACCAATCGCATTTTTCAGGTTTTCAGACATCACATTTCCGCACCTTATTCCTTATGGTGGATAATTACTGTCCTATTTAATGGCCTTTTTGTTTGATATGACATCTATTTCTGCTTACAGATTTTAGTATTCACGTGTACAGCTCTGACATTATACTACAACTCTCTTTTGGTGCTTCTTCCCCTAGTTGGCCTTGCTCCACTAAACACCAATGACCTTCTTCATTATCTTTTTTTCAGTTTCAATTAATTTCTATTCTTTCGTGCTCTATAACAAAAATTTGGGTTCCGGTTTGCTACAGTTTTCAAAATTCCATATCTGAGAAAAAAATGCCACAGGTTTTAAATTAAACCAGAATGTAGTATAGAAAACAAAACCCCGAATATTTTTCTAATTTTTATTTCACATAATACAGAATGACTGATGCTTAAATGTCTCTTTGACTATTGTTATAAAGCAGCAGAGATGCGCAATATTTGAGCTCCGGAGTTTGGCCTTTCTCGCGCAACCGTTGTGACGGGCCAGGTGGCGCTCGCGTGCCGCCACAATTCTCAGGCTCGGCAGGACGGAATTGTGGAGATATCGCGATAACTGTTCGAACCGTCGCACAGCAACCCAAAAGTGAGGGCGACCAGCTGCACCAAAAAGTAATGTCTTATCAAGAACCAGCAAATGGCGCCATGAAGCCTACATAGAGACGAGAGGGAATCCGGCAGAAGGCTGGACAGTTGGCGTTGACATAGAGGAACTGTACAAAGGCCTTGTTTAGAAGGTCAGATGTTGCCGGTGATGTTTGCGGCCAAACGGTCAATAACATCGCTCTAGCCGCACTAAAGTGGCACCCCTTCTTTATCTTCGACCATCGAAGACGAGTGACGACCGGAGTCTGCACTCGAGGCAGTTAGAACGTCCGGGGCATTAGTTTAAAAGTAGTTGATACCTGAAAAGTGTAAGTCTGTACTTGGGAAGTTTTGAGCACGTCGTCCATTCTGGCAGCGTCCGGTTAGAACAAACAAAACCCTCATGTTCTACAAACTTCTTGATGTCAAGTAGCAATTGTGTTCAGAGATTTACCAGAGTATGATTGCAGTAGTGGCGTTTGGTCAAAAATGGGGTGCATGTCGCCCAGCTGGACGTGTGGTAATGGTAGAAAGCGCCGAGGGTTTAGTTATTTTTTCCAGCATACCGTAATCTTTGAACGCATGCGCGAGCCTTCACCATCGTAATTTCAGCTCTTGCTGATCTGCTGCTACGTTCCACCTATAGAAGCAATGGGCATAATGGGCTGCGGTCAAAATAGCAAGCTTTCAGCCACCTACGCCTCACATTTATTAACATAATGACTTTCACCAGAAATGGGTGATTTAGCAGTTAATGTGGGTAATGGAGGACTAAAAGATCCTAATGTTTTTATGAGCTGTTGGCATAGTGCGCAAGCAACCTGCACCGGTGTTTTCAACTTCCGTACTTTCTGCCACATTTATACCAAACTGATAGGAAAGGACGCAAGCTTAAATATTGTTAGGTGACCTATGTAGTAAGCTGTACGAGCATCCGCAATATTTCCAATCTAATAATATTCTCACCAATGTATTTCCAGGAGACTCTTTGTAGCATCATCTTTTTAGTCCACCTTCATACGAAAAGCCGGCATAAGTTCCGATTACAAGAGTTTAGAAAAATATTGACCCATATGTGCGTTTAGTTGTGTAATAGAATCCACTCCTCCGCAAATGGTGAGTATTTGGGCACGTTGAGATGTTCTCTAAACGTTACCCAGCGATTCGCCTCAATCGGCCCCACTTTTGTTCCGTTTTTGGCTCCCATTTGTTCGACAACCAATTGAACATAATCAGATGTGTCCTCGTTAGCTTCCCTTGTCCAACCAATATTACGTTTGCTTTCTTCATGTCATCGAAGTAATACTCAATGGAACTTCGCAGAATGCGAGGAGAGGAAATATTTTTGCGGTCGTAACCATCTAGTAAGAAAGGTGACAGGAGGTTGTAATATACCTCTAGCTTTCTCGACCCCAACAAAACCCTTACAAACAAGCCACATTCAGCTCCCCTGACAGCGAGGCCCAGGGTATCAAAAGGAACCGTCTTCTTTATTAGTGGTGCCTCTGTACGGGATACGCGTTTTCCATCGACGGACGGCAAAGTGGCTCAGCGGTCCTTCGTAACACAGTCGACAGCGCTGGGCTCGAATAACAAGGGGAGGTTTCGCTGTTCTCTTCTTTGATCGTCTTCCAATAGCACTGTGTGCGTGGCTGCACTATGTTACGCCGTACCATCGACGACAATGACGAAGACATGCGAGCCTAATGATCTGCTTCCTGAAATATGTTTTTAGCTTGAATGAAAGCGGGGTATCGAGTTACGAAATAATGCGAATATTCTTAAACCGAGAACGGGGGGCTTTTTACGCGTAATTGAGGACACTTGATACCCGAAAATATATTTCAAAAACAGGAAACATCCAGGCTTGCTTACAGTCTGCTGAAGAAAGGGATAGGCTTTTTCCGCAGTGGACACTCCGGAAACTTTGCTATATAAGTAGAGTTTATTCTAGGCAAAGATGCAGCCGTGTTAGGAGAATCTTTTCACTCGAATAAGAAATAACACTTTGGGCCTAATTCTTTTAGACAGCTTGCTAGACTTCGTTTATTATCAACTTTTCCTCTTTTCTCTTGAACAGATTTTCAAGCAACGCGCTCCATTAAGTTGCCCAAGGACACCGCTAGACTTTTTTGCAACCAATATGACTACTCAGAAGACGTGAGAAACCCCTGCGATAGAAGCAAGCGCCAATGGGCTGCTGATTTTTTAATCGGAAAAGGGTGACCTAAAATAAAATGACAACTCGGCGTCCTGTATGTATTGTGGTTTCACTGAGTCAGGGGCGCGATACGCGTGCGCGTTCCCAAATTAACAATTGCGCCCAGCATTATCTAGCATTGTTTATAAATACTGTTTTTATGTCCGAATAATCCAAAAAGGCACAGCAACACGTACGTTTGTAGTTTATAAGTCCAATTTTCGCAATGGGAATCATAACAATATCATTAAAATACTAACACTTATTTCAACCCAAGAGGTCTGGGCTTGGCTGATAGGCCAAAGGCCCATACCGAAAGGTCCAGCACACCGACCTTACGGTGAAAGAAGGGGAGAATATGAGGAGAAAAAAGATGTAGTGATTAAGCAGTGGGTTAGTCGTTCAGTGGACCCTACTGAGTGGCTTTCCGCTTGGCGGCAGAGGCTCCTGACTTCGTCCACGTCAAAGGCAGATTGATTCCTGAGCAAGCTTGGCAGGGAGCGCCACAAGATCACCATGCGCGGAACGAAGGGATTATGGTGGCCCACTGTGCGGGCAAGGATTAGAGCCAGGTCGAGTGGTCCTGGTTCGACGAATATACCTGTCAGTGGGTGATGGCCAGCGAGTGGACCAACGACTGCCAGGAGCAGCCGGAGCGATGCAGCGTCATACTTCTGCGCAAGGGGCTGTCAGCCGAAAGCGCGAAGTAGCTCCGGTGTGCGTTTGTTGCGGTAAGGCCGGTCGGGAAGGAAGGACCTCTTGCGGATGGCAAGGGCTGCGCGCCTCTGCAGGCTTGTGAGAAGACTTGCAACACAGGAGGCCGGATGCGGCAACCCCACAGGGGCACAGCACTCGAGCTGGGGAACCACAAGCGCTGTGAATAGCGTACGCAGGGCGTCCGGTCCGGCGACGAAGGAAGGCCGCTGGAGAAGGCAAAGGGACGACGCACACGGTCAATGGTGGTGTCCGTGCGCACGCTGGCGGAGAGTCGGTGGTCAATAGTGAACCCTAGAAGCTTTAGCTTTGTAACCTGCGTGAGCGGCGTGTGAATTATCCTCAATGGTGGGAGGTGTAAGTTGGGCTTGGGTGGCGCGCTGTTGTGCATTTGAAAATATTTTCAGGGAGCCGATTCTGATCAGACCAGGAAGCAGTTTTGTTCAAGTCATTCTTGCGAGGAAAGAATAAATTGGGATGTTCCGAACGTATGGAGGAGGGTGACATCATCAGCGTACGGTAGGGGAATAAACCCAAGTTTGTGGGTGATGTCGTTGAAGATGTTGAAGAATACTGGCCCAAGGATGGAGCCATGAGGGATCCCCAGTGAACCGGTGTGGGCTCAGAGCGACAGCCACTAAAAAAACCTTGAAAAAGGTGGCCAGGAATGAGGTCCGTGAGGCAACAGCAAAGGTTGCCTTGTATGCCGAAGAGGGCACGTTTTTGAGCAAGAAAGACATGGTTTACCCTGTCGAAGGCTTGACAAAAGTCGATCCGCAGCTCATTATAGGGTACCTTGCTATTCATGTGGTTCAAGAGGATCTTGACTGCAAGAGCAAGTGGGGATGCACACGAGCGGCTAGGTCTGAAGCCGAATTGGTATGTGGAGAGGGGGTCGTTTTGCTCCAGGTAACCCCTGAGTTCTTTTAGGACGACGCGTGCCTTGCTGCGGCAAACAATGGATATAACGGAGATTGGCCTGTAGGAGGTGGTTTAGCGGGTTGGTGCACTGCCATCTTTTTTGAAGAGTTGTGACAAACGATAGCTTCCAGCGTACGGGAGAACGTCCCGTGATGAAGCAACGGTAAGATATTGATGCGATGCCGAGCTATGAAAGACAATAGTCTTTCTTGGGCTACTTAAACCCAGAAATTTTGGTCTGTCTGTATGTCTGTATGTTTGTCCGTCTGCCTGTCTGTGACTCGATTCAGCCACCCGGCCAAAGCAAAACAATACCTCCGCAATAGTCTTATATAGTCAGAGCTAAAAATACCCGTCTATGTCCGCTGTAATGCTCATACTTGGTCAACATTGTTGAAGAAGAACAAGGCATTACGCAAACATGAGACAACAAATCAATACAGAAGTGATATTGGCAGTGTTCCTTTATAAAAAATCAAACATGCTTGACTTTTGCGAAATTAAATACTTCATGAACTGCAAAAAAAGAATTCACGCCGCCGTCGCCTGCTGTAGCCCGCGCCACTAGAGCTTCTGGCGCCATTTTAAGAAATCAACCGGCAACAGTTACGCAAGGTTCCACTAGATAGGTTTCACGTTCTGCTTGCAAGGCACGTGGAGTAGTGAAACGCGGTTATATAAACGTTGAAGTAGGGCGCCTCGATGAACGCTCGTCTTCAACCGTACGGCAGCGGTTCGAATCGAGACACCCCGGTTTGGAGCAGTGGAACGCGGAAATTTAAAATGATTAAGCAAACATTTGGCGTCTTTACCTTGGGAGGAGCGCGACGCAAGAGGAACAACATGCGAGGTGAGCGGGAAAGCGAAGGGAAGCATTTAATTCGCAAAAGCCGATAAAGACTATTCGTCTTTTGACGGCATTTGCAACGAAATGAGCAGATACGCGGCCCTTTTTTTTTGAGGTGCTCAAGATTTTCGTATTGCGGGGATGAAGCCGTCGGTTCCGGCCGCTTGGTAGGGATTGAGACAGCGAAGATCACCCAGAGTAGCAGCAGGGGTAATGGCTGTCAGGTGGAATTGGGTGCTAGGGGGGCTAGCTTGTGAAAGTGGCGCATGTGGTGGGATTGGATCAGCCGTTTGTGTTTGAGAAAAATTGCGACTGAAGTAGTTCGCATTCAAATGGGGATCGGTAATAAGGGCTTCATGGGTGGAGGAGGGTGAGCACGGTGGGACTTTCGCTGCGAATTATCATAAGCCCAGAAAAGCTTGGGGCACTGCGAGGCTGGCGGCGACTAACTGCTCCTAACGGGCATGTGACACATAGATAAGCCGCTTTAGTTGACGCTGAAGATCTGTCGCTCGGCTCAAGTGCCTTAGATGGCCGGTAAGCTTGCCCTTGTGGGAGATTACGTTTTTTGGCGACCAAGATTACAATGTTACGGGTTATTGAAAGTAACGCGAGGAACAGGGACATGTCGGTAGGCACCCTCTTTGGATTGCTCTCATAAAGGCAAGCCAGACTGCGCATATATCATTGACCTAGTCCTCAGAGAGCGGCATAGACAACAGGGCTAGGCCGCATCAACTGCTGAAATGGCGCAACATTTATTTTGTGGAACACCTGTACCATGTTAGCGAAGCGGCCGAATTTAGGCAGGTGTTCAAATTACTCAACTGCGAGTGCGGACTGGGCTGATCCTGGGAGACACTGAGAAATCTTGCAACCCTGCGCCAGGGAGGCATTTGTGACAAACTCCTGATCCATAAATGCTACCCAGCCAGAAGTAGCAGTGTACGACGGTTCTTGAACCAGCTGAGGGAGACCAGTGCCATCACATTATGCCAATTCATGATGGTTCAAACACCGTAAGGTGCAAAACAACCTCCCCCGTCATTGAAAATGCGCCAGTTCACTCCAGTAAATGGGTAGGAAATATCTCCAACATTGGTGATCTTTTACACCCTTTTCCTTAGTTGCAGGTCTCTTACATCATTTTTGTTAGATTACAGCACTGTAATTTCTAGAGTTACACCCATGTGGCAAAAAAGGTGTTGAAATAATGAACTAGATTTTTGATCGGTGTTGAAAGGCTGCAGAATAGGTCTTTCTATTTAATACATTCCATGACATGTTGAATATATTACCCATCTCATGACTAAAACGTTTTTTTGGAAATCCTCATGCTGACGTGTTTACGCTCACACAAAAATGCATGATTCAAAAATTAACGCTTAAATATGTGCTTTTGTGCAAGGCCCACCGACTCTGCCATAGGACTTTTCTCTGCTGGCTATAAGAGCAAAAACAAAATAGGTTATTAAAACACCGAGAACGAGAAATAAATATGGCGAACAAATTTTCGCTTGGCGGATTCCAAATCGTCTGAGCCGGCACCCGAATGTAATCGACATTATAGATAAATCCCCATCCATGCGTGTACTTAGCCATTAAATATTATATTTCTACAGCGCATCTTAAATTTCCTCGTTACATCACAAACAGTATCAATGTCTGTCAAGATATATGTCTACGAGTACATGAATCCTTTATTTGGGCTGTTTGCGCTGTGGCTTGTTTTTAGACCCTTTTGTGCTGTCTTTCTCCTTTTCTTTTATTTTTTTGTTGTTTTTCTTGTTATCCTCAAGCTCATATTTTAGAAATAGCACTGCGCCTCTTTTGGTGTTGGTTTTAGAAAGACTCCCTTTCTTTGCGTTGGTTGATGACCCTTTTTCGGTTATCTGAACTTTTTTTTACTTGTAGTATTTGTATAAATTGACCAGAAATGATGTTGCTCTGTGCCGCGTGCAGCGGCCCTACGGGCCTAGGAAGGAGATCACATGTGTAGCCTATGAGCTGCTGCATTTTGCTTGCTGTTGCTGTTGTCTAATAAATTGAGTTAAAAACAGCCGATGTATTGCTCAGGTAATCAAGTAAGTACCCGCTCTCCCCGAACGTCCCTTTGGTTTTCTTGCTCAATTCATTTGTGGTCCAGAGGTGACTGATGCGTGTTGAATATTTATGCGGCGCGCACAGATGATCGACATTGTCACGTGCAGCTGCGCTGCCTATAGCCATATTTTAGAGTGTAAACAACGGCTAGACAAAACCGTTCGTTTAAGGGTGTCACAAGCACATCGTTTTGCGATTGTTCTCAGAACATCTTTTTTTAGCCAAACACCTTTAAAGGTGTGCGCCACGGGAAAACGTTTCCACACCCTTTTCCACCAAAGAGGGTCTAAAAAGTTTAGTGTGCAGGCCATGTGGGCCAGCACCGACAGCCACTTCCTTACGCTTTTCCTTGCCTTCTTTCTGCTGCACCACCCTTACCACAGCATTTCCACTTGTGTCACTGTGGCGTTGTATCTTTACACGTACGTTAGGTGGTAAGGGCACCCTCTCCCCTTTCACAGGCGTCATTCCACTTAACATGCCGGACATGTCCGTGATGTGGACGTGTAACTGTCAATGCCCCTAGGAATACTGTAAAAATCTTCGAGATTCGCCATGGAACTCGTGGGAATTCATACTGGCGACAGTCCAGAAAAGTGAGGCAGATAAAAGGAACTTTACTTGCCGTAGGAACCTCCTCCATGTACGAACGGTATTCGAGCCTGACCCTCCTGACGTTGCGACGCCGACACGCAGGAAACCGAAATCAAAGGTTTATTCCGGCACAACCCAACAAAAACTACTTGCACAGAAACAGCAGCTTGAAACACCAAATTATAGGAGCATCGCGAGAATGAATAATGCACTGCACCGTTTGTGCAGAAAAATATTACGGCACTTCCCTCGACACTCACAACAGTGTACGAGTCCTTCTCCCAAGCCGCTCCATGCGCGCCCACCACACGCGCTGGTTACTCGGAGCTGGCCGATGGTCGTGGTTCCGGTTGTCTTTTCGGTGCTGCTTCTATCTAGGCCATCCTCTACCACCGGCCGGTTCCACCCAACATCTCTATCTCCCCTCGTGAGCGCCGCTTTTAAGCGAGGTTTGGTGGTTCCGCGCATGTTCTG
Source organism: Haemaphysalis longicornis (assembly GCA_013339765.2). Classification (NCBI taxonomy): domain Eukaryota; kingdom Metazoa; phylum Arthropoda; class Arachnida; order Ixodida; family Ixodidae; genus Haemaphysalis; species Haemaphysalis longicornis. Next base: position 14,161,862 of record CM023451.1, read on the forward strand.
GATTGTTGCGCAGTGTATACACACGTATTCGTTGCGCACTCACTGTTCGTCGCACACGCACGCACTGGGCACTTGACACGTCGGGGCTGATATCCTTATCTGCATTCGAAGAGAGCTCACTGCACTGTGATCAGGACGCGCGGGGACAGTATACGTAATGGCTGCGTCCCTACAATGCCCATTTTGGGAGGTAAAGAGATGCTTTGACTGGTCCTCACATGTTGCATCCCAGTGATTTTGTGTGGTAGCGAGACAAACGAATTTATTTTTGTGTCATGAAATATAATTTCTGTTCTGAGGACTACCTTCAATTTGTTCGGAGGACAGGCAACATACAAACACTACTGCACGACTGAGGGTAATTCTCGCAGTCTTGCCGTTGGCTCTACTGCAGATTTGTCTGCTACACGGGCGGGACACCGCCGGCCAAGCCTGAGTGCCGACCGTTTATAAAAAACGAAAAAAAGAATGAAGGTGCTTCTTTTAACGAATGCGGGGATGAAGACGAAGAATATCTCGTAAGTTGAAAACAGCAGCCTGCCAAAGCAATTTGCAAGTTAGGGACGTTCCGTCCGTCCCTCTGTGCATGCACACCAAAGGAGAGGGAGTTTCACACCGTCTACAGTAAAAAAAGGTTTTACAGAAAAGAAACGCGCAGCATAAAGTAGACACGGTATTCCTCGGAATGAATATATCATAGTTGGAAGAAATACCTTTTGGGCACACTTGTTCAAAACTCCCAACGAATTTATTTTATCTATTGTATAGATAAGCAAAAATACGTGATTTATGTAGCAAAATACTGCATCCTTTCTAAAAGCAACCAAAGTAAAAAATCATGAGTCCGCATTACCAGATGATTCACGAGCAAGTGTAATGACCTACAGACTTTTTCTACTGCGCCCTGATGGTCAGTCGGCGGCATTCGCACTCATACTATGTTGTCGTTTTTTCCAAGGTTATATAGTTAAGACAAATGTTGTACGTGAATTACGCGTGGTCTACAAGTTGCATGTCGACATGTGGACATGGAAGAGCGTCTTGCGGGTGGTTTCTTATAAAAATGACTTTCGATTTTAACCTTGAAAGGACACCTAGCGCATAAAATAAAAACGGTACCTAACTAGTACGAAATTTAAAAAACCAGGAAAGCTAGCAAGCAATGAGATATGCCATCAGATGAACAAACCAGAAGCAGCAAGGTGAAAGGTCACCTATGATTTACATTCTTAGAAGGAACCAGCAAAAAATCTTAAACAAGAGAGTAGGTACCACAAATGTCCGAAAATATCAGGAATTTTTACCCAATCGCTCGCGCTAGTATTTGCGATCTGTTGGTATTGGTCCTCAGCAGCTTTCATATATTTCTTCCCTTCAAACCCTTCAGGCGTATTTAATATAGATTACAATCATCTATCTTATAGTAATTCCGCACATGGTTGGGTGCCGTGTTTCAAAATGAAAATGTGCTTTCAGTGATTTATGGATATCAGAAAAGCTGATGAAGATAGTAGCAACAGACCTCCATAGTTTTACATATCACCCTTGCAAGTGTAAGCAAATCTCTTCATAAAAGTCCCCTCATTGCGACACACTGAAAACGCGCTGCATTACATACCAGGATACACGATAACATGGACCGCAGCTCTGGCGATTCTTTTAAATCAATCCGCCCCACTCCAATACCGAAGTCAGCTTATCTGATGTTTAGCGGCAATGAGTAAATGATGTATTATATTCTATAAGAGCTGGAAGCGGGGAATGAGACATTTTATATTCAGCGTAGAAAGCAATGAAGCTCGGTTTTCGTGAAAGTTTAAAAAAAGATTTCTTTTAGCACTTGCTGCTGAGCGAGTCGGTTCATACTTAAATAAAAAGAAAACGTGGCGCTAAACAGACGTGGGGGATACAACATACGAGAGACATGCCCCCTGTGTCTGTCGTATCTTGTCTTCATCCAAGTCTGTTTAGCGCCACGTTTCCTTTTCTTTCAAAGGCTTTTTAACGTGTCGCACACCCACAGAAATCTCGCGCTCTTTATTATTTTTGCTGCCCAAGGGACGATAAAAGCAAAACTTGTCTACTGATCGCATTTATCTGCTAAAAACCTGTATGACCCCATTTCCAAGTGAGAAAGAAATTCGCAACGGTAGATATTTATGTGAAAACTCGCCACACATACGTCTTGATGCATTGGCCCATAGAAGCGGTTTGGTCATCTTAACACAGCTCGGACTTCATGCGCTGGTTTAAGTTTTGAGTTCTAACTGCTCAAAATTGCCTTTTATCATTCCGTGCTTCACTGAAAGTTATGTGGATCTGCTTGCATGTCTGCTACTTGTACACCGAGTGCACGGTCCACATAGCATTCACAATAATGCACCAAACTGAACACCACTCCCATCGTAACCGGCGCTTTTGTATTTTGTGTACGTTCCCTGAGAAAGAATACGGATCTTCTCCTTGGAACTAAGTTCGGAAGGGCCACTTTTCGCGCCCCAAGTATTTCGTCCTCCCAGAGCTCAATGGAACACCGCACTCCGTATCTTGCAGCAAAGGCGCAGCTGTCCACCTACGGAAGCGTGAAATTGCCAATGTGTTCTTTTGTAGCATCCGCGTCTCCTTGGCTACAAACGAACTTCCCTTAACAGCTATTTTCTTAGGAATGTGTGTAAAGTGATTGGAACCTATCGAGAAACACGTTGGAGCAAGAACGATATACTGTTAAGTAAAATGCATTCGGTAAATTTAAACAAGTAGAACAAATCAGGCAATGTGTGCAGAGAAAATTGTATTAACAGCTTCGACTGAAATTTCCAGCACAAACTCAAAGGAGAAACGGAAAAAGCTGTTGAGCACGCAATTTATTTATTTATTTATTTATTTATTTATTTATTTATTTATTTATTTATTTATTTATTTATTTACATACCTTGACTGACCATTGGACACTATAGTAGGGGGGACAGTAGGCGGGACAACCGCTCTTGTTTCTCCACATACCCAACTTGGGGGATAGCCGCTGATAACTTGTGGAGACGAAGACGACGAAGAAAGGGAGCCGGAGAAGGAGAGAAGGAGGAAGAGCTCGAGAGTTCGGCCAAGGCTAGACGTTCGCAGCTCGCTTGTGGGCACAAGTTTGCCTGTATAAATAAACAATTCTGCTAGTAGTTTGTTTATACTGTGACAATATATACATATACAGGTTGTCCCAGCTATCATGCACCAAGATTTAAAAAAGAGCGATGGCGTTACTCGAAGCAAACCTAGTGCATAATGTTTGCAGTGCTGTGGAGAAGCGGTCAGTAATTTTTTCGTTAATGAGACTTAACTAATTAGTTGTAATCAATTATCTAACTCGAGAATTACTGTCCTAATCACTAACGTGTCAATGCGGCACTTGTAGGTACCCACGAGGGGCATCTAACTGCAGTATGTCCAGCGACGAACTAATTGAGTACTCATTTATCTGACTTATAAAGAACACCCGCGAAATATGAAAATACCACGTGAGGGCGCTTCTGCGCACATAGTAAAGCAGCGTCCCCTAAACAAGCTGATTGAAAGCAACTGCTTCGCCTGCCACCCGCCCGAAGAGACAGCGCATCACTTTGATAATGGCATGCATGGAAGGAGCAGCAACCACAAGATTGGCGGGGCGCGTGTGCAGATAAGGCACAAACTCGGTCGCGATTTCTTCTTTCTTTCTTTTGTTTATTTCCTTCTGCCTAACTAAGAGGCAGCATGTTTGACGGCATTGCTTTACGATGCGCGCGGAGGTGCCATCACGTGGTATTTTTCGTATTTCACGGGTTTTCTTTATCAGACAGAATAAACGAGCGCGCAATTTGTTCATCGCTGAAAATACCGCAGTTAGATGCCTTTCGTGGGCACCTACAAGTGCTTCATTGACACTCTAGTGATTAGGGCAGTACTTCTCGAGTTCGATAATTAAATACAACTAATTATTAGTTGTCTCATTAAGGAAAAAAATACTGTCCGCTTCGTCACAGTACTGCAAACATTGTGCACTAGGTTTTCTTCGAATGACGCCATTGGTTATTTTTTAAATCTTGGTGCATGATAGCTGGGACACCCTGTATAGAACATACTTATATATAGAATATAGAATATATATAGAATATATAGAATATATATAGAACATACTATATATAAAACATACTCTTCTTCCTTCATTCGTTCAGCACACTCCCCAAAAGAAGAAATAAATAAGGGCGGGCCACTACCCAGTGGAAACCTCCTTGGTACTCTTGACGTTGCCGCATTGTATACAAACATCCCTTTCGTCGAAGGAGTCGAAGCTCTTTCAAAAGCTCTATCAGAGCACCCGCACCAACATGCGCCAGAAGTGTACATAACTTTGTTTAACGAGTTTTAACTATCAATTATTATGAATTAGACCTTTCTTACTTTTTGAAAGTTTTCGGGATTAGCATGGGTACTCCATTCGCACCAACCTATGCCAATATTTTCATGGGGCAACTTGAAGCCACCCTGTTAAGCTCTTTTCCGCATAACCCTCAGGTTTACCTCCGCAACATAAACGACATCTTCATGATTTAGGAACATGGTCGCGCGACTCTAGAAACGTTTATATCTCATGTCAATTCTTTGCATCCGACTAATAAATTCTCCCGCCAGTATTCTGAAGAAGAAGTGAAGTTCCTAGATGCTACCGTCATTCTAGACAGCGTTAAACTTAAAACCACGCTTTTTAGAAAACCTACAGACAGGCAGCAGTACCTATGTTATAAAAGCCATCACCCGATACACTGCAAGCAAGGCATCTTTGTAGGACAAGCCACCAGGCTTAGAAGAGTATGCAGTGATGACAGTGACTACGTAGAGCACCTAGGCACACTCAAGTCCACCCTTATGAACAGAAACCACCCGAAAAGCTCGCTCGATCAGGCGTACCAAAGTGCATCTAATCTCAAAAGGGATGACGTGCTCAACAAACAGCGACAAAACGAAAGCGCCAGGCCACCTGCCCTAATAACTAAATTTTCAAACGCCCTCCCAAACGTAAACAATATACTGCGGAAGTACTACCCCTTTTTATGATGATGATGGTTGGGTTTTTATGGCGCAAGGCCGATAAGGGCAAAGAGCGCCAGAGAAAAGGTTATTTAATGAAGTGAAGTGGTTGCCAAAAAAAAATCGTGTCAACCGAACATAGTAAAATCAGTTAAAGATAATGGTGATGGCTGGTGTATAGGGCCAAATTTGATTATGCGTGATAAGAAATGAGGTTGAAAAACTTAATGTCTGACAAATACTCTAATACACGTTTCACGGAAACCATGGCGTCGTCACCAAGAAACAGCGATGGATGTAGGGGGATATGTTCTCTGTAGAGTTCTCTGAAGTGTTTGTGTCGTGTTGTGTGACGTGCCTTGCATGTTATTAGTATGTGCACTACGGATAGGGCCTCTCCGCACCTGCTGCACTGGGGTCTAGGAGATGCCGTCAGCAGATACGAGTGAGGTGCATGCGTGTGCCCTATCCGTAGCCTAGCCAAGGCGACTTCTGTGTTTCTGTTGTGTGAGTCAGCTGTGTACCCTCCCAAGTGTGGCTTTATTGCATGTAGCTTGTTAACTGTCTGGTCATTTCAGTGTGTTTGCCATGTTCTACGCAAGTGTTGCCTTATGTGTGGATTGAGGTCTGTATATGGTACCGTTGTAATATCTACAGTGTTCCTGAGTGCAGCACAGCGGCCCTCTCGTCTGCAACTCGTTCCCAGCAGATCCCTGCGTGTCCGGGACCCAGCGGGAGCGCCTGATGCTTCTGCGCATACACAGACATGATAGTGTTGAATACAAGATTAACTATGTGTTTTTGGGGGTGTATGCGTATAGATAGGGCGAAAACACTCAAAGATCTGTGTAGATGATGGAATTGGAATTTGATTTCAAGAATGTGTCGTACAATCAGTAAAATTCCATACGCTTCTGCTGAAAAAATTGTTGAGTGCACGCTCATGGTTCTGGCTGCATTGAAAATTTGGACCATGAGCAGCGCACGACACCATAGTGGAGGTTTTAGAAGCGTCACTGTAGAATTCTGCACCGTGGTATTTAAACTGCAAAAGAAAGAAAGTGCTTGCAGTATTGCAGCTCGCGGTACCCGAATTTTTGTCAAGTTTTATAAAAGAAGGTCACAGGACCACAGGGCGGAACTTGCCAAGGCGGTAAAAGTTTTAAAAAGGATGACCTGTACACATCTAAAAACGAAGCGCTGAGATCCGAGGCTCGCTCTCTCACTCGAAGTGAAAAGGGCAGAGGAACGGACTGGCGATTTACAAACAGCAACAGATGAATGGTATATCGTTAAAGACGGATAAAAGGGATGGTTATTCAGCGATGAACTTTTAAAGGCATAAAGTAAGTCCATGTACGTTCGCTGGTTCTCAAGGCTCCACTTATTACATTCGACATACAGGCTCTCGACAGGGCTAGTGCGAAAAGCACCCCGACGCAAGCCGTAGCCCCATGGTAGCACTGGGTCAAGCATTCGCAACGCTGTTTTAGTCGCCGACCCATATACCACACTGCCATAGTCTAAACGAGAACCAACCAAAGCAGTACAGAGCCATAGTAGGAGTTCTTTGTCAGCCCCATAGGATTGGTGGGAGAGAACTTTAAGGATGTTCATTGTTTTCATACATTCATGCTTCAGTTTCTTGATATGTGGGATGAATGTGAGTTTGTGGTCAAACACAACACCTAAAAACTTGTGCTCCTTGTTCACAGGAAGCGACAAGCCATTAAGAGGAATGTCTGGGTCCATATGGACCCCGCGCTTCCTAGAGAACACCATTCTTGTCTGCCCAGCTGGCAAGTTTCTTGACGCCGAGCTGGAGTTGGCGTTCGCATATTGACATATCACGTGATTTAAAAGACATCTGCAGGTCATCTACATACATAGAGTAAGAAATTGTAGGCGGCAGTGCCTTCCCAATGGAGTTCATTTTTACTATGAAGAGAGTGCAGCTTAGAACTCCGCCTTTCGGCGGGCCATTTTCCTGCACGTGTACCTTTGACAGTGCAGAACCAACTCTGACGCGAAAGGTTCTTTCCGACAAATTACTAGCAAGGCTGTTAAACATATTACCAGAAACACCGAATGATTTGAGGTCAGTAAGGATCCCATAACGCCAAGCGGTGTCATAGGCCTTTTCTAGGTCGAAAAACACAGTTAAACAGAACTGTTTGTGAATGAAGGCATCCTTAATATATGACTCTAGTGCCACAAGTTGATCGTTTGTGGATCTCCCCGCCCTGAAGCCTGCCTGGCAGCTCTCGAGAAGACCGTTGTACTCCAAAAAGTACACAAGCCTCCGGTTTATCATCTTCTCGAGAAGCTTGCACAGGCAGCTGGTCAGGGCAATGGGTCGATAGCTAGCGGGAGAAGAAGGGTCCTTCCCTTCTTTCAAGAATGCTACAACTATGGCATCCCTCCAAGACTTTGGAATGTGCCCCGAAAGCCATATCTTGTTGAAAAGGTGAAGAAGTGTTACAAGAGTGTCTGTGTGTAAGTTCTGTATCATTGTATATGTAATGTTGTCTGGGCCTGGAGCTGAGGGTTTACACGTGCTCAGAGCACCCCTCAGCTCATTAAGTGTGAACTCAGAGTTATAAGAAGTGGCTGACCTGTCATTGTCATGTAAAGGCTTCTTTTCGGCCACGAGTTTGTGTTTAATGAAAGTGTTTGTGTAGTGTGCTGAACTGGAAACGTGTTGGAAGTGTTGTGCGAGTGTGTCAGCCTGGTCTTCGAGTGTATCCCCTGTTGTGCTGACCAGAGGCAGGCTGTGTGTTTGTTGTCCCTTGAGTTTGCGTATTCGTGTCCATACTTTCCGTGTGTCTGTGTAGGAGTTATTTGATGTTATGAATGTACGCAAACTATTGCGTTTTGTCTCACGGCGCACACGTTTTCCAAACGCCTTGGCCCGTTTGAACAAGAGGAGGTTACTCGACGTGGGGTACCGACGAAGGATACCCCACGCCTTGTTCTGGGCCTCTCGCGCCCGCCTACAGTCCTCATTCCACCACGGCCTCCGCTGGTTGCGCGGGGCAACAGGGCAACAACAGAGGTGTGGGGTATGGACTTTTCGGCGGCGTCGAGGATGTGCGCCGTGAGTAGTTGGGTTGCCTGCTCAACGTGTAGTTGTGTTATGGACGTGTAGTGTAGTTTAGATGAATCTGTAAATATATTCCAGTTCGCTCTTGCTTCATTAAACCTGTTCTAGGAAGATGGACTGCTCGGGCCCTTACCTATATATGTTAGTGAGGTGGGCAAGTGGTCACTACCATATGGATCAGTGCCCACACCCCACTCAAGACATGGAAAGAGAACTGCAGATTCAAAAGCCAAGTCAAGGTGTGAATATGTGTGGTGTCCTATATTATAATATGTTGGCTTTTTTTCGTTGAAAAGACATGCTCCCGACGATGTTAAGAATTTCTCAATTAGGCGACCTCGGGCATCCGTGCGAGCAGAGCCCCAAAGAGAGTTATGTGCGTTAAGTTCGCCTAAAAGAATGAAAGGTTCGGGTAACTGATCTACCAGACCCTCGAAATCTGTGCTCGATAGTTGGAAGTCAGGAGGGATGTAAAGAGAACATAGTGTTATAAGCCTATTAAAAATTATCGTTCGAATGGCAACAGCCTCTAGGATGGTCTGTAGTTGGACATTTCGGTACGCCAAGCTTTTCCGGGCAATGATGGCCACACCGCCTAGGTATGTGCCACCACCATCTCTATCCCTCCTAAATACCATGTAACTATTCAAGAAATTTGTGTGCATGGAGTTTAAATGGGTCTCTTGGAGACACATCACACTTGGCTGATTGGAATGCAGTAACTCATAGACATCATCAAGATTTTTAAGAAGGCCTCTGCAGTTCCATTGCAAGATATTTTCTCTTCTCATTATTGAAGTTCAGAGCTACTGGAGTATGTGTGTGTTTATGTGTCGTCTTTCGGGGATTGTACTCTTGGAAGGGGCTTTTTGATTCTCTCTACTGACCTGGACGCCGGAGCCCGTTCCTTTTGCTGTGGTGCATGCCGGAACGGCTCGACATCTAGGTCGTAATCTGAAGGCAAGGGGGTGCCCAGCGGACTGGGCCCCCTAGACTTAGACTGGGCACCCTTTGCAGTGCCCTTCGTTTTGGCCGCGACCGCTGAGGGCGTCAGGACGCCCCGGGTGGCACAGACGGTGCGGTGGAGGTGGGAACTGCTGCGGTTTCCTCCAGCTCCATCTCCTCCTGGCCCTCGCATGTGCTTCGGGCCGGTGGAGAGGAGGAGACCGTGGGTGCAGCAGCACCCCCACCAGACGTGGTTGCCACCACAGCCGCTGCTGGCTCAGCGAGCGGTGCGGAGGCGAGTTGGGCCGCCGGAGGCAACCCAGTGGGGGGGGGGGGGCGGCGGGACCAGGTCCAACTCGCGGTACTGGGTCCCCGCCGAAACAAGACGCCGCTCCGCCCCCCGGCTAGCTGCGTCGGCGTACCTCCCCAGGGGGAAAGAGGCGAACCTCTTTCGCGCCTCTGGGAAGGTGATGTTCTCGTTTACTTTCAAGGCAATGATCTGTTTTTCTTGTTTGAATTTTTCGGAGCTGCTGGAATAGGCAGCGTGCGGTCCCTGGCAGTTCGCACAGCTGAAGCTCTCGGATTCGCATTTATCGGTTAGGTGATTGTGTGCTGCACATTTTGCGCACGTCGGTTTACCACGGCAAGAGGTTGTGCCGTGCCCAAACCGCTGACACTTGAAGCAGCGGCGTGGGTTTGGCACGTAGGGTCGGACCGGACATCTCATGAAGCCTGCGTTGACCGACTCAGGAAGTGTTGAGCGGTCAAATGTCAAGATTATGTGTTTAGTAGCTATTATTTGGTCGTTTCGGGGTATCGTGATTCGCCCCACTGCTGTCACACCCTGATCGCTAAGGCCGTCGAAGAGATCTGCTTCAGTCTCATTTATTAGATCTCTATCAGATATGACGCCCTGGCAGCTATTCAGACTGCGATGGGGCGTGATCTTGATGTCAACATCGACCATGCGCGTTTGCTTCAAGTGGTTACAGGATTGTTGTTTGTTTTGGACTTCAATTAGATCTTCTCCGGTTGTGAGCAAAAAGCCTTGTACGATTTGCCTACAAGGCTTTCAAGAAACTTGGAAATGAGAAAGACAGACTGGGAAGTGATGGGTTTTGATTTATCCACGGATTCCATTACCAGGAAGCGCGAGAAATTATCGGGCTTTGGAATGGAGATCGAAGACAAAGGAGGAAAAGATACTTCGGTGCGGCCCCTTTTCAGGGACCGATCGCGTTTGGGTGGGGGGGGGGTTTTGAAAATGCCCTATGATACATTGGAAAGCATAGAGGGGGGTACTTTCTGCTTTGACCCTACCCTGGTAGTCAAAGAGGTCCCGGAGCTCCCTGCCTGGTAGACAGGCAGGGAGCCCATCGGCCGGAGCTTGACCAAGGCTCCGACGGCCACCGTTTACGGCTTCTACCCTTCACCTTTAAACACCTCGCCACGGTTGGACACGGCTTATGTATGGGAGCTCGGGGTCCGCGGTGTCGCTGCTCACCGTCACCATGAATACTCAAGGTGCCCCGTGCGGGGCTACCGCTTTTTAGCCAGTAACGACCTACTTAGAAAGACTTTCCCGGAAGCCCCAAGGGTTACCTACTGGAGAAACAGGAATCTAAAAGGTATTTCAGTGAATGCTAAAATAGGGCCTTCAAAGCAACCAGTCATAGCCAGCTGCTCCCGCCCCAGATGCAAGACTTGCAGGCGCCTGCAGACAGACAGCATTGTAAAAAGCACAGCTAGTAATTATGTCCACAAGATTAATTCAAGTTTCACGTGCACTTCATCCGACATTGTGTATATGTTGGAATGCTCAATGTGCCACAAACAGTATATAGGCGAAACGAGTCAACCTATGAGCCTACGTCGTAACGGTCACCGGGCAGATACTCGTAGCAAATCCTGCATAGCTGTAGCGCAGCATTTCAACCAACCAGGCCACAATTTTGATGACCTTAAGTTGTATATACTTCAGTCAAACTTTAAGTCTCCGAGGGACAGAAAATACCGAGAATCCTATTTAATTCCCAAATTCAACTCCATGGAACCTACTGGAAATTAATGCGTCTAGGGGCAACTTGGAATCCCTGCGATATTCAGCAGGAATACAGAATTAGGCACTGTCTTGCAAACACCTTATCCAAAGACTATGACCCTTCCCTCTGTTCTTTACCTGGTCACCTAATTTCTTTTATTTTCGTTTTTTAGCTTCCATCTTAATAATTGCCCGCATCCCTCCAACATTTGCTTTTGAAATTCCATTTTATTTATTTTATTTCACTTTTTTTTACTCTGCCTTATGTTGTTCCCCGTACTTCACCCTAACTTTATGTTTTCGTATTTGAGTTTCAGGACAGGTCTCTTCCTGGAATGTTGCCGTGGGTGACACGTGCCATTTTACCTGCCGGGTCATTGCTTTTTCTTTTGTGTGTGGTTTGCGTGGTTTCCCTCCCGTTTTTTTTCTTTTTATTTTTCCTCGACCTAGTTTTTTTTCCCCATCTCAACCTTCTCTTTTGAGCTCAGGCTTGTAGATAGTTTCTGATAAGGACCCCACTCTCTCCGCCTGGACTGCTTCCGGCGGTTCCGAGAACCTTTCGGCATGCCCCGCGGCGGGTCAACAAACACCCTCTTCTCCTTTCTCTCCAAAAAGTCCCGGAATATCAACCCCCGGCGGACTTCCATGTGACCTACTTCGCGGCTCAAACTATACAACTTTCTTTACCCCTCAATATCTCCCTCGACATACTCCCAAACCAATCCGCTTTCTCAATTTCACTTCCCTCTTTCCTTCTCTCCTCTCACCTGGGGACCTACCCCTATATAAAGCGCGCCAGCCAGGCGAGAGATTGCCCTGACGAAAGCAAGTCTCTTTGCTGAAACTTTGGCAACAATCGTGCTTTTGCCTTCTTCGAAGTTTTTCTATACTTTTAATATACATATACATGCATATATAGAAGAGGGCAAACGAAAAATAGAACCTACAGATGGAATACAAAATATTTACTTGTAAGCTTTAAGGTTTTTTATAGATATCTTGAGTTTATCGAAAGATTAAAAAGACATCTCCGCGATCCACCTTCCTTTCAACGTTCTTAAATATCTAAACAAAAACTAGGCTGTATATCAATCTAATAAAATATTTGTTTCTTGCGTAAAATTTCCCTCTTACTTCGCCCTCCTGTGATGCTCCTAACGCAAAAAATAATCATCCAAATACCATTTCCATCCTACGACGCGCTTTCGAAGCTAGACGCTTGCACTGAAACATTCCTTGGTCAGCTCCCGCATACACCTTGCAAGAGGCGGCTTGTGGCACTGCGATGTGTGTTGGCTCGGATAAACATGACATATCTTCGTAAATAGTCTACGTTGCAAACGCACCAAATAAGCGCTGGCTTCTCTCAGAGGTCATTATTTTATACTTGTAATGCCACAGTGAACACATCAGACGGTTGGACTTCATCCACAAGGCAGGAATTTGTAGATGGTAAGGACTGTGTTTAGGGTGATAATTAAAGCATTAGGTGCCTTACTTAAGCAAAGTACTGCCGTGTAATATTCCCCGGCAAAAGGACATTCAAGCCAAATAACACCTAAACTAAGAACTAAGGCAGGGCCGAAGGGAAGAGCTTTTGGGGTTGATATATGTTTTCTCTCTTGTAAATATGTTTCGGTTCCCAACCAGCGTTTTATACTGTTCGGATCACTTGCAAAACAGTCCCTGCAGAATATTTCTCTCCTAGACATGTTTCACAGATAAATCATCGCACCACAAATTTCTATTACCCACTATAGGCACTGTTTCCAAATCAAGCAGATTATAGAACCAACGTGGCCTCGCAGGCCTCTGCTGCGCCAAGAACGCATTTATTTCATCTGCTTTTCTACTTGCTATGCTCTTGTTAAACGATATTCCTCATAATATTGCGCCCAGCCTAAACCTGAAATATTTCATCACTTGCAGAAGCATTCCTTTTATTTAAACAAGAATACCAGTGTTCTTTCTCGTGAGCGCCTTTTTGGTGTATTCTAGTTACAACAGGCATGATCCCCCCCCCCCTTAATTTTATCTCGTATTGTGTTTTTATGATTTTTTAAATTTTTCGTATAAATTGTCTTGCCACTGTTATTGTCATACTGTTCTTGTTTACACTGCTCATCAGACTTTACTTGTTGATGTATGTCTGTCATATGACCAGGTATTATATACCTTAAGTGTTTTTTGTGCTATAATTTCCTCCTTAGGCCCCATTCCTAATGGCCTGCTGGGTCTGTAAGGTACTTTGAATAAAGCAGGTTAAGTCTAAACAACCCACTCCTTAAAATAGGTCTCCCTTTGTATATCGGAGTTTCCTGTCGGCATAAGCAGACACCCACCTGTGTTTCTTAATTTTATTGGGACTAAAGCGCGATTTGTGTCAACATGAAAACGTTTGTATTCCTAGTTTCATTTCTTATACCCCGCAAAACATTTCATTCATTGAAAATTACTTTAGTGTAGGAGCACTGTAGATTTTTCGCAAAATTCCGGCCCTCGCCTCCCATTTTTTAGCCAGGAAAACACTTTCAATGTATTCTATTCCGGGTTTCTGGCGTTTTCAGCCGTATTATATTATTCTGTAGATTACTCTTATCGAAATGAAGACAAAAAGGGTCATCTTTGTGTCAGAAATATTGCGGCCATATGGTACCAATGCAAAAAAGCAAAAGAGAAATGATATGGGTGGACTCAATCTCAATTCTATAGTAGGAGATCGTGAAAAATATTAGCGGAGTTTTGCGACCAAACTTGTTCATATTTTCCCCTGAAAACGACATTCAGCAACTGGCCAGCTGCCTCAACCGCTTGGCCAAGGATAATATTGGATTTTCGTTTCTCTATAGTGTTATTGCTTCCAGTACATCTGTATCACGTCAAATCCTTCTCCGTGTCGTCATATAGATTTTTTTCCTGGCTGCCCTGCATTTTGAACCAGTCCCGGGAAGAAATACTAACGGTGAAAGCGCGATACACAGAGAAAACTATAGTGCCCTCTCAATACCACTTTCTGGGAACCGCGAAAAGTGCGACGCTTTCCAGATTTTCATTCACTTCGAGAAGGCTTCACTTAAGGGAAATAAACAAAACACACTCCAAGTAACAACACTGACCACTCCGAAAAAGGAATATATACCGCAGTCCGAATAAAGCAAAATTTACTAGCGGAAGAATAAAATAATCTAGTTTTAAAGATATTGTCTGCAAGGTGAGCTGACAGAAAAAACTTTTGAACTTTTTTCCCTCTATGTAACATCTCTGACGTATTGCGCTGCAGACTGTACACAGAACGGGACAACAACAGAGTGCAGAGTGTTCAGCGCACTCCCCTTAAAACATGTTTTTATTTATTTGCATACCTACTTCGCCCGTTGGGCATTATAGTAGGGGGGACAAATAATCGATATAAAATACAACATTGCACACTCTTTGAAAGGTTGAAGAAAGAAAAAAAAACAATTGTAAGAAAACATACAAGGTTTGCGTTAGTAAGCCACACACTGCAGACCGTGAGTACAATACTAATCACACATGTGGTACATTCTGAGGGAGCACATGAGACAGCATTAAAAACAAATATCGGCCAGGTAACAAGATACATTCATTTACACAGCACGCTGGCTAACATTGCAAAGCATAAATATCGGCCAGGTAACAAGATACATTCATTTACACAGCACGCTGGCTAACATTGCAAAGCATAAATATCAAAGAAAGTTTCAAATGGCGAGTACATTTTTATCCATACATATATTCTTGAATGGCAGTGGGGAACGTCACACCAGAAGCAACTTCGATTAGTTCAGGAGGCAGCAGGTTCCAATCGCGTATTGTACGGGGAAAAAAGGAGTTTTGGTATGTGGTTGTGCGCGCGCACATTTCTTTTATCTTGAGTAAGTGGTCGCGGCGCCCGGATATGTATGTTGGTGATTGTAGATAAGTCTCTTTGTTTAGTGGTGTGCGATTGAAGACGGCATCTCGAAGGAAAGAGAGGCGGGAAACAACACGGCGCAGTGAAAGATCTTCCAAACATATGTGCCGTTTTATTTCTGTGACACTGCTTTGGAATGAGTAAATGCCGGTTATGAATCGGGCTGCGCGTTTCTGTATCCTTTCTAAGCTATTGACAAGAATTTGTGTGTGCGGGTCCCACACAACGGACGCGTATTCCAGAATCGGGCGAACGTTGCTTAGGTAAAGTGTTCTCTTGACATCTATTGGCGCGTGCTTAAAGTTCCGTTTAATGAAATTTAGTACTCGTCCTGCTTTTAAAGTGATGCTTTGAACGTGACAATTCCATGTCAGATCGGCGGAAAACGTGACACCTAGGTATTTTGCTTCGCTTGTTTCTGATAATGGGGAGCCGTTCAAGCAGTACTGTGTACCGAGTGGTTGACGCTTGCGCGTGAAGCAAATATGCCTGCATTTTGAGATGTTCAGGGACATAAGCCACATGTCACACCATGAAGAAATTTTATTTAGGTCTGTCTGTAATGCTACTCGGTCAGAGTCGTTATTAATTTCTCTGTAAAGGACACAATCGTCTGCGTACAGCCGGATTTTCCAAGGGATTCCTGTGCCAATGTCATTTATATATATAAGAAATAAAAGTGGAGCTAAGACGGAACCCTGCGGAACGCCAGAAGATACGCATGCATATTCTGATTCTGCCCCATTAATTACCACTCTTTGTAAACGACCTGTCAAATAGTTTTTGAGCCAAAAAAGGATGTTATCTGGTAAACCAAGAAGTGAAAGCTATTGGAGTAAGAGAACATGGGACACTTTGTCAAACGCTTTCTGGAAATCTAATAGTATGCAGTCTGTTCGTAATCCTTTATCAAATGATGTAAATATGTCATGGGTAAATTCCACTAACTGAGTTACGCATGAATGACCAGCTCTAAACCCGTGTTGGTAAGGAACAAAGAAACTGTTGTTTTGAAGGTGGGTAAAGATGGTAGTGTAAATTATGTGCTCCAGGGTTTTGCAGCACACAGATGTTAAAGATATGGGTCTATAGTTCATGACACTGTCTCGGGGTCCACTTTTATGAATCGGAACAATGTCGCCCATCTTCCAGTCTTCAGGTAATTCTGAGGTTTCAAGAGATTTGTGATACAGTACTTCTAAATACTTTGAGATGGCATGTGCGCCGGATTTCAAAACAGATTGGGTACCCTATCTGGACCTGGTGCCGAGTGTGGTTTTAATTTTTGGAGAAGGTTGACTATTCCAGAGTAGTGAATAGCAATATCCGGCATATCATCAAGTGCGTTGCTCAAGAAGACTGGAAGATGTTGAGGTACTAGCGTGGAATACACTGAGACAAAGTAATCATTAAAACAGCTTGATTTATCTCTATCATTGGTAACAGCTGCACTATTGTGGATTAACGGAGGGATACCAACATCATCTTTGCTGTTAGATTTCACCAGTTTCCAGAGTTCCTTTGGATTTTCTTTAATTCTAGAACCAAGAGAGTCAAAATACCGCTTTTTTCCTTCTGTGATTTTGACCTTGATTTCGGAACCAAGCTGTCGAAGCTTAGAAAATTGCAGTGGATCGGGATTTTTTCTATACCGTTTGAATATACGATTCCTCTTATTAAGTAGAACCTTTATGGGTTTATCAAACCAAGGTTTATTTTTTCGGTGTTTCGCAGAAAGAAGCTTAGAGGGGATATGCAAGTCAATGAGCTTTAAAAGTTGCTTTTTAAACAGCAGCCATAACTCAGAGACAGATACAGTGCTGCTTTGTTCTGAGAAACTGTGGAAGCTTGACTCAAGCGCTTCAGAAATACGAGAGTAATTTCCACTATCAAAGAAATAAACTTTCCTGTGTTTCGGAGGCGGTATGTACGGTTTGGAAGCAACCAGACGGGCAACCACTGCATCATGGTCGCTTATTCCGGGAACTATGGAAACAGATTGAAGCAACGAAGGAGAGTTTGATATCAGAAGATCTAAGGTGGAAGCGGCATTGCTATGACGCCGTGTTGGTTCCTCCACGAATTGATAAAGACCATGTGTTGCAAAAAGATCGTAAAAAGCCAACGACAGGGATGAGTGCGAAGGAAGTACTGGAAGTTTGTTAATCCACTGCGCATCCGGCATATTAAAGTCACCACCGACGAGAAAGTAATCAGTTGAAACCGTAAGTAATATTTGAGAGAGGGTATTAAAGTATGGCTGCTGTTGTCATTAGGCGGACGGTAAAATGCTCCAACTGTAAGCTGTTTGTTTTGTTCGAGAACAACTTTACACCAAACAGATTCACAGCTGTTAGCCTCAAAGTTGACTACGAAACTTGGCAAGCTGTGCTTGGCCAGAACAAAAACGCCCCCACCGTGCGTATTCCGGTCTTTGCGATAGGCCACATATTCCGCAGGAAATACTTCAGAGCTGGAAATCGATTCATCCAACCAAGATTCAGACCCGATAACAATGTCAGGGCCAAAAGATGATACGAGCCCTGTTAACTCGTCGGTTTTGTTCTTAACGCTTCGGCAATTGATAAGCATAATGTTTACAAGTGAAGGACGGCATGGCTCATACTTAATAAGGCTGTATCGAGGAACGCTGACGGTATCGCTAACTGCAGTAACAGGGATTGCTCGACTCCGTTTCAAGTTCACTTTTTTTGCAGCACGACAACATCCGTATCAGCGTCGTAAAGGAAGTCTCGTCCGTCCATACGAAGCTTATCATGCCTTAATTTATAGGAGGAAGAACGAGCCTTTGCAAATTCGGTAAGTTTCCTGCGGGCTAAGCGCACTGAACGAGAGAAGTCTTCCCTGATGGAAATGTCACTGGACTTCAGCTTCGGACCCGCCCCCAACACCGCATCTTTAT
The DNA here is from genome assembly GCA_013339765.2 of Haemaphysalis longicornis. Classification (NCBI taxonomy): domain Eukaryota; kingdom Metazoa; phylum Arthropoda; class Arachnida; order Ixodida; family Ixodidae; genus Haemaphysalis; species Haemaphysalis longicornis. The sequence continues at coordinate 14,179,866 of CM023451.1, forward strand.
CTTTGAATCTAACAAAGCGAACTATTATGGGGCGGTTTTTATCTTCACTGTAAGAGCCCAGTCTATGCGCTCGATCAATATTCAGTGGGTCAAGCGATACACCTAGCTTAGTAGAGCAGAACGCAACAACGGTTTCTTCGGCTTGTTTCCAGGTTTCGGACGGGTTATCCTCAAAACCAAAAAGAGAAGGTTGTTCCTTCGTAGCCTATTTTCGGAATAATCCGTGGAAGCTTTCAAAGCAGCTATTTCTGCAGACGGGGCTTTGGAATCGGCCGAAGAGTTACTGGACTGCGAGCGAGCTTCTTCTAGAAGATTGACACGTTCAGTCAAGCTCTTCACTTTTTCGTCAGTGGCGAATTGTCGAGTCCGTATGTCCGCTAAATCCGACAAAATTCTTTCTTGACCTGACGCGAGCCTGGTAAGCATCTGCATGACAGCAGAGATATCTCCGGCGTCGATCTGCGTACTAGATTCCTGAATGCTATCAGGGCCTGGGTTCGACTCCACGTCGCCTGATAGGGCTAGGAGCAATTGTGACAATGCAACATGGCACACCGCGGACGTACAACGGTTAACAAACCAAAATAGCCAGTCTCTGGTGTCACTGCGGCGCAACCAGTTAAAGTCGTGGAGCATTCGTTCACTATATGCAACGCTGTAAAGTCGCATTTTGTAAGCAAACTGAAAATAAAAATGTTGCGTGCAGTAGCATCAATCTGATAAATTAGGTTCTTGTGGCATTAATTTGCTGTTCTGTGGAATAGCAGGCACAGCATTATTGCTAGTAAATCTTTCAAAGGTTGCCAACCTTTATACCCGTGGTAGGACATAACCCTCAAACATCGTATAAAAAAGACAGGCTATTTAGGTCGTGACCAATTATCTATTAGCTGGATGACTGCCTCTGAACTGAATGATTACCTCTTGGTATCGCATCATAACGTTGCTTCCAACGAGAGCGTAAATAAAAGGTGTCAGGCTATATCAAAACTTTTCTCACTAAAACAGAAATTAAGGATTTCAAATTTAATAGGAATTAGGAATAAATCATGCCTCAGCTTTACAATTAATGGCATCGCTCAACTACTCTTGCTTACGGCGCGAAGGAAGAGGTGAATTTCGCAGCCGTAATTGGCTTAACTAGTGCTCCACAAAGCTCTAAACAGCTTATATCTTACCGTTAAAAATACTTCACTGAGGTGGTTACCTTTTGTGCCAAAATGCACACCGAGCTTTCCTTCAGGCTGTGTTTTGACTGCGAGGGATACAGTGCAATGTATACTGTAATAAGGTTTTTCCCTTACGAAATTTCAACACTGCCTACTGCTGAAATATAATCCTGTCATTACCATAGCCGAGATTTTTCATCCCTCTTCGACGAAGTTTTTTTATCCCTTTTTAAAGACTGGTGGTCCTAGTCGACTCGTCACCTACAATTTTGAAGACGGCACTAATATTATCGGCGTAGTGAATAAAAAAACATTCGGCACAAATTAAGGATAATTATTTGTTTTGATATAAAGATTGTTAACCCAAAACTTTCTTTTAAGTAAGGCAGCATGCAAGCAAATTTTTTATGTGCCGGAAGAGATTAATGTTGGACGTTGATCCTCCGAAAACACTGGATGGAGAAGAGAGTTTTCAGATAATAGCATTCAGACGAGCGCAGAACGACTTGCGCAGAACCGACTGCGAACTGTTCGCCAAGGTAACACATTACGGAACCTCCGCTTTTCCTTTTGTATGCGCGTTTTCGAAAGTGCTCTAGAAGTTTCAGCGGTGTTCGCGACGCTTCTGTCACTGCACGCTCTGGTAGAGACGAAAAGGCAGATGCTAACTCGTGCGGAAGCATTTGCCGCTCGACTTACTTTCCTATATGGGCAACAGGATTCTCATTAAGCAAAATGTCAACACATTGTTGTCTACGCAGTTTCATCTGTCCGAATGACATACCCCTGCACACACTGGGAGCAGAACACGTGCGGTCGTGCGATGAAAGGGGTTTGATCTAATCATAAGTGGCACTTCCTCTGTCAATGACGACTAATTTTCAAAAGGACGCACTAATTAAGTCTTGTTTCCGCGCAAGCAAACAGCCACCGAATGAGTCCACGTGTATGTATACGGAGCGGCTATTTCTTTTCGTTGCCAACATTGCAACGACACGCGTGCTAGCAGTTCATTTGGAACGCCATTAATGTCTATACAGAACCTCGAACAGAATCCTCAGCTCCCCCGAATAACTTCGATGTGGTGCTGTATATCACTGCGTGGCGTATCTCTTTACGTTCGAGTGCCCTACCCCGCTGATTTTCGTAGCTGAGGACATTATACGACAAACATTTTTCGGATGTAAAATATCAAGCACTAAACACGTTTGCCAGTATGAGCTGTTTCTAGCCGATTGCAATTTCGCATATTTTGCTATAGGTTTGTATTCCTCGGCAATGCACGCATGCAGGCAACCTATGTGAGTGCGCCGTCACTGGTTACGTCAGGCTCGGCGGATAGGCGGTGTTTGTCCCGTGCTAAGCACATGACGTGTGTTGGCCGCTCCAAACTGTAACCCACCGACGCAAACTAATGCCTCGATTCCAATGAGAGTGCGTATAATAACATCTCTGTTGACACCAGCGTTGAGAATCGGTTTGGAACGGAGCAGGCGACGCATGCCAGTGTTTTTTTTTACTTCTGCGTCGTGCACGTGCAGTTGCTCAAGCCGCGCAATGTCCGTGGTGCATCCGCCATATGCGCGGCCGTTTGCAGTGTTGACGAGCTAAGAATTGCGACAGGTAAACTGACTAACCAGTTGTCTCTACAAGTTGGTGTAATAACCTAACGGATACCTATCAAAATGTTGCACTTATCTCTTCACAAAACTTGCGAACTCTGTTCACGGAATTTAAAATGCTATTCACCATCCACCATTTCCAGTGATTGAACCTTGAACAGTTTTCTTTTGTCCACTTATTACCTCCCTTGCTTCATGTCCCTCCGCTTCCCCAACAGGGCCTCACGCCCCCTCTTATAATAAAGGCATTCCTCCTCCTCCAGTATTGTCCCTTACACTCGGAATAACCAACCCATAAAGCATCTCTAAAAAATGGACACGGGGACTGCCGGTTAATTACAAATGTTTTGCCTCAAAATACCTGTTCTTTTCATTGTGCTAAATAATGAGGATATGTAGAACAAATGCGCGCTGTTCCAGAAGTGTCGAACGGTTCTGCTTATACAAGCCTCCTGGTCAAGTCTCCTTTCAACATTTGGCCGGAAGGCCGAATTCAGGCACAAACGGGTATATCTTCTAAGCCTCTGTTTGTGTGCGTGACTGCGCGTGACTTCGGCGGAGAGACAGAATGACCGCGGTTGACCTACGGCGGCAAGCCGCGGCCCTAAAGTGATCTGCACGTCATAATTGTGCACCTAATAACGCCTGTCAAGCATTGACCACAAGGACACACACTCACATGTGCTCATCTCCAGTACGCACGTACGAACACGTTTCCCGGTTATATTTTTATTCCTAAAAATCTCTCGCATGATCCTTCTGGCAAGAGAAAGAGCAATAAAGAAATGCAGAATCTCCGAATAAGAGATAGGAGCGTACGTAAGCAATCTTTCATCCGCTTACCTCCTTGCATTCACATTGACGTTATCGGAGTCCTTCAACCACTCCTGAACACAGTGAACTCAAAAAGTCATACTTACAGCGAACCCATAGCCCCATGTTCGTAGCACGACAATCATATTAGAAGAAATCATGTTTACATGTCCTGAGGTAGTTATTACTTCTAAAAAGGGATCTCACACTCATGGACAGTGTAGGTCACAAGTCGAAGTCTAAGGCGTTGCAATAAAACAGTCATTAACATTGTACACGCAATCAACTACAGCTCAGTACTGAAGACATCCTTGCCATGCATGATACAATAAACTCCATGTATACCTGTACAGCGTATTGCATCCAAGGCGCAGATTAGAGTCATAGTATCAAGTGGTAACGCAATTGTAATCGTAATCTATAAATCACGGGCATACACTTTACTTGCCGTATCTTTATCGTAATTTTTATTGTAAAAGGTGGTTGATAGTTTGATAACAGGGGCCACGTACGTGTATTTCGGCGATTATTTAAGTTGGCAAGTGTGATGTCATGAAAGTCCAACGAGCCCTATGACCGTCTAGGTAGTGTCTCCCGGAAAGGTGGCGCACTAACTGCTTCTACGTCCACGTGTTCGTTCGTACCGTTCATAGTTTATAACACCACTCTTTATGCTATAAGAATAGTGTGAGCATTCTTGACCACACCCCCGGCTGTGGAGAATTCCAGAGGACAATTACCGCACTTCAAGCTCATCTGTACATACTCATCAGCACCAGCCCATGCGGCATTGTTTCATCATAATGTATGGACGATGCATCATCATCGTAAGTTTGGGGGTGCTTGCTGCTAGAACGCCTGAATAAACGCCATTCCTGGTCCTTGTCTCTCAAGCGGTGGAGGGTGCGTCCCGGTCCCGCTATGCACCTCTCCGTTCTCTTTCCTGGAGCTCCGCTCGGGTCGCCGTTTAACGCACCTGACCATGACAATGACGCAGGAATGGGCCAACGCTTCGTCCTGCGGTCCGGGGAAGTGCTTCGTCACGAGCCGTCAGCACGATCCCACGAGCTTCGCTGGCCGTCGGGGCGAGGATGTTGAAGACATGGCTCGACAGCTTCGCTGAACGGTTCATCGTTCAAACCTGCAAACGCTCAACGGTTCAAACGTTCAACGGTTGGGATGGTAAACTTAAGCTACTAACGCTGCCTTTGCCCTCACGGAGGTAGCCGAAACATGTTATTTGAACAATGCAAGTACCAGCACTGATTGGGACGGCTTCCCTTCAGATCTGCGCATGATTTTCGGGTCCTCGGCTGCGCGTTCCGCAGCTGCGAAGAAAAAAACTTGCGGTCCGCCTGCAACGGCCGAATAAAACGTACACTTCATACATTGAAGACGTCCTTGCGCTCTGCCGCCGCGTTGACAAGGACATGACCGAGGCTGATCGAGTGCATCTCATTCTGAAAGGTGTCGAGCAGTTTGCATTCACCGCCCTTGCCCTCCAAAATCTTACGACCGTTTCGGCTGTGACTGCCACTTGCAAGCGCCTGGACTCCCTTCAGTCTTCGCGCATTCAGCCGGGAAACACCGGTTCGGCAGCTTGCAGATGGAGATCTTCGCTCTCTTATACGGCCATAATCAGGGAAGAACTCAACAACCACGTCCCCTCATGTGCACCCAACTCTCCCTACTCTGCTGAAACGCCAGGTGTACGAGAAATAATCAAATTAGAGCTCTCGTGGGTGATCAATCAGGCACCTCCCGGTCTTGTGGCTCCGTTGGCCAAGCCGTTCTACTCCGACGTTGCTGGACGCACACCCGACCAACTGGCCCCGGTAAGCCCTCATCATCACCCAGGGTATGTTTCTGCATTCCGTTTCGCTTCTGGGCCATGCCGGTACTACCCCACATTGCTACAGATCCGTCCAGTGCCACCGGCAGATCGACCCGTGTGTTCTTACTGTGGAATACGCGGTCACATTGCCCGAGTTAGCCTCCGGCGCAAGCAGGATGAACGACATGACTGTGGCATCTACGAGCCCGATGAAATGAACCCCCGCTTCAGTTAGCGACAACAAGCCTACTAGTCTTCGTCACGTCGTTTCCGGCCTCCTGCTGATTCTGCTGATGTTCCTAGAAATAATCGCGAGTCTCGGCGCCGAGCTCCCTCTTCGTTGCGCCGTTCGCTTTCACCCCTTACGTCCCATTGTGCACGATGATAACCACCACACGGAAAACTAGGTCAGTGCAGTTTATTGGGGGAAAACTGCATCAATTAGGACGGCACAAAATCTTCCAGAGCATCCGTGAAACTTATGTCAGTTTCAGTTGAAGGCATTTTGTTGAACGCGTTGGTTGACACTAAGGCAAGTGTCACGATTATCCATGCTGATTTGTGTAAAAGACTAGGAAAACGTAAAACTCCATACGAGGATCATCTATTGCATGGTGCTAACAACGCGTTCATACGAAAGCCAGGAAAGTGTACATTTCGCGTTTGTATTGAGGGAGTTTATCGCCACATCCAGTGTGCCGTGCTTTCCCCGTGCCCGTACTTGCTTATCCTTGGCTGGGACTCCCTGTCTTCGACGTCTGCTATAATTTGTTGCTGCTCGCCCACTATCAGCCTAACGGACACATAACATCCTGTACTCCCTGAAACTCGTTCCCTTCGTCTGGTGTTGACTGATGACTATGTGTTACATCCACGTCACCAGCGCGTCTTTTCGGTTTCTGCTGGAACAGCTACTAACGGTGACATGCTAGCCATCCCTTCTGGCCGTCTCCTTTTCTCGAAGTATCGCCGTTGCTACCTGCATCATCCGGTTTTCCAGCGGGCGAGCACTATAATTCCTGTGCACAACACTACACCAACAACAGTTCTCCTTCCGGAACGCTGCACTATCGCTTCTGTGTCCGACAACCAGATCACCATTCTTCACAGCATTTCCGCCTCAGCTACCCCTCGCCCTTCACTGAAACCGACCGCCCCACAGTCTTCTCTCGCACTCCCTATCAGCCCTGACCATACACAAGTTGAGACACTGGCAGTATTGGAAGTTTTAAACGAGCATCGGGGCTCCTTTGATTCCCATTCCAAGCTTTTCACGCAAACAACAACCACCGCGCATCGAATTCAAACGGATGGGGACACCTATGTTCGCCGCCGCCCGTTTCGTGTGTCTTCCTCGGAAAGAAAGATAATTAAGGAAAATGTGGCAGAGATGCTAAAACTCATCGTCATTCGGTCCTCCTTAAGTTCATGGTCCTTTTCAGTCGTATTGGTAGGAAAAAAATACGCCTCCATGACATCTTGCGTGGACTATCGGGCCTTAAACACAATTACCTGCAAAGAAGCGTATCCAATGCCACGAATAGATGACGCACTAGACTGCTACAAGGATCCGAATATTTTTGAGCCTGGACCTCCGTTCAGGCTATTGGCAAATTCTCATGCATGAGTGGCATGGAGAACGCTGATTTACCACTCCTGATGGTCTATATAAATTTAATGTCATGCCGTTCGGGCTCTGCAAGGCTCCCGCCACTTTTGAGCGGATAATAGATACTGTGCTCCGAGGACTCAATGAAAAATATGCTTGTGTTGCTTTGACGATATCGTTGTCTTTTCGTCGACGTTTCATGACATCGATGCGTCTGGATGTGTCCTCCCGTACCTCTCCAAAGCCGGACTTCAGTTAAACTAGAAAAAATGCCGCTTTCCTAGTAACAAAATCTAAGTGCTCGGTCACGTTGTGAGCAGTGCTACACTTTTCTCGACCGCTTCAAGTTAAGGAGCTTCAGAGTTTTCTGGGGCTAGCGTAGTATTTGCGTCGTTTCATGCAGACCTTTGCTACCATTGCATCCCCTCTGAACCAACTCCTACAGGCGGGCACTCCTTACGTCTGGTCGAGTGAGTGCCAGCCTGCTGTTTAAAGCGCTTAAATCCGCTCTCACATCTGTACCAGTGTTCAGTCATTTCGACGATACAAAGCCAATCATACTTCACACAGGCGCAAGTGGGCATGGAATAGGTGCTGTCCTGCTTCAAAGAGCGATGCCCAGCTCAAAGAGCGGGCTATTGCTTACGCAAGCTGCTCACTAACACCGGCTGAGAGAGATTACACCATAACCGAGCAGAGTGTCTCGCCGCTATGTGGGCTATACAAAAGTTCCAGCCATATCAGCAGGGTACCCACTTCACAGTGGTCGCTGACCACCATGCAGTTTGCTGGCTGTCCTCACTCAAAAACGTCTGGACGTCTGGGCCGCTGGATTCTGCGGCTGCAGCAGTATAACTTTACTGTCGCCTACAAGCCAGGCGAGAAATACCTTGACGCCGACGGCCTGTCTGGGTGCCCAGTGGCCTCCCCTTCGCCTTCAGTTGTTCCGGAGCTCCCGACTGCAAAGTGCTGTCTTGCAGCCATTACCTCTAAAAGCGTCGCTGGACTTCCCGATTTGCCATCTTTGCAACGTGCGGACCCGTATTGTGACCCCATCATTGATCGGTTGACAGGCCGCGTCTTACCTCCAAACAGCCGTGCTCGTCGTCAAGTGAAAAATTTCCAGCTACACCAAAGCAAGCTTTATCGGCGCAATTACCATCCTACTGGACACAAGTGGGACCCTGTCATCCCTCGTTCTCTCCGCCAATCAATTTTAGAAGCGTGTCACGACGCAGCGACCGCTGGGCATCTGTCTTCGAAAAGACGTACGACCGCATTCGTGCTCGGTACTTCTGGTCTGGCCTCTCGGCAAGTGTGGCTAAATACGTCGGATCCTGCCCTTCTTGTCAGCACCGTAAGCGACTGACAACTCCACTTGCCGGCTTGCTGCAGCCTCTGCCCTGCCCGGTTGCGCCCTCCGATACTATCGTCGGGCCTTTGCCTTGGACACAGTCGTGATACCGGTGAATTGTTACGGCTGTGGACCACATGACTCCATACGCCGAAACACCGCCAGTAGGCTGCGGTGCAGCTATAAAAGTGGCCAACTTTGTCTTGCATACATAATTATTTTCCTTGGGGCACCACGCGTCCTCCTTAGAGATCGCGCCAGGACTTTCCTCTCCAGCGTACTCGAAGAGCTTCTACGTGCTTCCGACACCGTTCCCTAAACCACCTCTGGCTATCATTCCCAGACGAACGGTTTAACCGAAAGATTTTATAGAACCCTCTGGGATATGATATTGTCACAGGAAGCCTAGGCGGCCAATGCCCCATCATGGCTCATCACAGAAGACGACGAGGACGACGAAGAAGTGGCTGGCTCGCAGCGCGCGCTGTTATGGCCGCATTGTAAATTCTGTAAATAGATCGTTCCTCATCCTTCAACCATCGTTCGAGTCATTGGCTCTGCCGCCACGTTACAATATTTATGTACATCAGCCCTGACCATCAAAATTGGTACCTAATCATACCATTCGTCACATTTTCCTACAATACTGCAGTACAACGAACAACTGGATATTCCCCGTTCTTTCTCGTGTTGGGCCACTCACCTTCTTTTATACTCGACCTAACTTTCTTCTCGGCACCTGTTTCTTCTCATACACCACTTCACGAGCAGTATATTTCAAGGCTCGCCCATTGCCGCCAGCAGGCTCGGTCCCGCACTTAAGCTGCTCAGGAACTGCGCAAAGTTCGGTACGACTCCTCCCATCGCCTTGTTAGCTTTCGACCGGGAGAAGTGATGCTTCTTTGGACTCCTGCTCGAATTCCTGGCCGTTGCGAAAAATTTCTACACCGCTTTATGGGTCCCTACCTAATCGTCCAAGAAACCTCTACGGTGAATTACCGAGTCACTCTAGTGAACCCTTCCCCAGATCGCCGCCATCGTGACACGGAAATTGTTCACGCCTCACGACTGAAACCGTACCAGCGCCGTTCCCCACAATGACTTGCTGCCCGGAGGCCGCTTTCACCGGAGGGGGGGGGCGGAGATGGCGAAGTAGTGGGAGCATTCTTGGCCACACTCCCGGCGGTGGAGAATTCCAGAGGACAATCCCGCACTTCGAGCTCATCTGTATATACTCATCAGCACCAGCCCATGCAGCACTGTTTCATCATCATCTGCGGACATGATCATCATCATCGTGTGTTTCGGGTGCTTGCTGCTAGAACGCCTCATTAAACGCCGTTCCTGGCTCTTGCCTCTCAATATGCACTCACATAAAGCTCACATACCTGGTTCGGCTGGCAAACGACCCCTGTTTAAATTCAGTTGGATTGTGCCGGCTTCCGCCGTTTGCAACGAGCTGCATATTATGCGCCATGAAAACTGTGTGTGCAAGAGAACCTATTGAGTCGCATGCCTATTCTTTGTTTTCCGCATTAACTAGGTTTTTAAGTGCGAAATTGCATCTTAAGCGAGCCTGAATCGTCCGCCGCCGTAGTACGCATAGCAATAGCTGCGGGTTGCTATGCGTCTTCCCTAGCAACGGGGGGAGATGGGCGCGCGCTGCCTGGCCGCTGACATGGCACATACCCACGTGGGGGATTGGCCAGGAATCGGGCGTGAGAAGGGCTAATGCACCGCTTAAAGGAGTACTGACACGAAATTTCAAAGCTGAGACCGCCTGGCCGCTGACATGGCACATACCCCGTGGGGGATTGCCCAGGATCGGGCGTGAGAAGGGCTAATGCACCCGCTTAAAGGAGTACTGACACGAAATTTCAAAGCTGAGACTGCCTGCCGCTGACATGGCCATACCCAGTGGGGAGTGGCCAGGAATCGGGCGTGAGAAGGCTAATGCCCCGCTTAAGGAGCACTGACACGAAAGTTCAAAGCTGAGATGCCTGGCCGCTGACGTGGCACATACCCACGTGGGGGATGTGGCCAGGAATCGGGCGTGAGAAGGGCTAATGCACCCGCTTAAAGGAGTACTGAGACGAAATTTCAAAGCTGAGACTGCCTGGCCGCTGACATGGCACATACCCACGTGGGGGATTGGCAGGAATCGGGCGTGAGAAGGGCTAATGCACCCGCTTAAAGGAGTACTGACACGAAATTTCAAAGCTGAGACTGCCTGGCCGCTGACATGGCACATACCCACGTGGGGGAGTGGCCAGGAATCGGGCGTGAGAAGGGCTAATGCGCCCGCTTAAAGGAGTACTGACACAAATTTCAAAGCTGAGACTGCCTGGCCGCTGACATGGCACATACCCACGTGGGGGATGGCCAGGAATCGGGCGTGAGAAGGGCTAATGCGCCCGCTTAAAGGAGCACTGACACGAAAGTTCAAAGCTGAGACTGCCTGGCCGCTGACGTGGCACATACCCACGTGGGGGAGTGGCCAGGAATCGGGCGTGAGAAGGGCTAATGCACCCGCTTAAAGGAGTACTGAGACGAAATTTCAAAGCTGAGACTGCCTGGCCGCTGACATGGCACATACCCACGTGGGGGATTGGCAAGGAATCGGGCGTGAGAAGGGCTAATGCACCCGCTTAAAGGAGTACTGACACGAAATTTCAAAGCTGAGACTGCCTGGCCGCTGACATGGCACATACCCACGTGGGGGAGTGGCCAGGAATCGGGCGTGAGAAGGGCTAATGCGCCCGCTTAAAGGAGTACTGACACAAAATTTCAAAGCTGAGATCCGCTCTAGCAATCAAGTACAACGACAACACAAATAGGTGTCTGTGAATAAATGCATATTTCTTTCTTTGTTGTTGTGTGTGTGTGTGTGATCTCTCTTTCGCGAACATTACCGAGCCGCACAAATTCAACTCGTGCATTCGCACTTTCACATTCTTCCCCTCGGGGAAATGCGGGGAATTTTTCGCTGCTGTTTACGTTAAACGTGGTGTCAGTGTAATCCTAGGGAGGTGGTCTTTAAAACAAAATAAACTTCCGTTTCGTCGCCATGGCCTCTTTAGGAATGCCCACCCAAAAAAAGAAACAAACGTGCGTCAAAACACATCGCTATCGCTGTTTTGTGCTGAGTTGAACCAGATGAATAAGATGAAAGGGCATGTGTCGTGCTGGCGAGAACCTCCTCCGGCGGGCTGTATGGCATCGTTGCATACTACGCTCGGACTACAATGTCACTACAGTATCAGTACATTGACTACCCTACGATGTCTGTTTTAATTCAATCCACATCTGGCTACATAGGTTAAAATAAATATAAAAACATTTTTTTCTCCCCAGTAGCACGTGTTGTGTGCGTCAGCACTAGACGATTACTTTATTCCTTTATTTTTAAAAAGCAAAACCCTCCTATTTTATTTGTATGTAGAAAAAATATTGTATATTGTGTATTTACTTTGATTTGTTTATGCTGCATGCAATCGTTTATAGATCTGTGAAAATGTTTTGTTTGCATCCAGTGGCCTGATGGCAAATTATTGTGTAAGGAGTTCGAACTGTGTTAGCGAAAAGCGCTTGCTATCTAATTGTCCTGTTGCACCCATTTTTTGCCTGATTTCTGCTATGTTGATTTGCTTTGTTTCGCTATGCCTTGTAAAGGTGGCATGGCCCCGTCAGGCATTTCTTTGCCTTTAGCCGCAACACCCGAGATAATGCCCGTATAACAATTGTTTCTAGTAACTGCAAACAACAATAAAATTGGCGTGACCCACTTCTTTTCCTGATGGGGGAATGAAAAAGCCGCCGGGTGGCCCTTGCGCAGTAACATTTAAAGTTGCAGGGTGTTAGGTTTTTTTCTTTACGCTCTGTTCTACATATTTGCTGTTCTGTAAACGCAACCAGCCGACTTCACAACCGCATATAATAATTTTCTGTTTTCATGAATTTGCATAAAAAACCGGCGAAAATTGCAGGAGCTCATGTGCGAGATGTTCTTCTTATTCCTTTTCGTTATATGTTGGAAAACACCGAAACATATTTATTGCCTTATTGTTGCTCGGGTTGCGTAAATTTACACATAAAACGTTAAACGGCCACAAATATATTTTTCAGACCCAGTGTATTGTTTTATACCATGAAATAAACGTAACATAACGTAACACGCATAACTCTTTCTTTATGACCACGTTCGGGAGGGTTGACATACAAACGGCCAAGCCATAAGCGTTTTTCTGGTGGCAGAATTTTACGGCCGGCAAGATATTGCCCCATAACTTACAACAAGCATGCCGTATACTCTTCAGGGGGTTTAATGTACGACTTCATAAGCGGCTATTCAAATGGACGAAACAACCAAAGAACCCCACCCCAGCGACATGTAAATCTCGCTGAACGACTTGCAAGTCACGAGTGATTGAAGCATGCGCTGCAAGGGGCCGCTTTAAGGCGTCCTCAGTGAAGCGCCCTCATTGTGGACTCGGGCCTACCACCACTAGTGCACAAACCTACGAATCCCTAGTAACATGCAATAGCATAAACAAGCACAAAACTGCGTTGGCCTAACGGGACCACTATATTCACAGTAAGGTCTTCACTATACCGCAGTTTTCTAGCAAGCCAATAGAAATTTTACGCACACCCCAACAGGTTCACAGACAAGGTTCGTCGATAGTGGCACGCAAGCTAAACAAACTGGCAAAACAGGCGAAGGAAACATCAAAAGGATGGTGTTATTCAAGAAACCTAAAGGGTCGGAGGAGTAAACGGCTGGAAATGGATGGGGAACGACACGAGAGGTCTGGATTGGGTCTCTTGGTAGGACGTGGCGAGGGATGGAATCGCGAACACAACAAGGGAAAGCAAGTGGAGACGCACAAAGCGCTAACATTCAACAGTTCTATAATAAGACATGAAAAGCTGTCCTATAGGTCGTAATGCATATTTGTTCATGCCATATCCAATTAAAAGATTACGTCACCTTCTTTCATAACGCCTCAGCGGCAGTTCTAAAACAATGGCCTAAGCGTTCGCCATCAAATGAGAGTGTTATATATCTCGCTGAGGTTATTTTTGTGTTTCCCAACAATTGCGCAGTTGTCCAACAGAGATTCGCAATCATGTTGCTTGAAGTGTGATGTCAGCCATCGCCCTATGCAGCTCTTCGCATAGTTTGATGGCCCAAAATCTCTGGTGCAGTCTCCGCTTTTGAGCACAGCTACGAGGAATCATTTCTCCTCAACCTAGATTCTGACGATCAGCCGCCAAGTTTACATATTCATCGATAGAACCAAACACCAAACCAAACACGGGTAGAGATGTCGAGGGCGTCACCGTGCACAGAAAGCGCCGGTCTTGTATTCGCACCCGAATCACTAGCTACATCCGTCACAGCTTCAATCCTTATACAAACCTTCCACCTGACTACGCAAACTGCGTAAAGTGTCCAGACTACAGTGTGCAATCCAGTACAGGAATAGCGTTTGAGCGGTACTACGAAATTAAATTTCTCTCTTGGTTACCCTCCTCTGTGAGCGCGCCTATCGCCTCCTCATCACTCAAGTTCTAGAGTGGAGCGCAAGCGAGATTGCGTTCTGAGATAGGTAAAAGCCTGCCATTCCAGTACACGCCTAGCGTGATTTGCCGGTTTGGCTCGGTACCCTTATTCTATTACTTGGAGCAACTGCTAAAAGAACCCTGCTGTACGATGCTAGAAGTGAACATCCGTATCTGGAGCGAATGAACTAATGCCGAACCCGAGCAATGCTACTGTTTTTTTACAAGGCCCATGGTCTTTTTTACGGTATATTTCCTCCCGGCTATGTTCTACGCATTTTTCAAGTAAATGAGGGTTGTTTGGGTTTGTTTTTTTGGTCGGTTTAGAGATGGGGTGCTGCATTTCTAGCTTCACATTCGAAGGCCGCGGCTTGCACTTATCACGGAAATAAATATCTCAGTCCCCAGTCACGCGAAGAATACCACGTTATGCAGATTCCGCTGCGAAAATGCGAGCTGAAATTCCTTGAAAATTTTTTTGGGCCCACGGAAATCAAAATGATTATGGCGATTCCTATAAATGCCGACACATTTAGAATCTTTTTTATAAAACTGGCTTTGTTTTAGTAGCAACTGCTTTTCGCCTTTTTATAGCGCGGTTATTGATTGTTTTTTCTTTATTCCCCGGCGAAATTTTACGTATAAATGAAATTATGGGAGTTAAAAATTCATACGGAGTGTTCTGCAGCCAGGTGTAAAAAATTTTTGTATAATACATTGGACAGTGTTTTCGTATTTTTGCCGAAGCTATAGCCCGAAATACGGCACCATATTTTCGCTGTGTGTTTGTCGTATATTCCGCATATACATAATTTATGCGAACATGAGTTGGTGTTTCTGGCAGTCTTGCTGAGATAAAACAGAGGTCAAATTTCTTAAACGTAATACCGCACTCTATAGCCTATTGTTCCCGGAACATCATCCTCTTTATAACTCCAGGGTGTCTCACCAATGGCAACAGTTTTATATTCCCGCAATTCCGTATGTGCGAAACGTTTGAGAAGAATCGATTGATTGTAGGGTTTCACGAGCCGACGCAACGCAGACGATGAGGTGCGCCATAATGGACGGCTCCGGATTAATTTTGACCACCTGGGGATCTTTAACGTGCGCCCTAATCTCGTACACACGGACGTTTTTGCTTTTTGCCTCCATCAGAAAAGCGTCCGCGGCTGCCGGGAATCGAACCCGTGACCTCGTCCTTAGTAGCGCAACGCCTTAGCCACTGAGCCACCATCTTTTTTTTCTTTTTACGTTTTTTTACACAATACACGTCACGGATAGATTAAAAACCGTCGGCCGAACTTCGGCTGACGGAAAAACTTAAAAACGTCAAACGTACACAGTTCTTCTAGTACAGGTAGCCATCCCGTATCGGGCGTCTGCCACTTGTGCACTTCATAGAGCAAACTAACACTCTGTGCAAAGTATTTGCTCACAGTGAGGGCCTGCGGGTCAGCGTGGCGCACCGCCATCCTGGACCTCCAAATGGCATGCAATCCCAGAGCCATGATGAGGTCATACGGCACACTGTTGTCACTAGGTACGCAAAGAAATCGTATGCCTTGGGGTGAAACGGGCAGGTCTATCTTTAAGGTCCTTTGCAACACATCCCAGAAAAAGATGGCGTCCCAGCACTCCACGAAAACGTGCTCAACAGTCCCTGGTTTGTTGCACAAAGTGCACGTTGTAGGACCAGCGACAAACAAGCCCTTCTCCTGCATCCACGTCTTAACAGGAAGTGTACCGGTGTGTAGTTTAAAGAAAAAGGTTTTCACGGATGCTGGGACGGCCATCTTTTTAACACGAGATAACACGTCCTGGCCAGGAACAGATCTATACACTGATCGGTAAAGTGGCACAGGTAACAACACATCCTTTAAGTCTTTAGTAAGTGCCTTTCTTGACACAGCTGATAAGTACTCCAGTGAAAACCGTACTGCTAGAAACCTGAAAGAGTCTACAACCTCCTTCATATAGCCGTTAGGGCTGCACTGAGCCACCGTCGCGGGTGTTTGAGAAGAATGGAATACCAAATTGTATAACGTTATTGCTAACAATGTTCTTAGTGATTCACACAGCCAAATTAAGCCGGATTACGAAAGTGTATTCATGAATGAGAAGGATGTTTTATGTGCCTAAAAAGATCGCATGGGACATCAGGCGTATTAGAGCAGGAATATGCTTTGGCTGGTGTTGGTTTTTATATTACATTTTACAGGCTTGTAACCAAACAAATGGTTGCCCACTTTCCGAGCTTAAATTAGGCTGTCAAAGAAAGTAGGAGTAGCTAGTAAAAGAAGCTCGAAGTATTAGTAAGAGCACTAAGAGAAGCCTTTCTCAACCTTCCATTGTGGCGGCTAGACTTATTCCACCTCAATTAAACATACTGTAGTTATAAGTCCTTCCCCAAACTGTTTGGTTTGTCATGATTCAATATCAGATCCCACTGGAAGGAAAATGTGGTGTGTTCTTGATTTCTGCTCAGATATATATTAAATGAATTTTAGTGGAGGCCTTATGGGGTATTAATTTTCGGGTACACGTCTAAATGTGTCCATGTAAAATTATGATTTATACCAGCGCACCCCTAGATTTTAGGGTGGCACCCGGTATTGCCCATCGGTTCCTCTTAACCGCAGAAAAGAGATCACTAACTTCAAAATCACGATGTTTCGTCGTGTGCGGTGCGTAATATCTTCCATAAAAAGGTTGGATCAACGGAGTATTATCTTTTCGAACCTGCAAAATGCCAAGATATCCGTTTAAACTCTCGTAATTCCTTCCGTTTTATGCGCTTACAAACGGAAGGACTCATTAAGAGCGCGTTTAACTATAACATCCTAGGTTTCAAAATGACAGCAGAAAACCTTCACGAGAATTGCTCAAGGACAGTCTCGCAAACATTATGAGGCATCGAAATTACCAACAGAGCATGTAGCCTTATCAGTTCGCCTCTAATTTGAAAAGGAGCATCGGGGAATTATTGCAGCCTCAATATTTACCTCCACAAGGAAGAACCACACAATCAGCGTTTCCGTAAACCCTCTAGTTTTCAAGTCAGAGCCGATGGCAAGGTTCCGTCTTACAACACCCATTCTTAAAGCAGAAGCATTATTTCTTACGTATTCAGAACAGTACACTACAGATAATAATCATGAACAAGGTAAAATATCGTGCACCTGCTTGGCTGGGTACGGGGCTTCGCTACGCTCTCAATTCCACCACCACTCCGGCCTTTGCAGTTTACGCAAGATGGGACCACCGAACCAAATCATGTCAGATTTCGTTGCCGCAAAGCTGCTTTGTATGGCTGCAGATTGGGAGGACCGGGCTGTGTACGGTGGACAACCCGAGCGGTCTTGCTGCCTTTAGGAAAGAAATCGGTAATTTCCCAAGGGGACCTAGTTCAGACCTTGTTCAGACATCCGATGCCTTGTAGAATAAACGCCAACGGGTAAGAGGATAACGCTATCTTAAGTAAAAGTGGATCTTTCATTTTCTGTTCCTGTGTGGCTCAGAAACAAAATTTTCCACTCGGGAAAGGGCAAGCAACTTTTGAAGAATAACGCGGCCTTAATTTTGTGCAATTTACCACGTCATGCAAAAATGTCGCCCGTATTTGAGAGATTTGCTATGCCACCCCCTACACAGCGGTTATTACCTGAGTAAAGAAATTGCACTACATTTGTTTTTACTGTTGGTCACTCGCTCTTGGTGCTTGGCAATCCGATACGTCCACTCAAGTCAACCTACATCCCCTATGTGGGAGAAGGCAAAATATGGTGGTAAGCCTCGGAATATGAGATATATTTGCTATTTTCCCCAAAATGGTCTGGTTGGTCTGTTATTTGGGTATGAATAAAGAATGCCAGGACGGCATCTTCTGTACAAGGCATTGCTTTACGTATAGCCATGTATCGCTTACGGAATCGCCTGGACAGGGAAAGAGACAATTCACGAAAAAAAATTAGGCCCGTACGAAAATAAAACGTTTGCGTGGTAATTACTGCTAGTTTATTCAGCGCGACATCTCTGTTGTATGCACAAGGATGGAAGAGTTTGAATTTGTCAGAACAATTTACGTACAAATAATGTAAAAACAAACACTCACTTTACAAAGGGCACCCTTCAAGAGCAGTGGCGGCACTCGGAAATTGCATTAATCCCAAAACCCGACAAACACATTTCGCTGACGTCACTACGTGCGATCGCGGTCACCTCGTGCCTTGGGAAACTGTTCAAACGTCTTGTGCATCACCGCATCACTGACTAACTCGAAGAAAAACACTCATGTTCACTCTTACCAAGAAGCTGGCGGACGAACCCTGATCCGTTACACTGACGTCGCCTGTGACTCCTGCGTAAAAAATACAGACTGCAGAAGCTCTGGCAATCGCGTTCGCACCACACTCACCACATTACACCTCGTGTACTCCTGTTCCCACTCCCCGAATGCACCCCCCTTCGACACCCCTAAGCAGTGGGAGACTGAGCTGATTAGCCCGGACCCGGCCTACGAGAGGGCGTTGGTGTCTCGAGCCATCGAGTCGGCCCGCTCAAAAGGCATCCTTGACTAGGGATGCTACACCACCACACTTTTCCCTTTCCCTTTTGCTCTATAAACGTTTACTACTACAGCACAATTCGGGCTGGGTCGCCAATTCACCTGTAAGCGGAATCGCTTACTCATTTCTCAAACAATATTAAGCAAATATCCGTAAGTTCTTTTCAGTGTTCTCGATGTTTTCGCTCGCGTTGTTCGCAAGTATATGGCACAGGAGGTATTATATAAAATGTACATTGCTTCTACGAGTGTCTGAGAGGACATACGTACCTATTTTAGGGTGGTTTTTAACATGGCACGCGGCACCCTTCGTCGTTTGCCAAACAGAGTTTGCAGCAGTGATATAACACGAGAATCTTAAAATTATTTTAAAGATTTATGTGGTTAGACGATATATAGTGCGTTTCCGTCGCTCATCCTCAGTCTGTTGGCGGCCCATTTTGCGTTTAAGGTCTATTGGCGGCGAAAGAGGCAGATGAAGGAAGAAGGGGAAAAGGAGGACTTAGCTCGCACTATATAAACGTGGCTGGAGATCTTTGGGAGGGCCGTGTATCCTACAGTGGGCAGAAGCAGGCTGAAGATGATGGTGTTGATGATGATGACTGTGTTTTATTTTTTTTGTTTCTGCTCATCATCAGTACCCTCCTTGACTTGTGAGAGACTGGCGTTAATAGTTTCCCCCAGGTTAGGTTACCCGATGGTGGTGACGGCATCGTTTCGGGTGGAAAACATGCACGGTGGCCCAGTCGGTAGGCGATTGCGTTGCATGAGCTGAATGACACGGGTTCGAATCCCGGCCGTGGTGGCCGTTTTCAGATCGAAACTGGAAATTGAAATGCCTGTGTGTCGATATTTTGGCGCGCGTTAAAGATCTCCAGATTATTCCAGAGCCTTCCGTCTTGGGCACTATTGGGGCACAGGTGTAGCTTCGGCACGTGGATTCCCGGAAGTGCGCATTTTTTATCTTCCTGTGCAAAGATGATTTGGTGTGATGGCGTCACTTCCGGGAACGGCTCGTGTCCGTGTCTATCGAGTTTGCTACCACCAACTGCGTGTTGAACGAAGTTCACTGCTGAAAATGCGTGTCCTTTCTTTCGTATCCACCGTACTGTCATTGTCTCCGTTTCCATGCTTTAGTAGCTCCTGAGCCAAGTCCATACTCAAGCCAGCCCTCTAATCTCGCTGCCCTAGTCGTAGCTTCCGGGAGGGGGCGACGATCTATTTCCGCGGACGCTTGATGAGCACGGCTGATAGCGGACGGCTAGCAGCCACGGGGAAATCGAAAAACGAGTGTAATAATGCTGTCACGTTAACAAAAGGCTGTAAGGTAGAGCTAAATGATTTATTTCTCATTTTCGTTCAGTCTATTAAAAAAGCACTTATAATTTCGGCTCCCTTTCCTCGGCTTACAAACAATAATTATTCAGATAACTGAGTCAGGGTTGAATTCATAGCTCGGTAATCTGAATTCACAAATTGCGCATGACCCTGACGGCATATCAAATCAAGTTCTGACACGCTGCGCAATCCTGTGCATTGTGAGTAAAAAAGCGGGCCGTGATTTACAAAGCTAGTTGCTCGTGCGATATCGAAAAGCAGCTTTATATAGCCAGCGCCTCGGCTATGACATCGCTTCTCTTTGAAGGAAAAAAATCGCACGCGGGCGCAGATCAATCACTATTTTTACTATACATTGCGTGCAAACAGCTACGTAAATATCATCCCAGCATTCATCACCTTGCTGCACATCGAGAATCGAAATATAGAAGGGTTCTGAAACTATAAGCCAACTTCCACAGGTAAATGATGCACTAAACGACAAAAAAAGTTACCTATATACTGCTGTTTTCTACTTTCGCCAGGGAAATGTGCTGCTGAAAACATTTTACTTTAAAGTAAACTAAATCTAGCGCTCTACAAAAGTAAAGAAAAACAATCAAGTTTGTTTAGGACAGGAGCAGTTTCGTTAGCTTCCGTACTTCGCGAAAACGACGGCCGATATTTATGCGGATGTATTTGTTACCACGAGCAAGGGTGGTTTCGGTTCGTCCAGTGAGTGAGGGAGGCAAAGCCGCAGAAATGCCCATACCCGCGTGTACAGCAGCTTTAGTTAGGTGTCGAAATTTCGAACGAGCCTAAGGGATGGAGGTGGCGTTGGCCCAGTCCAAATATTGTAAATTTTGGACGCGGAAGTGCAAGTGGTTGAGAAGCTATAAAAGATCTTTTGTTTCTGTTATAGATGGAATATTAATGTTACCGACAGTTAACGCGACAAATGTTACCGAAGTGTGCGTGTCGCGCTATTTTTTTAAAGCAAAGTATTGTTTACTTTACTTTTAATTATTTTAAAGTAAAAAAAGTTTTGCTAACGCTGAAGAACGTTCGCAAGCGCGTAAATAGTTTGTAGACATTTATGTCTTGTATTGCGCAGAACAAAAGGGGATACTGCTACATATGTAATTAGTTTGAAACATCTGATGGCGACGACGGTACAGTGCGGTGGTGTAGCAAAGAAACTCGGGCGAACGCGTCCCTGCGCCCGGCGGAGGACCGTGCAGGTCGCCGGAGAAGCGCGAGCTCCACGGGACAGGTTCCCCATCCTCCGTCACAGGACGTTTGGAACTTGTTTCGGCGACGCTCAACCAGGTGAAAACGCCGTCGGCACGGAGCTACTTTGAACGACGATACCTAGTGCACCCTGTGCTTACGAAGCTTAGGATTATCGCCATGGTGATTTTAAGAGCATACACTGCTTATTTGGATCAAGTTTGCACAAAGAAAAATTGAGTGCAGTTGGCCTTTAATGGCTACTTCTATTGTTTCAGTGCGGCCATTGTGAGAGATGGACAAGTGGTCAATTTAGCTGAGTCGGTTAACATGCGTTTCATCATATAGGGCTATGTGAGCGCTGTTCGCCACATCATCAAATGTGACAGCCGCCACCTCTGCCAGTGCGGCACTCGGTGCAGTGTGACCAATGATGACGTGATTGCATGTCTTGGGATTTCCCTGACGCAATTTTCACCAGTGGTCTCAGCTGCAATGTAAACCTGGACCGACTCACCCGTTCATCCCGCGTGGGTCTTCTCTATTTTGTCAGCGGGATCCACTGCCATCCTTATGCAGCATCATTAATGTGGGTAGAGTACATTTCTAGCTTTGAGTCCGTTGTATCACCGGCGTCTCTTTATTCTTCCATTTGGTGATTTCTGAGCACGTTGTCTCGGGGAGCACAGCTTCCAGAAGGTGCCTGCCGGGTAGACTCGGCTGGGTTAATTTAGGGTGCATGCGCTGGTACATCGCCTTCGAAGAGCTGCCTTCGAAGAGTTGGCGGGGCGGAGATTCCGGGAAGTTAGGCTTAGGCTGCGGCCAGGCTGGATACAGGGAAGTCTGGGCCGATTCCAAGAGTTTTTGAACCTTTACTGGATCAATCTTAATATGTGATGGTTCAGCGCATATCCACGATCACAGACGCCAAGAAGAGATGGCGGCAAGCTTTGGCTAGGACAATTAAAGTCAGACAGCACGAAGAGACCGAACACCACTTCACTTTGTCGTCGTCTTTCAGCTGTGTGAAGCGAAAAGGATTTGGCACATAATGGGATCGATCAAGCACGTCGGGCGGAGAGTAGTAGAGGGGGACCATCGCTTCTGCGTCAACTGTATGACGAACAGAATGTTACGCGCCGCATGATGTGTTTAGCTTGCTGTGGTAACAAGAGTCACTGTCGCAGTAATGTTGACCTCTTCTGGTTATTCGGTCTTCTTTGATTGCCCCCCTCCAAAATCGGGAATTTCTTGCTTTGTACACATTGTTCAAAGTTGTTTACTGCACTTCATAATTTTACGAAGTGCAGATGACACACATGCACGGGCTCCTGTAGTCTGAGCCAACAGTTGGCGTGCGGTACATTACACCTTTTGTGACCAGTGCAGAGGCCTTCAAGCCACCGTTCAGTCAGATTCACGTGTATAAAAGATAACCACTCTGAAGTTTTCGTGGCTACTTGTGTCGAAATGCCAAAGGAATATAACTCGGTTCGTTAAAGGGGTCCTGAAAGGCGCTTTGTCCGCTAAATGAACAAGCGCAATCGTTGGGTGGTGTGGTAAGCGTCATCGGTGCAAATATAACTTTTTACGAGCGGCGGAAAGCTCACACTTTCGTCGCAATGTTTGTCACCACGTTCCCACACTTTCCTTCGCCTGTTTGTGCTCCGACATTTCAGCGCATGTACGTCATCGATTCTCCCAAAGCAGGGATCCTGCAATTGGTTGGCTTTTGCTCGCACTTCGCACGAAAAAAATGCGTCGTCTGCTCAGCGTCAGCGGGTGGCGCCGGCACGTCTCGTTGATTAAAGCTTCCTGCAGCACGCCTTACGCTATCGTGTTCGTCTATATCTATCGTTTTCAGTGCAGAGCTATAGGCGCTCGCCTTGTCGTCGTAGCTCGCTCACTGGGCCCACGTAGAGCAACGGGGCGTTCCGTCGTAGCGCTGTCGTCGTGGCGTACCCCAGAGCCAAAAGCGTTCGATACTCATATATCGCTGGCGCTTGTCCTACATCTCCCCGTTGTATAAATCAAAGAAAACTATAGGTACATTTGATGCAAACTATACGTAATTAACCGACAGCGCCCGCTTTGTTATAGTAAGATACGCTCGTTGGGTTGGTTTTTGCGATAGTTAGCGAAAAAAGCGGCCACGAAGAAAAAATGGCGCTTTTGAAATGACGCGGAAACGCTCCACGCTCAAGAAGAACGCGCGTTTGAAATGCCGCAGAATGCACCAGCCGCGCAAGAAAAAAATAGCCGGTTCCAAATGACGCAGAAAGGCTCCAGCCAGACAAGAAAAAAATTACGCGTTCGAAATGACGTGAAACAGCTCCAGCATACAAAATTCAACCAAGTACAAAAAGAACAGAACTCCCGCTGGCGCAGTTGCAGGGAGGGGGCGCGCGAGAACTGCGAAGGCGGGAAATTTGAATTGTATGAAGTGGTTGCAGTGAGGCGATTGCTCTGCACTTCCGAAAGCTTTCTCATTGAGTGCAAAGGCTCTAAGCTTCACTTTTTACCACGCTTCTCGTTAAGGCGCATTGGCTAGGCTGACATGACGATGACACGACAGCGACACGGACACGTCGCCCCATCAAGAGTTCACGTAGTGGTACTGGCTCGCCGACCACTGACACGGGAAACACCAATCCGCCGAACGGCCGAGGTGTCGTCGGCGATTAATTGGCAAACAAAAAGTGCGCTCTTACAACTATTTGTGCCGTGATGAATACGGCTCTGTTCTGTAATTATCTGGAGTGTAATAAACACAGTAAAGCCCATGAAGTCCATGAAACTCAGGGCTAGCGATAATGCGATCTGTATCTCGGCTTACGACGGTTGAACAGTTAACTTTGGCGACTTAGTTTCCTGGAGTTGTAAACTGCGTATTCGTGTGCGACCAGCAACGCTTGTAGAAAATCTGAGCGCAGTTAAGAGGAGGAGAGGAGTTATGGAAGGTTCATTAGGTAACCAGGAATGGTATCTACCAGCGTTTCAGCCTAAAGCGTAAAACAAAGGTACGGCAAGCACTATTCTGCAATGCCAAGTCGAAGTCATAGTCGGGCGCAGATTTGCGACCGCTTTTCTGCCCGAATTGTGCTGTTGCAGAAGATCAGCTGTGGTGGGGCATCATAAAACCTTACTTCGCAAGTGTTTGAAAGAAATGTTCAGTTAACCAGCCAAGAGATCTTGAAATCAGGTAGAAAACATTCATGTGACACAAATTGTGGGTCTCGATCTGGTACACAGGTTGTTACCCCAGTCGCCTGTTGGCTCCTGCTCGACCGGGTCCGACAGACGAAGTTCGAGTGATTTATTTGCTTCCAGTTACATGGTAGAACAAATGGGCATCCGAAACCTTAATCCCCTCCACGGTGATCTACCAAAGATTAATCTTCGCAACAATAAATGTAAGCGGTTTACGTTCTGAGTAGAAACAAACACAACTCCGCTGATTGCTTGTATAAACTGAGTTGCACTTCATTGCCGCACAAGAGACAAAACTCGGTAGGGATGATGTGATCGAAGGAGGTTTACAGGCATTTCTTTCTGATTGCGAGGTAAGTCTCACGATTCAGTTGACCTTGCGGCAGGTCGCCTTTGTTTCTAAACAAGAAATTGCCAAGCTCTCCCGTCACATATCCGGTAGGTGTAGAGGGGTGGTTGATATGCTCCGATTTCATGTGGTACAATGTACCGTGGCAATATCTATGCGTTCAATGATAGTTCCCATGAGCCAGTTCTTTTAGAAATGCAGATCCGTTTTTTTGTGACCGTGCTGTTGTCTTGAGGGGTGAATATAATTGCGTCTGTGAACCACATGATCTCGCCCAACGTCTATCGTCGAATATAGGAGCGCTGAGGTTTAGTGGTACTTCAATGTGGCTTCTGGGCTAGTGTACAATAGATTACAAGGAAGGGCGACGTGTATATACTCACATTTTCAAGGGCTTTCACAACATGACCATGACAGGATTTACTTTTTCTGTCAGCTCTTTTCCCACTGTTACATCAAACCCATTGCTTTTTCAGATCACTGTCTTGTCGTTGTGACCCTCGACTGAGGGGGTCGCACAGCTTTCATAGCCCACTTGGCTCCATGGAAGCTTATTTCGTCTCTATTCGGGAAAGAGAACATGTGTGGACGTGTGCGTAAAAACATTGCAGCCATGCATTGTTATGTAATTGCCTTTTCCCTCAGCCCGGGAGCTGTTCAAGCAGGAACTTCGGGGCATATCGATTGAGTGTGGTTCGATTCGTGCTCCCTACAAGCATTACAGGAAAATCCATTGCTTAAAAGCCTGTAGAACCTCCATGAAATTGAGAGGGTAATGATCGGCACTTGATCGGTAGGTAAATATCGGTAAGGTCGGTAGGAAAAATACTACCGTAAAATGTAAGCTTCATCGTGTTAAGCACTCTGAGAATCCGACACTCCTGGCTTCATTTCACGAGCTACCGCCTGCCGCTCGTCAGCCGCTAACTTCAGCCAAGGTATAAATTCAAATGGTGGTATTTTAACTAGTGCGGAAGAGATTATATATGAATTTGAATATTATTATCAGCAGCTATTTTCGGTGACTTTTATCCCATTAGAGTGAGCGTTTGGGATATTTTGTCTCCCTAGTAGAACCACTGAGAGATGGCAACAGTTCCATTATAAGTGGACCTATTTCCGTAGAAGAGATAGAGGCCGCAGTCAATTGGCTTCCGGTCTCCAAAACCATTGATCCCGATGTACTGCCCGGAGACTTTTACGAGGCTTTCAAGTCTCTTTCAGATGAAATTCGTTTCGGAGTTTCTTAATGTGTCATGGATGTAAATTCTCTTCTGCCGTCACTCACGAAAACGCATGCAGTAATAATCCCCAAATTAAAGACCTTCAAAAATTGCGATCTGTGGATAGCTGCAGACCAAATACTCTACCAAATGTCGATTAGAAAAATTTCGCAAAGGTGTTATCTGATCATCTGGAGATTCTCATGTACATACTTACTTCCCATCACCAAACGTGTGGACTGCGCGACCGATCAATACAGACCAATTTACACATTGCTAGAACAGCCTTCAATTCGGGTAAGATCCTTTTCAGCAGTTCGCATTATTGCACATAGATCTTTCAAAACCATTCGATCGTGTCTCCCACTCATTTGTGCTTTCTTTCTTAGAGCTGGCCAACGTTGGGTACGTCGTTTGCATGGGATTACGTATCGGTTGCAGTAACTGCTGTACCCGCCTAATTGTAAATGGTCACGTTTCGATCCCGGGCCATACATTAGTCAGTAAAGGAAGGTTCCCCGCTATCGCCTTTGCATTGCCACCCTACTTCGAGCCTTTATGTAGAGGTGTGCAACAATACAGTAGCATTCTCGATTTTAATATACTTGCATCCGAACTGGAACTACTCGTGTATGGTGGCCTTATGGTGGTTTATCACTACTGGTGGCCTTGGCCTTTTCCAGTAGTGATAAACCAAGTTATAATAAATTTATCTTATTCGGGTTAGTTGGGGCCTAAGTGAATCTTGTGAAGAGCTCTGCAGTTCGCTTCTGCTGATTGGCACTATCACAAACTGAGTATACCGGCATCCAATCGTTCTTTGTACCGTCAAATATTTCGGCGTTTTTCTGGACTCACACAGAAGAAAACACCCGCTATTGGCGGGATAACACTGGTGGGCTTCGTAGTTTTTGCGCGCTTTCTTTACGCATAACTTGTCGATTTTTAGAAGGGCCCAGGCAAGTAACATGTTCGTGGAAACAAAATTGGTATACGTAATGTAATTTTTCCATTGCGCTCGGAGTCGCATACAGCGGTTCCATCGTGTTTGCGTGTCACTTGTGTGGTATTCGATCACGGAGCCAATTAAACGTCAGAACCTTTTTAGACCGGTCTGCGCTGGCGGGATGGGCTTAACCCGCATCTTTGTGCGGCAAATAGTTGCACGGTTCTTGTTTTTTTTTCGGAACAATGTCTTGCCTAATCATGTCGTCTCCTCATCATTTTCGGCCAGACCTTGTTTGTGGGGGTTTATGTATGAAGTGTACGCTTCATTACAATTTTTGTTGGTTCATTTTTTCCCAGATTATATGTTAACTGTGTCTCGTGTTAAACTCACAAAGGAACTAATGTCCCTGCTTTTCCCAGCACCACTGTACAAAACTGTCTATTCTAACTTTTATGAACAAAATGTGCTCTTCGTGTCCATAAAAGGCCCCTTTCTCCCACAACAAAAACGTTCTTCATCAAACTGCACACCGAAACCTTGCCTGTTATAACGTGGCTCTGCAACTGGAACCATTTCGGATCTTCTGTAAACTGTGACCTGTGCGTTGGACCAAAAACAATTTAGCACTGCTTCGTAAATTGAAACATGCCATACTCTTTTTGAACGTCCTACAAAAAACTCTTGAGAAGGACTTCGAATTGACTTACATACTATACAGTATCTCTTTTCACTAGCACACGGGGACGAGAAGAATTTCACTAGGGGTTGTGGCAGTTAACCTCGTATGATGTAGGGTCTACTTCAGTCGAGTAGTCATTTCCTGAACCGATTGTAAGAGTGTACTCATTGAATTCACTTGACAGAGACATACCGGACACGAAGAACCTTCCGCTCGCCTTTATAGTGGAACTCTTTAAGTGATTTTGACACCAACGATGTATATGTTCCCAAATGTGCTTTAGGATGGTTTTTATGTAAAGAATTTAGCATAGTTATCATTTTACGCTTTTGACATCAGCGGTAAGCCCATCTAAAATCAAAGACAGAGTATTTACATCTCGTTGCTGGAAACTTTGCGAGAAAGTTATTTTTATACTTGATTTGTTTGCAGATTTCTTTATTTCCCTAGGGTATCCTGGCGTTTCTATATTTAGGTATAGAAACTTCCGGAAAAGCATTGAAATAAATTTTCCGAAATCCCTCCAGACGGCGTCGTATGCCAAACTAGGATTGTTTACACTATCGTCATCTTACCAATTTCCTCTCATATCATGTCTCGATATACTCCTATAATTTTGTCCTTATTTTTTATACGAGGCATAAATTCTACGCATCGGGCATATCTATTGTGGTTTAGGGAAAAAAATTGAAAGGAAGGTGATCACTGATGTCATTTGTATGTCAGGAGAAGAAAAATATCCGAAACACAAATGCCAAATACTTTCTATCTCGACGGTTTAGGTGTAGGTACATTAACAACGTTTGTGAAACCTAGCATTCCATTGTACCAGTTAGATGCATAGCCGTGTAAGCGTTAAAGAGCACGTCTCAATTAAAATCCTATGACAACATTGTTTTTTCACATTTCTTCAATGACACGAAGTGAATTGCATCATATGCAAAACTTAAGTCTTTTACATTATCTGAAGGAGGACGGCGAAGTAACACTACTGTATTATTTAACGATTTAACAGCTAGTATGATATAATCTGGTGAACTGAAAAGTTTTCTAAAAAAGGAAGAGGAATATCATGACGAATGTAGAATGCAATTTCACCGCCTTCTCGATTGGTTCGATTGGGAATTGCACTTTAATATTCATCGAAGTGCACAACATCGGACGGGTTCATCGGACGGGTTCATTTGCCATGTTTCCGTAAACACTAGCATTAGGTACATAAACCCAGGGAATTCGAGGTAGATACAAAGATTGCCAGATTTTTTATAGCGTAGCATTTTGTGCCGAGTACCCAAAAGCCGAGTCTCGTGACGCCCTGCATTTCTATAAAATCCAGAATCGCGGAAGTTCCGCAATTATTGTGGAGATTGCCTGGCTCGTGCCTGTATTGTAAGAGGAATGTTCGCCCCAGGCCAAGGGTGGGCTGATTCGGGACTGTGATCGCAAGCAGTGGGCGCTTATGGCAACCCCACGCCAACGAGAACTCGTCCACGCACCAGTGTCAGTTTGAACATGTTCTGCCAATTCGCTCGTGAAGGAATGACTGTTACAGCACAAAAATTGTGAATTCAGTACAGAAAACATTGTGCAAGAACAGTGAAATCAACTTGAAAAGAAAGCATGTGTGTTGGGGGATTCGAACTTGCTAATTGCAAAACCACAAACAACGTTCTAGACCACACGGCCATAAGCCGGCGCAGTGTAGAATGAAAATATTAAGTATATATTTTATAGCCTCCTAACATCTTTATTTAGGTTTAGCATTAACAGCATCTTTGTAACTATTTCCTTAATTACGCTTGTTCATGCAGGAAGCGTACCACAATTCGCCCAAATAACTCATCTCCAGTGGCTGCATTCTTTAGGCATGAAAGCGATCGCAAATGTAAGGCCGTGGTGGTGGCCGATGTGCCAGTTCGCCACGCGCAAGAAGTGTTTCCCATACATTCGATTTACGCTTTACATAAATGAGTTGGTTGATTTTATTTCCCTAGTAACTATATTAACTTTGCTCACTCATGTCGCGCCTTTACTTAGCATTAGATTTTTTCTTTAGCGTAACAGTCATCGAAGCTTCGCCTGTACGCTTGCGTGAAGCTACTTATTCTTAGAGCTTGATACAACATAAAAACTAATAAACCAAAGGCACATAGCGGAAACGCGTCTAGCGGAAACGTGTCATGGCTTAGTT